>CM062804.1:1246201251-1247426251 GCA_031772625.1 Pinus tabuliformis
ATTTCACTCTATATGCATTATGTGCATTCTAATACAATCTTTATTTGGAATGGTACCAGGTATAGTGGTAGGTACAGAAAAGAAACAACTGGAAGGGGAGAGAAAAAACAATCTAATAACAAAGTAAGTTAGTAATACTACTTCAAGCAAGTAGGAGAATAATATTAATGGTCTGAATTCCCATTGCAAGAAAAATAAGACATGGTCAAAGGTTTAATGCTTGGTTTGAGTTACCTAGCTCAAAGGAGCACACATGGCAATAATGTATGATATTAAGGAAGAATGATAGTTAACCTTGAGAAGCACTCTACACAAATTGAGGATTTCAATTGCTATATTTGGACATTCTTGAAGAGCACTACAAGGAGAGGAGGACATGTGTTATATGCACCCTATTGACAAAGTAAACAATCTTGGTTTAAAGGAAGTACTCCTCACAAAGCTAAGATAGGAGCAAGAAGAAAGGAACAATTTCAATATTTTGATATGGGAGACAATTAAGAAGGTAGTTAATTGGAAACCAAATTTATTAATCTAAAGACTCAAATGATCCATATGTCTCTAAACATGTTGTAGCATACCATAAGGATGGAAAGGTAAAACAATAACATAACCTCATGGATGAAGTTTAAGTTCTAAAGAAGAAGAATCTGAATGAGAAGATAAGCAAAAGTGAGAAATGGGGAACACTATGAAAGTCCAAACACCCATAAGAGAGAAAACGAAGATTGACTTCAAGCCTTATGCAGTTGAGATTTTCACCCTTAAATTTAATCAATGGCTCCAACATCTCGATGTTTATTTAAGCGTGCATGAAATTAGTGAAGAGAAAATAATCTCTATCACTTGGTTGAATTTAGAATGCCATGCATTAACATAGTGGGAAAGTTATGTTACCACTCGAATACTTGAGTTGGAACCACTATTAAATCAATGAAAACATTAAATAATCTCATTATGTGGAAGTTCTATCCCATTGGATATGAGTAAGAAAGAAAATATAATGGAATCTCTTTCAACAGAGACAAGGAAAAACCATGCAAGAGTTCACCATGGACTTTCAAAAATGGGCCATTCAATTGATTATATCTCCCAATAACAATAAATTTTTAAGTCAATATTTGGGAGGACTACATAGCAATATCCAAAGACAACTGATGTTTTGAAAACCAAAGTCCATTGATGATGCCAATGTACAAGAAATTGGAGTTTTGATATAAGTGTCCCCTAGTCCACTAGTAACCAAACAAAATTACTGGGATTGGATCTCTGGTACACTTCAAAGGGAAAAGAAAAGCAACCCCAAATGATGCCCATAAAGAAATTCGTAGAGAACCCTCCAAGTCTTAATGAAACCTATAAATAGAACCATAGAGATTTCCAAATGGTTAAGGAGACAGAGAACAAAGAGGTCCAAAACCCAGCTCCCGAGGACAAATAATCTGGTAAATCTCTGAAGTGTATTGTGACCTTGAGTTTTTTATTATCTAGGGGTTGAGCACAAAGGGAGACTGTACTTATTTTTATCAAGACTCTATTTGTAGGTTGGTCTATTCAATGTCGATCTTGTATATTCAACACAATTGCAGCTTGTCAACATGGGTTACAAGAAATAGTAAAGATCTTGGATTCAAATAGATGAGAGCAATGTTCAAACCCCATGGAAGACATGAGTGGCTGTAAGGATGAGAAACACAAACTTTGTAAAGAATAAAAATGCGCTACTTCTATTTTTACATCTTGAAGAGAAGGGGTATAGAAACAATCATACACATACTGTGGATGAGAGAAAAAGGCTTCCATTGGGATAGTTATAATAGACAAGAAGCTTCTCCTTGGCCTAGAAATATGCTCTCAGATAAACTATATTCTGGTGTCAAATCTTACCCCCAATCTCCATATGCCTCTCAAATTCATCCCTAGTCATATTGTTAGAATTATTCAATATCTTCAAAGTTGCAATCATTCTAGTTATAAGTAGTCCCTAGCATGCCTCTCTCCGTAATTTCAGCAGATGCACAGAGCAGATCCTCCGAAGTGTACATCTAAGCTTCCCCACGGTAGAACATAAGAACCTGACTCCTTTGCTACTCATGCTGAAGGCTCTTACAATTTTTATTAACATAATACATATCATAACCAATCTCCTCAATCGAAATCTTATCACCTGTAGCATTTTCAGCCTCATCCCAAGCTTCTGCTGTCTGTACCTCTTGCCATAAAAGCTAATAAGGAACACCATGGAAATCACCCCAACAACAGATCCCGTAATAATTCCTGCTATCTTTCCTGGATTTATCCTTTCATGCCTCTTAAAAAATGGCCTAAAATATTGCTCCATTGGCAAGCTTGTAATAATAGGGCATGGAAAAGGGGTCACTACTGTGTTAAGCACGCAGGGCCTGGGCAATGGGCTCCCACAGAGCCCAGGATTTCCTGCAAATGAAGAAGCATTGAACATGGCCATAACTGTAGTAGCTGGCATTCTTCCATATAGTTGGTCATTAAAAACATTGAATATTTTCATGCTAGACTGATTAAAACTAGGAACAAGGCCCTCAAAATGATTGTTCTCCAACAGAAGAGCATACAGGATGACTCATTGGTCCATCAGAATTTGAAGGGAATGGAGTCTGTGAGTGTTCATTGTCCCTTTGAGCATTCACTATCTGAGACTGAAAAGATTGAGTGACTTGAGGTTCTGTCATGCCATAACTGGACCCATTCCACTCTTCGACATCCCCAATTTTCCATATTGCTCCACTTCACAACCCTGCTTCACCAAAATGAAAAAACATGCTGATGGTTACAAACTTATTTCAAAAAGCCAATTATATAGTAAACAATCTACAACCATTACAACAACAACATATTGAATCTATCATAGAGTATAAAAACCAATCTTGGATATAATAAAATTTGGGTCTTTAAACATTCATCATATCTTAACAATGGCATTCCAAACATCTCTGAAATTCACTCAACATTACATAAAATCATCTCGAACCTCACGTAAAATTTATCATAACGACAAGATAACTAAATGCATATTGCCACCACATACAAAATAAAGACCCTAAATCGAAATCTAATAAATGCAGCCAACCTTTGGGCCGATAAGCTTCACCTTAGGGCCAGGAAGGGTAGAGTCTAGATCACTACTAGTTCTCCAATGCAAAGAAAACAATTGAAACATACTTTGAATCTACGATAGCTGCAAAGTCTTGATCACTACTGGTTCTCCGATGCAAAAACAACAATTCAAACAAACTTTGAATCTCTGATAGCTAATTGTTCTCAGATGCAATTGTACCTGTCTCAGATAGCTAATTTTTCTGTGATAGCTATTTTTCCTTATATGCTACTATAACAGCCTAAGCAAACTTTGAAACTCATATTTTAAAGCTCCCACCAAATTTAAATTCTTAGAGGGATATTACTAAATATTTAGAGGGAAATTAAAAAAATCAAATTTGTGATCACTAAAAATGCGAGGAAACAAATAGGGCGTCTTAATTTGATGACAAATGGGTAACAAAAAAATGAAGTATGTTATAATAATGAAAATATAACACATTATATGAATTTTTAGGTAAATATTTTTTTTTTTAGTCATACAAATATTTTAGTTATTTTATTTTCTAATTTTTTTCTTTGAAGAGAGCAGCAAAAATTTTAAGAAGGAAATATTTTATTTATTTATTTATTTATTTTTGTAATTTTTTGCTTTGAACAAGGAGTACACATTTTAAGGAAGAGATCACACATTAGATTACTTTTAAATAGTCTTTCTTTTATTTATTCATTTTTGTAGTTTTTTTTTTTCTTTTTTTCTATATTTTGATGTTTTTTATTGATTTTGATAGTTCTCTTTACTTTATATGTTGTTGGGAGAATTTAGGCAAAGATTCGAAAATCTCCCTAAGTTAAAAGCTATCAAAAAATAATAGATGTTGATGTAGAGGCATGGAAATAGGTGTAGGTAGTGGGGCGTGGCGAAAACGAGGGTTTGGCGGTGGATAATGAACTCGAACCATGGTTTAGGTTATCATCGGTTTTCGGCAATGGCAACCTGCTCATCCACCTGGATTGACTTCGCTTACCCGTGCCCTTCACTGTTTAGACTATAATTTTCTCGCTAACCGGATGACCAGCTTCGTTTCAGTCCATCCAGTCCATTCTTTATTTTTTTTCATGGCGACCTACACTACATTTGCTCTTGACCCGACAATTGTCAGTTGTGGTCTTGGAATGGTTATACATCTACTGTTGGTTATCATGGAGGATGACGTCGTTGATTACTTCGATGACCCATCTCCATTAGACCCCCACTGGGCTATTTTTCGCTCACATCTGTCGGTTATCTCCTTGTTGTGTGTGGAGCATGATTGTTCAAAGGTCTTTGTTTCAGCCACATGTATACCCCAGGAAGTCTTGTACACCCCTCCACGCGGGGGGGTGCAGGCGGGACTTATCCCCCCTGCGGGGGTCCGAGGGGGCCGATCCCCCTCGGCTGGGGGGTCCGGGGGCCAGCGGTCCCCCAGCCGCTGCCCCCGAAGCTAAAAACAAATGTAAAATTGCCTTGTAAAAGTATAGTAATTTCTAGTCAATCTGGGCCGTTCATTAGGCAGATGATCTGACGGCAAAACTTATGTTTAGTTTAGGGTTTTTTGCCCTAGAAGGCAACCCCTCTCTTTGTATGAGGGTATTGTATTTGAGGCTGTGAAATAGATGTGTATTCTGTGAGCGAGAAACAGAGAGGTGAGACTGTGAGAGAAAACAGAGGATATTACAACGAATTTGCTGTAGGTTGTGTCTCTTCATTTTGCTGGATAATAGAAAGGAAGGACTGGCTGTTTGGGGGTGGACGTAGCCCAAACTGGGTGAACCACGTATATATGTGTCTCTCTTGTTTTGTGTGTTTTCTGTGTTTATATTTCTGCAATATTTTATGTGTTCCATTGCTCCGTAATATATAATTTTCTAACAACTGGTATTAGAGCCGAAGGTCTATTTGGCTGATAAACTCGCAGGAAAGAAGGGTTCCTGGTTCGAGTGGGAGCAATGGTGGAGGATGGTAAGTTTAGGGTCTAGAAATTTAACGGCCAAAAATTCTCGCTGTGGAAGATGCAGATGGAAGATTATCTGTATCAGAAAGATCTATACCTACCATTGGGCGGAAAAACAAAGATGCCGACGAGTATGAAAGACGAAGAATGGAACCTTCTCGATAGAAAGGCACTCAGAACAATACGGTTGTGCCTTGCTGTGTCAGTCGCCTTCAACATTTCGAAGGAAACCACGACAGAGGGTTTGATGCAGATGTTGTCGAAACTATATGAAAAACCCTCGGCCTCAAACAAGGTATTTCTTATGAAACGGTTATTTAATATGAATATGTCAGAAGGTGGATCTGTTGCAAACCATTTAAATGATTTTAATACAGTTACAAGTCAGTTAAGTTCTGTAGGGGTAAGCTTTGATGATGAAGCTAGAGCTTTGTTATTCTTGTGCTCATTACCAGAAAGTTGGAATGGTTTGGTAATGGCCATTAGTAACTCCGTTTCTAGATCTAGTACTTTAAAGTTTGATGATGTTGTCGGTGCTATCCTTAGCGAGGAAATGTGACGGAAAAGCTTCGGTGAGACATCGGGAAAGAGGAAAGAGCTCAGGATATCGCAATAAATCAAGGAAAGCCAGATCCAAGTCCAGATCGGGGATAGTGTGCTGGAAATGTGGAAAGAAAGGACACCTAAAGAAAGACTGTAGATCTCGGAAGGGAAAAGAAGGAGATGCACAACAAGAAAACAATCATGAAGCAAATGTGACAGGTGAGGTGTTACAAGATTCTTTGATTCTTTCTTTCGAAAATATTACTGATTCCTAGGTGGTAGATTCAGGGGCTTCATTCCATGCCACACCTGATAAGAAATACTTCATGACTATGTTCAAGGAGATTTTGGACAAGTTCGTCTGGGTGATGATAAACCCTGTAAAATTGTTGGAATGGGTAAGGTTCTTGTAAAATAGCAGAATGGAAACCAATGGCTATTAAAGGAGGTAAGGCATGTTCCAGATCTAAAGAAAAATCTGATTTCAACAGGGTAGTTAGGCGGTGAAGGTTGTGTGACAACTTTCACAGATAAAGCTTGGAAGGTCACCAAAGGAGTCCTGGTAATAGCAAAAGGTGAAAAGGTTGGTACATTGTATTTATGCAATGGTATTTCTAACTCTGTTAATGCTTTAACTTCCAAAGGAGCAGATGCAGCATTATGGCATCATAGGCTCGGACACATGAGTGAAAAGGGGATGAAGATTCTTCCCTCAAGGAATTTGTTGCCGGGTTTAAAGAATGTTGATTTGGACTTCTGTGAGAATTGCATTTATGGAAAACAGAAGAGAGTTAGATTTCTCAGAGTTGGGAAAGAAAAGAAGAATGAAAAATTAGAGCTTGTGGATACAGATGTATGGGGACTTGCTCAGGTATCATCTCTCGGTGGCTCTCATTATTATGTTACTCTTATTGATGATGCAACTAGAAAAACTTGGATCTATTGTATTAAGAATAAATCTGATGTATTTGATACTTTCAAGAAATGGAAAGCTTTGGTTGAGATTGAGACAGGAAAGAAATTGAAGTGTCTTAGATCAGACAATGGAGGTGAATATTGCAGCAAAGAGTTTGATAGGTACCGTTCAGAGCATGGAATTCGCAGAGAGAAGACAGTTCCAAGAACACCACAAGAAAGTGGTGTGTCAGAAAGGATGAACAGAACAATCATGGAGCGTGCAAGGTGCATGAGATTGCATGCAGGATTGCCTTTACAGTTTTGGGCAGATGCTATAGATACTGTTGTTTATCTAATAAACAGAGGACCTTCAAGTTCCTTGGATGGTGGTGTTCCAGAGGAAGCATGGACAGGTAAAAAGGTAAACTACTCTATTTTAAATCCTTTTGGTTGTGAGGCCTTTGTCCATATTGATAAAGAAAATAGAACAAAGCTTGAGGCAAAGTCAAAGAAATGTACCTTTATTGGATATGGTGTTAATGATTTTGGTTATCGCTTATATGATTACGAAAATCACAAAATCATTAGGAGCAGAGATGTAATATTCAATGAAAAGGTCTTGTATAAGAATTAATTGCAGGAAAAGAAACAGGAAAAGGAAAAAAAAGGAATACAAAGTTCTTGATGAAATCACCGAAAAAGGAAAGGTGCCTGAAAATAATAATAATCAACAACCACAACAACAACAACAGGCACCCCAAACACCTAAAAGTGGTGTTAGAAGATCTACCAGGATAAGTAGACCCCCTGAACGACACTCTCCTTCATTATATTATTTATTGTTGACTGATTCCGGTGAACTCGAATGTTATGAAGAAGCAATGCAGGTTGAAAGCAGGAAGAAGTGGGAGGTAGCCATGGAAGAAGAGATGGACTCCTTAATGCATAACCAGACTTGGGATTTAGTCAGGTTGCCTATAGGAAAAACTACATTGAAGAATAAATGGGTTTACAGGCTGAAGGAAGAAGATGGAGGAAAACAGAGGTATAAAGCTAGACTTGTGGTGAAGGGGTTTGCACAGAAGAAAGGTATTGATTTTGATGAAATATTTTCTCCTGTTGTTAAAATGACTTCAATCAGAACCATTTTAAGTCTTGTAGCAGCTGAAGATTTTCATCTTGAGCAGTTAGATGTAAAGACATCCTTTCTCCATGGGGATTTGGAGGAAGAGATATATATGCAGCAGCCACAAGGATATGAGGTGAAAGGGAAGGAGAAACTAGTGTGCAGGTTGAAGAAGAGCTTGTATGGCTTAAAACAGGCTCCAAGGTAGTGGTATCTAAAATTTTACAAGTTTATGTCTGAACAAGGTTATACTAGATGTCACTCTGATCATTGTGTTTATTTGAAAAAGCAAAATGATGGCAGCTATATTATATTGTTATTGTATGTAGATGACATGCTTGTTGCAGGATCTAACATGTAGGAAATAAATGTGCTCAAAAGAAAATTGGCAAATTCATTTGTAATGAAGGATTTGGGAGCTGCAAAACAAATCCTTGGTATGAGAATAACTAGAGACAGGAAAAATCGTAAATTAACATTGTCTCAGAATGAGTACATACAAGAGGTGTTGAAAAGATTTAACATGCATAATGCAAAACCAGTTAGTACACCTTTTGCTAGCAATTTCAAACTTAGCAAGGAAATGTGCCCAAAGACCCAAGAAGACATGGATTATATGTCTAAAGTTCCATATGCATCAGCAGTTGGAAGCTTAATGTATGCAATGGTCTGCACAAGGCCTGATATTGCACATGCAGTGGGAGTTGTAAGCAGGTACATGAACAATCCAGGAAAGGAACATTGGATGGCAGTGAAATGGATTCTCAGATATTTGAAAGGTACCACAAATAAAGCATTATGCTTTGGTGGTTCAAACATCTCCCTACAAGGATATGTTGATGCAGATATGGCAGGTGATGGAGATAACAGGAGGAGCACTACAAGATATGTATTTACTGTTGGAGGAACAACTGTTAGTTGGGTTTCAAAAATACAAAGTGTTGTTGCACTTTCAACAACAGAAGCAGAGTATGTTGCTGCTACAGAGGCTAGTAAATAAATGATTTGGTTACAAAGGGTTATGGGTGAATTAGGTAAGGAGCATGATATGGGAACGTTATACAGTGATAGTCAAAGTGCCATTCATCTTGCAAAGAACTCAGCATTTCATTCCAGGACTAAACACATACAGCTCAAGTACCATTTCATACGATCAGTGTTGGAAGATGGAGAGTTGAAGCTGCAAAAGATACACACTAGCAAGAATCCTGCAGATATGCTAACAAAAGTTGTAACCAGGGAGAAACTGAGAACATGCTCAGTTTCAATTGGTCTTCAAGGATAACGATGAAGATGAAAAACAACCAGGTCCAAAGAGGAGTCATTGTCCAGCAAATGAAGCAGCAGTGGAGTTGCTATAATCATTCTCCAAGTGGGAGATTATTGTGTGTGGAGCATGATTGTTCAAAGGTCTTTGTTTCAGCCAGATGTATAACCCAGGAAGTCTTGTACACCCCTCCATGCGGGGGGGTGCAGGGGGAACTTGTCCCCCCCACGGGGCTCCGGGGAGGCCGATCACCCCCCGACTGGGGGGTTCGGGGGCCAGCGGTCCCCCGACGGGGGCTCGGGGGCAACGCCCCCGAAGCTAAAAAAAATGTAAAATTGCCTTGTAAAAGTATAGTAATTTCTAGTCAATCTGGGTTGTTCATTAGGCAGATGATTTGATGGTAGAGCTTATGTTTAGTTTAGGGTTTTTTCCCTAGAAGGCAACCCCTCTCTTTGTATGAGGGTATTGTATTTGAGGCTGTGAAATAGATGTGTATTCTGTGAGCGAGAAACAGAGAGGTAAGACCGTGAGAGAAAACAGAGGATATTACAGCGAATTGTCTGTAGGTTGTGTCTCTTCATTTTTCTGGATAATAGAAAGGAAGGACTGGCTGTTCGGGGTGGACGTAGCCCAAACTGGGTGAACCACGTATATCTGTGTCTCTCTTGTTTTGTGCATTTTCTGTGTTTATATTTCTGCAATATTTTATGTGTTCCATTGCTCTGTAATATATAATTTTCTAACACTCCTCGAATCTTTCACCTAACATTCCCTCTACCCTAGCCAGGTCTTCTAGGGTTTACTCTGTCTCAGGATATCCCGCTTTCACTTCTTTGGCTCTATAGACTCACAATTTTGGGTTGTCGTCCTCTACCTTGCTATTTTCTGGTTGACTGGATGTGGTGGATTTCCCACCTGGAATTGACCTCCCTCCATTATCCTCGACCTCTCTTTAGTTCATTTATGCCTACCTCGACCCACCTCATCCCCCCTATCCATTGCATCTACCTTCATCCTCCACACTTGCCCTCTCCCACATCCCACCACCTTCGTCATCTCAAGCCTTGTTGGTTCAACCACTTGAACCTGTGGTCGCATTCCCCCCTCCTCCCTCCCATGACCCTCCCACATCTGTATGTTTTGCTGATTCATCTTCCCCCCAAATCGGTTTGTCTAGGAATCCTCGCTCGGAGGCTGCAGCGAACCCGCCACTATCCTAGTGGGTGAGAACACCCCCCATTCGGCCAGGGCGACCTGCAAAGCACTTCAAGGGGGTTAAAGCGGGAAATAAATAGATTTCCCTCACTTTTTGGGTTGATATACAAATGGGAGAAGTTATGGATACGTCCGATCAAGTTTTGGTTGGTCATGTTCGGGGATGGCCATACTTGGCAGCACGTTTGAAGTAGTGGGTGTTGGATATTTGGGGTCAGATCCTCACAGAATTTTCATCAGTGGTAACTCTCTCTCTTGAGGATGGTTCGCATTGCGCTTTCAGAGGCCTGAGTTTATCCCATGGGTGTTATCAAAACACTAGCACATTGAATTGGCCCCGGTCCTCCTTAAGCATTGGAGCCCCCTCTTTACTCTGAGCATGAACACCTTGGGGTTAGACCCATCTAGGTCAGATTACCTAGACTCCCTCTATGTTTTTGAATAGAAGACATTTTTAAATGGATAGAGAATGCTCTTGGCAGGTATGTGGACTTCGATAAATCCTACATGCTGACAAGAAACATGTCCATGGTGCACATTCTGGTCTTCCTTGATACCAGAGAAGCTCTGGAGGAAAGCATGTAGCTGCATTGGTAGGACACTTGTAGGATTCATATATTGGACTATGAGGGAGTCCCTTACCGATGCAGGAGATGTCAAAAAATTGGACACCTCTATAAGGATTGTCCCCTTCTTGCATCCAGCTCAGCTTTGGTCACTCGGTCTAAACATGCTCCTGTAAATCTGGACACTGATCGATGAGGGAAGGCACCTACAGGTCAGATGGTTGATCAACCTTTGGACACTCAGGCTGCTTGTGGCACAAACATTCTCAAGGAGTAGTTTCGTCCTCCATCCCCATGTATCACCAAATCGCGTGCAGCTGTGGTGACAACTGCCTCTGATGCGGGTACTATCTCTAACCCTCCTCCTTTCCATATGATGTCATCTATTTCTTCTCCTATTTTATCATTTTGTAATGCTATCTTTGTGCAGTGTCCCCCTATTGTTTTCACTCTAATTACCACTGCAACTATTTACTCCCCATACCATATTTAGGATTGTGGACTCCCTCTCCCCTCTTGCACCTTCTAATGAATCTATTTTAGGACATGGTTATTTCCTTCAGTCTATATCTCGTGTACCTTCGGGGGATCGTAGTGGCCTTGGCATTACACCTCATCTGTCTTCTTCCAAGTCAGCCCAGGGTCGAAAATCTAACATCTCCAAAGCCATTCTTTAGGCTGGTCTAGAAGTGGAATCTAGGAGACAACTCCCCATTGATCAGGTCCTTAGAGCACTTACCTGCCCCCGTTGGTTCCCAATGAAGTGGCTCTCTTACCACTGTAGGGGGTTGGATAGCCTTGCAAATAAATGAACTTTCTATTGTTTAATTGAATTGGAACCGATGGATATTATATTCTTACAGGAGACCCTTGCGACTGGTATGAAAATTGTTCCCACCCTTGAGGCTATGCTACTTGGATGGCACTTCACTGCACTGGATGCTCGTGGGCAATCTGGGGGTTTATTGTTGGGGATTGACCTCAGATCCATTAGACTATTAAACTCATGGGAGGGTGGGTTTCATCGGAGCAAATATTTACTCAGCAGAGCTTGGTAGAGAGCTGCATATTTTCAATGTCCACGAACCTTGCAACAAGAGGATCAATTTCTAGTAGAAGATTATAGATATGGAACAATTTCATGCTGAGAACATTATTATTGGCGGGGATCTTAATTTTTCTTTGGGACATGCTGAGTCTTGGGGCATGAATGCTCAACTAGACTCTCTATTAGATGGGATATTACATCTTATGGAGAATTAGTTGCTGATTGATATCCCATCGCTTAGCTTAAAGCCCACCTGGAGAAAATGAAGGACTAAGGATGCAACATTAGCCAGAAGACTTGATCAATTTCTGGTAAAGGAAGCAATTTTGGAACAATTACCTGTTTATTGACAATGGGTGGGATCCGGGGGGTTATCAGATCATCATCCCATATATCCGGAGATCACTAGCGATGTTAGAAAACCTAATGCACCCTCCAACTTCAACTCATCCTGGCTAAATGATAAGAGCTATATACAGTTTATTATTCAAACCTGGAAATCCATAGGTGCTTAGTAGGTTTTAAGTGTCTCTGAGATTTTTGCAAACAAAATGGCAATCATAAAGCATAAATATATTAAATGGGCAAAGGATATGTTGGGTCCCTATAATACTAGTGATTACCCCATTACTATTGTAGTTGTACCCCTTATTAATATCGTTGTGCCCCTATTGTCCCCATATTGTTATTACTGTGCCCCATAGAATCCCTCTATTGTTATTTTTGTGGCTTTATATTATTATTGTTAGGTCGGCTGGGTTATATTGTGACTCCTTAGACTCCTATATATAGAAAGGAGGTTTTGTCATTTGAATCATCCAAGAATTGTTCATTTATATAATGTAAAGGAGGTTGCCGCCTCGAAGAGGCTGAATTCTAAGGCGTTGATCTATCTTTTCTATCTTTTTCTTGAGCTAGTTTCATAACATTTGGTATCAGAGCTTTGGATTCTAGGTTTTGCTGCTCCAAACAGGTCATCGTGGCATTTTCGCTATAACTTTTTTTCTGCGATGTTTCAGAAGCTAAAAAAAATACCCATTTGCGAAGACATCACGCTGAAGCTCGATTCCAAATTTCAGAGTTTTTCGCGCTATATTTGTGGAGATATGATATGCGGAAGTTAGTCTTTTTGCAGACTCCTGAATTACATTCCAAACAGGTGACCTGGGGAAAATCATCATAAATTTCTCTCTCAGCATTGGATTGAAATTTTGTAAGAAGGTACAAAAAGAGAACGGACTATAGTTTCTTGTATATATTTTTTAGAGCCAAAGGTCAAAACAGGGACACATGGCACGTCGTAGAAGTTCACTCTAATGAATTAGTCTATAATCAGGTCACTATGGGAGATTTGGCATAACTCTTCATTGGAGAATCCAATTGGGGTCAGACTGGTGGAATTGGAAAGAGGACACAAAGGGCTATCACAGGTCACAATTTCAGAGTTGGATGATTCGAAATTACAGAGATACATCAGAGGCAATATCGAGCTCCTACAAAGTGAAAAAAGACATTGTGTAGATTTTTTAAATTTTTGCTTAAGCTTGGTTTGAAAAATTATTTTGAAGGAATTCAAAGGGCATAGTAGAGCATTAGTATCAGTAACTGATGTCCCGAGGAAAGAAAATGTAGACACCTAGTGAGAAATCTGAAAGCTCTAGCATGACTCATGAAGAAGAGGAAGAAATGCTACATGATATATAAAAATTACAAGACCAAGTGCAACAAATTTCACTCTCACAAAAGCTAACAGAAGCTAAGATAAATGGAGTGGAATCTAAGATAAAGGGCGTGGAAGCCAAGATTGACGATTTGAAGATAGATTTGAAGGCAGATTTGACAAATTTTCTACAAGAAATACTTACTAATGGTGAAAGGGGAGGAAAGGAAACTCATGATGCGAACAAAGGAAATGTTAATCATGATTTCATAGATTCTAATGTTGGATCGAAGACACACCATATTCCAAAAATCGATATGAGGAAGTTTGATGGCAAGGATCCTGCAACATGGATATTACAGATGGAGCAATTTTTCGATCTCAATAATGTGCAAAACACACAAAAGGTACGTATTGCAACATTATATTTGGAACCAAATCAGTTTGTATGGTATTAATGGCTTTGCTCTCGTAAACAATTTATCACTTGGGAAATTTTTATGGAAGAACTGATAGCACATTATGTGGATACAAAAAGCAACACTTTTTTTAGCCAATTGATAAGTCTCAAACAAAAGGGTTCAATAATGGAGCACATTGAGGAGTTCCAAAAATTGAACATAAGGGTAAAAAATATTCCATAGGAGCATAGGATTGATGTGTTCATAGGGTCTTTAAAGGATAATATCCAACATGATGTTCGCCTTTGGGAACCTTATTCATTAGAGAAGGCATTCAGGTTAGCAAGAAAAATGGAAAGCAAATTTATGGAAACCAGCAATCATACCAATCACAACTATAAAGACGGAAGTGTTGTTGCCGCTAGTCTTCCACAACCTATAAGGTTGACACCACAAAAATTGGAAGAAAAAAAAGCAAAAGGGCTTTGTTACAGTTGTGATAGCAAATACACTAAAGGTCATAAGTGTGTTGAGAAGAAATTATTCTACATAGATTGTGAAGAGGAAGAAGAAAAGGAGCAAGAAAGGTTAAAAGAAGAGGATATACTCCAGGAAAAAAGCCTAGATGAAGAACAAATGAATCCGACCATATCTTGTAATGCATTGACGGGAATTACCACTCCTCAAACCATCAAGATAGAAGGACAAATCAAGAAGAAAAAGGTAATAGTGTTGATTTATTTAGGAAGTACCCACAATTTTATTCATTGTAAGGTAGCAAAAGAATTGAATTGCTTCTTATATCTAGCACCAGAGTGTCAAGTGATGGTTGCAAATGGAGGAACAATAAATTACTCTGGAAAGTGCCATAATATCAAGCTATCCATGGGAGAATATGTATTGACTAGCCCAATGCTTTCCATTCCAATGGGAGGTGCTGATGTTGTATTAGGAGTCCAATGGCTACAATCCTTGGGTACAATAGCTTTTAATTTTCAAGAAATTTTCATGAATTTTTTGTGGATGGAAAGGAAATTGAATTAAGGGGTATTACAGGGAAACCGGGAAAGATAATCAGCTCTAATGGTATGACAAAGCTTCTAAAAAAGGAACAAAGTGGTGTAATTGCACAATTATGTTCGCTAGATGTTTCCACATTGGAATCATGTATTTCTCCAGATCTCCAAAAAGTCTTGGACAATCATTCCAAGGTATTTGAGACTCCCAAAGGTCTCCCACCTATTCGTGATCATGATCATGCTATTCATCTGATTCTAGGAAGTGTTCCTCCAAACATCAGGCCGTACAGATATCCCTATGCCCAAAAGAGTGAAATTGAATGTATGGTTGCATAAATGCTAGAGGCTGGTATAATTCCACTGAGTCAAAGTTCTTTCTCTGCTCCAGTAGTATTGGTGCACAAGAAGGATGGATCATGGCGCATGTGTCCATATTATAGGGAGCTCAACAAGCTCACTATTAAAGATAAGTTTCCCATTCCTGTGATTGATGAATTACTGGATGAATTGCATGGATCAATTTACTTCACCAAGTTGGATCTTCGTTCAGGATATCATCAAATCAGAATGAAGACTAAAGACATTCCGAAAACAACATTTAGAACTCATGAGGGTCATTATGAATTTTTGGTCATGCCTTTTGGCCTTACCAATGCACCCTCAACATTTCAAGGTTTGATGAATTTAATTTTCAAACCATTCCTTATAAAATTTGTGTTAGTATTTCTTGATGATATACTAATCTACAACAAGTCTTGGAAGGATCATGTTGAACATGTTGACTGGGTGCTACAACTATTAGAGGAGAAACAATTATATGCAAAAAGATCCAAATGTTTCTTTGGAGTACAAGAGGTGGAATATATGGGTCATATTGTATCTCATGAAGGAGTTAAGGTAGACCCTAGCAAAATTAAAGCCATTAAGGAATGGAAAATCCCCACATCCATAAAACATCTGCGAGGATTTCTCGGGTTGACAGGGTATTAGCGCAAGTTTGTTAAGAATTATGGGAGAATAGTAGCACCTCTAACAACATTATTGAAGCAAGATGCATTTTCATGGACTCCAGAAGCAACAAAGGCCTTCGACCATCTTAAAGAGGCAATGTGCCAAGCACCTATCTTAGCTACACCAGACTTCACAAAAACCTTTATTGTGGATGTGATGCTTCAGGAAATGGAATTGGTGTTGTTTTAATGCAAGATGAAAGATCCATTGCTTTTGAATGTCATCCAATCAAGGGAAAGTTTTTACACAAATCTATTTATGAGAAGGAAATGTTGGCAATACTCCATGCACTTAAGAAATGGTGACCCTACCTAATGGGAAGACACTTCAAGGTAAAAACGGATCATGATAGCCTTAAATACTTTTTAGAACAAAGATTATCCTGTTAGCGCTTGAAATTTCACCTCAGGCTGAGAAAGGCAAACTCCAAGGCAACATCAAACCACTTAGCCTCGTAGCTAGCCCTACGGGGCAGGAGAGGGCTCTCTCCGGTATATCTCGGTAAAGATCTTCAACGGGCGAGATAACCAATAAGGAAACACTAATTTTAGGCTAGTAAACTGATAAAAAAGGTTTGAATTGGAAGTTTTAAGATTTTGGTGGAAAGTTGGGGAAATACAATTTTGGGTGCGGGGATTTGACACAGTTTTTGCAGGGGGTTCTTTGGGGCAAGGTAGGAGACAGTATTGATGCCTTTGATAGAGGTGGATGGATGAGAATGACCGGTTAGGAGTTAAGGAGAGCAAGCAATAACCTTGAATTCCCCTTAAACAGTTGAAAACATTGATATTAAGCAAACTTAAAAGCAGAGCATGACAGTCATGAATTCTACTTTAACACTTCATTTGCCTAATTTGCAGAAGGAAAAGTAAGGAAATGATTCACATAACACACTTACAAGTACCAAGAGAAACACACCATCAATACATGTGACCACAAGAATCCCAAAAAGGACTGCAAAACCCTGGTCTTCCTTTGCCAAAAATTGCAGAGATACAATGAGTAATACAATAGAGCTTATCCCTCAAGAGTCCAACCTCTCCAACCCCTGAAAATGACTAAGAAAATACATAATATAGGCAAGCTAACACCTTTCCTTGCCTCTAGGTGTCGAGCTCATCCTTCTAGGAGCTGTTTCAACCAATTCTAAACTGAGCACTAAAATCTAGGCAGTCAAAACAACTTGCCTCTATAAGCTAGGAAACCAATTCATTCATTAAATGTTTGCTATTTCATGAATGAATCTTCTAGAATAGGTAAATAAGTGTCAAAATATCATAAAATTACATCATTTACAAAAAGGAGGATGAAAATCAACTCCAAAAAGTTAAATCCAGTCAAAACTGCGTTTTGCTGAGCTGTAGGTTGAATTCCTGTGCAAACTGCCTGATGGGTCGCGCGCAATTCCTGAATGGGTCGCGCGCCTTTGGAGGAACTTTTGAGGCACTTCCAGGTGTCCAAATGAGGCAAAAGTGGGCTTGTTGGAAAGGTATGGATGTATACTTTCCAACCCAAGTGGAATTTAGGAATTTGGTGGTCATTTACCCCTCCAAAATTGCAATCTCCCAAGACTGCTTCCTGTGTGTCAAAAATGTGGCAGAAAGTCATTTTTTGCTTGTTTTTTTGACTTTCTGGAGGCCCAAAACTTGGTGAAATTTCTTGGAAATGGCTGAGCAATTGTAACTTTTCATGAAAAATGCAGAAATGATGAGTTTTCCCAAAATGGAGTTGCCAAACGAAAGGGTCGCGCGTCATTGGTGGAGAAAACCTGTTTTTTGCCCAAAAAATCAGAAATGACCCAAAATGCTCAAATTTTTTTGAAATTTATGCTGGAAGTCCCCAATAAAGTACCATGCTCAGTCAAAGAGGCTTTGGCCAAAATTTGGAGTGGATTGGGCCTTTTCCGTCGTTTTAGTGCTTTGGCCAACCTCCTTGGATCTGGCGATTGCAATTTTGACATTTCTCTAAAACCATGACACCTGTGCAACAAGTGAAGGAGGTTTTTCTTATTTGGCATGTTATGGACAAAAACCTCTCTCCGTTTTAGAAAATTCATCTTTTATTGCTCTGTAACATCATTTGAGTGCGACTTGTCCTGATGTGTGAAACAAGGAATTTTGCCGAAATGAAGCGAAATGAAGGGGATAAGGGGCTTCTAAATTCTTGGGGAAATTTTTGGGAGTGGGGAGGGATGTTAGGAAATAGGGGAAAGTGAAATCGCGGAGATCGAGTGAGGGGAAGGGGTCCAAAAGGGTAAAACATAGGCCAAACCTAGAAAATTGCCAAGTTGTAGCTAGAAACTAGGGTTTGTGCGAAAATGAGGAATTTGGCAGATCTAAGGGATGGGAAGCATTTAATAAGGTACTTTAAGGATAGGGGAAGGTGTATGAACATCAGGATACAAGTTTTTCCGATGATTTGACCGTCCAAGGGAAATTGGCTTCAAAACCCTAGGAGAGGAAAATGACCTTGCCTGGGCGCAACTGAAGCATGAACAAGATGTAAAATGACTCATTAGACACTAACATGATAATGAAAACCCTATGAATGATGATAGACTCAGCAGAATGATGACATGGACCGACATTTGGACAACTTTAGAAGGAGTGAAAGCAAACCCTAGACCTAATGCCTAGTGACCAAGTTTTGCTTGAAAACTCTTTGAAATGACAAAATTTGACCTTGACACTCTGAGACCACTTTGTAAGAGCATATTTGATCACTGGAGGAAGGCTGGAAAGTCTGACACTAACATTGGCTCCAATGGGGATGGTAGCTCCTTGGAGATGCCAAGAACCTCAGACCTCTGGGAGAGCAGACCAGTGCTTTTCAATCATTGGGCAATGGAGTCATTATTTGAAAAACAATACAAGACTTTGACTCATTTATTGACTGAAAACTGACTCAAGCCGACACAATTATGAAACCTACATGACTGAAAACTGACTCACAAATGACTCATGACTGACTTAACTAAAACAAGAACTTACAAAGCTTATTGAAGGGCAGCAGTCCATCAAGATTTGAAATCATGATGACAACCACCTGTGTTTCTTACAAGACAATATACATCAAACTATATCAAAATGCCAATGCAACCAATCAAGAAGATGCCTTCTTGATTGATTCTCCTAATTAGATCTTTTGGTCAACAATACAAACCTATCACTGGGCATCCAAAAACATAGTTGACCATGATCTCCTTCATCACTGAACATAACAATAATCACTTTCACTGCTGACTGTAACAAATCTGCCATTGGATCCTGGAAAACATGAAGACTTGACATTGCCACCTCCTGCTGAAAGAACAACGTATCCTTTGCTTCAATTTCTGGTCTGCCTTCCTCATGTGCTTCGGTGAAAGTATGTTCATGGGCTTCAAAAAACTCTGAGCAAATGGATGGGCAGATCTCTTCTTGGAAAAGCATTTCAGCACATGAAACATATGAAGAGGAATCTGAATGGAAATCTTGAATGTTTTGTTCTTCTATGGTGTGAATGTGCTGTAGGTCATTTCATATGATATCACAACCAAATTATCAAGTTCCTTATTACATTCTTCAATATTATCAAGCACAGTATTATCATTTACATCGTCTGCCACAAATTCACTCAAAGAAACTTTTTCACTTGCTTGAGCAAAGATCTCACCTTGCTGTTCATGAGCTGACTGAATGACCTCCTCATGAAGACTCGGTTCTAATGACAGACTGGCAGCACGACTGAGAAAATTTTAATCCATACCGCTGTCTATGATCTCAACAAAAAAATTCTCCTTTTCAGGATTCAGCACACGGTATTCTTGGTCATCATGATCTGAATGTTGATCTAAAATAGCTGACTTGACTGCATCACATTCTGAAATTGAATCTTGACCACCCTGCACGCTGTCTTCTTCTGTGGGCAGATCTGAAATAGAACCCTCTCTTTCATCATTTTCAGCCATATGGCCATCTTCAAGCTGCTGATCTTGATTCTGATGCAAAATTTCCTGATCATCTTGATGGGTATCCACTAGGTTCTCTTCATGTTGCTGAAATTGATTCTCATACAGAGCCTCCATAATCTCAACGTCCATAAAATTATCATCTTCATAATATTTCTCAAGGCTTTCAATAAAAGTAGAAGCATATTTGCAACAGTCATGAACCAAATTTAATGATGGATAAGATGCTTGATATCTTTCAATGAACATAGCATGAAAATCCTTTAAACAGTAAATACAAGCAGGCGGCAAACTTTCATACCATGATTGGGCTTCACCTTCCAGAGTGGCCAGGAATATCTTCATCAAGCAATCTTCAGGAAAATCCACCTTCAACTTGCGAATATGCATATGAAATCTAACTAGATGTAAAGCAACATCCCTCTTATCATCATCTTTAAATATAGGCAGATTCCTTGACCAATCTACCTTCGGAATTTTATTTGGAAAACCAGGGATGTGATCTCGGCTCAGGGGAGCGTATCTTCTTGCAATCCGATCCATCTTGAAAAGCTCAAAGCTACTGATCTCTCTGCAGTGAAGTCACCATGAAGCATTGATCTCTGGAGTTTTCAGTGAAGGAGTCGCCAGTGAATGATTTCAGCCTTGTCAGTGTCTGATCGTTGTCCACTATCAACAATCAGATCTAAACTTGATACATGTACTGGGGTAAAATGCAAATGAAGTGTTGTATTCACAAGCTCATGGAGATGGACTGAAGCAACGTTTATCTACTTCCGCTTATGCAAAGCAAAAGCGTTTCGAAGGCTACCTGACATAACTTCAGGCTCCGTCTAAGACTTATGAGACAAACACATCAACCCACAAACAAGTTTGTTCTTCCCCAGTATGGTCGCCAATATGTTAGCGCTTGAAATTTCACCTCAGGCTGAGAAAGGCAAACTCCAAGGCAACATCAAACCACTTAGCCTCGTAGCTAGCCCTACGGGGCAGGAGAGGGCTCTCTCCGGTATATCTCGGTAAAGATCTTCAACGGGTGAGATAACCAATAAGGAAACACTGATTTTAGGCTAGTAAACTGATAAAAAAGGTTTGAATTGGAAGTTTTAAGATTTTGGTGGAAAGTTGGGGAAAGGCAATTTTGGGTGCGGGGATTTGACACAGTTTTTGCAGGGGGTTCTTTGGGGCAAGGTAGGAGACAGTATTGATGCCTTTGATAGAGGTGGATGGATGAGAATGACCGGTGAGGAGTTAATGAGAGCAAGCACTAACCTTGAATTCCCCTTAAAAAGTTGAAAACATTGATATTAAGCAAACTTAAAAGCAGAGCATGACAGTCATGAATTCTACTTTAACACTTCATTTGCCTAATTTGCAGAAGGAAAAGTAAGGAAATGATTCACATAACACACTTAAAAGTACCAAGAGAAACACACCATCAATACATGTGACCACAAGAATCCCAAAAAGGACTGCAAAACCCTGGTCTTCCTTTGCCAAAAATTGCAGAGATACAATGAGTAATACAATAAAGCTTATCCCTCAAGAGTCCAACCTCTCCAACCCCTGAAAATGACTAAGAAAATACATAATATAGGCAATCTAACACCTTTCCTTGCCTCTAGGGGTCGAGCCAATCCTTCTAGGAGCTGTTTCAACCAAGTCTAAATTGAGCACTAAAATCTAGGCAGTGAAAACAACTTGCCTCTATAAGCTAGGAAACCAATTCATTCATTAAATGTTTGCTATTTCATGAATGAATCTTCTAGAATAGGTAAATAAGTGTCAAAATATCATAAAATTACATCATTTACAACAAGGAGGATGACAATCAACTCCAAAAAGTCAAATCCAGTCAAAACTGCGTTTTGTTGAGCTGTAGGTTGAATTCCTGTGCAAACTGCCTGATGGGACGCGCGCAATTCCTGAATGGGTCGCACGCCTTTGGAGGCACTTTTTAGGCACTTCTAGGTGTCCAAATGAGGAAAAAGTGGGCGTGTTGGAAAGGTCTGGATGTCTACTTTCCAACCCAAGTTGAATTTCTAAATTTGGTGGTCATTTACCCCTCCAAAATTGCAATCTCCCAAGACTGCTTCCTGTGTGTCAAAAATGTGGCAGAAAGTCATTTTTTGCTTGTTTTTTGACTTTCTGGAGGCCCAAAACTTGGTGAAATTTCTTGGAAATGGCTGAGCAAGTGTAAATTTTCATGACAAATCCATAAATGCTGATTTTTCCCAAAATGGAGTTGCCAAACGAAAGGGTCGCGCCATTGGTGGAGAAAACCTGTTTTTTGCCCAAAAAATCACAAATGACCCAAAATGCTCAAAAATTTTGAAATTTGTGCTGGAAGTCCCCAATAAAGTACCATGCTCAGTCAAAGAGGTTTTGGCCAAAATTTGGAGTGGATCGGGCCTTTTCCGTCGTTTTACTGCCTTGGCCAACCTCCTTGGATCTGGCGATTGCAATTTTGACATTTCTCTAAAACCATGACACCTGTGCAAAAAGTGAAGGAGGTGTTTCTTCTTTGGCATGTTATGGACAAAAACCTCTCTCAGTTTTCGAAAATTCATCTTTTATTGCTCTGGAACATCATTTGAGTGCGACTTGTCCCGATGTGTGAAACAAGGAATTTTGCCGAAATGAAGCGAAATGAAGGGGATAAGGGGCTTCTAAATTCTTGGGGAAATTTTTGGGAGTGGGGAGGGATGTTAGGAAATAGGGGAAAGTGAAATCGCGGAGATCGAGTGAGGGGAAGGGGTCCAAAAGGGCAAAACATAGGCCAAACCTAGAAAATTGCCAAGTTGTAGCTAGAAACTAGGGTTTGTGCGAAAATGAGGAATTTGGCGGATCTAAGGGATGGGAAGCATTTAATAAGGTACTTTAAGGATAGGGGAAGGTGTATGAACATCAGGATACAAGTTTTGCTAATGATTTGACCGTCCAAGGGAAATTGGCTTCAAAACCCTAGGAGAGGAAAACGACCTTGCCTGGGCGCAACTGAAGCATGAACAAGATGTAAAATGACTCATTAGACACTGACATGATAATGAAAACCCTATGAATGATGATAGACTCAGCAGAATGATGAGATGGACCGACATTTGGACAACTTTAGAAGGAGTGAAAGCAAACCCTAGACCTAATGCCTAGTGACCAAATTTTGCTTGAAAACTCTTTGAAATGACAAAATTTGACCTTGACACTCTGAGACCACTTTGTAAGAGCATATTTGATCACTGGAGGAAGGCTGGAAAGACTGACACTAACATATCCTTTGAAGAGCAACAAAAGTGGGTCACAAAGATGTTGGTTTATGACTTTGAAATCATCTACAAAAAAGGGAAGCAAAATGTGGTGGCAGATGCACTCTCAAGAAAGGATGAGGATGTGGAAGCATTGTTGTGTGCCATTTCTATTATCCAACGAGATTGGATAAACGAAGCAAGGGAGGAATGGAAGAACGATGAAGAAGTGCGGGCACTTGTTCGAAAGTTACAACAAGATTCCAGTACGTCGGATACATTTAGCTGGAAAAATGATTCGTTATGGTACAAAGATCGCTTATACCTCTGTAAGAATTCCCAGCTAAAACAAAAGATTCTTATGGAATTGCACACTTCTCCCTTAGGAGGGCACTTGGGATTTTTAAAAACTTACCACAGGGTTAAGAAGGAATTTTTTTGGGATGGCCTTAAATCAGATATTCAAAAGTTTGTGGCGGAATGTTTGGTTTGCCAACAAAATAAATTTGAAATAATTAAGACACTGGGTCTATTACAACCTTTATCCATTCCAAGCCAACGTTGGGAGGAGGTTTCAATGGATTTTATCATAGGTTTACCCAAGTCCGAGGGAAAGAGTGTCATCATGGTGGTAGTTGACAAACTTACCAAGTATGCACACTTTTGTGCATTATCACATCCATTTAAAGCCAATACAGTTTCTAATGCATTTATGGAAACAATTCAAAAGCTACATGGAAACCAAAAGATTATTGTAAGTGACAGAGATCCCATTTTCACCGGAAAGTTTTGGAAAAAATTATTTTCTTGTCTTGGTACTCAGTTAGCTCATAGCTCATCTTATCATCCTCAATCTGATGGGAAAAATGAGATAGTAAACAAATGTTTGGAAGGATATCTTCGTTGCTTTGTATCTGATAAACAGACATAATGGGTCAAATGGTTGCCTCTGGCTGAATGGTGGTATAACACTTCCTTCCATACAACAACAAAAATGACCACATTTATGGCACTTTATGGGTATCAGCCATCATCCATCACATCATATTTAAGAGAAAATTCTAAGGTTCAAGCAGTGGAACATCACATCGAACATCAACAACAAGTCCTCCAACTCTTAAAGGATAACCTTGTGTTGGCACATAATAGAATGAAACAACAGGTAGATCAACATCGCAACAAAAGAAGTTTTGATGTAGGTGATTGGGTATTCATACGGCTACAACCATATAAGCAAATGTCCCTCAAGCAAGCTAAGAAGGATAATAAATTATCACCAAATTATTATGGTCTGTACAAGGTCTTGCAAAAGATTGGTACTATGGCATACAAATTGGAGCTTCCTGTAGCTTCTCGATTGCACCCAGTTTTCCATGTTTCATGTTTAAAGAAGGTTATAGGCGATAAGCTCGCAGTTCAAACAATATTGCCAAAACTTGACGAGGAAGGAAAAATTATATTGGAACTAGAAGCAGTCACAGAAACAAGAACTCGACAGCTACGAAATCGATCAATTTCAGAGTATCTTATCAAGTGGAAGAACTTATCTGCTAAAGATTCCACATGGGAGGATGAGAATTTTATACAGAAGCATCCAGAACTACTCAAGCGTTGAGAACAACACTTTTTTGAAGGAGAGGGGCATGTTGGGTCCCTATAATACTAGTGATTACCCCATTACTATTGTAGTTGTACCCCTTATTAATATTGTTGTGCCCTTATTGTCCCCATATTGTTATTACTGTGCCCCATAGAATCCCTCTATTGTTATTTTTGTGGCTTTATATTATTATTGTTAGGTCGGTTGGGTTATATTGTGACTCCTTAGACTCCTATATATAGAAAGGAGGTTTTGTCATTTGAATCATCTAAGAATTTTTCATTTATGTAATGTAAAGGAGGCTGCCCCCTCGAAGAGGCTGAATTAAGGCATTGATCTATCTTTTCTATCTTTTTCTTGAGCTGGTTTCATAACAGGATAAAAGGATCAAATATGTGATGATACTGAGAGACACTGAACTGGAGATTGAACAATTGAATGGACTTGAGAGTTGTGGATTCACATGTGTTGATGCTAAAGAGCATTTGATCTGGCTTGAGATCAAGTGAAATCAGATCCTGAAAGACAAGGCGGAAACCTGGTGACTCAGAAGTAAGCCCATCTGGTTAAAGGAGGGAGACGAGAATACAAAGTTCTATCATCATGTTCCAATTTGGCGTAGGGTCTTCAACACCATCTAGCATCTCAAGGATGAGCATGGCACATAAGCAAAGACCTTTCATGAATTGGCGAACCTTCGTATGTCTCATTTTGGACATTTATTTAGAGCTTCGCCTGATGCAAATCTTGTTGATATTATCAAGGTAGCTGGACTATTCCCTAGATATTTTGATCAGGATGTCGGTGAAGATCTACTTAATCCTGTAACCATGGGGGAGGTAGAGGCTACTATTAAGTGGTTTAAGAAGGATAAAAGTCTTGGACCGGATGGTTGGTCAATTGAATTTTATATTTCATTCTTTGATATAATTGGACATGAGTTATTACAGGTCATCGAAGAATGTCAAACTACTGGGCGAATGTATGATGCCTTCAATTCAACATTTATCTCTCTCATTCCCAAGTCAAATGACCCATAAAGCTTTGATGATTATAGGCCCATATCCCTATGTAATTGTATATACAAGATCATTGCAAATCGGCTCAAACCCATCCTATCTGAGCATATATCCTCACAGCAATTTGCATTCCTCAGCCATCGACAAATTCATGAAGTAGTGGGAACCACACAAGAAGCACTTCACTCTATCAAATCAAAGAACCTCAAAGGGATGATACTTAAAATTGATTTGGCAAAAGTATTTGATCACAATTTTTGGATATACATTCGAATGCTTCTTACGCATCTTGCCTTTCCTATACTATTCATTCAATGGATTATGTGTTGCATTAACAATGTATCTTATAGTGTTTTGATCAATGGATCTACATCCTCTTTCTTTCATGTAGAACGAGGATTGAGACAAGGATGTCCACTCTCCCCCCCTACTCTTCCTGTTGATCATGGAAGGCATGAGCTGACTCATCACGCCGGACCAATTGCAGGGTAGACAAAAGGGCATCAAGATCACAAACAGTTGTATTCTCACCCATCTCTTATTTGTTGATGACATTCTTATTTTCTGAATGGATCCCTTGTGGATTCTACATCTTTTGCTGCTGCATTCTGTTTATTCTGTCATGCTACTGGGATGCACTACAACAACCAAAAAATTACTCTATCCACTTATGAGTAAGATAAATAATATTAGAGTGATAATATTTAAAAAAATTAGCCATAGGAGAAATAATATTAGAGTGATAATAGTTAAAAAATTTAGTCATGAGAGAAATAATATTAGAGCAATATAATATTTTAAAAAATTAGTCATAATGATCCATATGCTTTGATATAAAATAAATTTTAAAAATATCAATTTTTAAAATCTCTTGTGTAGTTATCTATTGTCAAGTAGAATATCACAATAGTTTATGCTGGTAATGGTGTGATCATTTCTTTTATTTTTTTCAAGGAACTTTTCCTAGACCTATACCCCATCAAGCATAAATAATTTTAACATATACCTACTTTTGAAGTAATATAAATCATCCTATGGCTATCCTCAAAAGAATTATCACCCATAGCCTTAGTGATAGTGTAAGGCTCGTGTCAAAGTGGTATGAGATTCTTATAGGAGTTTGTCAATTGCCCTTTATGCAAGTCCAACCATAACTCATCACCAACCTGAAACTTATGTTGAACCCAATGGATTGTGTATCTATTTGTACTTGGAGTTGGCAACTTTCTACAAAATATCATGATTTCACTGTTGAATTTGTCGGATACGTTCCTCAAAATTGGTTTCTTTACTTATATCGTTCCAAGTATAGGAGGTATCTTCAAGTGCTATACCATGAATATAGGTACATCAATTTGTGCCAATTGTTGGGACCCCAAGCACACCTAAAAAGGCTTCTAGCAATAGAAATATGAAGAGTTATGTCAAATTTATGTTGAAAATATGGAAGGCTTTCAACACGAGTATGTGGATGCTCAGAATTGTATACTTTAAATACATCTATAATAATCATATTGACTACTACTTTCTATTTATCAATATAGGGATGGAAGGTTCTGGATTTGGTCAAACTTGATGTCCATCATGGACCAAAGGTTAAATAAAAAAATACTAAGGAACCTATTATACCTATCAAGAAATATGGTATTTGGAAACCCAAAGTGAACCCAAATATGCTCGAAGAAGAACTTATGGGTGGATTTTGTTGCGACAATATTCTTACAAGGTGCCAAAAATCCCATTTTAAGGAAGAAATCAACAACAACAAAAACACATTTGTTACCATGCTCGGTTGAGGGAAAAAATGACATAAAATCTAGGGGCACTAACTCCCAAGGATTATCTAGAGTAGGCAAAGGCCTACAATTGGTGTGGATGGTCATTTCCTTTGGTAGAATATAGTTCTTCCACTACTTACAAGCTTTGGCAATAGAATGTAGCTTGTTGCCATAGGCTAGGTATCTTTAAAACCCATCATAGTGTGTTTGGCTATGATAGAACATTGAAATTTTGTGTCGCGTGGGTACTACATCGACAACATGAACGATTGGCTCATAGGGTCCCTATTGTGTAGCCATTCAACGAATAATGGTGTTGGAGATAATATTGTTTCCATGAAGGAGAGAACCATAAATAGGCTCATGAACACCATCATAATCTACTGGAGGGGTTGCAATTAAAGCAATAATGAATACAAAAGTTGTGGTCAATAGGATAGGGATCATCAATATGTTGAACCATCCAATGTAAAGATGGTTTTTAAGTGCTAGTGATCTAGTCACATAAAAGACCCCATAAATTTGTTCTTCGGGATACACCCAAGATTCCATAAGTAATCCGAAGTGAGAGAATTCATTGATAAGGTGAAAATGCCAACAACAATGCATTGACTGAAAGTGACACCTTGTGAGTCTTGCATAATTAGGGTGCCAATTTGAGCATCAAAAGGAGGCACAATTTCACAAGTGGCAACATCTCACATTTAGGGTACTTGGCCACAAATCTTTATGCGTTTTTACATTGAGGGTACCTTTAACATTTCCTAAGGCACAAATTACATATTTGGAGGAATTTTGGATGACTTGTGGCATTCCACTAGCTTTGTTCATGAAGAGATGCTCCCATCCCTTAAGAATATTTTGGAGAATTTCATGGCATAGTCAAGGGTCACATGTATAAAAGAATAACGCCATAGTCAAGAATATCAAAATTGGCAATTGTATCATGTGGCGTAAAGGAGGACATAGGTGAAGAGTAATCCATTTAGAAAACATCTAGAAGCTTGTTTATGTCCTCTTTCCGACGAAGAAGAGATAACTTGTGAAAAAAGGCCCAAATTGCCAAGAGAGGAAGATTAGGTTAAGGGTTACTTTTTCTTTCACATGTTGAGAGAAATTATGTATTTTAAGGCATGTTTTGTTGTTGAGTTCACATATTTGGAAGCACAATTGCACAAGTAGAAACATCTCACATTTAGGGCACTTGGATACAAATTTGTATGCATGTTTTCTATTAAGGGTATGTTTTACATTCCCTAAGGCACAAATCAAATATTTCACTGGTTTCACACATGAAGAGGAGTTCCCATCATTTAAGAATTTTTTGGAGGGTTTTCATGGCATAGTCAAGGGCACATTTACAAAAGAATAACTCCCAAGTTAAGAATATGTAAACTATGTTTCCAAGGGATTGTTAGACGTGGCAAGTGTTATGGCATGTAAAGATCTAAACTATGTTGCTTAGTTGTTTTATGGCCATGGTTAGATGTGATACTTGACTTGGTAACTTGTAACATGTTAAGTCAGATAAGTTGAAATTGGACATGAGTAGCCTGAGATGAGTTATATTTAGTTCTTAGGTGAACAAGGCGCAATCTAGTTGTAGTAATTGTAGCTTGGTCAGGCTGTAGTCAAGGCAAGACTTGGTTGGGTTCCCAAGTCCCAAAAAAAGAAAGGGTAGTTGTGAGGGCATGATAATTAAGGAGTGTTGGGGCATGCCAAGGAATGAAAAGGCATGCTAACACATGCCAGAAAGTTTCAATGCATGTTGAGGATTGTTTGGGAGTTCCAAAACATCATAAGGGAGAACTAGGTCAAAATGCATGGAAATGGATGAATAAGAGTGTGTGCCAAGGAGTGTCATTTTATTCTAAGTGTCTCAAGGATACAATGTGTTAGGAGAAGATCAGAATAATACTTGTAGGAGGCAATCCTATGGTTATAATTAGGGGTTGGACAAAGCAGTTTTAGACAAAGGGAGACTCTGGGTTGGGCACAACATTTGTTTTCCCAATGACATGGTTGGGTTCCCAAGTCGCAAAAAAAGTAAGGCTATCTACAAGAGAATGAAAGTTAGGGTGTATGAAGGTGTGTCATGGAATGTCAGGAAGTACTAGCACATGCTAGATGGTTCCAAGGTAATAGGCATGCAAAGATGTGTCATGTTCCAGGGTGTGGCGTGAACGTGTGCGAGGGAGTGTGAGGACGAAGTGCTAGGGAAACACAAGGGAGCACCAATTTCAAATGCATGGAAATGAAGTGTCAGTGAGTTCTAGGTGTGCTAAGGAGGGAGTGACAAGGTATGTAGGTAGTTACAAGGCATGCTAGAATGCTAGGTAAGCATACCAAGATGTATCAAGTGTCAAGCTGTGCCAATGTGTGCTAAGGAGTGTTAGGGAGTAATAGGGAAACACAAGGGAGCACTAGGTAAAAATGCATGGAAATGAATGAATAAGAGTGTGTGACAGGGAGTGTCAGTGAGTTCCAAGTGTGTTAAGGAGGGAGTGACATGGTATGATAGGCAATGCTAAGTCATGCTAGAGTGTCAGGGCGATATGCGTCCAAGATGTGCCAGGTGCCAGAGTGTGCAAAATGGGTATTGGCACCAACACTAGGTGCCAGTAGGTGCCAAGTGCCAAGTTCCAATGCATTCTAAGTGCCAAATCTGCCTTTGTTCCTTCTCATCTAGTTTCCAATAATTGATCTCAAATAAATTTAATATTAAACCATGGCAGAGCATACCAATTCATCTTAACGCATGCCAAACATGGTAAGACTTGCCAAGTGCCAATGTGCGTAAGGGAATGTGAGGCATGATATGAATTGGAAGAGCATATTGAAGAGTGTTAAGGTGTACTAGAGAGTGCTAATGCATCCTGAGGAGTGTTAGGGAGTACTAAGACAACACAATGGAGCACTAGGTCAAAATGCATGGAAGTGAATTAAGATGAGGGTGTGTCGGGGAGTGTCAATGAGTGTTAGCTGTCATGCTAAGGAGGGAGTGACAAGGTATGCTAACCACAGGTAAGGCATGCCAGGGAATATAAGGTAATGTCAAGAAGTGCTAGAGTGTGCTAGGTAGTTCCAAGGTGTGCTAACATGTGTGAAAATGTGCCAAGGCATGCTAGGTGCTAAGACATGCTAGGATCATTGGTGATAGTCACCAAAAGTAACCAAAAGGATCATTGGTAACGGTCAATAAAATATTGTCACTAGAAGTGTCACCAAAGAGTGAATTAGTGATGGGCCTTTAACGACCCTCACCACAAGTGTCACCAAAGAGAAAATTAGTGGCGGGCCTTTAAGGAACCTCACCAAAAGTTTAATTGAAAATGGCTTTGGTGACAAACATTAAAAGAAAATCACTATATACACTTACAACAATGATTTTTTAAAGACCGTCACCATATGCGACATTGGTGACAAACCTTAAAGGTCTATCACTGGCATGACCCTCACCAATGACCTTTTTTCTTGTAGTGTCACTTAGCTGTAGGGGTCTGCACACTTAGCTGCAGACTACTAGGCCTTTGCGCACTCAGCTACAGAGCCTCTTCCTATGCTATGACCCAAAAATAGACTTTACACTTCAGATCTATCTCGCCTACATCATCATTCCTTAGACATTTTGTGATGCCTTAACTACTTACAGCTTCTCTCTATTTATACAATCCCATGGTTCGTGGACCATGGGTAGATCTTCTACAACCGACATTACATTATCAAAACAAGGGCAGACAAACCTATGAATCTTTTACAACTATGTGCTCCGCGCCCACAAAATGCGGAGTTTTTACATTTGTATTTCAAAATTGGACCAAAATCTGGGCTCTGAGCCCCAAAACTACCCTTGGGAGATCTCGTGCCCAACAAATCAATAAATACAAAAAACCCAGAGTTAGGCATTAGGCCATAAAAGAATAACAATAATAAGAGTTGAGGATGCCTTAATTATTACCGAAAGAAAGTATAAGGGGACTTTAAACCCTATCATCTTCATGCATGTAGAAACCATGGAAATTTTAAAATGCAGTAACACACAGATAAGAATTTTTTATCAATAGTGTCGAAATAATAAGTGGAATTACAAAGAAATGAGACAATAGAGAAATTTAAATTTGAAACCAATAATTTATACTTAGGACTAAAGGATGCATCCAAGTAATAATTACATTGCTTTGAATTTTTGTATATGAAAATACCATAAAAGAAATGGGTATCAAGAGTTCATGACTCACGACCATACTCATCATTATAAGCCTAGTTTACAAAGTAATTGGTCCATAACTAAGAAAAGTAAAAAAACCCTTCGAACAAAGTAGGGACAAGAAACCAAAATACTATAACAGATCTCAACCTAGTTGTACTAAGGCTGACAACCATAGCCTAGAGATAATATCATATACATTTTATGCAAGATTCTGGTCGGGTTCTCGAAACCCTCATTCAAACAATAGATACAAAGGTGACCTGTAACAAGAGGAAATGATCTTAACAAAACCTAGAATGCATGGTAGGTTGATTAAGCAAGGTTAACTTCTCTAGTTCAAATGATTTACCTATACAAACCACCAAAGGGTAAAATAATTAAAATCTAGTTATGAAAGGACGTATCAAAGTTGGGTTGGTTACTAACTGAGATGGACTCAAAACAACTCATACGAGATCTTGTGCAAACAAAGGGTAAAATAATTACTATTAAGACTTCAAATAAAACCCTAAGAAGAAAAATAATAAAGAAAATGAAGCCTATTTTTACCTTCGTCGATTTCTAATAGAACAAGCATGTAGGGTCCCGACATGGATAGGCCCTCAATGAAACCCCGACATTAAAACTTGGATCCAATTGAGGAGCAACATGTCGTTGGGAAATTATAAATAAAATCACATATTTTTCTTACATTAATTGGAATGAGACAAAATTCAAATAATAATGTAGGTCATTACCTTTGAGTCAAGTTGCAAAACCTTAAAGATGAATCTAGGGCATGTAATAAGTCTTGAGACCACGTTGGTCGGATGGACAAACCCATTCATGGAAGAGAGAAATATTATGCATGTGCCCTCAAACAAAAACAAACAAATAAAAAATGTTTAATATATATTAGTCACTATCTGTCAAAGCCAAATTACTCAGTAAGTTGGAAGAACTATTGAGAGAAACAAATGAAGAGGGTTTACAAAAAAAAAAATTCCCTTACCTTAAGCCAAAATGTCGTAACAGAGAAGTGAAGAGTTTCTTGTCGAAAGGCTTAGTTTGATGAACAACAATGAGAATAATCCATCTCTATGCTACGAAGTTGCAGAGAAAATGACTATTGACACCTATTGGTAGTTAAAGGGCATGCATCATTGCTATCCATATAGAAACTTGATGAAAGGGACAATCCGATGACAGATGGTAGTTCTATTGTCTAACACCAATCAATGGCACAAGACAGTATAAAGTAGCATGGGAGGGGATATTTTCCCAATGAAATGCCTTACAACGTAATAATAAGAATATTTTTTCTCCAATAATACATTGTAGCCTATGAGGCACCATATCAAAATCCACTCAACCAAGTAAGTGTGACCACAATAAAATTTGAATTAATTTGATACCTAAATGATTGATTGCACTGAGAGATACATTCTATAACTTAGTAGGAGAGTGATGTTTGATTCTGTGTGCTCAACCTCGAATTGAAACATGTCTCTGTTAAACTAAAAATAAAATATTCTTAATAAAAACATGAAGTCTGCTATAATAAAAATTAATAATGAATATAAATATTTGGTTAATTTTAATTATCTCACTATGCTAACTTGGTTAGTTAATATTGCAACCGAGTGTGAAGGAGACATAAAAATCCTTTACTCTCACCCATAAATTAAACATTTAGACATTGATGTGAAGTAACATAATTTTATAATAGATTTAAATGGATAAAGTAATTAAAATTAACAAAAAAATCTTATATTTTCTCTTTTGAGTGTTAAAAATGTATAATTTTTATACTTTAATTTTCTTTTTAATATAGAACTTAAATGAATTAAATAAATAAATAAATTATATATAGATAGAAAGTGTGTGTTTATAATGTTAACCATTATAAAATATTTTAATATGGAGTAATTGTAAGTAAAAAAATTTCAATTACTTCTTAAATGAGAGTTGTGCAATTCAATTAAAATTTTAATATAAAATTATAAATATGTAAGTTATAAATAAAAAAATTTCAATATGTAGTATTAAATAATATAACAATTATTTAAAAGTATGTTAATAATAGAAAAACATTTTACTGTATACAATGTAGTTTATAAATAAAATATCTCACTGTGCATCTTAAATTATATGTGTGTGTGTGTGTGTGTGTGTTGGTTTGACCTATGGGGATTTGAACATTGAATCTCATGGTTAACATAGTACTATAAAAACGGGATTAGCAAATTGAACTACCCCTTGTGAGCTAAAATCTATGTATATATTATATAAACAATTGATTTTATTTTTTATTTATTTTTATTTTATTTATTTATTTTTTATGGTGTAAAAATTTTAAATAATCTCACTATTTTATATTTTAGCCCATTTCCATGTATACTTTTTGGTCAGTTTTGTCTAAAATATAGCAAATATTTGTTTGAATTGCATGTTTACGTCGTATTTATACACAATCCAAGTGCCCAAAGAGATTTTGAATGCATTAAATCCATTTATACATTCAAAAATGCAATTTAAACAATGAAAAAATTCACATGGTATATATATATATATATATATATATATAGATATATATATTACATTTATATCTATATATATATATATATATATATATATGTAATATATATATCTATATATATATATATATATATATGTAATATATATATCTATATATATATATATATAGAGAGAGAGAGAGAGAGAGAGAGAGAGAGAGAGAGAGCATGAATCTATAAGAACCTAGAGGGATCAAATCTCTTGAGATGTAAACAATTTTTGCATTATAAAATTGGTTTGCATGTCAAACAATTTGATCCCTCTCGACACTTGCTAAATATGTAGTTAAAATAAATATATACTAGTTCATCAAACCAACTATTTTGATATCAAATTAGTCCCCTAGTTTGCAAATTGAATTAGTATTGTTAGTAATTGACTTGATAAACTCAATCATATCTAATCTAAATTAACCATTTTTTAAAGGATGTAATATATTTAAAATATTTTTTAATATAAACAATATGTCATTTGAAGGAAAATCGATCTTCATGTACAAGAACAATTATAAACAGTGAAGGTATACGTGGTTGTTAACAGGGTTAGAATATGGATTCCTCTTTTACCCATGAGACAATTTTTTTTTTTTTTTTTTTATGTTTTTGATCTTTATACTTCCCATCAAGAAGTATTATGTTTAAAACTTTGCCCTTCAAAAATAACTTTTTAATAATAAATAAACCCTTCACAAATAAAATTTTGAATAAAAAATTACCTTTCAATAATACAATTATATTAATTTTTTTTTACATATTTATCATAAAAAAAACAGAAATGTTTATAACACACAAATGACTTATTGAACCCTAAATATTATTATTCCTTTATAATTAATAATGATAATATATGTTATCTTCTAAAATATATATTTTATATCAAAATTTCCGAATAACCAAATTCACAATCAAATTAAGATTAAAATTAATTGTTAAAGATTAAAAGTACATGATTGTAAGTCTTGTTCAAAAAATTATACACAGTTCTTAGTAGAAAAGACCATTCAATGGGGCCTACTTTGGCAATCTTGATATATTTTAAACTTAAAAAAAAATAAAAAATGGTTGATTGATTTTAAATTAAAAATTGCTTTGAGGCAGAGTAGAATAAAATGACAAAGGTTAATTTTACACTAAATATGTCATAAAACAAAGTAAAAGCAATCTTTATATTATATAATGATTTGTTGTAGAATGATAGTGACCCATGGAAAATAACTCACAAGCTAGTGAAAAATAACTACATACACTACCCAAAAAAATTAAAAATGAAGTGAGTACCTAAGTTTTCTCTCGCAAATTCATCAGCCTGTGAGTTATTTTCCACTCACCATTTTGTAAAGGTTGCAAAGTGGGCCAACATTATGGAATTCTCTGGAACTCTTCTGAAACATTGGAGTGACAGAGTTTCTTCATTTAAATTTTGTTTTGGAATTTTATTGCATAGTAAGATTTTCAAAATAGAAAATGTAAAATTGATTAAAACCCACTCGCGTTAATGCTCTACATAATTTTAACATAATTTTGTTTTGGAATTTTATTGCATAGTAAAATTTTCAAAATAAAAAATGTAAAATTGATTAAAACCCACTTAGGTTAATGCTCTACACAATTTTAACAGACAAAAAATAATATATGCAAAACAAAATAAGCACATTTTTGAATGGTTTAATGGCCTCCATCCAACCATGAAGGTATTAAGGCCATGCTGAGATGGAGGAAACTACCTCCAAGGTTGCACAGCCAAACAAGTAAACCCACATGGAGTGCAATGATTTTAGTGTAGCACAAATCGATGGAGGGCATTGATTTTACAAGCCATAAAAATTTTGGTATACACATGATTCTTCAATTGCATGTCCCATCCATGATTCGGTGCTCTCCATGTGGAGTCACTGTAAGTTGTCCCTATGCATTTTTTTTAAGAATATTATAGAGTTGGGCACATTCAAGCATGATTTGGAAATAAATCAGTGAATTTCACTGACAGTACTCCATTGATACATTAGTTGAAGATCATAAATTCTCCAATGTAATGTGTCAAATCAATTTCCATCATACATTTTAGTAGACGAGAGAGGTGCAAGGATAGGAAACATTGATGTACGCCTACTCGCAGTCTTACTCCATACTTGGTGAATAAATGGATGGATGTGACACCATTATAGGCCCCAATCCAAATGAAGCACAACTTGATATAAAATATTAAAAATGCTTTTGGAAAACAATAACCCATCAAAAATATGTTTTTTAAATTTTAAAACACATCAGGGAAGACGATTATGCAAAATTTTAAAACATCAAATATGGCCAAAATTCCCTCTGACGGGCATTTTTCCTGTCAAACTCTAAAACTAGTTGTTAATTACTTAACCAATGAAGAAAAGTGCTTTTGTGAAACTCAAGACTAGGACAACGACAGTTATGGATAGAGCCCAACAATGAAAATGATAAATACACCTAAAAAAAGAGTGTTTTTGTGACACTCAAGATTATATTAATTAATGACATTATGTTGATGAGAGGTTCACATGAATGTAATGAAGAGCATATTAATATATAGATCAAATTCATGTAGATGAGTTCATTCCCTTAATCACCATAAAGGACACATTCTTTCCTTTAATCATTCTCAATGCTAACATAATATATTTAGTGGTAATATTGAATATTAATATATTATTTTCTATAAAAATATAGAAATGAGTTTTTTTATTTTATTTTTATTAGAGGTTATGGAAGCTTTAAGTATTTATAAGAAATAATGAAACTACAATGAAGGGAAACCACAATTGTAATAGCAAGAGGTGCCTTTGGGGGTATTTGTACAATTTGCAAAAACTCTATTTTAGATCTAAACCATAGTCTTCAAATACAACGTTGGTTGTTGGCAAGCCCTACCATTTTAAGATCTAGTGAGATCCTCAATATAATAAATATTTATATGTGTATAACTTATATTGTAAAAGGAGAGTGTTGGGATCCAATTTCAGCCATAAGAGGGTTTAATTATTGTATTGGGAGTATTTTGGTGTGTAGCTTCAGTACCAAACTCAGTAAAAATGAAAAAATATGGTGAAGCAAAGTAAGGGACCCACTTTGGGAAAGGATGCAGTTTTTTCCTTCTGTTTGGATGATCTATAAACTCTTATGAATATTCCATTCGAAATTTCGTTACAATAGATCTCATAAAATTATATTTAAAAATATGAAATATACACTTTGAGAGTTTATATCTTTCTAGATTCTTGGATCTGTAAATTACTATTTATTGGGGATGCATGCAAATTATAATTATGCGAAAAATATAGAACAATTAAATAAAAAAACCAAAACCACGAATTGACACAAGATATAACCTGGGAAACCCTTTTGGGGAAATCCTAGTTGGAAGGTGGGGTTGCTCTACTCTTTTTCTCTGAATAGAAAATGGTTACAAGTACAAAGAAGTAAGTCCTGTGGCTTATGGGCTAAAATAGTGCACAAATCCTCTGTGTGTGCTCTGTCCCTATCCCTCTCAGCTACTATACTCGTCTATGGAACAAATGCACTAAAAAAGAATGGAACCCCTTTTCCTCCTAGTGGCCCTGTTATAACATAAATCGATAGCCTACTAGCGGTTAAGTTTGACTCCCTCGACTCTTAACCAAAGTTACAATATGGACTCTTCTAAAGTCTTTTTCATCATGATCACATGGCTAGCCCCTTTTCCTTGATTAATAGGGAATGATGTGACATACTCTCAAATTATGGTGGTGAAAACAAGAAGGTCAACTTCCAAGTGGCATAAATTTGTCATATAGACTCCGGTAGAGGCAATTCTTGTACCATTGGAAAGGTATTTTGTGTAGAATAGGAAGAAAAGTTTTTATTTTTTATTTTTTTTATGGGTATTTCATGGGGTGGCCACTACATCCACAAAAAATATGGGAAAATCAACCGCAAAGGGAATCTTTTAAAGCTCGTCGGCCAGACTAGCGGGGCATAACCCCAAGGGCGTCGAGGAGAATTGACCTTGTGACCTCCCAATTGACGAGGTACTTAAAAACAGGGATTTGACCAGTTGAACGAACCCTTGGGGCTATAGGAAGAAAAGTTGTTGAACTAACTTCAAAAAAATTGATGCCCCAAAAATTTCATTTGATGCCTCAAAATGCTCTAAGAAGGCTTCAAATCCCAATCTACCAAATTGGGTCCCAGTAGCAAAAATGGTCCTATGAGATAATTCCTCCACTTTTTCCATTATGGAAGCATCAAGATGGATGAAAAACAATGTAATGATCCAATTCATATCATGGAAATAAAATCAAGAAACGTAAGTTACACTTGAATGAATGAAAGACTTGGCCTTGGCCATATAGTGTAACACAACCCAAGCCCCTCCTTTGGGCCACATTACTGCAATTTTGATTTTATACATATTGTAATTAAAATTTCTAAACCCCTTCTTCAAACTTTACTCTAATATCATCAATGATTTGTTGGCCAAGCATACTATATGATGTCATTTACGCAAAAACTACTTTGGTAACAAAATGTAATAGCACCAAATGCTTAATCTAGCTTTGATACCATAACTTATGCTTTGTTATGAAATTCATATGCCTAATACTATGCACTCATAATTACACATATAATATTCATATACCAAAAAATTATGGATAAATAAATAAATCCATACAAACACATAAAATAAAGTATATACACAACAATACAAACATATAAAACCATAACCATAACATTTTTCTTTTGTAAAGATCAACCAATTGGATATAGACATTAGACTTTCCACCCAACCATAGAATTTTTTAGTCTAGTTCTCAAAACAACAAGTCATACTTGAGTTGCGGCTATGACTCCATTAGGGAAAAGGATCTTGTAGGACAACCATGGTATGACAATTAGTATTCGTAGTAAATTAGATCAAGCCAGAAAGCTCCTACAACAATTCTAATAAAAAAATATCACTCCCCTTAGTCTACACAACCCAAGGAAGTCAACTATATTATCTACTTTGTACCCCCTCATGCTACCCCACTACCCTTCTTTTGCTCTATCACAAGGAAAAAAAACAATTCTGAGTTGTGGTTCTAAGAACTCTAGTTGCACCAATGGAGTTTCTAGGCACCCTCTATAGCCCTCAAACAATGGGCAATCCAAACATAAAATTATTAATCCATTCTTCCAACTTCCCCCTAGTTAACCTAATAAGACTTGTGAATAATAATCCCAATAGAACTCAGCTAGAATTCATATGGTTCTCGGTATAGAAATGTTACAATTTCTCTCCCTAGTTCACACCCAACTCTAATTTAGTAGAATTGCCCAGAATGATGTAGATTTGTACAATTTTTATAGAGTACAAGGCTTAATCATGCATGCCATTAACTTGCCACATGACTCTTAATGAGATACTCTCCCTCCACTTCAAAACTCGTTCCCCACCTACTTTTGGACTTAAGATACATGATGTTCACATGACTGTGGCTAGGGAATATTTTAATGTAATTTCAACCTAGCTCCTTTCTAGGCCTTGTATCCCCCTCACAATTCCCTCTTGTGGAGTTTTATCCTCCCATACTTTTCATCTATTTTTATCCACAACTTTTGACATGTTTGTATTAATATTTATTAGAGCACATGTATAATTAGATTGCTAGGCACTTTGACCTTTAATGTATATGCACTCTTCCCTTTATCATATAGGTATTTTGACCCAAAATCACATATAGGATTTTTGGTCCAAAACCATACTAGTTTTTATGCAACTAGCTCACAAAAGATAGATCAACGACTTAAAAGTTATCCTCTTTGGGGGGGAAACCTCCTTTCCAAGACATAAAAGAACAATTATTGGATGATACAAATGAAAATACCTCCTTTGTATATATAAGAGTCTAAGGGGTCACAATATAATCAGAGATTATAGAACAATAATAATGTAAGGGCACAATAATAACAATAGTGGGCTTTTATGGGGCACACCAATAAAACTATGGGGGATAGATGGGCACACCAATAAGAATAAGGGGGATACACTAGTATTATAGGGACCTAACATGCCCCTCTCCTTCAAAAAAGTGTTGTCCTAAATGCTTGAGTAGTTATGGATGCTTCTATATAAAATTCTTATCCTCCCACGTGGAATCTTTAACTGGTAAGTTATTCCACTTAATCAGATACTCTGGAATTGATTTATTCTGTAGCTGTCAGGTTCTTATTTTCATGACTTCTTTAGGCTCAAATATGATTTTTCCTTCTTTGTCAATTTCTAGCAACACTATTTGAATTGGAAGCTTGTCACCAATAACCTTCTTTAAGCATGAAACATGGATAACTGGGTGTACTCGGGAAGATGCAGGAAACTCCAATGTTATGCCATAGTACCAATATTTTTCTACAACTTTTAAAGACCATAGTACTTAGGTGGTAATATATTATCCTTCTTAGCTTGCCTGAGAGACATTTTTTTGTATGGTTGTAGCTATAAAAATCCCTAGTTAGCTACATCAAAACTTCTTTCACTGTAATGCTGATCTTCCTGTTGTTTCATTCAATTTTGCGCCAGAGTGAGGTTATCCTTTAAGAGTTGGAGAACCTGTTATTGATGCTCAATGTGGTCTTCCACTGCTTGAATCTTAGAATTTTATCTTAAAGATGATGTGATGGATTGTGGATGATATTTGTAAAGTGCCATAAATGGGATCATTTTTGTTGCAGTATGGAGGGAAGTGTTAGAGAAAATGGGATCTCTATCACTTACTATTAATCTTTGGATTTCCATGAAGCTTTTGAATTGTTTCCATAAATGGAGTAGCAACCACACTTGATTTAAAAGGATGAGATGATGCACAAAAGTGTGCATACTTGGTAAGTCTATCAATTACCACGATGATGACACTCTTTCCTAAGGGAGAGTTGTGCAATTCCAAAACATCTTTTTTTTGAACTGCGAATTCTTACAAAGATATAAACGATATTTTTACCACAATGGATCATTTTTCTAGCTAAATGTATTAGAAGTATTGGGATCTTGCTGCAACTTTTGAATGAGTGGCCACACCTCTTCATCATTCTTCCATTCATCCCTTGCTTTAGTTATCCACTCATGTTGGATAATAGAAATGACACAAAGCAATGCTTCTGCATTGTCATCCTTTCTTGAGAGTGCATCTGCAACAACATTTTTATTCCCTTTTTAGTAGGATGATTTCAAAATCGTAACCCAACATATTTGTCACCCATTTTTCTACTCTTCTGAAGATAATCTTTGTTCCAAAAAGTATTTAAGACTACCATGAACTGTTTTTACCTTGAAGTGTTTTCCCATTAGGTAAGGTCGACATTGCTTTAGTGCAAGTAGTATTGCCAACATTTCCTTCTCATAAATAGGTTTGTGTAAATACTTTCCTTTGATTGGTTGTCTTTCAGAAGCAATGGGTCTTCTTTCTTGCATTAAAATAGCACCAATTCCATTTCATGAAGCATCACATTCCACAATATTTTTTTTTGTGAATTATGGCGTAATTAAGACCGGTGCTTGGCACATTGCCTCTTTAATATGTTCAAAGGATTTCGTTTCTTGTGAAGTCTAAGAAAATTCCTCTTTTTTTAGTAATGATGTTAGAGGTGCCACTATTCACGTATAATTCTTAACAAACTTTCGATAATAACTGATCAACCTAAGAAATCCTTGAATATGTTTTATGGTTGTGGGGATTTTCCATTCCTTAATGACTTTAATTTTTTTAGGGTCTACCTTAACATCCTCATGAGATACAATATGACCCAAATATCCCACCTCCTGTACTCCAAATAAACATTTGGAGGTTTTTTCATATAATTATTTCTCCTCCAATAGTTTCAGAACCATGTCAACATGTTGAACATGATCCTTCCAAGACTTCTTGTAGATTATTATGTCATAAAAAAGAATAACACAATCTTTCTAAGGGTTTTAAAATGAAATTTGTCAAACCTTGAAATGTGGAAGGTGCATTAGTAAGGCCAAAAGGCATGACCAAAAATTCATAATGACCCTCATGAGTTCTGAATGTTGTTTTAGGAATTTTTGCAGTCTTCATTCTAATTTGATGATATCCTTAACGAAGATCTAGCTTGGTGAATTAAATTTCTCCATGTAATTCATCCAAAATTCATCATTGATAGTTAAATTTCTCATACAATTACTAGATTTGTTTGAACAGAGAAAACATGCTTGAACTTTGATGTTGTCAAATTTCATGCATGTTGGGTCGTTATCCACCATAGATTCTATCAAAGATGCATATTGTTAATGTATTAATGTTGGGTTTTTTTCCCTATAGTTTTGGCCCTTAATTAATACTAAAATTCAAATGGCCATAAATTCTTATCTAGGAGGATTTTTTCAAAGTACGATATAATGTTGGAAATGTCTGAATGAGGCCTACATAACTATGTTTTTATAGTATCATTAGAGCATGATAACTCAATATGCTTCAATATTACTTTGACTTTAATTGATGAGTATATTCAGGATATCTAGTTGTTACACTACTTCCTTTGACCCATTAGTGATACTTCCACTATCTCAGAGATTCCCTTTGATATCAATGACACTTCTGGTCATCAATGACAACACTATGTGCAAAAAATAGGGTATGTACATTAAAACATATTTTTGTAGAAATTAAATACAATGAAGAAGTTTATAAACTATGGAAATAATGTTCACTATCTTAGTATTGATCATACATCACCCTATTTGAGTAGGTACCTCACATCTACAATTAAAAGCATAATCTTGAGCATAAATTTAGTCTGAATTCCACAAAGACAAGGACACAACCAATCAAAAAATATAGTTTTGATTATATAGGGTAGTTCTTTTGGCTTTCTCTCTCTCTCTCTATGTGTGTGTCTGTTCATGTCAGAAATATCATTATGAGGCTTTGGAATTGCACCATAGAAAGTTTTTTTTTTCAAGTTTTAACTTGAATTTATCACCTAAACTTTGATAGTTAACCTACTCACTCATCTATGAATAACTCACTCACCTGAAACACATTTTGTTCCAAATAACTCACTCACCTACAACTATTTGTCAACTCACTTTTCCACTAAATTGGAAGTTAAATGAATTCAACATTCCCAGTCGAAATGCTTAATAGGTAATTATTATGACTATTCTTCATTTATTTGTTTAATTTTCTCGTTTACTTTTAGTATTGTTAAATCTAGCCATTGTTTGAAACTATAAGCATAGGAATGAAACCATAGGTTTGGTAACCTTCAATAAACCCTCTTCTAGATAGATAAGAGTGAAACCATAGCCATGGTAATCATCAATAAACCATAGTCTTAATAACCTTCAATAAAACTTATTCTAAGATCTTATAGAAACCTAAGAAAAATTCAATTTTCTAACCATTGAAACTAAGAATCTTGTCATTTTAAAAACTATTAAGAACCATATGTATTTCATCCTACGAAACATTTTCCAAAATCTTCACATTATCTTATTAATTTTAAAAAATTGGCAAGAATGTAGTCATCTTGTCCACCTCAATAATGGAAGCTCTATTATTTTCTTATTATAAATCAAAACAATGGTTTATTTCCAGCTAAGCAATATCCTCTAATTTATGGGATAAAGAGGCATTGGTTTTGAAATCTTTTCCTAATTTATGACCACAATAGTAATTTCACCCTACAACTAAGAATATACCCCCGTGAAAGTTGATACCTACCATGAGGAAAGATCATACCAAGTTTATACATTTAATATTAAAGGTACATAATTCATATGCTAGAATGGCCTTTGTGAATCGTTTTGATAGGAAAAATAGACAAATAGATGTTGATAACAACTTGCACTAGTATTCACATATTGTATGTACCCTTTTTTCTACCCAAAAAAAAATAATATTTTTATTGTATATTTAACCAAATTCGTTTGTTCACTTAAATTATAAATGCATCATGGATATGAAAAAAATGTTTACAACTTCCATCTAGTACCCAACGTTGAATTTTTAAGAACATTAGAGGAAATTGTTGTGAGTAAACTTTGTTTACAGGTCATTGAAATATTCCTACCACTAGCTTTGGTACACCTAAATGCCTTCCTTAGAAAAGGAGTTTGTTGATACCAATTTTTGAATTTTTTACTTTTGCATTAAAACAACACAGTGCCCCACATTGCTTTTCAAATTTGACACCTATTTTTTTTTTTCCCTTCACCATGACCATAGGTTAGGGAATATGCCACAAGATAAATTATAAGCATATTCATTATTTTAAAAAACACATACAACTACAGGAATGGTTGAATTACATATGAATGTTTGCTTCAGTACTCAAAATCAGTGTTTGGATTTAAAATGTAGTGTATATGCAAATATATCATCTACTACAACTTCATATGACATCATTACAATTATATTCTTATGTTTGATATCATGGTGATAATGGCACAATTAAAGATTTAATTTTAAAACATACGTTATATATATGTTGGGTGGCAAAAAAAAAAGAGTTTTGGTTCATAACCATTGGTTTATATGAAAATTGTTGCATATATGTTGATAGAGTTCTTGAATTTGGTATTAAACATCAGAAATTTTGAAATATTCAACATCAAATATTAATAAGGTGTCTAAAGCTTATGTTGCAAAAATGTATACATTAGAATGTTGGATTTTGTTTGAACAATCATATCATTTATATGTTAAATTTTTATGATTTGTTTTAAATGTGAGATGACATTATGGTATATGACATATGTGTTGGTTGATGGCATTATGTGTGATTCTTGGTTGACCTGGAATATGTGTTGCTATGATGGCCTGGTATGTGGCATATCTGGAAATACCCATTCAAATGAAATGATTGACATGGAATAAATGGGAAGGTGGAAAATTTAATGCTCACCCTTGTCATGCATTTGATCAATACTGAGATGTGTATGGTTTTCATGATTGATCGTGGAGATTTCATGCACCACGTTAGGGGTTTTTCATGGATTTTGTATGGAAATAGACCTCTAGACTTATGTTATGCATTTATCTTGCCATTTTATTTGTTGTTGTTATCTCTCTTACTAATGTTTGGCTTTCTTCTCCTTGTGAACAAAGTAATTCCATGAATGAGTTTTTCACTATGATATTCAAACTCATTTATGTTAGAGATTTAGCAAGGAATGAGGGAAGTTGTGTGTTGGGTTGTGTTTGTCTTAGGCATCTAGAAGTTGGGTTTGTGCACATCTCCAGGTATTTTTGGCTCAACTTATGGTTATTTATGCAAATGAAAATAATATTTTTTATTGGTATATTTTGTGTTGGGCATCCCTCACTCATTTACAATTCAAATTGTTTTCCTTTCCCTCTATAAATACTAAAACTCCTACTCACCCATTTGACGAAATCATTGCTTTTTAGTTTACTTGAATGTATGGAAAATTTAAAATAAGTTTAAGGGGTTCTCTAATTCTCTATTGTTTAAAATGAAGGAAAAACATACACCCAACCATTATTTTGAATAAGTTTCATGGTTTTGTTCTGGAAGAAAAACCCTACACCCTACTACTTTTTTGTAAATGATAAATGAAGAACCAATGACTTATGTTATTGATTCTATGCATAAGGTCAAGCATTTCCAATTAAATCCATATAGGTGTTCAATATATCTTCATTTTTTATCACCCCATTGTTGTAGTTACTGGTCCTTAAATCGATTTTTGCTTATGCAGTTGAGTGGAACAATTAAAGAGCTAAGTAAAATCTTTGTGCACTTTACATAGGTTTTAATAATGTTGAATGCATGTACCCTGGTTCTAAATAATTTTTTTCATATGGTTTAGATTATGCAGAGCATATTGATTACTGTTGGCTCACTAAGATGTATTTTTACAGACAATGTTAATCCCTACGTTAGTTGTGAACCCGAGGTAAGTATTTTTATCTCAAGAGTGCTATCACAATATATGCAATGAATCTAGAGGTTATCTAATGATGAATCATTACACAATTCTAAAAAGAACTATCTATGGAAGAAATACTCTTAACACACTCTGCAATTCTATGCAACTTGTTCTAAAATAAATTGAAACTGAATGCAAATAAGAATTACACTTGGAATTGTTCAAATAAACTTAAGACTAATTAAGTAACAAAACTATAACTATTGAACAACAATATTAATCTATAACACCCCAAACCAACTTGCAATTCCCAATTGAACAACAACACTAATTTAACATCAATCAATAATCGGTAATTGAACAACACTCGGTAATTGAACAACAATCGGTAACTAAATAACAAATAGTGATAAAGGATTCCTAAATAGCAAACGATCTATATTGCATTCTGTAGAAGTTAATCAGTCTTATCTCCAAGATATATGATAACATATATTCAAATGAACAAATCAATCTTCTATCAACACTAATTCACTCATTCCATTCAAAGCGCTACTTAAGTATGTCACACAGCTTCACTCTGAATCTAATTGAACAACAATATGAATCAATATCACAAACCTTTATGATAAATGAAGTAACTGAACATTAAATCAATAGCAAAGACTAAATATAAAACTATAACACAAAGGAGCAGTAGAAATTCTTGTGACTGGGCCCAAAGTTGCTAGAAGCCTTTACTTAATAAGAACTCAGAATACGAAGATGTACCAAACACAACCTCCTTTCATTAATTCCATGTAACAAATGATAGAGTCACTAATATAGCAACGTATATGTTTTCAAAAAGAGTAATTACAGATTATCAAAGTATGAACTTTATCTAATTGCCTTTCGGCCCTATATATAACATAAAAGAGTAACTAGATAAAAGTGAATCCTCAGGATCAGGGTATCCTGATGATTTCGCAATATATAATATGGTCATGTGATAAAATAGCATTGTTCTAGTTGATATACCACTTCCTTGTCTGCCCAAGACACTGTCTCTTTTCCCTTTTATGGACTCATGCTATTCTGTCAACTGAATTACTTTTGCCTAGTGCACATCTCTGCACACAAAGATAGCAAAGAATCAGTTTTTCGTATTAGATTTGCCTATTCTATCACCAAATAGTTTCATCCAACTTTAACCGATATTTTCCTCATTTTAATATATAAACGGAGATAATCGTATAAGGATGAATGATAAATGAAGCAATTTATGAAGAGAAATCATACCTTTTTCCTGTCCCAATAATTACCTCCTTGGTGTAAAATAAAACGTTTAAAGGCATAATTCTAGGAGAAGGGAAAGAAGAATGTTAAAGAATAATAAATATGTGTATGCTCTCAAGTCTTGAAGCTCTTCTTAACCATGTTGGTTTTAGCTACTTGTTTTCATTTCCTTTGTCCATGACCAATTCTATTCTTTTTCCACATCGAGTTTGTTGATATCATTGGATGTATTCGTTTGTGATAATTTAAAAGTGACATGAGATGGAATAATTTTTATTGGTAATTATTTTATCAAATATGTCTATTATTTCTAATATAACTGCAATCATGTGTTTCTTCAATAGGGGATTAGTTAGGAAAAATCATGGCAGAGGTCATGACAGAGGAAACGGGCTTCGTAATTTGTGGGAAAATGAGAGAAATAAGAAGATAAGGTTTTATGTACATTTCAATGTAGATTCAGAGGAATTTCACCAACTTGATACTACCTGCCATTTATTCCTTGGGTCACCTAATGTGTCTTTCCATCCCTCAATTTTGCATGTGAGACCTCATTCCCCTTTTTTTCCACATCCTAATGTGAAAGAGATACCTGAGAAAAACCAAGATAATGATGGATGGAATTCCATTCCCAAACCACCTCATGAAGCAAACCATGGATGGGGTAAAATAATTTCTAGTGCTACCAACCACAGTCTTCTAGTAGTCATTTTGAACCATCTTCTTCGGGAATGTTAAACCCTAAGAAACCCAAATCCTAGGAACATGGCACTATCTAGGTATTTTCAATATATTATTGACCATCATTCTCATCATACTATTTTTCATGATACTACTAGTCTTGTTGCTCACCATTCTGCTAGTCATATTGATCATGACCCTGATGACCCCTTAGCTTATTAATTCCTAATAAATATGCCCCTTTATTCTCACAAGTACATGGTGTTAATGAGTGCCTCAACCAAGAAAATGCTAGTATTGACGATGCTTCTACAACTGCTCAGAACAAAGGAAATGTAAGGAAAGAGAAGAGAGTTCAAGTGAAAGCATTTTGACTAAGACTTTTGAAAGTCGACTAGGTAAGTGTGACAATATCAGTTCTTGCTATCGTATCATCCTATCTAAAATAGTGCCACGATATCCATCAAAATATAACCAATATAACTTAAAAATAAACCTTTAAATTCATCCTCTAACTACCACTGTAATATCAAAACCTATTAGAAAAGTTTGTTGAATTATGACAAATCTCATGAAAGAGATCTTTTGTTGAAGATATATATATATATATGTGTGTGTGTGTGTGTGTATATATATATATATATATATATATATATATATATATATCATGTGCAAATAATGAAAATCATTTGATGATTGTGTTTGTTTAAGAAATGCATGTGTGGGAGTTACAAGGTGATGGATCATGTATTATGGTAATTTTAATAAATTCATAAATTCAAATTAAAAATGCTAAAAAGGAAATTAGATCCTCCCTTCCTAATGAGTCGTGTAGCCATCCATCTACTGTTTTCAAATTGCCATTCTTTTATTTTTGTTTTCCTTTGTAAAATCAGAATTAGTTGTTTTGGGATAAATATTTGGAAAAGCTAAGTGGGTAGAGTTGAGTATGAAATTAGGAAAAGAAGAATGTTGTTTTCAAAATCATTTCAACAACTCTTCGTCCATATATTTCAACTTGTAGAAGGAGAATAGGCTCAAAATTTTACACAGGGAATGGTATGGTTTTGTTTTCTTTCTTTAGTTTTGAGAAGATTGATTTCTTTTGATTTAGAGATCTTGAGTCGAATAGATTTGGTGAAACACGTGTTCTTTTAAAAAGTAGAAATGTACAAGGTCATTAAGTTATTCCCTGGTTGATGAAGGTATTATTTTATAATTTTTGTCAATGATGAGTGTTTAGTGTCGTTTCTTTTTTATCATGGCTGGCCATTGATACCTTTGTAGTAGTCGTACCAATGTCGAAATTTTTTCTATCCAAACTGGTTATAGTGAGGCCTGAGCTTTGTTTTGGTTCTTTACTGCTTCCATTTGACTCTTGTGGTCATTAGACATTGTCATTTGTAAGGATATATTTGTCACGAATTATGATATCTATTGATATTTATTCAAGATGTATAAAAATTTATTTTGAATGAACTCAATGGAGAATTTTCATCTAGTTTTACTATCCCGTGCTTTACCTTTTATTTTCTTCTTCAATATTTTGTGAATATTTGTGTCTCTTATTGTAAATATCATTTCTCTTTTATTCCTTAGTTTTTATTTGTTGTATTAAATTGTATATTTCAATTACAACAATTTAATTAAGTTATTTTTTTGAGTTGTAAAGTTATCTTAATGATGTTGCTTCTTATCATTATTCATTTAAATTTTTGTAATATACTTTTTGTAGAATTTTTTTTTAAGTGGTTACTTTCAATTCTATAAAATCTTGGGTTACATTCCCATTTTTCTATGTCTAACCCACCAATAATTTGAAAAGTGTTGTAAGAATAACTTGGGCCATTTTTACCGATCGACATTTCTTTGGAAACCATACTAGGGAATTGTTGAACAATTGACACAGTGTGATTGATTAGTGGCACTTGGTATGTTGGCATTGTTGTCAATCAGACTAGCATTGAGGCACATTCCAAGAAGAAAATTTAAATCCATGTTTCTAGTAGAAAATAGGTTTAAAGACTACATCAAACCTTCTACACTAAAAAATGCTTTGAAAAATATTTCTAACGATATGTGGAAGTCCATAAATGGATCTTAGGATCAAAATTTATTGATAGCCAAACTAAGTATCTTGAATTCCTTGGGAGAAGGCCGAATTCCGAAACTAGGGAAGCAGATTGAATTTCAGAACCCCAAATTTCAGAGGGTCGGAGTCTTGCGATCTTCAGGAGGTTAGAATATTAGATAATTCGTAACCCAGTATAATTTTTTTTGAGAAATTCCCGATCTGATACTAGGGAGTTGATTCTTGAAACACCAGAGCTTTGGGAGGTTGGAATTTCAGATGTTGGAGTCTAAGTCAATCAGAAGGTCAGTATATCAGAATTTCGGAGTTTCTTAACTCCTTAATATTTAATTTTTTAAAAGTGTCAAGGGTTGCGAAGAGTAGGGTCTACAAAGGAAATCACTTGCAAAACCAAGGACCGAGGGACCCTTTCTCTCTCCTCCGACAAGACACATTACAACAGTTGATTAGCCCTCAGGAGATGATAGTCATAGATGACATCAACATAATATGTCAGTATGGAGGACACATGGCAGTTAGATTCAGAATTATTGGGTGGCTTAATGGGGAAATTTTAGTGACACGTGTCACCACTAAGGAGATGCCACGTGGGATTGATGATAAGAGCATGATGTCATTTAAGAAGAATATTTCAGAGGCCAGAGTTTTTGTAACTCCTCTATAATTGATTTTTGGAAAAGTACCGATACAAGGAGTTATGATGTTGCTAGGAACTTGGTTGTGTAATCCCAATGAACAAAGGGTGTATTGAAGGGCAAGCACCTAATTTCTATGGAGACACCATGTGTATCGAAGGCTAGAGATTTCGTAACTCCTCCATAATTGAAATGTGAGAAAGTCCTGATACTAGGGAGCTCCAATGTGTTGGTCTTTAGTCATGGAAGAAAAAAGAACCAATGGCAAAGAGAAAATACACAAGGAGATAAGCCCCTGGAAGGATCCTGAAGGCCTTAGGACCCATTGTTGGCATTTTGGCACAGGTATGGCACTATGGTACAGGTGTTGTCCTTGATGGCAACTCACTTTGGTGACAGATCTCAGTTCAGGTGCCCAGAATGAAGGAAATCTTGTATACGCAGGTACACCTTGCAGAAGACGCGTATACACGCGGTTTATACGTTCCAAAGTCGCGTATGAGTATACACGCACTTTTATGCACATAAAAGCGCATACATGGTGGGAAACTTATTTTTGGTCCGTGGTTGTTAGTCCTTGGAATTTGAACCTATGGTTGTGGACCATGGTATCTCGTCAGAAGAGTTGACCCCAGGTTTTGGGCCCTTGGTATTGGTTTATTATGGTTTTGGACCGTGGTATTGTGGAAGTCCTAAAACTATAAAAGAGGAAGGCGATCATGTGGCAAATCACCATCTAAATTATTGAATATCTGATATTGTGCTAGATCTGGAATACGTGTGATCGGGTTATGGTGCAGATCTAGATCTGAAAAAGGAGGAACCTAAGCGCAAGAAGGATAAGGGCTATTGATGGATCAAAATCTCAAGGCTTGAACATTCGTATCTCTGTATAATTTTGATCTATTATATGTGGCACTCTCTTGATCTATAAATCTGGGTTAACTAATGTCTGAATGCTTAAAAGAATAAATTATCCCTTATAGATATGTACGCAGGTTCAATAAATTGCAGGTGCATATACACATTTTTTCTCTGAATGAAAGAAGCGTATACGCAGGTTGGTTGTGGTACAGAAGCGTATACTCGCAGGTTGCTGAACAGTGAAGTAGCGTATATATCTTGATTTATGTTTTAGCTGCTTCTATTTTATTGGTGCAGTGTTCTGGGTTCAGAATTGGTGTTTGATTACAGTTACTGTGTTCTGGGTACAGTGGTCAAGGAAGTGCTTATTTGTTTCAGCTTTTGATTGGTGAAAAGGAGTTTGGGTTATGCAGAAATTCTTGATGTTTGATTGATGTTACTTGTGGATCAAGTCTGAAAATTAATGAAACGAGGTCCCTGAAAGCAAAGAGAAGGTTGTAGCCTTCTGCAGGTAGGAGCCTGCATACTAGTATCTCAAGCTAGTACAAGAACTTAGGTGGTTGGAGCTTCCTTCCAGGAAAGCTGGAGAACGAGAGAGAGTTGTAGCTCTCTGCAGGTTGCAGCCTGCGTACTGGTAAAGACTGCACCAGTACAAAACATTGTAAAGAGAAGTTTCTAATTAAAAAGAAGATAGAGACGAATTGCAGCAGGGGGTTTTCACCCACATTGGGTTTCCTCATTATATCTTGTGTTCTTGTGTGTGACTGTCTTCTGCTCTATTTTACTATTTCTGGTACTGTTTATTTGCTTCTGATACACAGACTAATAATTGACATCTGAAAGATAAATCAAATTATAAGTCTGCTTTGTATACGCGGGTTTCTTTATCTATATTTGCGTATATACGCGGTTTTTATTAACTAAAGTAGCGTATATCATCTGGAATTGAAAAAGAAATATTTTAATACTGATTCACCCCCCCTCTCAGTATTATTTCCAATAATTGGTATTAGAACAAGTCCTTTTGAAACAGCTTGATCGCTTGAAGGAAGATCTTTCATCATGAGCAACTACGAGAGGGAAGCATCTATCAGGCCACCGGTTTTTGATGGGACAAACTTCGTATATTGGAAGGTAAGAGTTACTTCCTATCTTCAATCTTTGGGTACAGAAGTCTGGGATATCATAGATACAGGATATACTTTTCCAGCAACAACTCCTACAGATCTGGCTGAGAAGAAGAAATATGAAACAAATGCAAAGGCAGTCAATACTCTATTGGGATGTCTGTCGCAATCTGAATTTGTCAAAGTTATGCAATATAAATCCGCAAAAGAAATATGGGACAAGATTTTTCTGAGCTATGAAGGAGATGATCAGGTAAAAAGAGCAAAACTTCAAACCCTCAGAATTCAGTACGAAAATCTCATAATGTATAATGATGAAAGTGTGGCTAACTATTTTCTTCGTGTAGATGAGATTGTTAATTGTATGAAAAATCTGGGTGAAGAAGTAAAAGAGGCTGTTGTAGTTGAAAAAGTTCTAAGATCTTTGTCCCCTAGGTTTGAGTCTAAAGTTTCTGCAATAGAAGAAAAGGAGAATCTTCAAAACCTTAAAATGTCACAGTTGCATGGAATTCTAACTGCTTATGAAATGAGGAAAGGAGGACCTTTAGATAGGAGAGAAGCTGCCTTCAAGGCTTCCGGCAAAGGAGACCACTATGAGTCAGGACACATATCAGAAGAAGAAGAAGAATCAAATTTTGTCAAAAATCTTCAAAGGGGTGCTGGACGATTCCGAGGTAAGTTACCTTTCAAGTGCTTTGCTTGTGGAAGAGTAGGTCACTATGCTGCCAAGTGTCCTCATAAAGATAAGATTGACAAAGGAAAGGAACCTGTTAGATGGAACAAGAAACAGAATCCAAATAAGAAAAGCTATTACACTCATGAAGATAGTGATGGACTCTCAAATAGTGACGAAGATGAACGAGGTAATGAGTATAAACTTTTAATGGCTTTTGAAGATGATGAGTACATGGATGCTATAGATGTAGAGGGTTTTTATAATGAAATGTTTGATCTCAAAGTTTGCTTAGAAGAGAAAAGTGCAATTATTGATTCTCTACAATGTCAACTGGCTGAAAGGGAAAAACATCTTGAAAAATTGGAATGTGAAATTGTTTGTCTTAGAAAGGAGATTGAGAAAACAAAAGCTATTAATCTTAAATTTGTTAAAGGATTTGAAACTCTGGATGAGATTATCAATGTGCAGCATTCTCCACTAATCAAGACAGGTCTGGGATATAATGGAGAAACATCTCAAGCATCCACATCCAAAAGTTATCTTGATGCTGCAAGGAGGAGCGAGCAAAGGCCTAATAGAAATCAGGGACAGTTTTACTCAAGAACAAATAAAGACTATAAAGAAAATCGGGGGCAAGCTACCTTAAGGATAAATAGAAGCTACAATCAGCCACAGGTAAAATCTTCTCAATTTGCCTCAAGAATGGATGTCAGTGGAAACTACAATCGATTGGATGATAGATTTGATAATCACAGGAGTTTCTTCAATGGTCAATGTTTCTCTTGCCATAATTTTGGTCACAAAGCAGCTCAATGTGTTTCCTATAAGACAATCATGACTAGAGAAGCCCAAAAACAAAGGAATATGACTGGGATCACGAAAAGGACCTATAACAACTTTTTGGCCCTTGAAAAAGAAGTTGAATGTTCTATTTGTAATAACTTTGGTCATGAAGATTCTGAATGTAGGAGCAGGTTTTGGAAGACAACTCAGAAGGAACAAACCTCAAGTGCCAGAACATGGAGAATGAAGGAACCACAACCAGAAAGATGTGGGATAGCCTTTTATGCAGAAGGACAGGAAAATATATGGTATATTGACAGCGGATGTTCGAAGCATATGACAGGGGATAAAGAAAAACTTGAATCATATACTGCATTAGAAAAAGGGAAGAAGGTTTCCTTTGGAAACAATTCCCCTGCAGCCATAAAAGGAAAAGGTACTGCTCAGTTGAAAGAAAAGGTCAAAGCTGGAAATGTTTTGTATGTTGATGGATTGAAGCATAATATTCTGAGTGTCAGTCAGATGTGCGATCAAGGAACCGAGGTAATATTTAGATCAAATGGATGTCGTCTTCGTGATCTTTATACAGGTGAAACAGTGATCAAAGGTAGAAGAACTCCAAATAATCTATACATATTTGAAGAAGGACAACAACAATGCTATTTGAGCAAGGATGATGAACACTGGTTATGGCACCGGAGGTTGGGACATCTAAGCTTTTCACAAATAAGGAAAGCATGCAAATACTAGGCAGTTCGTGGTCTTCCAGATATCAAAGTTCCAAACAACACCATATGCAAATCATGTCAGTTTGGTAAGAAAACCAGAACTAACTTTCCTGAGAAGGAAGGATCAGCTAGCAGGCCTCTTGAGCTAGTTCATACAGATGTATGTGGTCCATCTAGGAAAAGGTCACCTCGAGGAGAAGAATACTTTATATTATTCATTGATGACTTTTCCAGGATGGTTTGGATAGGACTGATGAAGCACAAAGATGAAGCGTTCGAAAAATTCAAATCTTTCAAAGCATTGGTTGAAAACGAATCAGATCGCAAAACTAAATGCCTCAGGTTTGATACAGGTGGGGAGTTTACCTCAAATGAGTTTTTTGATTTCTGTGAAGAACATGGAATAAGAAGGAAATTCTCTACAGCTAGGACTCCTCAACAAAATGGAGTAGTGGAAAGAATGAACAGAACGGTTCAACAAATGGCTCGTGCTATGCTTGATGAGTCTGGAACTCCCGCAACCTTCTGGGGTGAAGCAGCTTATGCTGCGGTGGTTATTCTCAACAAAACAAATGTCCGAGTAAATATCACTCAAACTCCTCATGAGATTTGGTATGGTGAGACTCCCTCGGTAAAACATTTCAAAATTTTTGGAAGCAAATGCTACATTAAGAATAATGATGAACATCTTGGCAAGTTTGAACCTAGAGTTGATGAAGGCATTCTTCTTGGTTATTCTCCCCGCAGCAAAGCATATATATGTTACAATAAAATACTTGGAAGAATTGTTGACAGCATTGATGTTGTGGTTGATGAAAAAGGAAACGTTCCTAGGAAAGTAAATTATGAAAATATAGAAGAAGATGAAGACTACCCTCCAATTCAAACTGATGATGAAGAAGAACCTCAAGAGGCACCAGTGGAACAGATAAGGATAGAAGAAAAGACTCCATCCAGGTATGTGCAGAAGAATCATCCAGAATCTCAGATTTTGGGGCAGAAAGAAGCAGGTGTACAAACTAGAAGAACAATTGCAGAAGCCTCAAGCTATTTGGCATTGCTCTCCTCCACTGAACCACAAAATGTAAAAGAGGCATGCAAAGATGAATGCTGGGTCAAGGCAATGGATGAAGAACTTGAGCAGATCGAAAAGAACAACACTTGGGAGTTGGTTCCTAGACCAAAAGATAAGAATGTCATAGGAACAAAATGGATCTTCAAGAACAAGTTGAATGAAAATGGGGAAGTTATTAGAAACAAGGCCAGGATTGTTTGCAAAGGGTATGCTCAACAAGAAGGAATAGACTTTGAAGAAACTTTTGCTCCCATAGCTAGACTTGAGGCCATCAAAATGTTCCTTGCCCTCTCTAGCTTTCAAAAATTCAAAGTATTTCAAATGGACGTGAAGTCAACCTTTTTCAATGGAGACTTAGAAGAAGAAGTGTACATTGAGCAACTAGATGGCTTTATCCTTGGAAATGATCCAAATCTTGTATGCAGACTTAAAAAGGCTCTCTATGGGCTTAAACAAGCTCCAAGGGCTTGGTACTATCGGTTGGACAAATACCTTCATCAACAAGGTTTTTCAAAAGGATCAACAGATAGAAATCTCTATATAAAAATTGAAAATAACAAATTGCTAATACTTGTTGTGTATGTAGATGATATTATCTTTGGAAGCAATGAAGAAGCTATGAGTCAAAGCTTTGCCTTGGTGATGCAGAAAGAATTCGAAATGTCCTTGCTTGGAGAACTGACATACTTTCTTGGATTGCAAATCCAACAAAATGAAGGCGGTATCTTCTTGTCTCAAACCAAGTACCTCAAGTAGATTCTGAAGAAGTATGGCATGGAAGATTCAAAACCTGTATGTACCCCCATGATTACAGGATGTAGCCTTAGTGCAAATGATTAATCAGCAGCAATGCATCAACCAACCTATAGATCCATGATTGGGAGTTTGCTTTATTTGACAGGTACCCGACCAGATATAATGCATGCAGTGGGAATAGTTGGAAGGTTTCAAGCCAACCCAAAGGAAACTCATCTTCAGGCAGTCAAGAGAATCTTCAAGTACCTTCAAGGAACTCAAAACTATGGCTTATGGTATCCTAGAGATACAGATCTCACTCTTCATGCTTACACAGATGCAGATTGGGCTGGAAGCGTGGATGACAGGAAGAGCACAAGTGGCGGTGCATTCTTTATGGGTTCCAGATTAGTATCTTGGTTCAGCAAGAAACAGAGTTCGATTGCTTTATCTACAGCTGAAGCGGAATATGTGGCTGCTGCATCTTGTTGCACACAACTCCTTTGGATGATGCAAACCTTACAGGATTTTCAAATCACTTGTACCCCACCTGTCTCTATCTTATGTGATAATACAAGTGCAATAAGCATTTCAAAGAACCCAGTCATGCATTCAAAGACCAAGAACATACCGATCAAGCATCACTTTCTCCGGGAACAAGTGTTGGAACAAAAGGTCAAATTGGAGTATGTTCCTTCTAAGGAACAAGTTGCTGATATACTCACCAAACCACTGCCCAGGGAAACTTTTGAATATCTCAGACAGAAGCTGGGAGTCGTTGATGCTTCATCCTGCTGTTGAAGCTTGTCTGTTCCAAAGAAAAGTTGGTGTACGCGAGTTGGATGAGGGCTATCCGCATACATACGCCGATTTATGCAGGTGCAGTCACGTATATGGAGTTCTGAAGAAAATCAGCAAGGGCAGACTCTGGTTGGAGAGAGTCTGAGATGGGTCTGTCAGAGATCATCAGGCACAGGTTCAGGGGGAGTAGATAATCTTCTAATAATGCATTGTTGGCATTACCTTAGAAGCTCTTAGTTCTAGACTCAAGCTGTTTTTGGCTCAGGTGGATCAGCTGCAGAAAGAAGATCAGAAGGAAAACATGATTGCTGGTATATACAGTGATTGTCAGATGTTGCTGATAGTAGTTATTGGTGATTTGCATAGTCTTGATATTTCGTCTCTATGTCATTTTTTATCAAGGTCATGTAACGACCTATTTTGGTTTCCCCACTATGCCTGGGATGATTGATGTGTTTGGTTGTCATGTGTAAATTTCTGATGTATCCCCACTTGGTTGGGTGGATGATCCCCACTTGGTTGGGTAATGGTTGTATGTATTGAGTCTTTTGGTGCTAGGAAGGTCTTTTATGATGTATAAGTCATGGTTCTTCTTGAAGAACATCTTTTGCAGATCTTGCCTACTGTCATGGGGAGCATGTTCAGCACAGCAGAGCAGAGATATCAGCATGTACTCAGGGGGAGCACAACCCTTTGCCCTTGATGACAAAGGGGGAGAAGGACTTTGAGGATCTTGGGGTTGCCATCAAGTCCAAAGGGGGAGATTGTTGGCATTTTGGCACAGGTATGGATCTATGGTATAGGTATTGTCCTCGATGGCAACTCACTTTGGTGACAAATCTCAGTTCAGGTGCTCAGAATGAAGGAAATCTTGTATACGCGGGTACAACTTGCAGAAGATGCGTTTACACGCGGTTTATACGTTCTGAAGTCGCGTATGTGTATACATGCACTTTTATGCACATAAAAGTGCGTACATGGTGGGAAACTTATTTTTGGTCCGTGGTTGTTAGTCCTTGGAATTTGAACCTATGGTTGTGGACCATGGTATCTCGTCAGAAGAGTTGACCCCAGGTTTTGGGCCCTTGGTATTGGTTTATTATGGTTTTGGACTTTGGTATTGTGGAAGGCCTAAAACTATAAAAGAGGAAGGAGATCATGTGGCAAATCACCATCTGAATTATTGAATATCTAATATTGTGCTAGATCTGGAATACGTGTGATCGGGTTATGGTGCAGATCTAGATCTGGAAAAGGAGGAACCTAAGCGCAAGAAGGATAAGGGCTATTGATGGATCAAAATCTCAGGGCTTGAACATTGGTATCTCTGTATAATTTTGATCTATTATATGTGGCACTCTCTTGATCTATAAATCTGGGTTAACTAATGCCTGAATGCTTAAAAGAATAAATTATCTCTTATAGATCTGTACGCAGGTTCAGTAAATTGCAGGTGCATATACATGCTTTTTCTGTGAATGAAAGAAGCGTATACACAGGTTGGTTGTGGTACAGAAGCATATACTCGCAGGTTGCTGAACAGTGAAGTAGCGTATATATCTTGATTTATGTTCTAGCTGCTTTTGTTTTATTGCTGCAGTGTTCTGGGTTCAGAATTGGTGTTTGATTACAGTTACTGTGTTCTGGGTACAGTGGTCAGAGAAGTGCTTATTTGTTTCAGCTTTTGATTGGTGAAAAGGAGTTTCGGTTATGCATAAATTTTTGATGTTTGATTGATGTTACTTGTGGATCCAGTCTAAAAATTAATGAAACGAGGTCCCTGAAAGCAAAGAGAAGGTTGCAGCCTTCTGCAGGTAGGAGCCTGCATACTAGTATCTCAAGCTAGTACAAGAACTTAGGGGGTTGGAGCTTCCTTCCAGGAAAGCTGGAGAATGAGAGAGAGTTGTAGCTCTCTGCAGGTTGCAGCCTGCGTACTGGTAAAGACTGCACCAGTACAAAACATTGTAAAGAGAAGTTTCTAATTAAAAAGAAGATAGAGACGAATTGCAGTAGGGGGTTTTCACCCACATTGGGTTTCCTCCTTATATCTTGTGTTCTTGTGTGTGACTGTCTTCTGCTCTATTTTACTATTTCTGGTACCGTTTATTTTCTTCTGATACGCAGACTAATAACTGACATCTGAAAGATAAATCAAATTATAAGTCTGCTTTGTATACGCGGGTTTCTTTATCTATATTTGCGTATATATGCGGTTTTTATTAACTGAAGTAGCGTATATCATCTGGAATTGAAAATGGAAATATTTTAATACTGATTCACCCCCCTCTCAGTATTATTTCCAATAATCAACATAATATGTCAGTATGGAGGACACATGGCAGTTAGATTCAGAATTATTGGGTGGCTTAATGGGGAAATTTTAGTGACACATGTCACCACTAAGGAGACGGCACGTGGGATTGATGATAAGAGCATGATGTCATTTGAGAAGAATATTTCAGAGGCCAGAGTTTTTGTAACTCCTCTATAATTGATTTTTGGAAAAGTACCGATACAAGGAGTTATGATGTTGCTAGGAACTTGGTTGTGTAATCCCAATGAACAAAGGGTGTATTGAAGGGAAAGCACCTAATTTCTATGGAGACACCATGTGTATCGAACTAGAGATTTCGTAACTCCTCCATAATTGAAATGTGAGAAAGTCCTGATACTATGGAGCTCCAATGTGTTGGTCTTTAGTCATGGAAGCAAAAAGAACCAATGGCAAAGAGAAAATACACAAGGAGATAAGCCCCTGGAAGGATCCTGAAGGCCTTAGGACCCAGGTGCTATGTTGTCGGTCACAACACTCGCTCATATGGTGAAAAACAATAAGGGGCAAAATAGAAGGGGCTAAAGGCCAATAAGAATCTTGAAATTTTGTACCATTCCACATTAATAAATTTATGATATGGAGAGCCCCGAAATTCCAATATAGAGGTGTATAAATCGGCTGGTCACAATGCTCGGTATTATGGTGGAAACAAAAAGAAGAGGCTAAACAAAAGGGGCTAAAGTCCAATCAAAATCTCACAATTTTGTAACATATCCTTAATAAACATTATGAAATGAGGGGCTCTGATATTGCAACACAAAGGTGTATGAAGGATGAATGAGTTAGAATCTAAGAGTCAATGCCTTCAAGAGAGATGGTTGCTAAAATAAATGGCGACTATAAAGATCATTAAGTCAATGGGCATTGAGGACCATGATTTTGATATAAGAGTGTTGGGCCTGTCTCGAAGGTGAAATAAGATACCCCTGATCTCTCATGCACACCTCATTGAATTAAATAAAGAACATAGAAGCCATGTCGAAGTACCTGTTAAGCTCTATGAGCCATTAATAAGCATGGAAGAACCTCTTGGGAGTTCATGTTGACTGATGATTTATGTCTCAGCATGGGAACACTTAGGTGCCCATCCTCATGTTTAATGCAACAATAATGGGTGAGAGAACAAAGCCCAATCTCAGTCGTTAATGAGGTTCAGTGCCCATGTATTAGACACCACAATAGTATGGTGATCCATTCACAGAGTACACACTCAGGCATTGTGAATGGTGAAATGATGGGTGAGAGAGACAACACTGATCATTGTGTTTCAGTGAAACAAAATGAGTGATTATTGATTTGAGGCTTTGGCGATCTATATTCTGTGTAGTGTTATCTTCCGGAGTCATCGCATTCATGTTTGTTGGAATCAACATTTCGAACCAACCTCTGTGGTTCATCACCAGGATTAGATCCATGAGTGAATAAGTCAGAACCCAATAGATTTAATAAATATGGCTAGGGTTGGGATGGGAGGGAATATTAGCCGATAGGTTGGATAATGATATAATGCAGTTTAGTTATAATTTATTTATTTTAATTTTATTAAGTTATTTTAGTTTTAGTTTTTAATTTTAATATAATATCTAGTTTTCTTTTAAGATTAAAATTTCTTGAATGATTAAAAATATAATTATTAACTCTTATAAACTAACTAACAATTATGTGTATAATTAATTAGTTTTGTTAATTATAGGATTAGAATGAATATTAATGATTTGCAATTTTTTTTTGTATTTTTTTTTGGTAAAATGAATTATCTTTATTTTGAGTTATGATTGAATGAGAAAATAATAATTAATATCTAGTTACTAATGATGATTGAGAACTAATTTAATATTATGCATACTAGATTAATTTTATTATTAGTCCAAAAATGAATTTAATGTTTTAAATTGAATAAAAATTTTAATCCTTTAATGTTTTGTGAATGATGTTGCAAAGATTAAATGCTTATAAACTTTATTATATTTTTGTATAAATAAGCAATTAATTTATAAATATTTTTAATTTTTGAATTGAATGTGATGATTGAGATTGGATTAAATATAAAGTGCAGTTATTAGATTAAAATTTTATTTGAAATGCATTAAAATAGTAATTACAAAAATTATTTATACTAGATGATTTTTTTTTTTGAAAATTCTTTAAAGAATTTAGGGCTAGTGTTATAAATGGAGGATCATGGAGGTAAACTCAAGGGATAAGAGGGCACAAAATATTTAGGAGAAGGTGGGATCAAAGGTTAGAGTAGGGATCCAATTATCACTAATTTTCCAACCCTCATCGCGGTTAAGGATTTTACATTGTTTACCTATCTCGATAGCTTCTCTAAATTTCCTATGGTGATAATCATCAATTTGGGCCACAACACAAGATTTTTCAATACAAATATGGTGATTGGTTTTATTGGAGTCCTCGACCAAAGCTGAGGTTTTGGAATGGTTGTGTTGAATGTTAGCTACAAGCTCTTGAATCCTAGTTAAGATTGATCGATCGGTCTCACCAATGCAGGTTTTGCCACAAGAAAAACGAACCAAATAAACCCCTTTGTGGCATTTAGGATTAATGGGATCTTTTACGGATTTTAGGAATCTACTAATGGTGCTCATAGGTTTGAAGGTGGTTTTTATATTGTTCTTCTTTAAAATATATGAAATTTTATCAGCGGTGCCCAATATGTAGGGTAAGTGGACCTTGCCAGCACACTCATCCATAGGTTGTTTGTTTTTAGGATTTTCATCCTTCTTGAAAGCTTTGATTCCTTGGTGTCTTCTATATCCATTCTTTTCAAAAACATCCATAAGATGGTTCTTCTCTTGTTCAAAATGAACATGATCTGAAATGCGAACAACCTTGGTAGCAAGAGTGTTGAGAACCCCAAGTTTTTGAGCAAGATGATGGTGTGAGTTGGCATGAAGGTAATGCTATATGTGGGCTCAATATCTCATCAGGTATATCGTAAGAAAAACCACATAGAGCATTACCCTCACGCCAACTCACACCATCATCCTGCTAAAAAACTTTGGGTTCTCAACACTCTTGCTACCAGGGCTATTCGCATTTCAGATCATGATCATTTTGAACAAGAGAAGAACCATCTTATGGATGTTTTTGAAAAGAATGGATATAGAAGACACCAAGGAATCAAATATTTCAAGAAGGCTGAGAATCCTAAAAACAAACAACCTATGGATGAGTGTGCTGACAAGGTCCACTTACCCTACATATTGGACACTATTGATAAAATTTCATATATTTTAAAGAAGAACAAAATAAAAACCACCTTAAAACCTATGAGCACCATTAGAAGATGCCTAAAATCCGTGAAAGATCCCATTGATCCTAAATGCCATAAAGGGGTTTATTTGGTTCCTCGTTCTTGTGGCAAAACCTACATTGGTGAGACCGGTAGATCAATCTTAACTAGGATTCAAGAGCTTGCACTTGACATTAAACACAAACATTCCAAAATATCAGCTTTGGTTGGGCACTCCAGTAAAACCAATCACCATTATCTGTATTGAAAACTCTTGTGTTGTGGCCAAAATTGATCATTATCACCATAGGAAATTCAAAGAAGCTATCAAAATAGGTAAACACCCTAACAACCTTAACCGCGATGAGGGTTGGAAAATTAGTGATAATTGGATCCCTACTCTAACCTCTGACCTGACCTTCTCTTAAATATTCTGTGCCCTCTTATCCCTTGAGTTTACCTCCATGATCCTCCATTTATAACACTAGCCCTAAATTCTTTAAACCATTTAACAAAAAAAATAAAAATCATCTAGAATAAATAAATTTTGTAATTACTATTTTAATGCATTTCAAATAAAATTTTAATCTAATAACTACAGTTTATATTTAATCCAATCTCAATCATCAAATTTAATTCTAAAATTAAAAATCTTTATAAATTAATTACTTATTTATACAAAAATATAATAACGTTTATAAGCATTTAATCTTTGCAACATCATTCACAAAACATTAAAGGATTAATTTTTTATATTTAATTTAAAACATTAAATTCATTTTTGGATTAATAATAAAATTAATCTAGTATGCATAATATTGAATTAGTTCTTAATCATCCCTTTTTGCTAAGGCAAGATTGGATCCTTCTATTCAATTAAAAAGAGAAATAGTATACAAAAGCGACCAAGGCAGTAAGGCCCACTAATATGACAGGCCTACCCCAAACAATGGTCCCAAGATGACAAAACAAACCAAGGGCCAAGGGCCCACCAAACCAAATGAGCAGTCCATCACTGACCATTTGATCCTTTGCCAAAGATTCAACAAACGAAAATCATATCGGGTGGCCAACAAGCACACCATTTAACATACAAATCGGACCCGATGAGTCCAATAGACCATAATTAATAATCATATCGGGTCCGTTTTTGTCATAACCTCCGATCACTTTAACTGCCTGAAATCCACCATTTGCACGCGATTCTAGTGAGGTCATGTGATAAGAATGAAACATAACCTCTTTTTCGAACCCACCAACAAGCACGATTATTCTTGACTGTGGATTCTCCTCTCTTGATCCTGTGGCTGAGGATCATATTGCAAGAGCCAAAAGCATTGAGAATTACTGCGCGATGAGGGTGGTATTCTCTCCCCACCCTTGGCCACCTATTGCATGCTGAGTGGAATCGCTCCCAACTCCCAAATACCGCTTCCAGCTTGAACGACATGCGAAAAACCTGAAACCACCACGAGGGAAGTAATGCCACCACAAGAAGTAAAGGCGGGGGTTTTGAGTCTTCTGAGAAAGCCTAGACTCCAGCCCCTCACCCCCTCCCATCTCCTCGGGCGCATGGGCCAAAGGAAGATGAAAATCCCTCCTTCCAGCCGTCCATCCGAGAAACACCATCTACCATGCAACTTCCAACTAAGACTTCTGGGTTTGTGTTTACCTGGGTTGAGGAGGCAGACAGAGAACTGCATTCCAAATATGATCTCACTTTTGAAAAACACTTCATAATGAATCCAAATCAACTAAACCCCGTCTCTGTGTCTTTGTTTCGAAAGATCGTTCTGTCCTCATCTGCCTGATCAAGACACTGATCCCTTAATCTATTATGAGGCATCTCTTGCCAACTCAACTTAACCCTACTTTTGGTGCAGAGCACCCCTTTGATTGGCTAGAATGTCCACCAATTTATTCACCGTCCTTCGCACATGAGTAAAACTCATGGTACACAAGCTTAGGAGGTGAAAATAAATCCTTTGAAATACCTGAAGTAGCCTCCAGTTTCTTAAGACTTTTTCCGGCTCTATGCCACAATAGATTCTCTTGACCGAGTTAATGATTAACTTAGAATTAGCTTCAATTATTATATTCTGGAGATTATCCTATTTCAGGAATTCTAAACATTACTCAAGTGGCATTAATTCCACCATAATATTCGTATCTCTTCCTAAATGGCAATGGAAAACATAAAGGATGCAGCTATTTTCACCCCATAACACCCCTCCAAAACTAGCAATACCTAGGTTGCCTTTTGAGGCCCCATCAATGTTGTATTTCAGAAAACCCTGAGGGTGAGGATGCCAGTAACCTGGCTTATTGTCCAGTTTCATTACCTTCTTGTCCATGCCCTGTGGTATAAGCCCCTGCATACCCAACTGAAGCAATATCTGCATTTCAGCTTCTGAAGGTGGATTCTTTGGGGAAGTTCACGAAAGTACCAACCGTCTCCTTAAGATATCTTAAGATCTACTCAATAATGTGTTGGGAGGAATTTTTTCCATTTTTGAAGATTCTTTTGTTCCTTTCTTTTCAGACATTCCATATTATGAAGCTTGGAGTTAAATCCCAAGCTGAGTGAAGAAATTCATAATCAGAGAAGTTTCGTCTCCAGTTGTTTAGGGTATTGATAATGCTTCCTTTATCCCTGCTTGTTCTTTGGAAAATTGTGGCAAAAGTATCCCACAACTTGGAGGTGAAAATTCAATTATTGAGAAGGTGCTCCATTGTTTCCTCGTGGGCTTCACAGAGCTGGCATCTAGAAGGTCCCATAACACCCCTCTTTCAAATGTTTTCCCAAGTTAGAATTTTCTTATGATGTACCAGCCACATGAAGAGTTTTAATTTCATCTAACCTTGATGCCTCCATAGGTTCTGCCAAACCCCGTCCGGTACATTGGAGGCCAACTCAAGGATTATGCGCTTTTCCTCCTTAAGATTGAAGGTACCTTCATTATTGTTGCCCCATCTAAGTTGGTCATGCCCTTTTGAAACTAGAATTTTCCTTTGGTCCAAAATTTTCAGAAGTGCGTCTGCTTTTGCTCTCAAGGGGCTATCATCCCTGTATTCAAAATTCTTCTAGGTTCTTAATTTTCCTTCACTATTGGTTTGATCCCAAAAATATTTTACCCTAATTAACCCTTTGGTATCATTTTCTTTCTTGAGTTCCAGAAAGTCTTCTCTTAACAGTGTAGGTTCTTGTTGCCATTTATGTTGGCATTATGATGCATATGTTGTACTTGATGGCAACACTCTCATAGAAGATCATCTCACTTATATACATTCAGATGAATCTACAGAAGAGATATCAGATGTGACATATTACAGGATAGCTCAAAGGAATCAAATGGCAAGCTCTTTGTAAGCAGAGGTTCAAATATTGTTGAAATTATGAAGGACGCAGGTACACCTTACAGAAAGTGCGTCCCCGCAAGTAATCCATGCAGAACCCGCGTCCAGAGACGCAGGCCAGCCGTTCAGGGGGTGCGTCCACCCAGTGCACACATTTCAAGGCAGAGAAAAGCACGTGGGGGTTTCTTGTGTGGTATCTAGCCGACGGTTTTGTGTTTCTATGGTGTCGGCTCGTGGTATTGTTCCATGTTTTGGGGAGAAGCTTGCCTATATAAAGCAAAGGAGTTCATTTGGATTAAGCACCATCTTTGTTGAATATCTTTTGGTGAGATCTAGTCCAGATCTATGAAGGCGAATCTTCTAATGGACTATGATCGCTATGGCGCACGATCAGATCTGTAGATCTGACTGTTTGGGTTAGTCTTGAAGTCTTTATATCTTTCATATCTAAAGAGACGCAGGTGCAGTAAGGGTTCAGGTGCGTCCGGGACGCAGGAGCGAACCGGTTCAGGTGCGCCAGACGCAGGCGCAGAAGGGTTCAGGTGCGCCGAGACGCAGGCAGTTCAAAAGACTCAGAGCGAGGGACGCAGGCTAGCAGTGGAGCAGAGTGCGTCCGGGACGCGGGCTAGCAGTTGAACAGGGTGCGTCCAGGGACTCAGGCCAGCAGTTGAGCAGGGTGAGTCCGGGACTCAGGCTAGCAGTTGAGCAGGGTGAGTCCGGACTCAGGCTAGCAGTTGAGCAGGGTGCTTCCTTCTCTTAAAATCTTTGTTTATCATTGTTGCATCCTGGGTTTGGTCCTATTATTGTTGATCTAGTTACTACAGTTGATTGGGTGTTTCAGAAGGTTGTTTGAGCTTCAATGTTGTTGTTGGGTCCAGTATGAAAATTAGATGAAATGTGGCCTTTCAGTTTATGGGTTGTGCTTCAGTGTATCCAGTATGAAAATTGATGAAACGTGGTACTTGAAGGAGAGAAGATTGTAGGCCGGCGCCTACGTACTAGTATCTAAGCTAGTACAAGAGCTAAAGGAAATCTTTGGAGCATTGTAGCAGGTAGTAGCCTGCGTACTAGTAAATGGATCGGCTAGTACAAGAGCAAAGGGGGTTGTAGCTCCCGTACTGGTATAAGGCTGCACCAGTACAAATATTGTAAAAGAATTTTCTTATTAAGAAGAAGATTGAGATGACTTGCAGCAGGTGGTTTTCTCCCGCATTGGGTTTCCACCTTACATCATTGTGTTCATGTGTGTGCCTTATGTGTGATGATCTACTTTATGTTACTGCATCTGTTAACTGATAATATGGTTGATAATGTTCTAATGCACTCATTGAAGATCGATTAACTTAATCATAAGAAGTTGTGGAAGTAGCATATATGAATCTGATTATGGAAATGAAAAAGTTTTATTAATATGATAATACTGATTCACCCCCCCCTCTCAGTATTATTTCCAACAATTGGTATCAGAGCGGGTCCTTTGATAGAAGCTTGATCGCTTGAAGGAGATCCGTGGAAGAATGGGAAAGAAGCTTAAGAAGAAAGCTAATAAGAAAAAGAAGTCATCTCAGAAGAACTATGACAGTGGAAGAATCGATTGGGGATTAGGCATAAGAAGCTCTTCAGATTCAGAATCAGATTCAGAGTCATTATCAGGTATGAATGTGTTATCCTCTGATGTTCCAGCTATATTTCCTTGTGAAAGAGATGAAAGTGATAGCGAAACTACTGAATTTGCTCTTATGGGTGAACAAGAAAGATATCAAATAGAGGCAGAATTTAAAAGGCTGACAGACAAAATTAGAGATCAACAAGATCTATTAAACAAAAAGGAATGTGATTTCAAAGAAGAAGCTACCAAACTAAGGGCACAACTAGAAGAAGGAAACAAGGTAAGAAAGCTACTCAAGGACAAGGAAGACCAATGTCAAAAATTGCAGCATGAAGTGACATCATTAAGAAAAGAAGTCAACGAAAGAAGCACAACCATCAAGAAACTCAAAGATAGATCCAGCTACTATGAAAATCTTGAAGCTACAATCCTCTCACTAAAAGGAGATCTTGAAGAATCAAAGAAGCAGAATACAGATCTACTCCAAGCTATTGCAAAACAAGAAAACGAAGTCACCAGCTTAAAATCTCAACTGGAATGTGCCTTCCGAGTTCGTCAAATGCAGCAGGATCTGTATGAAGAACAAGAAAAAGAAATTCTCAAACTAAGGGAACAAATGGAAGAAGGAAGGAAAGCTGAAGAAGTTTTGAAAAAGAAATCTCTTGAAAAGGAAGAACAGCTTCAGGTTGAGGTAAATATCTTGAAAGGTAAACTAGAAGAAAAGGATAAGCTTTTACGATTTCAAGATAGCTCTAAAGTATTGGATGATATTCTTAGTAGTCAAAGGTCCCCTGCTATAAAGACTGGTCTTGGTTTCCATGAATCTGTTGAAGGTGAATCTAGTTCACAAGGTGAGGCAAGAAACTCTAAAAGGAAATCTAAAGTGATCAACGAAGAAGTGAAAGATCAATCTCATCATCAACCAAGGAAAGAGATTCCTCAAAGAAAATCCTTTGCTCCTCCTATGAATAATGTTGAATGTTATGTATGTCATAATCTTGGACATGTTGCAGCTAGATGTAGAAGAAGAAGAGTTCAAGACCATTATGCAGAAAGGTCATCTCAATCAAGGTACTTTTATGGATATTGCTTTGCTTGCAATATGTTTGGTCACAAAGCTACTGATTGTTACAGGAGGAATATGAAACATGTAAGATGTTATGCATGTAACAAGCTTGGACATATAGCCAAGGAATGCGGGAACAAAGGTTGGGCATCATATCAAAAGGAGAAAATGTCATCATCACGCTTGAAGATATGGAGGAAAAAGGAAGTACAGTCAGAAAAGGATGGCACAATACAATGTACAGACATACTAGAATCAGAGGAAGCTGAAAGTACAGGACGCAGTGCTGTAACAGGAGACCCGCGTGCGGACGCAGGACAGACCAAGTCCAGGTGCGTCCAGGACGCAGTTCAGTAACTGAAAATCTGCGTGGGGACGCAGAGCGACTGAGGATCAGGTGCGTCCCTGCAGCAACAGGACGCAGTGCAGCAGAAGATGAAGTGCGTACCTGTCTCAAAGCATTTATTGGCTGATTCTTCTTGATATGCATGATCAGATTTAACAGATGGCACTGGTTCAGGGGGAGCATATGTCCTAAATGCATTGTTGGCATTATGGTCCTTGGTGACAAGCTTATGATTCATCTTGCTATTATGAGTTGGTCACATGATCAGATGTATGGTTCATTCTCTAATGATACTTGCATGAAGTCTTTATTATCCTTGGCACATATATGGATGAGGTTGGCTGATTTCGTGGATGATTATTCAAAGTCGCATTGTTGAAGACATGATGATGATGAGTTACTCATATGCATTTCATGATGATGTTGACATGAGCAAGATGCATGATTTCTTTCTTGGCACAAATGGATGAGGATTGTTGGTTGGATACAGGGATGATTCATACATATGTTGATTGATGCTGATGCTTTCATTTGATGGCTCTTGATTCATGTAGATCTGGATGGTTATGAGTTTATGTTGACAGATACTATGGAGCAGATTATACAGTGTTGTTGATGATATTTGTCATTTGAAAGGTCATAGCAAAACTCATGTTGTAATGGTCTATTGTAGTCATCTTTTCAGGTCATGTAACGGCCTTTGTCCCCCCCTCTATGCATGGGATGAAGATGTAATGTATTTGGTTTTCATATTTCTGATGTATTCCCACTTGGTTGGATGGATGATCCTTATTGTGATGGGTGATGGATGTATGTATTGAGTCTTTTTGTGATAGGAAGGTCATTTATGATATATAGAGTCATGTTCTTCTTGTAGAACATCTTTTTGCAGACCTTGCTTATAGTCAGGGGGAGTTTGAGCATGAACAAGCACTATACAGCAGAGCAGACATCTCAGCTTGTTCTCAGAAAGACCATTATCAGATTGGAGCACCATGACATATACAAAGGGGGAGCTCATTCAGATACTTCAGCAGATCTGGTTCATAGTCAAAGGGAGCATGTTCTTAGGGGGAGCATACCCCTTTGCCCTTGATGTCAAAGGGGGAGAGTGATTCGGTGTTGTTGCCATCAAGTCCAAAGGGGGAGATTGTTGGCATTATGATGCATATGTTGTACTTGATGGCAACACTCTCATAGAAGATCATCTCACTTATATACATTCAGATGAATCTACAGAAGAGATATCAGATGTGACATATTACAGGATAGCTCAAAGGAATCAAATGGCAAGCTCTTTGTAAGCAGAGGTTCAAATATTGTTGAAATTATGAAGGACGCAGGTACACCTTACAGAAAGTGCGTCCCCGCAAGTAATCCATGCAGAACCCGCGTCCAGAGACGTAGGCCAGCCGTTCAGGGGGTGCGTCCACCCAGTGCACACATTTCAAGGCAGAGAAAAGCACGTGGGGGTTTCTTGTGTGGTATCTAGCCGACGGTTTTGTGTTTCTATGGTGTCGGCTCGTGGTATTGTTCCATGTTTTGGGGAGAAGCTTGCCTATATAAAGCAAAGGAGTTCATTTGGATTAAGCACCATCTTTGTTGAATATCTTTTGGTGAGATCTAGTCCAGATCTATGAAGGCGAATCTTCTAATGGACTATGATCGCTATGGCGCACGATCAGATCTGTAGATCTGACTGTTTGGGTTAGTCTTGAAGTCTTTATATCTTTCATATCTAAAGAGACGCAGGTGCAGTAAGGGTTCAGGTGCGTCCGGGACGCAGGAGCGAACCGGTTCAGGTGCGCCGGACGCAGGCGCAGAAGGGTTCAGGTGCGCCGAGACGCAGGCAGTTCAAAAGACTCAGAGCGAGGGACGCAGGCTAGCAGTGGAGCAGAGTGCGTCCGGGACGCGGGCTAGCAGTTGAACAGGGTGCGTCCAGGGACTCAGGCCAGCAGTTGAGCAGGGTGAGTCCGGGACTCAGGCTAGCAGTTGAGCAGGGTGAGTCTGGACTCAGGCTAGCAGTTGAGCAGGGTGCTTCCTTCTCTTAAAATCTTTGTTTATCATTGTTGCATCCTGGGTTTGGTCCTATTATTGTTGATCTAGTTACTACAGTTGATTGGGTGTTTCAGAAGGTTGTTTGAGCTTCAATGTTGTTGTTGGGTCCAGTATGAAAATTAGATGAAATGTGGCCTTTCAGTTTATGGGTTGTGCTTCAGTGTATCCAGTATGAAAATTGATGAAACGTGGTACTTGAAGGAGAGAAGATTGTAGGCCGGCGCCTACGTACTAGTATCTAAGCTAGTACAAGAGCTAAAGGAAATCTTTGGAGCATTGTAGCAGGTAGTAGCCTGCGTACTAGTAAATGGATCGGCTAGTACAAGAGCAAAGGGGGTTGTAGCTCCCGTACTGGTATAAGGCTGCACCAGTACAAATATTGTAAAAGAATTTTCTTATTAAGAAGAAGATTGAGATGACTTGCAGCAGGTGGTTTTCTCCCGCATTGGGTTTCCACCTTACATCATTGTGTTCATGTGTGTGCCTTATGTGTGATGATCTACTTTATGTTACTGCATCTGTTAACTGATAATATGGTTGATAATGTTCTAATGCACTCATTGAAGATTGATTAACTTAATCATAAGAAGTTGTGGAAGTAGCATATATGAATCTGATTATGGAAATGAAAATTTTTTATTAATATGATAATACTGATTCACCCCCCCCTCTCAGTATTATTTCCAACAATTTATCCTCCCAAAACAAAGCAAGATCTCCCTCTCTGATTTCCCAGAAGCTATTTTTTTGCACTAAGCCTCTATTCTCCTAGGCCTTATTCTAGATGTAGGATCCTTTTATGATACCAGACATCCTTATGTGATCATTATCTTGCCAAGTGCTGGCATATTTTTCTTTCCAGATACTAGCCCACTGAGCCTTTGGATCTTTTACCCAACACCACCATAATTTTTCCCCTAAAACTTTGATAAGTACTTCTGGATCATCCAATCCAATACCCCCATGGTATTTATGTTTGCAAATCTTATCCCAGGCTACCAAGGCCAATTTATTTCTCTCCTCCCCCTTACCCCAAAGAAAGTCTCTTTGAATGGTTCTAAATTGTTGCAAAACTCCTTTTGGAGCTGGAAGGGTTGAAAGCATGAAGACGGGGATTGATTGAAGAACAGCTTTTGTAAGCACCAACCAGACTGCTAAGTTTAAATATCTAATAGTCCATTTCCTGATTTTATCCTGCATCTTATAATCACTGGGTATCAAATGCTCTTGTGCAAAGGTTTATTAGTTAGAGGTACTCCCGGGTATTTGGAAGGAAGGACATCCCTTTGAAAGCCCAGAATTCTGGAGATATTTCTTTGAATAACAATATTAATATTAAAGAAAAAAATCTTAGATTTGGAAAGATTTACCTCCATACCTGTAGCCATGGCAAAGTCACACAGGATTTGTTTATAAGCAAGTGCTTCTTTGACTGTGGGGATTCCCTGCAGCATAGTGTCATCAACAAATTGTTGATGGGTCAAAGCCTGTCCAGTCTCAGAAAGTTGGAGACCCTTGATGTTACCAACTTCTTTCGCATGCTTGATAGACCGACCAAGTCCTTCCATCATGAGGATAAAGAGAAAGGGAGAGAGTGGATCTCCTTGCCTGAGGCCTCTTGAAGGAGTAAAAGTCTTGGAAGGAGAACCATTAACCAGAATTGAAAAGCGAAAAGAAGTTACCACTTCCATAACCCATCTTACCCAATTATGATCAAATCCAAAGGCTAGAAGGACCTTCTTGATATAGGTCCAATTCAACTTATCATGAGGTTTGGCAAGGTCCAATTGCATAATCATTCCCGCCTTCCTATTGCTTAACAATGAATGCACCACCTCATGTGCTTGAATGATGTTATGGAGAATTTTTCTACCCTCCACATAACCTGATTGCTCCCCAGAAACTAGAGTAGGAAGAAGGAGTTTCAGTCTATTGGCAACAACTTTGGATATTATCTTGTACACCACATTACACAAAGCTATGGGTCTAAACCTATCTAGAGTCTGAGCATTGTCCTGTTTTGGGATCCAGGAGATGAAGGAAGTATTGAGAACCTTCAAAATGGTTTTGTTCATCTTGGAATCCTCCACTACATTTATAATATATTGTTTAACAATGTTCCAACAAGCTTTAAAGAAATCCACATTGAAACCATCAGGGCCTGGCTCTTTACCATTATGCATTTCTTTGATGACCTCACTAACCTCCTCTTCAGTCATTGGCCTATTGAGATTGAAATTATCCTCTCTTGTTACTAGCCTAGGTATATGCCTTGTTAGGTCCCTGATAAAATGAAATCTGTCTGAAATGGTCTCCTTTGCTATACCTTGAAAGTGCTGAACTAACATAGATTTTATCTATTCATTGGAATTGAGTAAATGACCCCCCTTTTCCTTGATTGAAGAGATCCTATTATGATATCTATTCACCATGGTGGATCTGTGGAAAAATCTAGTGTTTTGCTCCCCTTCTTTTAGCCATTGAACTCTAGATTTTTGTCTCCAAAATATTTCCTCTTGTTTACATAAGTTCTCCTAGTTTTGATGATGTTTGATGACTTGATCATTTCTGACTGTATCAAAGCCATTTGTGATAAGGGCTTGATTGAGTTTCTGCATTTTGTCTTCAACATCTTTTTTCGCTTCAAAAATATTTCCAAATTCATTCTTATTCCAGTCTTTGAGTTTGGGTTTGATGTGTTTTAATATTTTGTGTAGCAGAAACATTCTTGTACCCTGAATATGCAAATCGTCTGTCCACCATTTTGAAATAATGCTAATAAAATCTGGGTGGGTGAGCCAGATATTCTCAAATCTAAAAGGTCTATTCTTGGGGGTCCCAATGCCCTGTACCTCAAGTTGTACAAGCCAATCGTTAGAGCCTCCAAAGGGGAGAATTCTCACTATGATTTCCTTGTCGGTGAGCATAAGGTCCTCTGTAATTATGAATCTGTCTAACTTTGAGGCTACTTGAGACTCTCCTCCTCTTTTATTGTTCCATGTAAAGGGGCAATTACTCAGATCAGTGTCAACTAGCTTCATATTGTCTATAAAAGTTTGAAATGCTATAGAGTCTTTACTTAAAGTTCTAGTTCCCCCCTTTTTTTTTGAAAGTGATTTTATCATGTTGAAGTCCCCACCCATGATCCATGGTACTCCTGCATATCTATCTCTTAGTTCTACAAGAGAATCTAGAAAAATGAGTTTATCATCCAGTCTTTGGGGGCCATAAACATTCGTGACCAGATAAGTCTCCCTATCTCCCACAGGCTGAATAACCACTGATAAATAATTCCTAGATGCCTCGGCATCTATTATGCCAATATTTTGGGGGTTCCAAAGAGTGAGTATGCCTCTTGCTGTATTATCTACTTTGACTTCTAGAAACTCAAATTTATTGAGCCATTTGCTGTGAATTTCCTTTATTTTTTGAATGGAACATTTAGTTTCTTGGACAAAGATCATATCCGGAGCTTTTTGTTTCATTCTGTTGCTAAGTAATCTTTGTTTCCTTTTACTACCTAGACCTCTGATATTCCAAGATGTGAAATTCATTATGAAAGATTTGTAAAGGAATAGCTGGTTAGGTATTTCATCTTACCTAAATCTATCATTAGCTTTCCACATTCCATCAATAACTCATTCTGCTTTTTTCTGCCTCTTTTCTTTCATGGGTTTCTAGGAGCTAATCCTAGTGTGGTTTTCATATTTTTCACACCTTCATTGCCATGCCTTTCATTGTTTCTTTGCCTTTCCAGCCCTTTAGCCGAGTTTTACATAGGAACAACTATTGTACTTTGTTGAACTCTTCTTGAGGTAGTGATTCTACCCCTCCCATGGTCCCCTGTTTCAAGAACGCTTCCAGATCTAGGTGTTATCTATCAAGAATATCCTGCAGTTCATGATCCTCCATAGCCATCTCACTCTAGGTCATTTCTTGGTCCATTTCCAGTTCTCCTTCACTCAGCGTAGTCTCTTTCTGTTTATTAATATCATGTGTTTGTACACTATTTTCTTCTTTCTCCTTCTCCCTTGGCCTGCCTTCCATTACCTGATCTACCTTTGTTATCTCTTTCTCTTCTTCTATTACTTGGAACCTGTTCAGACTAGCCTATTTCCCTTCTGTTTGATGTTGCTTTGGCCCCCTTTTACCCCCTTTTCCTCTATATCCTACTTTGTGAAAGTTTTCAGTATCTTTCACTATGGTAGCTTTACTTTTATTCTCTATTTTACTGATAGGGCAGTCTCTAAATAGGTGCCCATGCTCATGGAACTTACGACATCTAAAAGGAATATGTTCATAATCTACTGTTTGCACCCATTCTTCATCAAAAACTTCCAAGATGACCTCATCCGGTAGAGCTCCGGAGAGATCCATCTCCACACATATTCATGTGAAGGAAGTATATTTTCCCCTTCTGGTGGCCTTAGATGCATTGACAAAGCACCCTAATTTATTTCCTATGGCAGTTAACGATTCAATTTGCTAGTAATCAAGAGGTAGGGAGTAGAGTCTTACCCAGACCAGGACCGAAGTGAAAGTCTCTCGCTCTGGGACAAAATTCATCATCCACGGTCGTATGTAGAGGCTTGCAGCTGCATAGAAGTAGGGCCCTCCTTCAAACACCCTGTCTTTGTCCTCGATATTTGTAAAGACCACAATGAAGAAACCATCTGACCCAAGATGTAGGTCTATGCCTCCTTTTGTTTTCTAGTGGTATTTAATCCACACTTGTAGTGCCTTTTCAGTGGGCCATAATCCCATGAATTTACAAATCATAGCATAGGTCCGCATGTGGTCTTTGTGTGCCTGCAGAGCAGGATCATTTAAAACTAATCTGGGTGTAACCTCAACCTTAGGTTTACATGGCCCGTTTTGTGCTTTGTTTTCTACTCCCTATTTCTTGTCTTCTTCCTCATTTTCTTTTGTTCTATTGTCCTCCCTTATTTTGGTTACATCCTGTTCCTATTCCATGTTCCTTATCCCTTCTCCTGAAGGACCTTTGGCAGTTTCTATTGGTTTCTTACCTCGGCTGGCCACAACCTGCTTGTAGGAGGGAGTGGAGCTCCACCCTTTGCGCCCCTCCATGGAGTTCAACACTTGCAGAAATTTGAAACCCTAACTCTTCGTCCTCCTTCCTCAACAGCGCAAACTTTTTTCTTCCTAAAGCATTTTCAAATTAGTTCTTAATCATCACTAGTCACTAGATATTAATTATTATTTTCTCATTCAATCATAACTCAAAATAAAGATAATTGATTTTACCAAAAAAGAAAAAAATTACACAAAATAAAAATAAAAATAAATAAATAAATGCAAATCATTAATATTCATTCTAATCATATAATTAACAAAACTAATTAATTACACACATAATTATTAGTTAGTTTATAAGAGTTAATAATTATATTTTTAATCAGTCAAGAAATTTTAATCTTAAAAGAAAACTAGATATTAAATTAAAATTAAAAACTAAAACTAAAATAAATTAATAAAATTAAAATAAATAAATTATAACTAAACTGAATTATATCATTATCCAACATGATGGCTAATATTCACTCCCATCCCAACCCTAGTCGTATTTATTAAACCTATTGGGTTCTGCCTTATTCACTCATGGATCTAATCCTGATGATGAACCACAAAGGTTGGTTCGAAATGTCGATTCCAAAAAACATGAATGCAATGAATCCGGAAGATAATACTACAAAAAATGAGTGATCAAAGTAGAGCAAATTGTGGAATACAATATTGATGTGTGAGTTGAAGAGAGTGGAGCAGAGTATGCAAAAGTTGAGAAAATGGCCCAAGTGTTGAACTGAGGTAGTGTGTTGCAGAGAGTTGTGATTAAGAGCTGAGGAGCATCAAGGATCATAATTTAGAGGAGAACTATAGTGGATTAGATTTGTATTTATCTGTATTTGTATTTTCCCCTATTTTTAGTGTGAAAATTATATGGAAGGTAGAATAGTAGCTAGAGCAGGTGGTGGTCTGCATTCATAAGAGGTTGGTGCCTATTGTCAAGTAGGGGCTTGCTATCTTAGGGGGTTCAGTGCCTCCTCTGAGTGGGTTCTCACAAAGAAATTGATTTAATTAATTAAGTGCTTAATTCACATCATAACAACAAATATAATGGTGCTTTTTTCCCTTTGGGTTTCCACATAAAAAATACTTGTGTCAATATGTGTATTTTTCTCATGTGTTGGATTGTATGTATATGTGAATGCCTTATCTTGAATTTCATTTGTATTGTGTATGAAATCTCTCACAAGTAACTGATAATAGTGAAAAGAGTTAAAGACTTATACTTAAAATTTGAAAGAACTTCACTATTATTGATTCATCCTCCCTCTCAATAATTCCCTATTCCAATGATTCGTATCAGATTCAAGTTCCTTCGGGAATACTATAACCATTGGAAAGTAGATCCATAAGGAATTATGTCTAGGTAAGAGAGTAAAGATACTTACTCAAGAAATATCTCAGTCTTTGATTGGACAAACTATGCCTTCTAGAAAGTTAGGATGGAAGCCTATCATATGTATCTAGAAGTAGATGTTTGGAGCTATGTAATAGTAGATTATGATGTCCTTGAAGTCCCTCCCACTGATGAAAATGGTAAAATATTGTATGGAAATAATGTTAAATCCAACAATTCCATTCTCTTTGGCCTCAGTCAATCTAAACTCATAAAGGTTATGCACTCTAATTCTGCTAAGGAAGTGTGGGTGAAGCTCAATTATATTCATGAAGGACGTGACAAAGTCAAGTAGGCCAAACTTCAAAACTTTAGAATGAGGTTTGGAAGCTTAAAAATGAGTGGAGAAGAAAACATAGCAGAATACTTCCCCAGAGTTGATGAACTAACCAATATGATTAAAGGACTTGGTGAAGAAGTTGAGGAAGATATGATTGTTCAAAAGGTCTTAAGATCTCTCCCCATGAGATTTAATGCCAAAGTCTCTACTATTGAAAACATGGTTGATTTGAAGAATCTCAAGATGGAACAGTTGCTTGGCACTCTCACAGCCTATGAGATGAGAGTAGCAAGAGAGAATCTGAACCCAAGGAGGCATCATTCAAAGTGTCCAAGAAGGCCAAGGAGCACAAAGATCATCAAGACTGCTCCAACTGTGAATCTGATTAGGAGATGGTTCAATTTTCTAAGAAACTAAAGCTTGGCTCAGGAAAATGTTAGAAAATTATATATTACGGAGCAATGGAACACATAAAATATTGCAGAAATATAAACACAGAAAATGCATAAAACAAGAGAGACACAAATATATGTGGTTCACCCAGTTTGGGCTACATCCACGAAGAAATAACTAGTCCTTCCTTTTATATTATCCAACAAACTAAAGAGATACAACCTACAGCGGACACGCTATAACACCCTCTTCGCTCTCAATCTCCTCTCTATTTCTCACTCAAAATATAGATCTACATAGACGCAATACAATTCCCTCATATATAGTGAGGGGTTGCCTTCTAGGGCAAAAAACCCTAAATTAAACATAACTTCTACCATCAAATCTCCGCCTAATGAATGGCCCAGATTGACTAGAAATTACTATACTTTTACAAGGCAATTTTTCATCTATTCTTAGCTTTGGGGGTGCTGCCCCCGAAATCCCCCGCCAAGGGGGGGCTCCCCAAAGGTTACAGCCGCTCCCCCCTGGACCCCCCTACAGCGAATATTTTATGGGCGGCATTGCCGCCCCCATTTCGAACTGGGGTCCAATGTGGCGATACCTTTGAATATAGAAGATAATTAAGCTCCACACCCAACGATCTCCCACTTGGAGACTGATTATAACAACTCCACCACTGCTTCATTTGTTGGACAATGACTCCTCTTTGGACCTGGCTATTTCTCATCTTCTTCATTATACTTGAAGACCAATTGAAACTGAGCATATTCTCAGTTTCTCCTTGGTTACAACTTTTGTTAGCATATCTACAGGATTCTGGCTACTGTGTATCTTTTCCAGCTTCAACTCTCCATCTTCCAACACTGATCATATGAAATGGTACTTGAGCTATATGTGTTTAGTCCTAGAATGAAATTTTGAGTTCTTTGCAAGATGAATGACACTTTGGCTATGATTTTATAACGTGCCCATATCATGCTCCTTACCCAATTCACCCATAAATCTTTGTAACCAAATCATTTCTTTACTAGCCTCTATAGCAGCAACATATTCTGCTTCTGTTGTTGAAAGTGAAACAACACTTTGGATTTTTGAAACCCAATAGACAGTTGTTCCACCTACAGTAAAAACGTATCCTGTAGTACTCCTCCTGTTATCTCTGTCACCTACCATATCTGCATCAACATATCCCTGTAGAGAAATGTTTGAACCACCAAAGCATAATGCTTGATTTGTGGTACCTTTTAAATATCTTAGAATCCATTTCACTGCCATCCAATGTTCCTTTCCTAGATTGTTCATGTACCTGCTTACAACTCCCACTGCATGTGCAATATCAAGCCTTGTGCAGACCATTGCATACATTAAGCTTCCAACTTCTGATGCATATGGAACTTTAGACATATAATCCATGTCTTCTTGGGTCTTTGGGCACATTTCCTTGCTAAGTTTAAAATGGCTAGAAAAAGGTGTACTAACTGGTTTTGCATTGTTCATATTAAATCTTTTCAACACCTTTTGTATGTACTCATTCTGAGACAATGTTAGTTTGCGATTTTTCTTGTCTCTAGTTATTCTCATACCAAGGATTTGTTTTGCAGCTCCCAAGTTCTTCATTTCAAACGAATTTGCCAATTTTATTTTGAGCACATTTATTTCCTGCATGTTAGACCCTGCAACAAGCATGTCATCTACATAAAATAACAATATAATATAGTTTCCATCATTTTGTTTTTTCAGATAAACACAATGATTAGAGTGACATCTAGTATAACCTTGTCCAGAGATAAACTTGTCAAATTTTAGATACCAATGCCTTGGAGCTTGTTTTAAGCCATACAAGCTCTTATTAAACCTGCACACTAGTTTCTCCTTCCCTTTTACCTCATATCCTTGTGGTTGCTACATATATATCTCTTCCCCCAAATCCCCATGGAGAAAGGTTGTCTTTACATCTAACTGCTCAAGATGTAAATCTTTAGCTGCTACTAGACTTAGAATAGTTCTGATTGAAGTCATTTTAACAACAGGAGAAAATATTTCATCAAAATCAATACCTTTCTTCTGTGCAAACCCCTTCACCGCAAGTCTAGCTTTGTACCTATGTTTTCCTCCATCTTCTTCCTTCAGCCTGTAAACCCATTTATTTTACAATGTAGTTTTACCCGCAGGAAACTTGACTAAGTCCCAAGTCTGGTTATGCATTAAGGAGTCCATCTCTTCTTCCATGGCTAGCTCCCACTTCTTCCTGCTTTCGACTTGCATTGCTTCTTCATAACATTCAGGTTCACCAGAATCAGTCAACAATAAATAATATAGTGAAGGAGAGTATCGTTCAGGGGGTCTACTTATCCTGGTAGATCTTCTAACACCACTTTCATGTGTTTGGGGTGCTTGTTTCTGTTGTGGTGGTTGTTGTTGTTATGGTTGTTGATTATTATTATTTTCAGGCACCTTTACTTTTTCAGTGATCTCAACAAGAACTATGTATTCTTTGTTTTCTTTTTCCTATTTCTTTTCCTGCAACTGACTCTTATACAAGACCTTTTCATTGAATATTACATCTCCACTCCTAATGATTTTGTGATTTTCATAATCATATAAGCGATAACGAAAATCATTAACACCATATCCAAGAAAGGTACATTTCTTTGATTTTGCCTCAAGATTTGTTCTATTTTATTTATTAATATGGACAAAGGCCTCACAACCAAAAGGCTTTAAAAAAGGAGTAGTTTATCGTTTTACCTGTCCATGCTTCCTTTGGAACACCACCATCCAAGGAACTTGAAGGCCCTCTGTTTATTAGATAAACAACAATATCTACATCATTTGCCCAAAATTATAAAGGCAATCCTGCATGCAATCTCATGCACCTTGCACACTCCATGATTATCCTGTTCATCCTTTCTGACACACCATTTTCTTGTGGTGTTCTTGGAATTGTCTTCTCTTTGTGAATTCCATGATCTAAATAGTACCTATCAAACTCGTTGCTGCAATATTCACCTCCATTGTCTAATCTGAGACACTTCAATTTCTTTCCTGTCTCAATCTCAACCAAAGCTTTCCATTTCTTGAAAGTATCAAATACATCAAATTTATTATTAATACAATAAATCCAAGTTTTTCTAGTTGCATCATCAATAAAAGTAACATAATAACGAGAGCCACCGAGAGATGATACCTGAGCAGGTCCCCATACATCTGTATGCACAAGCTCTAATTTTTCGCTCTTCTTTTCTTTCCCAACTCTGAGAAATTAGACTATCTTATGTTTTCCATAAATGCAATTCTCACAGAAGTCCAAATCAACATTATTCAAACCCAGCAAAAAATTCCTTGAGTGAAGGATCTTCATCCCCTTCTCACTCATGTGTCCGAGCCTATGATGCCATAATGCTACATCTCCTCCTTTAGAAGTTAAAACATTAACAGAGTTAGAAATACCATTGCATAAATACAATGCACCAAACTTTTCACCTTTTGCTATTACCAGGGCTCCTTTGGTGACCTTCCAAGCTTTATCTGTGAAAGTTGTCACACAACCTTCATTTCCTAACTGCCCTTTTGAAATCAGATTTTTCTTCAGATCTGGAACATGCCTTACCTTCTTTAGTAGCCATTGGTTTCCATTCTATTGTTTTACAAGAACCTTACCCATTCCAACAATTTTACAGGGTTTATCATCACCCAAATGGACCTGTCCAAAATCTCCTTGAACGTAGTCATGAAAGTATTTCTTATTAGGTGTGGCATGGAATGAGGCCCCTGAATCTACCACCCAAGAATCAGTAATATTTTTGAAAGAAAGAATAAAAGCATCTTGTAACACCTCACCTGTCACATTTGCTTCATGATTGTTTTCTTGCTGCGCATCTCCTTCTTTTCCCTTTTGAGATCTAAAGTCTTTCTTTAGGTGTCCTTTCTTTCCACATTTCCAACAGACTATCCCTGATTTGGACTTGGATCTACCTTTCCTTGATTTACTGCGATATCCTAAGCTCTTTCCTCTTTCCATTTTTCTTCCCCTAGACTCTGCACTCAAATCATTACCTGATGTCTCATCGGAGCTTTTCTATCACATTTCCTCACTAAGGATAGCACTGACAACATCATCAAACTTTAAAGTACTAGATCCAGAAACAAAGTTACTAATGGCCATTACTAAACCATTCCAACTTTCTGGTAATGAGCACAAGAATAACAGAGCTCTAACTTAATCATCAAATTTTACCCCTACAAAACTTAACTGACTTGTAACAGGATTAAAATCATTTAAATGATCTGCAATAGATCCACCTTCCGACATCTTCATATTAAATAAACGCTTCACACGAAATACCTTATTTGAGGCCGAGGGTTTTTCATATAGTTTTTCCAATGCCTTAATCTAACCCTCCGTTGTTGTTTCCTTCGAAATGTTGAAGGCGACCGACACTTTGAAGCACAACTGTACTGTTCCGGGTGCCTTTCTATCGAGAAGGTTCCATTCTTCATCTGTCATACCCATCAGCATCTTTGTTTTTCCACCCAATGGTAGGTACAAATCTTTCTGATACAGATAATCTTCCATTTGCACCTTCCACAGTGAGAAATTTTTGGCCGTTAAATTTCTCGACCCTAAACTTACCATCTTCCGCCATTGCTCCCACTCGAACCAGGAACCCTTCTCTCCTGCGAGTTTGTCAGCCAAATAGACCTTCGGCTCTAATACCGGTTGTTAGAAAAATATATATTACGAAGCAACGGAACACATAAAATATTGCAGAAATATAAACACATAAAACAAGAGAGACACAGATATACATGGTTCACCCAGTTTGGGCTACTTCCATGGAGAAACAGCCAGTCCTTCCTTTTATATTATCCAACAAACTGAAGAGATACACCCTACATCAGATCCGCTGTAACACCATCTTCACTCTCAATATCCTCTCTCTTTCTCACTCAGAATACAGATCTACATAGACGCAATACAATTCCATCATATATAGTGAGGGGTTGCCTTCTAGGGCAAAAAACCCTAAATTAAACATAACTTCTACCATCATATCTCTGCCTAATGAATGGCCCAGATTGACTAGAAATTACTATACTTTTACAAGGAAATTTTACATCTATTCTTAGCTTCGGGGGCGCTACCCCCGAAACCCCCCACCAGGGAGGGGCTCCCCAAAGGTCGCAATTGTAGAGCTGTAACAAGGGCCTTTTTCACCTCTAGTTATCTCACATTACAAGTCAATCCGGGAGCGTTTTGTTATTGCAAAGGGTATCTCAATTTGAGGCTATTTGTCAGAGTAATGCTTAGTAGTATAGGCCTAAGAAATACAAGAGTAAACGGATGCTAAATTATGGCGAGATTACTCTTGCAGAAAGAAATTACACGCAGCAACTTTACCAGTCGAGGGTGCGGAAATAGCAACCCATCCCTCTAGAAACTGTTGAAAGAAAATAAATTAGAGTATCATGGATCTGGGAGCATAATAGCGTCTGCTGTGTCTCACGACAGCCTTGATCCTCCTCTCACACCAAACCAATGAATTCGAATAAAAAGGAACAGCAGGAAAGTAAAATGGAACGGCAATGCAGAAATGGAACAACAGTAAAAGGAACAGCAGTAAGGAAACTAAGTCTCGCGAGTTCAACAATCTCAATCCTTTGCATCAACTTATATACAAAGACAGAGCAATCTTTTATACAAGTAAACAGCTTAACCAAATGGAACAGCAAACCATCATAAACAGGAAACGTCAATCATATATAAAGGTAGACAACTAAATCAAATAAACAGGAAACGTCAATCATATGTACAGATAATCTGACATGATCACCAGTAGTCCACCTACAACGTTAATTCCATTTTCTTATGATCGTCACTCCAACTATATGTAGCTAAAGCATTCCACTTATAAATTCTGTAACAGAAGTGAACAACTCAGAACAATCGTTATGTGACCAATTCTGGAAATATGATGTGAGCTTGTTATAAAGATTTACAATAGAAAAACTACTGATGAACGAATATGGAACAGCATGTAAAATATGTCAAATTATTAAGAATGATAAACAAACCACACAAAGCCAAACTGTAATGATACAATCAGCCAGTGTCCGTTGGAGCCGAGCCCTTAGCTTCCAATGGCACACCGCCGGAATTTACTTCAGACGCAGAGGGAAAGTAATACCAAATATATTATATTAACGCGTCAACGATAGTACAGCAAAAACTAAGTCTCAAAGAGACTCAATAGTCTGAGTTCCAACTGACTGTGAATTCTGTAAACAGAAAATAAAGATACAAAAACGAGAGTCCCCAAAGTCTTCAATGCTACCCTTTTTATACTAGTAATGGCGGAGTTAACCAGATAACAAAATAATTGAAAGTAACGATCCCTCAGGATCAAAGATCCTGAGGGATCTGTTAAGTTGTTAACTCCTCTCTTTTCTTTGCCTAGCCTTTCGAACTGACAGTTCCTTATCTCATTCCAGATTGATTTTCCGGGATTTGCTCGCCCTGGTCTGGACTTTAGTTAGTTTCGAAGGGACAACCGTTATCTTCTCATGGAACTCCAGTTTTGCACTGCGTCTTCCTTCTTTTGTCATTTTCTGCATAGAGAAGACAACTATTAGTAATTGGTCATTCGTGCTCATTCTCATTACATTCTTCCTACTTTATAACAAAGAAAAGATTACAAACATTGCTTGAAACATCACTAAATTATGCATCAAAACATACCTTTCCAATGCTCTACACACCCCCCGGCTTACTCTGTTTCATGGCCTCATGAAAACGTTATAATTAACATGGAGAGCGGTAAGAGAATAAGCGGGAGAGGGTATCTCGTGAGGAGGTCTGCAACCATGGTGAGCAACCATATTATCAAAGAAGTAATTCAATTGATCTGCAGGCATATCATACAAGGCCTGGTATCCAGGTGTAGGGTGCCAAATAATTGGGCTACGGAACCGGTATCCTAACCAAGACGGCCCAGCTTGCAAAAGGCGCTGGCCATAAAGGCTCAACCGTTCAGAAGCCAGCTCAAAATTCTCGTATTTGAATGGCTCCCTGAGCTGGATGCTTGGGGTAGAAACCCGATAACGGAATTTGGCAGCATCCAGGGCAGAATCTTTAATAGCCAGAAAAAATTCCACGCTATTTCGGATCAAGTCCTCATGCATGGGTCCTAACGGTTCCATGACGCCCTGGGTTCTTATGAGGCTTTTGTGTGATTGCCATAGGTGAACTGGGTCTCTAGGCTCGGCCCTGACCCATAGATCTAGGTTGTGCTCCTGCCTCTGAAAGGCATTGTAAGCCCTGAGCCACTTTAACTGATTGACCCCAAACGAAACAAAGGCTTGGAGTTGTATATCTCCCACGAAGGGCCCCGGGTTTAAGTCAGTTTCCTGCTCGAGCACCATATTGTGTAAATAGAATTCACATAGCAACCGTTGAACCTTAACCCCATAATGTTTGCAACAATCAATAAAATCATTAACAGTATTAATCTGAATAGGGGCACCTGCCCTGACAGCTTTTATTTTCAGTCTTAAGTATCTTTCAAGGAGAAATAAAGCATAATTCTTTGCAGGGGCCCTGCAAGTCAAAACATCATCATACAGCGAACATACAGTGTCAAATTGTTTAATAACAACATCTAATCGACGTGTTACCTTGGCAGCCTTTTCCTGTTCCTTCTGCCATCCTTCAAAGGCCTGACTTTCTGATTGACTCATGTTCCGCAGTTGCTGCTGCAATTCTTCATATTTTGCCCGAGGGATCATTTGTTCTTTTAACTGCTCAGCTTCCTGCTGCAACTCCTCGTATTTTTCCCGAGGGATCATTTGTTCCCTCAGCTGGTCAGCCTCCTGTCGGGCTTGCTTCATTTTATGGTGCAAGGCCTTGGTTTTTGGATCCCTTTTCCATGAATTCTCAGAGGCAGGGAGTCTTACCTGTACCTTCACGTTTCGCTGCCTGGAATTCGTGTCCCGAATTATCCCTAACGGTGATGCCTCAGTTTGGACTTCTTTGTTTTCCCTTTCTTTCTTCACATGGATAAAGAGGTACGGTGGCCCCTCTGTAAATGGAATATCGTCTTGCGGCTCGGTTTTGATTGGAACGACAGTTGGTCCCAATGGGCTATTTGGTACAACAGTTTGTTCCGGAACGGCATTCTGCTGTTCCATATCAGATGGAACGGCATTTGGTTCCTCAGTGCTGGTCGGAACAGCCGTAGGTCTATCAGCAGAGTATTGACCCACGAAACGCCTATAAGCCCCTTGCCTTCTCTTCTGACAGGACCCTGCTGCATTTGTTCTTCTTTTTCTCCTTACGGTCCTTCTTATTCTCAGATTGGCTTTCAAACTTCTAATTTTCTGCCGAAGCTGGGCTATAATGTTCAGCAGTCTCTGCTGTTTCTTTCTCAATTTCTTAATTTCTCTTGCCTCGACAGTGGGCGTATGAGTGGCCCTCAGTTCTGTTCCTCTTTCATCGAGGGTTTCTTCTGGCATTCTGGGAACGGACTGTTCCCGATAAGCATTTTCATTCCCCACATCATCAGCAGGTGGGTTTTCTTCTGGTGTCTTGGGAACGGACTGTTCCCGGTCGGTATTTACATTCTCTCCATCAACAACAGGGAGGTTTTCTCCTCCTGCTATCTCTTCATGATATTCTTCATGCGCCTCTTCCCCAGAGGGTCCCTCAGGAGGGCTTGCTGGACTGGAAGGTGAAGTATAATCTCCCAGGCTGGCCAAGATAGTGGCCAGCTCTTCTTCCTCCATGGCGACCTGTGGAGGGCTGCCCCCCAATTGTTCCATCTCATCCTCCTGAATTGGCTGCTCAATGGCTGCTTTCGGATAGTCGGCTTCAGCCTCAGAGTCAGAAGGTTTCTTTCCTTCCTCGGCTTCTGCTTCGTCCTCAGTTTGTTCCACATTTTCCCTTGAAGGTTCCTGTTCTGGCATAGGTGGCTCATCTGCTATTTCGATCGGCTGGTCAATGCTTGGCTGGATTTTCTCCAGCCTGCCTTTTATTCTTGCCAGCCGAGCTGACTTCCTAGGTCTCTCGGGTCGCTCAGGTGTACTGGCCACCTGTTCTTCCACCACCACCTTTTTACGTTTTTTAGATTGTTCTGTCGTGCCAGAGGGATGCCTACGTTTCGAGGCAGCACGCTCTTCTGCGGCCCGTTCCTTATGTTTTTCTACATGTCCAGATGCCCTAGAGGAGCGTTTTCGTTTTAATAACTCCGTGTTTTTCTTGGGTTGCTCGGGTGTATCCGAGGGACGCTTAGGTTTTGGTGATTCTCTGGGCTCCTCGGGTGCTTCAGAGGTACTAGCAGGGTGCTTAGCCTTTGGGGATGGTGATGCTCTGGGCTCCTTGGGTGCTTCAGAGGTACTAGCAGGGTGCTTAGCCTTTGGGGATGGTGATGCCACTCCCCCTCCAATTGCTGTAATAAGCTCCCCCCAGCTACTCTGCTGCTGAGTGAGACTGTAGCTCACTATCAGGCGGATCAACCCATGGTGGCTAACTACTGCGTCTTCATGGTGTGCCTTTTTCAGGCTCCGAGAGGCATCATGCAATAATGAATTTAACAATGCAGGGAGATGCACGGAACATTTTCCTTTTAACACAGCCAAGAGCTTAAGGTGACGCGGTCTTACCACATCTTTTCGGCCCTCGCAGGTGATGTAGCTCTGCACTACTTTTGCCAATTCGCTCCAGGGTTCTCCTAACGTTGCCGGCAGTACTCCTTTTCCTTTTACTGTTAGATTCTGTCCTTCGTCTTGGAAAATCTCTATGATCTTCTGCAGCCTCTCTTTCTTTGTCGTCCATATTGGTCCTGAGGCTGGTAATCCTGTTACCTCCGCGATTATTTCCTTCGTGACCGTTATCTGCTTTCCACCCACTACGGAGTGTTCTTCCTGCAAGTTCTGCAGAAATTCCATGGCCACAGTTTCATTAGATTCACGCAGGCGGCTAAAATAAGTTAACCACCCCGCCCTTTCTAGGATCTCCCGAGCAGCTTCGGAGACTACTAGCTCACTAGGCTCGCTTCTGATAGCCTTTCCTCCCATGGTTCTGTTTCGGGCTTCTAGATGGAACAACAATTACCTGTCGCAAAGAACGTAATCGCAGCTAGAAAAAACACAGAGCATGCATGAAAATTGATTGTAAATAACAACTTATTGCAAAAATAGTATTATCATGCCGTTAGCCCATATCGTACCTTCATACCATATCATTTCCGAATGGTGTGTTACCACGTGGCCGGCGGAGTAATGAGGTCACCTCCCCCCTCGCAACATGATAGGCTGTCCCAGCCGTCAAATGGAGGAGGAGCTGCCATCCCGTCACCAAGTCATAAAGGAATAGCATGTAGAGTTTTGCCATGTTTCAGATTAGACAAAGAAATACCGAGATCGAGGCAACAGGTAGATCGCGTTTTGCATAAGCCTTCGTGATGTGATGCAAAACAGGAGGATAGGACGTCTGGCACTCATATAAAATCTAAGGTAGTCATAGTCAATACCTCTGCCATGATTGGTAGTGATAGATATTCATGTGACGTATCCATCAAAATATAAGATATCATTATTACAAGGATAGAAGGAAGTATTTAATATCATCCAAATTGGTGTATATATTACGGCTCCGATACCACTAACAGAGCTCTGCTGCCGACAGGTGTTCATAACCTTGGCAGAGTTGTTTATTTCACCCTGGAACCATGGTTCTTTGTGTGTTTTTGAAGAGCAATTCTTGTCAAAATGCAGGCCATCATGCTGGCTTGGTAACCAGATATCCATGATGCTATTCACCAGAGAGGCGCGAATCGTGGGCAGGCCGGCTCGTGATGAGACCCCCTGTTCCAAGGTTTGTTTATATAGTAAACCTGTTGGACCATATCCCTGGTGTGGTGGCCATGATGGGAATGCCACTTCGCTTCCAATCTTATGATCATAGTAGGCTGGTTCTTTAATGAAACCCCCTATCCTGCATTTGACAAATATATATATATTTTTCCTCTTTTTTTTTTCTTTTTTTTTTTTTTTGTAAGTAACAGATTTTGCTCTTGTATAATTACACATAAGGGTGGTTCAGCCCTCCTTAAGAGTGGGAATGGCGGAAGAAGTCTTGTCATCTCAATTTGGAAGATATAAATCTTCTGTTCTTATTTCCAAGTAATAATAGAGAAAATTGTAGGAACTCAACATGATAAAATTATCCAACAAGGCAGAGGAGGTGAGACTATGACAGCAAAAATGATGAGTGTGTGGATCCTTCCTTTGTTGTTGCATCAATACTAGGGCTTGTTAAAGATAACGATTCATGATATTCTGATCTCGATATGTCCTGACTTTTATATTCATTGCATAAAGGTATAGCTGCTACTTATGACCTTGGAAAGAGGATGGACAACACATCCTTTATGTGAAAGGGACAAGAGCATACTACTTGTTTTTGAAAGGAAGGGTGAGGAGGAGTTCATTTGATGCATTGCCTTAAAAAAACAGTAAAAGCACACAAATTGCTTCCTTTTCAAAAGGAGCAGCAAAAACCCAAAAGTGTTGTTCAAACACACAAGTGTTGTTCCTTTTGAAAAGGAACAGCAAAAACGCACAAGTGTTGTTCCTTTTGAAAAGGAACAGCAAAACGCAAAAGTGTTGTTCCTTTTTGAAAAGGAACAACAAAAACACACAAGTGCTGTTCCTTTTGAAAAGGAACAGCAAAACGCAAAAGTGTTGTTCCTTTTTGAAAAGGAACAGCAAAAACACACAAGTGTTGTTCCTTTTGAAAAGGAACAGCAAAACGCAAAAGTGTTGTTCCTTTTTGAAAAGGAACAGCAAAAGCACACCAGTGCTGTTCCTTTTGAAAAGGAACAGCAAAACGCAAAAGTGATGTTCCTTTTTGAAAAGGAACAGCAAAAATACACCAGTGCTATTCCTTTTGAAAAGGAACAGCAAAACGAAAATGTGATGTTCCTTTTTGAAAAGGAGCAGCAAAAACACACAAGTGCTGGTCCTTTTGAAAAGGAACAGCAAAACGCAAAAGTGTTGTTCCTTTTTGAAAAGGAACAGCAAAAACCCAAAGGTGTTGTTCCTTTTCAAAAGGAACAGCACACACAGATACTGAAAACATATATACAAAATTTACAATTTTATATACAAAATGTGGTAATAAAAAGTAAATTCTTACTGATCTATAGGTGAGGAAGTTTTTGCTTCCTCGCCCATAATCTCAATGTTAGTATCTTGGCATAGCTGCTGACAAAAAGATTCCCGAGTGAGCGGTTTGCGATACAGACGAACTCGATGACCGTTTACCTTAAATGTGTATCCAGACCCATCGATTGTGGTCAGTGTAAGGGTCCCATTGTCATGGACTTTTTGAATCTCGTATGGTCCCAACCAACGCGTTTGAAGCTTCCCCGGGAAATCCTGAAATCTAGAATCATATAACAGAGCCCAGTCTCCTTCATGAAATATCTTGTTTTTGATAAGCGCATCATGCCATTTGGCTCGCTGCTGTTGAATGAGTGCTGTATTCTGTAATGCAGAGAGCCTTATTTCATCTAATTCATTAATTTGGTGTAATCGATTTTTCTGTGCTTCACTTAAATCCAATCCGACTTCTTGGGCCGTTCGCAGCGTTTGGATTTCGAATTCTATCGGAAAAATAGGTTGCTTTCCAAACACTAAGTGATATGGTGAGTAGCCGGTGGTGCTTCTCCATGTGGTTCGATAAGCCCACAATGCCTCGGGTAATCGGGCGGCCCAATCACGCCGATGTGAGGCAATTGTTTTTGTCAAAATCGACTCTATTACCTTATTGCTGCTCTCCACTTGCCCATTTGCCTGAGGATGGTATGGGGTAGTAATTTTATGCTGGACACGATAATTATTGAGTGTTGCAGCTAATTGGTGCCCTACAAATTGTGGTCCTCCGTCTGTAATTACTTCCCTTGGGAGACCATAACGTACAAACAAATGGAGCAAGAACTGTATTACCGAATCTTCTGTAGCCCTAGTCAATGCCTCCGCTTCAACCCATTTGGTAACATATTCAGTTGCTACCAAAATGTAGGTTCTTTGATTTGATGGCGGGCTGATGGGGCCAACGAAGTCCAGAGCCCAGCGTTCGAAAGGTTCGATCACTAATTGGGGTCGCAAAGGCATTTCGTCGGCTGGACCAGGTCATCCTGCACGTTGACAACTATCACAGGCCTGGACAAATTTTTTCGCATCTTTGAAAATTGTAGGCCAGTAATATCCCGTTTGTAATACTTTATGTGTTGTTCTTCGTTCAGCAAAGTGTCCTCCACATGGCCTGTCATGGCAGGCTTTCAAAATATCAAAGATTTCGTCCTCCCGAATACATCTTCTGATTTCCATATCTGCTCCTGTGTGAAACAAATAGCCCCCAACCCACGAAAATTGATTGCTTCTCTGAACAATCTGTTTCCGTTCATTGGGAGTTAAATGTTTTGGAAGCTTACCTACTGCAAGATAATTAGCAACATCAGCGTACCAGGGAGTCTGAACAGCGACAGCGAATAAGTGTTCGTCTGGAAATTGGTCCTCGACTGCTGCTGCTTCAACTGATTTTGGTATTCTTGAGAGGAAATCGGCTACAAGATTCTCCTTCCCCGGTCGATCTCTGATTGTAATGTCGAACTCCTGCAACAAGATCAACCACCTGGTTATTCTTCCATTTGTAACAGGCTTGTTTGCTAAGTACTTAATAGCAGAATGGTCTGTATACAAAATAACAGGATAGCCTGTAATATAGTGTGTAAATTTATTAACAGCGTGTATCACAGCTAAATTTTTTTTTTCGGTGACAGTGTAATTTAATTCAGCTGGAACCAAATTCTTGCTAATATAATAGATGGCGTATGGTTTTTTATCCTCTTCTTGGCCCAGAACTGCACCGATTGCTGTGTCTGAGGCGTTGGTTGAAATTTGGAATGGTAAATTCCAATTAGGTCCTCGGAGAACTGGAGCTGTAGATACCAGCCTATTTAATTCTTTGAAGGCTCGATCACATTTCTCTGTCCATAAGAAGTCAACATTTCCAGTTAATGCATGTAAAGGTGCGGCAATATGTGAATAATGTTGTATGAATCGTCTATAATAGCCAGAAAAACCAAGAAAACTGCGTACCTCTGTCTGATTAGTGGGGGTTGGAATAAGCAAAAGTATTTGAATTTTAGCCGGGTCTACCTGAATACCAGCTGCTGAAATATAGTGTCCCAGAATGAGTCCTTCAGTCATCATCATGTAACACTTTTCGTGACTCAAGCAAAGTCTGGTGGCGATGCAGCGCTGTAGGACTTTTTCGAGAGTATCTAGAGCTGGATCAAAGTCCTCTCCATATGGTGTGAAATCATCCATGTAGACTTCCAATCCATCATTAATTAGATCTGCAAAGATGCTAAGAACAGCCCTTTGGAATGTGGCTGGAGCATTACATAAACCAAAAGGTAAGACTTGATAAGTGAACGTTCCCCAGGGGCAAGTAAAGGTAGTCTTATCCTGGTCTTCAGGGGCAATCTGAATCTGATTGTATCCGCTGAAGCCATCCAGGAAAGAAAAGAATTTCTTGCCTGCTAAGGTGTCCAGTACCTGGTCTATAAATGGAAGAGGGAAATGATCTTTTTGTGTGGCTTTGTTTAATTCTCTATAATCCACACAAATCCTCCATTTCCCGTTCTTTTTAGGTACTACCACAAGTGGGGATACCCATTTGCTGTCAGAAATAGGATAAATGAAATCAACATCTAAAAGTTTCTGAAGCTCATCTTTTACAACATCTTTTAAATGGGGGTTGAGTCTTCTTTGTGGTTGTCGAGCAGGTCTTGCATCTTTTTCGATATAAACATGATGTGTACATAGTTGGGGATCAATCCCTTTCATATCGGGATAGTCCCATGCAAATGCCTCCTGATACTTTCGTAAAAGCTGGATGAGTTTGGTCTCTTGATCTGGTGTCAGATTAGCGTTAATATTTAAAGTTTTCCCCGGTTCAATTTGCACTATTTTGCTATTAGCGATAGAAGTCACCGGTATATTTTGGTCATGTTCGTCCTTCAGAGGATCCTCCTCTAATTCGTTGTCAAATGCCGCCTTTATCATAAAACATTGTGTATACGATGTGGATTCTGTTTGATTAATGAATTTATTAATGACATCGTCTTCGGTTTGATCTTTGAAATCTAGCGCTTCTTGGACTGTTAATGGAGGTCTAATGTTGTCTGTGATATATGAGGCAGGGCGCAGGTTGGCTTTCATCATCGTGATGCTTGGCTGAGCTGGAGGGTACAAAATTAAATTTTTGATATCCGGCCCTCTGGTTATGGTCATGTTTCCCTGCCTGCAACCAATGTAGGCGTCAGCAGTAGTGAGCCACGGTCTACCTAGAATTAGCGGATGTCCATCTAGTCGGGTTTTCGGATTAATTATCAGGAAGTCGGTCGGGTATTCCCAGGAATCTACTGAAACCATGACATCATACAGGGTGCCTTCTGGTCTAATTACTGATCGGTCAGCTAGTTCTAACAAAGTGGAAGTAGGTTCTACCGATGTAATCCCGAGTTTCTGGCAAGCTGATGTTGTCAGGATGTTAATTGCAGCCCCTAGATCAACTAAGACGTTGCTCAAGGTCTGCCCATAGATTTGAACAGTGACAATCGGGTTCCCAGGGTCCTCGTATTTAACTGGTGTTTCTTTTCCTGATAGGAGGTCGGATAAGGTGCCGACTACCTGGACTCTTGGGTTAGAAGTTACATTTCTTTTTGGTTTTGTGCTACACAGGTCCTTTATGGTTTTTGCATATATGGGGATATCCTGTATAGCTTGAAGGAATGGTATTCTTATATACAAGTTTTGTAGTTCTCCCAGGATATCAAAGTCTGGACATTGTGTTGGTCGTGGAATGGCTAATCGTTCTGGGAACGGTGGAGGAGATGTAATTACTTGTTGATGAGCCTGGTCTTTATTTACATCTTCCTGTTGTGATGGTTGTTCTATAGGTAACTGATCTTCAATGTGAGTTGTTCTATGTCCCTCAGTTTCTATTATTCGCCCAGATCTTAACTGAAGATCGTTGCACTCCCGTAGATCAGATTCAATTTCTGAGGATTCTATAATTTGAAGAGATTGAACTGGTCTATTATTTGGATTAGGGTTGGGTTGGGCTGGGAGCTGCGGTCTTAGATTAGGCTGGGGGTTTTGTTGTAAGGCTGGCAGAGTCGGTTGAGGGAATGGAATTGATCCTGCTGGCTGATATGTCGATCTTGGCCAGCTTGTCTGCCAGGATGAGCTTTGCGAAGTGGAAGGGGTCCACTGCGGAGGATATGAATTATTCTGCCAATATGGTGGAGGATAAGGGCAGTTTGGCCAACCAAATTGGGACATCCAAGGATTCGGAGTAGGAAACATTTGAGGTGACCAATTTGAAAACGGGGGTTGAGACTGGTTTTGCCACATATTCTGTTGCTGAGTATTGAACTGCGGGGGTTGAAAAGAAGAGGAGGGGTCTGAAAACATACCTGATTGCCTAGGCTGCCATTGATGACGCTGGTTAATAAAATATGTCGATTCTGGCTCCTCTTCTGCTTCTTTGTATACTGCCTTCAAACCAGGAAGTGAGGGGCAGCTTTCGGTCAAGTGGTCCTTGGTACAGATAGCGCATATTTGGACTGTATCCAGCGAGCATTCCTTGTGGCTATGTTTCTTCCTGCATCGTGGGCAAAAAACTGCTAGATTCTGTTCCGCCTCTGCTTGCTTCTGTTTAGCCTGCACAATGTCAAGTTGTGTAGTTAATGTCCCCAGGATATCAGTTTTAAAATTTTCTAACAAATTTCCAAGTTCCACCCGTGTTACTCCCTCTGTTGATGTTCTGTTATCTCTGGTGAAGCGATCATATTCTGCCGGTTTTATCCTCGTGCTGCCTCTTGAGCTCCTGATACACAGATCAATGATATCAGCAAAATTTTCCTGATAAATGTCTCCTTTCCCCATAATATTTAACGTTTCAATCCATTGTTCTTTCATACCTCTAATTAATGCAGTTTTCAACACGTTATCAGGCAGAGGTAGCGATGCATAAGGAGATCTTTGCAAGTTATATTGGAAACGTTCCACATATTCTTCTAGGGTTTCGTTTGGTCTGGCTGACATTTGAAAAATTTCATCTTTTAATTCTCTTGACCTACAGTAATCTTGATATTTCTTTAAAAAGGCTTCTTTCATTTGATCCCAATTGTTAATAACCCCACCACCTAAGCCCATAAACCATCTTAACGTAGCCCCTTTTAATGTAGAGGGGAACAATTTCAGTTTCTGGGGATCAGTGGTGTAATCGTATCCTCTACATAATACATCAAATTCGAACAAGAATGCGTCCGGATCTTCTGATGTAAGGCCATGAAATGTGGGGATATGCTGGAGAGGGATAGTTTTCATGGGCGCATTTGCTGCAGAATCTACTATAGGATATTGCAATGTGGAGGTCTGGGTGTTTGGTTGATTCTGTGCCATGGGATCGAATATATGCCAGTAATCTTCAGGAATTTCCAAGAGAGTGTTCCTTGGTTGAGGAGGGGTAGTCTTAACAGGGATTGTCTTGACACCACTCCCTTGATCAGTGATGATAATGGCCCCAACTGTCTGCGGTGAATGGATTCCTTCAACGAGGATTTTTGCAGCGCTTCCCTTGTCCGGGCTATTTAAAGGCTGGCTTAATTCAATAGGAGATCTAGGTTCCTCGATTTCCCCTGTTTCTCCTTCTCCTTCAAAAAGGTTACTTTGGGTCCCTTCGTGCAATGGTCCAGGATTCAAATTTTCAATTTCTTGAAAATCCTGCTCCTCTGTTTGACTGTGCACTTCAGCAAAGGCTTCAGATGGTGATCCCAAGGCCTGAAGGGAACTAGTAGGCTATTTAGAATTGACTTTCTTATAACCTACCGATGGCTGAGAGTCGGCTTTCTTATAGATTTCGTCTATGAAGGTCGTTCGTCCAAGGGTCACCGGCCCCTTGGCTTTGGATGGAGGCTTTTGATCTTTCTCTAACTTTTTCTGCTTAGTCATGCACTCCAATTAAACTGCTAAATCCTATTTAACCAATCAATTCTGCTAGGAAAGCGGACGGTGGAGCAGGGCTTTTACATGCTCCGTACGCAGGTTCTTACCTTTCGTTTTTAAAATCCAACTCTCCCCTAGCAGATTCGCACACTACCCTGTTTAAAAGACAAATGGCTATACCCTTCCCCGGCAACGGTGCCAAAATGTAGAGCTGTAACAAGGGCCTTTTTCACCTCTAGTTATCTCACATTACAAGTCAATCCGGGAGCGTTTTGTTATTGCAAAGGGTATCTCAATTTGAGGCTATTTGTCAGAGTAATGCTTAGTAGTATAGGCCTAAGAAATACAAGAGTAAACGGATGCTAAATTATGGCGAGATTACTCTTGCAGAAAGAAATTACACGCAGCAACTTTACCAGTCGAGGGTGCGGAAATAGCAACCCATCCCTCTAGAAACTGTTGAAAGAAAATAAATTAGAGTATCATGGATCTGGGAGCATAATAGCGTCTGCTGTGTCTCACGACAGCCTTGATCCTCCTCTCACACCAAACCAATGAATGCGAATAAAAAGGAACAGCGGGAAAGTAAAATGGAACGGCAATGCAGAAATGGAACAGTAGTAAGGAAACTAAGTCTCGCGAGTTCAACAATCTCAATCCTTTGCATCAACTTATATACAAAGACAGAGCAATCTTTTATACAAGTAAACAGCTTAACCAAATGGAACAACAAACCATCATAAATAGGAAACGTCAATCATATATAAAGGTAGACAACTAAATCAAATAAACAGGAAACGTCAATCATATGTACAGATAATCTGACATGATCACCAGTAGTCCACCTACAACGTTAATTCCATTTTCTTATGATCATCACTCCAACTATATGTAGCTAAAGCATTCCACTTATAAATTCTGTAACAGAAGTGAACAACTCAGAACAATCGTTATGTGACCAATTCTGGAAATATGATGTGAGCTTGTTATAAAGATTTACAATAGAAAAACTACTGATGAACGAATATGGAACAACATGTAAAATATGTCAAATTATTAAGAATGATAAACAAACCACACAAAGCCAAACTGTAAAGATACAATCAACCAGTGTCCGTTGGAGCCGGGCCCTTAGCTTCCAATGGCACACCGCCGGAATTTACTTCAGACGCAGAGGGAAAGTAATACCAAATATATTATATTAACTCATCAACGATAGTACAGCAAAAACTAAGTCTCAAAGAGACTCAATAGTCTGAGTTCCAACTGACTGTGAATTCTGTAAACAGAAAATAAAGATACAAAAACGAGAGTCCCCAAAGTCTTCAATGCTACCCTTTTTATACTAGTAATGGCGGAGTTAACCAGATAACAAAATAATTGAAAGTAACGATCCCTCAGGATCAAAGATCCTGAGGGATCTGTTAAACTGTTAACTCCTCTCTTTTCTTTGCCTAGCCTTCCGAACTGACAGTCCCTTATCTCATTCCAAATTGATTTGTCGGGATTTGCTCGCCCTGGTCTGGACTTTAGTTAGTTTCGAAGGGACAACCGTTATCTTCTCATGGAACTCCAGTTTTGCACTGCGTCTTCCTTCTTTTGTCATTTTCTGCATAGAGAAGACAACTATTAGTAATTGGTCATCCGTGCTCATTCTCATTACATTCTTCCTACTTTATAACAAAGAAAAGATTACAAACATTGCTTGAAACATCACTAAATTATGCATCAAAACATACCTTTCCAATGCTCTACAGCAACCCCCCCCCCTGGACCCCCATGCAGCGAATATTTTACAGGCGGTTTCGAACTGGGGTCCAATGTGCCGATACCTTTGAATACAGAAGATAATCAGGCTCCACACCCAATAGAAAATATAAAGGGAATTTCCCCTTTAAATTCTTTGACTGTGGAAGAGTTGGAATTTTTTGTCCAAGTGCCCTTACAATGAAAGGACAGAAAAGGAATATGATCAAAACTTAAGAAACGAATGTCAAAAACATAAGAAAAAGGGGCTCTACTCCAAAGAGGAGAGTTCAACACCAGATTTAGACAGTGAAAATGCTTTAGAAGATGATTCAAATAAGTATTTACTTATGGAGTTTGGAGAAGACTCCAAGAAACAAAATATTACTAACTTTGAAGAGGACGAAGAAGAAGTAGGAATAGTGGACTTCGAAGGGGAGCTCATCAATGCTCTTGATGAGTTAAAGAAAGCGAGGAGAAAGAACAAGCTTCTAAAAGAACAATTACACAATGTTTAAGAAGTTGTGTACAACTTCGATAATGAGGAGTTTTTTTATGAAAAAGAAAAACTTGAAGAAAACATTAAAATAAAATATAGTTTAGCCTTTCTATTAGAGGAAAGACAAGGAACGTGTGAGAAACTAGAAGAAGAGAACAAGAATTTAAAATAGGAGTTGTTCAAGGTAAAGAAGGAAATGATCTCAAAAGCATGAAAAGATGAAATTTTGTCCTTGAAATTCAAGTTAGAATAAGCTAAATGAAAGGAAGATTTTCTTCAAGATTTGATCCATGAATGGGAGGAGAACTATCAGAGTCTTGAGGCAGAGTTCCTCTCTCTGAGAAAAAATATTGAGAAAATGAAGATCGAGAAAGATATAAATGAAAAATTTATAGAAGTAACAAGAAGGCTAAACTAGATTTTAAACAACCAAAGGTCTTCAAGAAACAAAATAGGCTTGGTGTTACACAAAAATATCGTCACCATGATTATTTGCAGTCAGTATGGGTCTATCATCACTTGTACTGTCCTCCTAACCAAGTCTAGGACCTCAGCTCTTCAAATCAAGCTTTGGAAGTGGGAGAAAGACATTAAAAATCAATGTAACTCTGGTTCCGCACTTTCTCTCGTGGTCACCTGCGGTCCCGCACCTTCTGTGTACAAAAGCTACATACCTACCCGCTCTGTTCCTAGCGGTGCAAGTGCGGACCCATGTGAAAGTCAAAAGGCGCAATTTTTATCTTAAAAAACTCACTTTGGGTTAATTCTAGAGTTTTCTAGAAGGAATTTTGATGTGGATTGTTCGCTCTGAGATGGTTCATGCATCCCAAAAGAGAAGGAGCTAATCCCTTGACTAAAGGAGCTATCCCTTTGAAGGAGGGCTTTATCCCTTTGAAGGAGGACCTAGTAACTTCCCTCCATTGCACTATAAATACAAGCATTGGGGAGAGGACTAGAGAGGTTGGAAGCTGAACATTTTGAGGGTAAATGCTGGTGAAATTAAGACTCTTTGGTTGAGCTTGAGAGGAAAGATTACATACCTCTTGGTTCCATTGGAGAGTGAGTGAAACTTGTAAAAGTAGAGGAGACATCTTGTTGGACCCTGGGAGGAGCTTGTACAGCGTCAAGGCAAAGGTTGTAAAGTTCTTCTTCTTTTGAATTAATACAATCAAACTCATTTTTCTCAACAAGTATCTTATGTTATTTGTTTCATGGACTCCTTGACTTTCATGTTAAATATTTTTTATGCAATTGGTTTTTCAGGTGCTATTTAATTTGCTTTCCTTGTTTGTGTTTGCAGATTCACAAAGAGGAGCTCATTTGGATCAAAAGAGCGAGGGCATCCACGAGCTTGCGTTGGACCAAAGGTAGGCCCTAAAAACCTTTGTTTGCTATTGTTTATTGAAGCATATTTAGAGAAAGATAGTGTCTGGTTGGTTTGCTTGTCATTAGGTCCTCTTTAGATTCTAGGAAGGTCTATCTTGTCCGCAAGATCGACTCATTCCACGCGACAAAATGGCGACTCCACTGGGGAATTGATTGTTTTCTTTGTCTATACTTTGACCTGAGAAACTGTATTTTTTGTTTCTGTTTTTGACTTGATGATTGTGGGATTGGGTGAATTTAGTTAATTTTGAGTTAGTTTCCATTTTTCATAGTTTTGGGAGAGGTACGCACCCTCTGAGTTAAGCACAGTGCATACTTGTACGCACTTTTGCTTTGTGCACAGAGCGTAGACGCACTTGTGTAAACGGTTGCCTGCGTACCCTGTCAAAAATTTGAAAAATTTTAAATTTTTCTCTTTTTTATCAGTTTAGAATTTGTTTATAGGTTTTAGCCATTGCTCATACCTGCTTTTTCCCTGTCAAAAACTTTCCTTGGTTTAATTTCATTAGCATTAGGGTTTTAGGTGGAATTCCTAGGAATTTTGCTTGTTGGGCTTGTTTTTCGTTTTGGTTGTGTAGTGGATCTGAGCTTAGAAACCCTAGGGACCTCAGATTACCTTGGTGTCTACTGGTCTTCTTGTGAGTCTGACCATTTATGAAATCTCCCCTTGTTGAGGAATTCGCTTTGAGTTTTCTCATTTCAAAATTCCGAAAAGCTTGTAGTTGAAAGTTTGGAATTTTCATTTTTAAAAAAGAAAATGAAAGATTGGTTGTTTTTTGACTAATTGTGATTCTGCATAAATTAGTCCTTAGCTCACATTTAGCTAAGTAAAACATCCTCAAAAAGACTTTTAGTAAGATTTGACTTCAAGTAGCTTTTTATAGTTTGTAGCTCTCAAAGTTAGTCATTTTCATTAGTTTTGAGTGGCTTATTTACAAAATATAAAAAACAAAATATCTTTTGAAAAAGTTTGTCTTTTGTAGTGATTGAGTGCTTTGAAAAGAAAAGGGAAATTTGTGTGAAATAGCTAGTTGTCTCATTTTGAGTGCTTTGGAAAGGAAAAGCTCTTCTTTTAATTTGTTTAATTGAGAAAGATTTGTGTTTACAAATTATTTGCATTCTCAAACTCTTTCTTAGTTTAGAAGTTCATCGAAGAGAAAAGATTGTTTAAATCATCCTAGGTGCATCTTTTTAGTGATTTCGAGTCGAGTCTTTACACCACGAGTTTCATCTCCGCCACATCTTGACTTAAACAACAACCACTAAAATTAACGCTTAAAGTAAAATTCACCTAGTAACATTTTATTTCTAGGGCTCTGATACACCAACTTAGCTTAGGCTAGTGTCTTGGAGTAGGAGAGTAATTAACTCTCCAAGACAGTAAAAACAAACAATTAGCTGTATCTTGTGGTAGGAAGAAATCCAATTGTTGCATTTATGCTCTGGGAAAGCTCCTCTTAAAGGAGAAGCACGAGATCGTGTCTGAACCAGTGTGGGAATCAATCGTTCCTCATTGGGAACGACGCCAGATATTCACGTATTAAAAATGGTAAACCTCGAATTAACCATTGTCAAGGAGCCTGGGGTCACTTGTTGGTAAACCTTGGATTATGTCAAGGAGCCTTCAAGGGGATTGAGCTTGCTACTCTGCCCTTGCGTGCGTATCAGATCGTAGACTGTTCCCCCAGGTGTATTTGTCTCAGTTGGTAACCTTAGTGGCCATATTCTTTAGGATTCTTCCTAAGGTGACAGTGGTGGGAAGATCCCACTGTACCTGGAGCAGACGTCGGCTAGACTCACTTGGATTTTCTGGGGGTTCACTTCACTCGAGACGGTTAAGTGGAGTAACTTGGTCCAGTATATTCATTAAGCAGGTTGCCGGGGTAACTGTTCCAACCGCCATTTCTGTACTGAATTCTGCGACGTTGGATTTCATCACCAACTAGTGTTTTCGGTCCGGAAAATTACTGTTTGTGTGTGTTTGATCTCTAGATTCTTTAGGCATGTGATTCAAATTTGTTTGGTTCTTTAGAGGCTTTAGGTGTTTTTCATTGAGATTTTACTTTGTTTGCGTGTGAAGTAGTTAAAAGTTTTTAACTGTGGTTGAATTACCAAGACAGTCCCGTAGACTTCGGGGCCAGTCTCCTAAGTTTGTAACCTTGGCTGATTTATTGAGGAAGTCCCGCAGACTTTGGGGCCAACCTCCTGAAGAAGTCCAAAGCCATCTTGAAGGCTTGAAAGTCCTCGTAACTCCTAGTGGTAGTAAAGTTGGTTCACCTGAAGAAGGAGAGTCTTCATTGGTTGTATATCCTGATTACCAAACTCTAGAAACAGGTTATAATCCTGAATCTATTTTGGTTTCCAAACTTGCTGATAGCTTTTCATCTACTAGTGATATACGTGAAGAACCTGAGATATCTGAACCTGTTACTCCAACATCGGGGTTTGTCTCTCCAACTTCTAGTGGTCCTAATTCACCTAGGGTAGAAAGAGTAATCACCGAAAATCTTCCTTCTGGTTTGATATCTATTGAAGAACTTGCTCTGGAAGAAGAAGTAGGCATCCCTATCCCTGAAAATCAACCTGTTATTGATCTAAGGGAGCGTGAATCAATTTTTTACAGTCCACCTAGAAGTACTACTTGGTATCTTTCTTTGACTAATTATTTGGAAAACCCAGTGTTAAGTTTTTCACCACCTCGTGCTCCTTATCAACCTAGAGGTTTTTATACTCCCGTAAATATGTCAGGTCAGTCATCCATTTTTACTCAATCGCCTGAATCTTTTTTGTACGGCGGTCCTTCTGTTCCCTTTGGGTAGCAGTCACTTTCTGGTACTTTTTCGGGAGCATCTCCTCAACCCATTGAACAAGGGTTATTCACTAGAAGCAATGGTGCAAAGCCGTTGAGCGTAGAAGACATTCTTATGATGTCAAGTTCTATTCCCAATTCTCAACCTCAAGGTGGCCAGTTACCACATGGGGGGCAGCCTCAATTAACGCCTGGGGGACAACCTCAAGGTACACAATTTGCATCTGGGGGGCAACCTCAAGGACAATATGTACCTACAGTACAATACGTTCCTCAAGGTCAACCCCAGACTCAATATGTACTCCAAGGTCGACCCCAGTATCAATTTATACCTCAAGGTCAACCCCAGTATCAGTACGTGCCTCAGGGGTATCTACCCCAAGGTCAGTACTCGAACCAAGGTTTCCAACCACCCCAAGGTCAATCTTATATTCAAGGAACGGGAAATGTACCTTTCAACTATCAAACCTACCCTCAACCCGGTTATGGTCCTCAATATTCTCAACCTGTTATGGGTTAGTACCCCGGAACGAACATAGTGTGGGATCCATCGCAAACTCAACAGGTGTTGCAGCCAGGTGTACAATTGTCATCTCAACCTGGACAACCCTTAGTTTCTGGTTCACCCCAGCAACCAGTCCAGTCTAACATTCAAACTTCTGTACCTTCGGTAGTTTCACAGTCTGGGCCTACTGTGCCTCATACTCCATCTCAAACGACTGTTGCAATTGCCGCAACATTTGTTCAATCTACTCCACCTACTTCTGGAGTATCGACAGCTCCGGTTTCTACTGTTTCTGTATCTACTCCTCAGACATCTTTACCACCATCTAGATCCACCATTCAAACTATGGTTCAGATGCCTGCAGGAAAACCAGGTTTAAGTACGGTTGTCACCAGTCAACCTCAATTCACCTATCAACCGTACCAGGGACAGTACCAATTCGATCCTGCTGTCCAGTAGCCAGTTTATCAGTATCAACCGTATCCTGGGTACACTTATCAACAACCTCAACAACCCCAGTATGGTCCGGTTAATCCTAGTTTTCCGGGAGGATACAATATCCCGAACGCGATTCCTATTCCTAGTTATCTTGGATATCCTCCTCCTGGGGCTAGTCTCATGACCCAGAGTTTTAGGGATCCTAATCGGCAGTTACCATTTATCGCCAATTTGGACTTACCAGACTTGTCGCGCCTAACAAACGATCCGATTAATTATCTTTCGTTTTGGCCGCCAATGCCGAATAAGTTGCCCAGTGACATTCCCAAGTTCGAAGGTAAATCTGGAGAGGACCCGTCGAACCATGTGATGACTTACCACCTCTGGTGTGCATTTAACTCCATCACAGATGATTCGATCCATCTTAGACTTTTCTAGCGCACTCTAATTGGTCTCGTGGCCAAGTGGTACATTGAGTTACCGCGAGGCACTTTTTATAATTTTAGCCAGTTAGCTACCTCGTTTTTAACTCATTTCCAGTTGCCAGTCCAATATGACAATGGCACGGAATTGTTAACTTCGCTAAAACAATCGACATCCACGTATATTTCAGATCATATTCATGAGTGGAGACGTCGACGACGTTTAGTGAAGGTATTCATTCCGGATCAAATCTTGGCTGAGTGGTTTGTAAAATCTTTGTTGCCAAGGATCACTGAAGATGTTGCTAAAGCCGGAGTTGTTACTGAGGAGCAAGTGATTTCTCAAGCACAGTACCTTGACTTTGTCTATACTCAGTCAGGTACGTTACACAAAAAGATCCCAAATCTTCCCAAGTCAAATCAAATCACTACAGCTCCTTCGGGATCTCATGCCGCTGATGGTATGATTGGTACAGTTAACACTAAAAGTAAGAAGAAGTCTTCCAAGAATTCTTCTCCTATCATAACCTTGCCTGATTCCCCGACAGGAGATTCTTCTGCAGAGGTTTCCGCTGATATTCACGTTGTATAATCATCTACAGCTAAATCAAAATCCGGTGGGAAGAAGAAAGGAAAGAATAAGAATAAAACGGACAAAAATTCAAAGGAGAAACCTGAAAAGGCGGAATCCAATGATGAAAAGTGCAAACCTCGTTATCCGTGTCTCATTAGTGACGAAGAACATTTCACAAGAGACTGCCCTCATCGAGCAGAGGTTGCGAAAATCGTCAAAGGTTCCCAAACTCCTGTTGTTTTGAAGGATCCATTTCCAAATCAAGATAGCAAGATGATAGGTTCTTCCTCAAGTGCCAATGAAGAACCCATATTGATGATGTCCCATGTAAGGATCATGACTCGATCACAAGATTATGGCAGTAAAAGTCCTGTTGATGGCAAAGAAGCAGAATCTTCTCATTCTAATCCATCAACCTCAGCTCCCGGTTCCGATCCACTATAGATCGAGAAACCTAATCCAGACTTAGTAATCAAACCACCCACCAAGGGTGTACTTCGAAGGTCAGTTTTCAATCCACATGCGAGAGCGGCTCAGAATTATAACATTGTTGAGGATTTAGCTGTTTCACCCTCATCAATGTCGGCTTTGGAAGTGATGCAATCATGCCCATCACAAAGTAAATTACTTTTGTCGGCTATAGGAGCTATTGATGTTCAGGACCCGAACCTAATAATCTTTGATCTAGAAAATAGTACACCGTGTTTGCCTCATCAAATGGCTTTCTAGATTCCAGTGATAGTAAAAAATAGGCATATTCATCGGATAATTGATGAGGGAGCCTCAACGTGTATTATGTCGATACAGTGTTGGAGATCGCTTGGTTCTCCTTCACTAAATCAATCCCCGACAATTCTTAAGGCCTTTGATGGTCGTGGGTTTCATCCTTTTGGCATTCTATAGGATTTTCCTATAGGGGTTGAAGGAAAAACCGTTAGTCTAGATGTGGAAGTGGTTGATGCACCTCTAGACTACAACCTTCTCTTGGGTCGAAGTTGGCCTTACGCTATGACAACGGTCGTTTCATCGGTCTTTAGAGTCATAAAGTTTCCACATAATGGAAAGATCGTAACAATAGACTAGCTGGCTTACTTTTCATCCGACCCAGCCTCTTCGGAGGGTATTCAGCACGTCGGTAAAACGACTATCCCATATAAGGATGTTGGAGTAGGATTAGTTAAAGATGCCGGTTTACTGGGAACTTTTCCTTCTCCTCCAATCAACGCAACATCTTCATTTGCAACTATTCATATGATTACATCAGACACTATTTTTTATGACGATCCTTGGATCGTTCCTTCTGAATCTGAAATAGACTCATTTGGTAATTCCATGCCTTTGAGTCCATATGAAATTGCCTATGAAGCTGTGCAGTCTTTTGCCGACCCGTGTTCAACCGAAAAAGACTTAATGAATGTGGTCCGTGAGGAATCACTTTTCACATCAACCTCGGATTTAACTACGTTTTCTGAACTTGTTCACTCTGATGAGCGAATTCGTGAAATCCTATGTGTAGATGATTTACCATGGGAAGATCTCCATCACAGATCTTCGTTTTTACCTGAGGATGATCGTTTTGAAAATGATTTCTCATCAATCTTTACGACTGAATATGTCAAGGAACCTCAGAATCCAATGAAACATCCCGATTCAGAGTTAAATTTGGGAAACATCTCTCGAACTATTCCCATTGACATTTCGGTTAAGCCCGGAATTGTTGAGAACATTCATATAGGTGCCTCGTGTACAGATGATGAAATTCAATTATATAAGGCCCTATTTCAAGAATTACGCGACGTGTTTGCCTGGTCCTATGAGGAAATGCCAGGAATTGATCCCACAATTGTTGTTCATGAGATCAAGACTTACCTAGACACTAAAACCGTCTAGCAACGTTTGCGTCAGATTCACCCACGAAAAGCTGCTGCAATTAAAGCAGAAGTTGAAAAACTGTTGAAAGCAGGTTCCATTTATCCGATCCTGCTAACGGATTGGGTATCAAATATTGTTCCAGTTAACAAAAAATAGGGGACAATAAGAATATGCATCGATTATAGGGACATTAATCGAGCCTATCCAAAGGAGAATTACCCAACTCCCTATATCGATCAAATCATTGATGATTGTGCCGGGAGCGAAATATTTTCCTTTATGGATGGTTTTTCCGGATTCAATCAAATCAACATTCTACTTGCCGATCAACCAAAAACGGCTTTTATTTGTCCATGGGGGACATTTGCTAACTGCAAATTACCTTTTGGGCTTAAGAATGCCAGAGCAACTTTTCAGAGGGCGATGTCTTATGCGTTTCATGACATCAAGCACATTGTGCAACCCTATCTCGATGACTTGCCTGCTCATTCACTACATCGAGCTGATCACCTCGTCCACTTACGAGCAATCTTTACGAGGTGTAGGCATTATCGTATTCGGTTGAACCCACACAAATGTGTCTTCTGTATAGAAACGGGTCGATTGCTAGGATTTGTAGTTTCGAAAGCCGACATTCGCGTTGATCCCTCGAAGGTCAAAGCTATTATCAATTTGCCTCCTCCTTCGAGTCTTCGCCAACTCCAAAGTTTGCAGGGGAAAGCAAACTTTTTACAACGATTCATTCCTAACTATGCCGAGGTTACAAAGGGTTTTACACGGTTGTTGAAACAAAATACTCAATTTTCTTGGGATGAGATAGCTCAGAAATATTTTGATGCACTCAAACACGCGTTGACCCATGCACCGTTGTTGCATCCTCCCAACTACAACCAGGATTACTTCTTGTATCTCGTCGCCTCCCATTCCACCATTGGAATGGTCCTAGTTCAGGAAGATGAATTCGGAACGGAACATGTGATATATTACCTTAGTCGAACATTAAATCCAACTGAGCTAAAATACTCACATGTGGAGAAATTGGCATTGGGAGCCGTTCAAGATGTCCAACGTTTTCGTCACTACATTTTACTACGTAAAACTACGGTCATTTCAGATTGCAACCCTATGATCTACATTTTGACCAAACAATTGCTAGGGGGCAAGTACTCTAAATGGATCGTTATCCTGCAAGAGTTCGACTTGGAGTTTGAGAAATCTAAGTCTAAGAAATCTTTAGTTTTTGCAGAGTTAATGTGTGACTTCCCGCGTGCTGACACAGAAACTGTGGTAGAGGAGCCCATTGCGGACGAATCATTGTTTCTAATCAGCACTTTAGATCCGTGGTATGGGGATATCATCGTCTATCTCCAGACCCAATCCTTTCAGCCAAAAATTTCAAGGTCGGAACGTCGGAAAATTCGCTTCCAGTCCCAACAATTCAAATTATTGGAGATACTCTTTATCGCCGTGGGGCGAACTCTATTTTTCGACGTTGCTTAACTCATGAAGAGGCTGAGAGAGTTTTAAATGACTGTCACTCTGGAGCATGTGGCGGTCATATGTCTGGGTATGCCACAACCCAAAAGATATTGTGCGCTGGCTGTTTCTGGTCGTCCTTGTTTAAAGATTGTATTACGGCGGTCCGAAAATGCCACAACTGCCAGATTTTTTATCGTAAGATGCGCGCTCCACCTACTCCTCTCCACCCTATAATTGCCGTTGGTCCTTTTGCCAAATGGAGTATCGATTTTATTACATGTAACCCTCACTCAGCCAGGGGGGCATGCGTATATCATCCTTGCGGTAGATTATTTTACTAAGTGGGCCGAGGCGATTCCTACATTCAAGGCAGACGGCAAGACAACTGCAATTTTCGTGTTCAATCATATAATTGCTAGGTTTGGTGTCCCACAAGCGATAATTACTGATCATGGGCGTCATTTTCGAAACGTTATGATGACCGAACTTACAGGCCAGCTTGGTTTACGTCACGATATTTCAACCCCTTATTATCCACAAGCAAATGGTCTGGTTGAATCCATCAACAAAGTTTTACTTATCATGATCCGACGAATCATTGGGATTCATCGGTCGAATTGGCAGAACATGTTATTTTCAGCGCTTTGGGCGTACCGAACTTCAGTAAAAACATCAACAGGGTTCACTACTTTCCAACTAGTCTATGGTTTGGAAGCCGTGTTACCCATTGAGTGCGAAATCCCGTCAATGAAAATGGCCATCGAGTTACTTCCAGCTACTTCCAAAGAGGAAAGGCGTTTGTTGTACTTAGCTCAATTAGATGAGAATCGATGTGATGCTGCATTGGCGATCGAGACTCACGCAAAACGTATGAAAGCTCAGTATGATCGGAATGTGACCCCTCAAAATTTTTCAGAAGGAGACCTAGTGTTATTGTATGATCAAGCTAATGATAAATTAGGCGCTGGGAAATTCGTTCCTATGTGGCATGGTCCCTATATTGTTAAGCGAAAGCTAGCAAAAGGGACCTATGAGTTGGTAGACTTTGATGGGGACTCTTTGGGTAAACCCAGAAATGGCCTTTACTTGGAGAGGTACTATGCTTAAAAGAATGGGGTATGGAGATTTTTAGTTAGGATAGTTTTTTCTTTCTAGCTGGTGTGTTTTAGTTTAAAAACAAAAGTGTGCTTAGCTTAAAGACTGTTTTTTTCATCATTATTCCTGCTTATCTTGGTTTTACTCTTGAAATTGCAGATGTCGATGCCTCTCCAAACATACATTGGATTTGCTGATGGTGCTTGTCGTAATACACAGAACATCTCTTCCGTAGCTTGGGTTATCTATTCGCCCTCTGACGAGTTAGTTTCTATGCATGGGGTAAGTCTCGGTCAAACAACAAACAACATTGCAGAGTATAGTGCAGTGATTGAGTTATTATCTGAATCTATTTCATTTGGGATTTGGAGTTTGATAGTGAGGTTGGATTATGAACTCGTTGTATTACAGCTTAATAGAGTGTATGCCATTAGAAATCCAGTGTTATTAAGATTATTTTTGAGAATGCATCTCTTGGAACGTGAGTTTGATTACATTGAATATCAGCATATTCCAAGGTCTTTAAATACATTAGCAGATGCAATTGCTTCTCGAATGTTAAATAGACATTTGCAATAATCATACATGTAAACCATTCCATAATATGATTTAAAAGATAAGCCGGTAATAGTGATATATATACATACATACATACATATATATATATATATAGGAGTGTGTCAAAAAATACATCGTCTTCGATCATAGGTTGAAAAACACCTTATGATCGGCAAAAATGATAAGTACAAAAAACAAAATGTCACATGTGCCCACAAAAGGCGATATCCTATCACTGGTAATGATCTCTATAAGAAACCACTGCCTGTGCCACCTTGCAAAGGAACCTCCTAAAAGGTCCCGGGACTCCAATCACATAGCGCTGAAGTCGACGAGGAATGTCGTCTATAGTGGTCTCAGGAATATCTCCTGTCAAGCGCTCAAGATGACTCTCCAACTCGGCCAAAACCTCTGTTGATTCATCCCGTGGGGCTGGCACGGGTGCAACAAGTTGCCTCCTCTCGAAAGGCCGGAGAGCGGCTGGTCGCTGTGGACCCACATCTGCATTTGAAATTTTTACTATCTGTTTTGAGACGATAAAAAATATATAAAAAAAAAATTAAATAGGAAAAGTTGAAAAGGATTTTACCTGACTCGTCCCACTGCTCTCCTGGTGAAAGAGCCATGTCTGGGTCACCACGGAAATCTATCCCAGCGTAAGGGAAATCCTGAATGGAAAAGACCTGGTTTTCCAACCATTGGAAATACTCAGGTTTGAACCGAACAACCTCTGTCCTCTCGTCCGGGTGACGGGCCATGACTGCGACCCATCGCATCAGTTTGGGCTCTCGAGGAAGCCCAGCTCCAACTGTAAGGTGCTGTGGGATCAGCATAGGAACCCTATCCAGGCCAAAACTCATGACCAAAGCCCCATAACCAAAGGTCTTTAGCCGCCCGCTCTTGGCCCTGGTCAGTTGGCCTTTCACATTGGCCAGCACAGCATTGCACCAGTTGAAGATGGTGCCTTGAAAGCAATCAACTGCCATATGCATCTGGGATCCGGTGGCAACATGTAATGCGGCAGCTCCGCAAAGTCTGGTGATAGTAAACGCAATCACCATGAGCTCAGGACGGGATATGGTCTTTATGTCTATCCCTTTGTCTTTAGCCTGGCTGTTGCAGTACTCTAGCCGGAGGCTATCGACAGACTGGCCACCTGGCCTAGTCCCGAATAGAGTCAAGTCCTCGCCTCTCTTAGGCAAACCAGTCAAGAAATAAATTTCCTCCGGCTCGATTTCGAGCCGGTGCCCGCCAATGAAAAAGCACTGGTCCTGTACGCTCCATATGTCAACCAGCCACTGTAAGAAATCTACCTGAGCCCTCATGCCTGGAATGGTCCAGAATTTGTACAGTTCGCATGCCCTCAAAGCATCAAGTGAGGGCTGATGATTCCATGCGGCGGTATCCACGTCCTCATGCTCCCGTTCACGCCAATCTAGCATGATATATTCTCTGCATCAAGTATAAAGATTAATTAGATTGCTAGAAAACATTTTGATTGGTCCATTTTTGAGAAATTTTAGGTTCAAAACCCTTGTTGCAGGGTACGCACCCTCCACGTTAGACACAGTGCATGGGTCCACACTTTGTCTACACGGAAGGTGTGGACCCCGAGCTTTTTCCCAATGGAGAAAAAGTCGGGATCCGCGGGTCCGCAACGGTAAACCTGCGGACCCCCGCGCGTGGGTTTTGCGCCTAAAAACCCTCCCAAAAAATAAAATGAGGGGCTAAATCAACAAACTAAACGGTCGAAAATGAAGAGTAGGATGATGTGGATTACCTGGAGAAGACGGTGCTCGATTCCGACAGTTGGATTTTCCACAATCTTCACGGGAAGTTTTCTAAGCAAAAGCACTATTTTCTCACCCAAACTCGAACCGTAAAAATGAATTGACAAAGGCCCTTTTTATAAGTTTTTCGAGTAAATAAATTGCAAATTTGTTTATGTTTCACTTTGAAAAGGTATTTTGCAATGCTTTTATCCATTTCAAACAGGTATGAGTAATGTTTGTGTCTTTGTGCAGAATAAAGGATTATTCAGGCGAAATCTATCATTTTCAACGAAAAAACAAGTAGAGTCATATTTAAGCCCTTTTCTGACTCCTAAAACATGAAAAGATTGCCGAGCATTTCTTTTACTCTCGTTAAAATGGAATTAAAAGACTGTCTACTTACAGCTCTTTTCCGACCGTAAAAAACATGAAAAGATTGCCGGATTTTTGTCGTTTCAAATTCGATATTGGTTATAAAACAACGTGTCGTTGATCGCTTTTTTACTTTTTCGGGTCAGTGACACTAATAACGAAAAGTACTCCTTGGTCGTAAAAGATCAAGCGGTTCTCTCAAGTATTATTTTATACTTTTTCGGGCTTGGGAGACACAAATTTACGAAAAAGGTCAACCCTGGAGTCTTCTTAAGTTTTTTCAGACTCTCTAAAATTGAAAAACGCCGAGTTTCTCCTATACTGGAGTCGTTAAAATTTCACAGTAAAGGACCTGTTCAATTACAAATAGGAACGAACCACTCCTTCTTAGGGTTTGAATTTAAACTAAGTTGGACTCATCCGAAGGATGAGCTTATGATCAAGGAAATGTTTTCCTCCTCAAGCTTGTCAAAAATAAAGAGGTACTTGCCAGAAATGATGGGGGAAAAGAGAGGAAAATGAGTCTATTTGTCATACTTTGTAACCACTCTTGAACACGACACTTTTATTCACCTGGGTTAGGAAATCCTTTGCCTAACAGTTGATCAAACCACATTGAAAGTCTTCAGCCAGTTTCTGGGTATTAACTTTGGGTCAATTGTCACCAAGCCATCTGTCGTGTCGTTATGTGTTCAAGAGGTCACTACCAATAAGCCATTCATTTGCAAAATATCTGTCATCCATCTTGAACATCCCTGAGTCAGTCCTTGCAACTAAATTTCTTCAACTTGATCTATGATTTCATGTTGTGGGCTTGCCTACGACGGATCACTTTCTATCGACATCAACTCATTATCTAGAAAGATGATCTAGAAATCGTCAGTACCTTGAGATCTGCATGCCTCAATGGTAGGTTTCTCGCCTTTGACGACAGTTTACATCATTGACTTTCGATCGAAGGATTCCGTGATATGTTCAACATCAACACATTTACTCACATCTCATGGATTGTACTGGGTACTTTGAGAGCCATTGACATCACTGGTGGTTTCTCTCACACTTGTTAACAGTTTACATCATTAACTGGTAATCAAGTAGTTTCTACCATGTTCGACATCAACACATTTATTCGCATGGATAGAATCGTACTATTTCGGGAAGTAGAAATGAAGACCCTGGATCTAGTTTCCACCATCCAGGCTGCGAGGAATTTTGTCTTCATTATGTTGTGGACTATTCATAAAAGATGGCTACGTCTATACTATGTTCACATGAGTCTATACTTATGATGTTTTACAACATCATTCCTATATCAGAGTAGTAGATAGGTTTCTAGTTACACAAAAATATCGTCACCATGATTATTTGTAGTCAGTATGGGTCTATCATCACTTGTACTGTCCTCCTAACCAAGTCTAGGACCTCAGCTCCTCAAATCAAGCTTTGGAAGTGGGAGAAAGACATTAAAAATCAATGTAACTCTGGTTCCGCACTTTCTCTCGTGGTCACCTGCGGTCCCGCACTTTCTGTGTACAAAAGCTGCGTACCTACCCACTTTGTTCCTAACGGTGCAGGTGCGGACCCCTGTGAAAGTCAAAAGGCGCAATTTTTATCTTAAAAAACTCACTTTGGGTTAATTCTAGAGTTTTCTAGAAGGAATTTTGGCGTGGATTTTTCGCTCTGAGGTGGTTCATGCATCCCAAAAGAGAAGGAGCTAATCCCTTGACTAAAGGAGCTATCCCTTTGAAGGAGGGCTTTATCCCTTTGAAGGAGGACCTAGTAACTTCCCTCCATTGCACTATAAATACAAGCATTGGGGTGAGGACTAGAGAGGTTGGAAGCTGAACATTTTGAGGGTAAATGCTGGTGAAATTAAGACCCTTTGGTTGAGCTTGAGAGGAAAGATTACATACCTCTTGGTTCCATTGGAGAGTGAGTGAAACTTTTCAAAGTAGAGGAGACATCTTGTTGGACCCTGGGAGGAGCTTGTACAGCGTCAAGGCAAAGGTTGTAAAGTTCTTATTCTTTTGAATTAATACAATCAAACTCATTTTTCTCAACAAGTATCTTATGTTATTTGTTTCATGGACTCCTTGACTTTCATGTTAAATATGTTTTATGCAATTGGTTTTTTAGGTGCTATTTAATTTTTTTGCCTTGTTTGTGTTTGCAGATTCGCGAAGAGGATCTCATTTGGATCAAAAGAGCGAGGGCATCCATGAGCTTGCGTTGGACCAAAGGTAGGCCCTAAAAACCTTTGTTTGCTATTGTTTATTGAAGAATATTTAGAGAAATATAGTGTCTGGTTGGTTTTCTTGTCGTTAGGTCTTCTTTAGATTCTAGGAAGGTCTATCTTGTCCGCAAGATCGACTCATTCCACGCGACACTTGGGAAACTCCAGACCATAGGAATATTCTATTGGAAAGATGAACTTCAAGTTTGCAGGATTTGAGGAGCCTTAGAGCTATGAAAAGGTGTATCAAGAAAGAATCAACGAAAACAAAAATGTAGTAAGCCATAGAGGAGCCCATCACTGGAATAATAACTCCATCTACCCCAAGGAACTGCACTAGTGGAGAATGTATCAATTAGCCAGACAACAGAGGTACCTTCATGTACAAAATCATGAATGTTCCAACTTCATGTTCTCATTTATTTTATGGTCATTGTCATAAATGTCACATCTTTGGACATAAGGTTGTTGGCTGTAGAAGGATTAAAGTTGAAAGAGATGAAAATTTCAGATACAATAAGTATCAAAATTTTAGATATCAAAAATATTCTCTTAGAAATCAAAATGCCTTCTCCCTCCTAATGAGTGATGTTGAATATTTCAAATGTAATAATTTTGGGCACAAGACAAGTGAGTGAAGAAGCATGTTTGAGTACTGATATAAGTTTCAGAACACTTGGAAACCAACTTTTTGAAAAGATAAGGATAATTGGAAACGAAAATTGGAAAAGAGCATGGAATGTGGACTTGCTCTATCAGCACATAATTAAGAAAACATATGGTATGTTGATAGTGGTTATTACAAGTGTATGACTGGGGATAAGAGAAAATTTCTATTGCTAAAAGAAAATGTCAAAGGGAACAATGTCACTTTCGAAAACAATGCCCCAACAAGAATTAATGGTAAGGGCATAGTAAGTCTTGATGAAAATACTAAGGCCCAAAATGTGTTTTATGTAGAAGGTATTGTTGGGTAGCGGAGGCCCCGCGTAATGGGTTTGGGACTCAAAGCCAACAATTTTGGGTAAAAGTATGGTAAAGACTCCATGAAGTGCGTGGAGCATGAATTGTAATGAATGAAGTCAAAGGGTTGTCTGCCTGAAAATAATGTAAGGAAATAGAAAGTAATTCGGCCAGCCCTGGGGTCCGCATATCATGGAAATGTATAAATAGAGCAAGGCTCTATGGCAAGAAGTCAGTTTTTGGGTTTTTGGATCTTGATGTTATGGGTTTGTGAAGGCAATATTCTCTCTCCGTCTGTAAGTCCGAGTCAAGGGTGTTGGTAGATAGATAAAGGCTCTGCAGTTGTGTGCGCGGACCCCTGCAGCTGATGCGCAGGATGGATCTGGTTGTACTAAAAAGAGGATCAATAAATTTAAGAACTTCTGAATCATTGTGTGTTTTATCGTGAATCTATCAGTAGCTTATGTTCTGATTTTATGCATATTTATTATTGCGCGCACTAGTTGTTACTGTTAAATGTTTGCTTAAAGACCTTAAGAAGTAGATCAAATCTATAATAATTTCATTAATAAGAAAACGCACCTGTGCGGATCTATGTGGAAGCTCGACAGTAGTATAGAGTGGCACGAGGCCGTAAAATGGTTCGCAACCCTTCCAGACCATATCAAGACATCCCAAGGGTGTAGAAACTTGGTTCCAACACCCTCCCTTGCTACCTTGGGTGAGTCCTCAACCCGCGTTCCGTTGACTATTGCCAAAAGGGCCGGTAGCTGCGAGATTTGTTTGGCTAATAAATATTCTGAACCTAGGTCAGGGCCCAATAAGCCAACAAATGGTTCCATTAGCGGGACTAGATCTGCCTCAGGGATGTCTAATGTCGGAACATTGGAACCCGACGAAGAAAGAACTTGAAGATTGGTTAGATCAGAAGCTTTATGAGTTTGTGGTGCAAGAAAATAGAAATCCACGAATATCTGAGGAGAGGTGGTTGGATCGATACATATACACAGAAATCCACGATATCTTCTTCGCATCCTTCTCTACAGAGCTGTATGAGTGGATCGTGAGGTTAGCTGACAGTCAGGGAAGGTGCAAATTGGATCAACCCATCATATGGACTCCAGAGTTGGTGCACAGGCTAGAAGCATATGAAGATAAACTTGCACGGCAGTAGATCACTGGTTGGATTGAATAATAGGAGGGTTTATCACTGAGTTCGTGATAGACACAACTGTGAGTTATAGCGAAGCAGAAAGGTGCTTTCTCCAAGGACCGCGGGGTGAGTACATCAAATCGTTGAATACCTGGATTAAAATGATGTTATGTGAGAAACGGGTTATGCGCATCCATTAATGTATGGGGTAACGCGGAGTGGAAGAGGCTATCAAGGGACCAAAGGATTAGAGAACAATCCCCTAATTTCTATTTTGCGAGAAAGCGAGGAGGAGCTCGCAGTGTTCTCTCTGAGAAGCATAGTCTGATTGATAATGCAGCGCATTCCACTGGTACCACCATCATCCACACCATCCCGCACCTCACCTATGTCGAACCCATCTTCACCTACTCCACCTCCGCCACCACCAAGGGTTGGAATGGCGAGTGCGATCAAGTTGCCAGTATTTAGAGGGGTAGGAAATGAGGAACTAGATCAGTTCTTGTTTGTGGTAAAGGTTGTATGGGAAGCCCAAGGTGTGATAGATGATAATATAGAAAAGGCTACTCTAGTAAGTGCACTGCAGGATCGTGTGCTGACGTGGTATATAAAGTACTCTAGTGATCACCCGAATGCGGGAATAACAGCGATCTAGGATGCATTGAACAAGGAATTTAGCTGCCCAAAATTAGAGACGCAGTCAATCATTGGGTTCAAGGAGATCGTGATGCTACCTGGCGAAACCCCATGGGATCTGGATCAGAGATTGAAGAGTACAATCTATGAGGCTAACATGATGCTGATGGATGTGCAACATTGTGTGTGGTTTGTGGCATCTTTAACACCACGTCTGAGGACGGTGCTATCACAGCAAAAGATATCAACCCAAGCTGAAGCATTAGTGACAGAAATGAGGTTGCATGAAACTCCAATACAGGATTTGGGGTTGGGAGTTCAACAAATCCATGTGCAACTACAAAACCTATATTTAGAGATGCAAAGTTTGAAATAAGATAAGGCGCCCTGGTCAGATGTGCACGCAGAGGTGTGGTGCATAAAATGTAAAAGCTAGGGCCATGATAAGGATCACTGTCCGATCTTCACAAAATATCTAACAGGAGCGGGACCAATGTCATTCCGACTAGAGGCACAAGTAGGGCCAAGCACGATGGCCACACTCTGGTGCATGATCTACCAGGTGGGGGGAAAGCACATCATGGACAACTGTCATCTATTGCAGAAACTTATACAACCCCCTCAGCAGTTATTTTGTAATTCTTGTAGAACGATGGGCCATGACAAACAAAATTGTTGAAGTTATGAGTTGCTGATGGATCAGACACCTGCTTATAGGATGCAGACTGAGGTGTGAGGTCAGGATCTAGCTGCAGTAATATTGCAGTGCGGATTCCAGGGACGTGGATGGGGACGAGGAGGAATGGGACCCGGACGAGGCCGGGGACAATTAATCTGCTATAATTGTGGAGGACCATGGCACTATGCGTGGGATTGCACGAACCCGACCAGAACATGTTGCTTGTATTGTCGCCAATTCGATCATGATGCAGTATATTGCCCCACACTAATTGCATAGATGCGGGGAAAAGGGGTGCTTTAGGCTACTCCCACTCAGAATGTCCAAATGATGAAGGCGGAACCGCGAGAGGAGGACCCTAACATGAACATGATGCTCAGAAGTGGTGCAACTATAGCAGAAGATAAGTGGAAGCAACTTGAGGTGGATGCATGGGTTCTAAAGGCCCCTACAAAGCAATCTGAATTTGATTTGGAACGTGCGAAGGGAACCTTTATGGAAGCTAAGAAGAGCTCTGCGGAGGCTTCTACTTTGGGTAGCAAGGATCAAATTGAGCTGGAGGTGGATACTTCTATGCTAACTATGTTTTTAGAGACATGCATGAAGCTACTGTGGGACACTAAAGTGGTGAAGGGATTGCAAGAATTGATAACTAGATGCATAGGGTCGGGTGAACCGTGCATGGTCAAGAAACTAGGCAAGCATGCTTTGCGCACCGGGCTGGAAATGTGGTTGACTGCCCAAATTGGTGACTATGAGATGGATCAGGTCATTCTAGACTTTGGATCAGATGCGAATATCCTGCCTAAGCAGACATGGGAATGCATGGGTAGGCCCACATTAGAGTGGTCTCCTATTCACTTACGGATAGAAAACCAACAAAAGATCTTGTCCATGGGGAGATTACAAGGAGTCACAGTGGATATAGAAGGCGCGAGCACACAAACAGACCTTTAGGTAATAGAAATTGTGGATGATAGTAACCCTTACCCAGCACTATTAGGGATAGATTAGGCCACGAACATGAATGGAGTCATTAATTTAAAAAACCAAAAGATGATATTTGAGAAGAAGTCCCTACACGTAGTCGTTCCGCTAGATCCGGCTGAAGGAGCGTGCTACACTGAACCCATATGCAATGATGAGATTGATGAGGACTTGGATCATATCTACTAGATCATAGTGCAAGATCATGATCAGGTGAGTTCGAAAATGGAGGGGAGAATCTCATGGGAACATGACAGTTCCTGTACATCGGACTCTAATGAAGAAATTGAGAAATGGCAGAACCGATTGCATGAGGTAAGAACGCTAAATTGCAATATGATTATTAGATCACTATGCCATGTGATGATAGAAGCAAGGGAGAGGGAAACCAATGAGGGTGCAACGAAAGTAGAGGAACCGGTAGACCATTGCGAAACGACAAGTTTGGAACAAAAGCAGCAGGGTGCGCAAACGGGCCGCTGTGTGCAACAACTGCACAAGGGTGGAGTAAACACCAAAAAACCAGGGGAAAGTGGTGCGAATATAGGAGGCAGGTGCGCATACGGGTTGGAGGACAAAATGGGGTGAGCATCCATTGGCGACGTAGGGTCCAGGTGTATGGTGTGCCAATGCCTAATCGAATACGAATCAAAAATTCGAATTCACTGCAGCGATGCAATCCGCTAGCTGTCTGCGACAAAGCTAGAAAGAAAATAGGGGGGAGCACGAATAGCGTCCACTTGATAAAATGACCCACGGGGAATTTGCGGATACCAGGGATTCAATGGGCCTATAACAGGCGGGAGGCAAAGGTGAGATTTTTAATAGTAAGACAAGAGGGAACCCAAAATGGGCACGAAAGTAGTAGGCTTCGTGAAATCAATGAAGAATGGGTGCAGCTGAGAAGGAAAAGTGTGATGTTGGGGGAAAGAATCAGCAAAATGAAAAGTGGCATCACACCAGTAGGCCACACAAATCTGCACGTAAGGGAACCAGGTCTGGCCAAGTCTACCACGGTAATAGAGCGAGCCGTGACCCTGCTATCATGGCTGTGACCACACCAATGGAGGAGTGTACCTGAGACAACAACACCTAAGGAGACAATGGATAGGAAGGCACTCGAAAGGTGCCTATATCCTGGGTTAGCAGGAATGCTGAGACCTTGCACCTGGGGTCTAATCACCTAACTAGTTGTGGAAAGCATAGTCTTAGTGCCCCGAGCAGTCGGAAGAGGGCACGCGACTATAAACAAGGATATGGGAGGCTGGTGCAAAAAGAAGGTTCTGTGTAGGGCCATTCGGTCAACAAGATCGCAGCTGCACTAAAGGGGCTGTGCTACTGCATGGGAAGGTTGGTAGGTGACAGTTAACATTACTATTCCTGACAAGAAGTTCGAGTTACGATAGAAAGGAGCAGGTGGCGAGTCATTAAGACAAAAGTCTTGAATCAGATACGTAAAGATCTGCCGCCTAGATGATATTAATGAACTGGAAGTGGAGGGAAGGGATACATTCAAATTCATGAACCCGTGGACAACACTAAGATATTTGAGAGTTGAACCAGTAAAGACCAACAAACACCCAACTATTAGGCACCCCATGAGTACCATGGCGATAACTCGAGCACGGTTCGCGGAAGAGTTGTATCCAAACTAGTAGGAGTCTGATGAAGTGGCTACGTTGCTAAGGTTCCAAAGTCCCCATGCACACCATGGCCCTGGAAAGACAAGTAGACGATGGGCCTAGTTAGGGTATCACCAAGATTCAGTAAATTCTTAGTAGCCGAAAAGGAAAAATAAATCACCATCAAGCCTGAGGAAGATGAAGAATATTTGCAAGCCTTGATCACTCAAATTGAAGCAAAAGATGAGGAAGAAGAGGATGCATTCCAAATACCTTCACTAACCCCATATGTCTCTCCATGGAATGGGACGACCAAGATACCAAAGGACCTGGACACTGCAAAGAGTATGCTCCAGACCCCGCTTCTTCCTAATGAGATAAGGTTTGATGGTTTGCTGCTGAGCCGAGTACCGAGTATCAAGTTCAAAGATTGGGATCTTGTAGACAATGAAAGGTCCCCCAATTGGCCATAGACAAATTACTGCCGCAGAAGTGGTTACTGGGTGTGGAAAAGGCGGGATTACTTAATCTGAGGTGGATACCCCACTATCACCGCACGACCATCGCCATTTTTGTTATTCGACAATTACTTTGTCTAGTACATGATGGGTATCTCTGGTTGGAAGAGCCGATTCCTAACACAACCAATTTAGTACGCTGGATTACTCACTTGTCTATTAAAGGGAACAACCCCACAGACATAGCCGGAACAAGTAGCAATGTGGGTCTCGCAGAAGAAATGAAGGCTAAATATAAGCTGGAAAAATGAAAGCGTGGGTATGTAATAGCAAGCATCAAAGACCAAGGGGTGCGAGTTGCCACCCAACTACTAGCCAGTAAACTCATGAGGAAATGTCATGCAGATGAGGTGCCAGCCCCTGTCATTGCACTTGCGGAGCAGTGTGCAGAAGGAGTTCAGTTCAACTAGGCGCAGTTCTTATGCGACGAATTTTTGACAAATTGTAAGGAAGCACAGGGAAAAGGTAATACTTTCCATTATGCATGGTTGCTACTATCAATCCTTCTGGTTGTAGGAGAACTGCCGCAGGGTAGCCAGTTTAGCAGCATTGAGCACAACCTACCTGAAGCAGGCGGTATACCTCACTCTGGTCTACAAAGGATGCCAAGAGGGTTCGAGAGATCAAGGTATTTTGGATATTCATGGATGTGAGTATCCAGACATGAATCACTCGCAAACAACAAATGTCCCCAACATTCTATAACAATTTTCAAAGCACAACCGAGTGTAAAGAAGACATGCACAACCTATATATCTGGGCGCGAAAGGATCCAATGCAAACATGGGTCAAGCTTCCGTTCATTGCAATAGATGATGAAATTTATGAGGCATTGGTAGCATGGCCTTTGGAATGGTGTGCCCCAGACATGGCCGCATTAGAAAGGATGGCAACACAGTACTGAAAGAAGGAAATCCAACTGCGACTCACTAAATTGACGAAAAGGACACGTCAAGGACAAAAGGCCGCTTCACAGCAAGAGGCGACGCAGGAAGTAATTGCCGAGGAGATCACGGAAGATTAGGAAATGTCCTCGAAATGGGACATGTAGATGGAACCAGAGACACAGGAATACACAGACTTCACCATAAAATCGACCCAAGGGAAGAGGCTGCGCAGTAAGGAATCATCACATGCACGCAAAAAGTAAAAAACAACAAAGACTTTGGAGAAAGAATTTCTTGACAATAGTGAACCAACGCACAATGTCGCTATTGGTGCATTGGAGGAGCTGATGATAGAGCATAAAACTGTGTTGGGGGAGTTCAGAGCATAGCTGCAGGCATTATAGGTACGACCCTCTGCAGGGTTGATACCAAACCTAGTAGATGATATAGCCATAGCTGAACAGATGGTGCGTAGTCACACAGTGAACACTTTAGTGTTGCCAGCAGGCACTCTCTTAACTGAATCTGAGGGTGACATGCAAAGTTGGGGGTTGAATTTGACTGTTGTGCCTCGAGAAACCCTCTACCAACTGCAGGATGGGGTGACCGCTGAGTTGCGTGCCAGGGAAGGCTGCGCCCTCCAAATCTTAATGGAGCATAAGGAAAATCCGGAGTAGGTCAGCCTACAGCGTGATGACTTGGTCGCCCACAACCAGGAAGTGGAATAGGCTATGGTAGAGGCTTGCAGCAAGGTACTAGAGTTGGCTGTCCCAGCGAAACTTCTAATAACTGACAAGATTCATCACATGGCTGTAGGATTCTGTATGGCCCCAGAGGAGGCCATGAAAGCTCCGTGGGAATTAAACTTGAAAATTGCAAAGCTAAGACTGAAGGTGCAAGCACCCACACCCGCAAAAGTTCGAGAGCAACGCCGCGGAGAAATTCACACATGATTGGAAGTCATAAAGCGCACAGTCTAAGATTTCTCAAGATTGTTGGATTAGTCCCTCCTTACACTCACATCCCTATAGGACGAACCAACGCTACAGTAGGTAGAAACAGAAGTACATGAGTTACAGGAAGTGTATGACAAAGTCCGGGGGACTGTGCAAATGCTCACCATCACACAATGATTAGCCAAAATGAGGGAGGCCCAGGTTCTCAAGGCATAAGTTGACGCTGCTCGACAGAAGGAAGTAGTGGTTAAAGAACACATCCAAACTTGGCTTGATGAGGCATTCGCGGTCTCCGGAAAGTTAGCACACATGCAGGCAGCATTTGAACCCAAGCAAGCAACGGAATCTGATACGGATGCATCAGTGGCTCGCATATAACAAGGAATGTAGATGGTGGAAGATTTTGTTGCAAGGGTAAGAGAAGCACAAAAGTAGTTGAATGACCTTAGCGTGAAGATTGCTACACTAATCGAGTGACTCAGGACAAATCACGTTGATTGTGTTGGGGGCTTGTTGGGTAGCGGAGGCCTCGCGTAATGGGTTTGGGGCTCAAAGCCCACAATTTTGGGTAAAATTATGGTAAAGACTCCGCGAAGTGCATGGAGCACAATGTAATGAGTCAAGTCAAAGGGTTGTCTGCCCAAAAATAATGTAAGAAAATAGAAAGTAAGTCGGCTAGCCCAAGGTCCGCAGACCATGGAAATGTATAAATAGAGCAAGGATTTATGGCTAGAAGTCAGTTTTTGGGTTTTTGGGTCTTGATGTTATGGGTTTGTGAAGGCAATATTCTCTCTGTATCTACAAGTCTGAGTCAAGGGTGTTGGTAGATAGATAGAGGCTCTGCAGCTATGTGCACAAAGGCCTGGTAGAATCCGCAACTGTGTGCGCGGACCCCTGCAGCTAAGTGCGCAGGACGAATCTAGTTGTATTGAAAAGAGGATCAATAAAGATAAGAACTTCTGAATCATTGTGTGTTTTATCGCGAATCTATTTGTTGCTTATGTTCTGATTTTACACATATTTATGATTGTGCGCACTAGTTGTTACTGTTAAATGTTTTCTTAAATACCTTAAGAAGTAGATTAGATCTATAATAATTTCATTAATAAGAAAATGCACCTGTGCGGATCTATGCAGAAGCCCGATAGCAGTACACAGTGGCTCGAGGCTGCAGAAATTTTTGCGACCCCTCCAGACCACATCAAGACATTCCATGGGTGCGAAAACCTGGTTCCAGCACCCTCCCCTCCTACCTCGAGTGAGACCTCAGCTCACGTTCCGCGGACTATTGCCGAAAGGGCCGGTAGCTATGGGATTTGTTTGGCTAATAACTCTTCTGAACCTGGGTCAGGGCCCAATAAGCCAACAGATATCAAGAAAAAATTTCTTAGTATAAGTCAGATGTGTGATAATGGCTATAGTGTGACCTTTCAATCTAAGATCCGTGAGATTTGAAATAAATAAAATGGAAAGGTAGTGGGAAAGGCACTCGAGACTCACAATAATGTATATGCTTTTGATGACTCCAGAGTAAGCTACTATTTCAGAAAGTCGAGTGAAGCCTGATTATGGCACAAGAGACTTGGTCATATGAGTTTTGATATTCTGATAAGAGTCATCAAGATGGGAGCTATGAGAGGTTTGCCAAGATTTTCAAGGTCTGATAATTCAATTTGCAAGTCATGTAAATTTGGTTAGCATACTAGGACTCATTTCAAGACAAAATAGTTCTCTTCATCTAGGCGACTAGAGCTAATTCACATAGATATTCGTGACCCAACTAGAGAAAAAATCTCAAGACGAGAAAGGTATTTTATGCTACTTATTGATGATTTTATAGGGCCATTTAGATTTTTCTCTTGAAGTAAAAATCAAAAGCATTTAAACAATTTAAAGCTTAAGTAGAAAATGATAAATATATCAAGATCAAATGCTTAAGATTAGACAGAGGAGGAGAATACACTTCAGGAGAATTTGAAGAATTCTGTGAAGAGCATGGAAGAAGGAGGTAGTTTTTTTTGGCTAGAACTCCACAACAAAATGGAGTAATCGAGAGAAAGAATAGAAAAATCCAAGAAATGGCCAGAGCTATGATGGATGAAGCAGATGTACCTCACATCTTCTGCGGAGAAGCAACACAAGAAACAATGTACTTATTAAACATAACACAACTCAGGCCTAATGGTGATAAAGCTCCTTGTGAGTTATGGAAGGGAAGGCCTACATTAGTTAAACACTTTAGGTGTTTGGGAGAAAATTATTTATCAAAAGGAATGATAAAAATATTGGAAATTTTGATTCATGTGTTGATGAGGGTATATTACTTAGGTACTATGCTCGAAGTAAACAATACAAGTGTTACAACAAACATAAAATGAGGGTTGAAGATTGCATTGATGTAGTAGTAGATGAAATAGCTTCAGAACCTGAGTCTTACAAAGGAAACATGAAATTAGATGGAGAAGAGAGTTCAGACATCATGCCCTCAGATCAAGATGAAAAATATTCATATAATGAATACATTGAAACAAGAACAAATCCAAGGACTAAAACACCTTCTAGGTATGTATAAAAAGATCCCCTTGGGATTCAAATTCTTGGAGATCAAAGACTTGGTGTTTATACTAGGGGGAAATTTGTTGGCAGTTCAAGTTGTGTAAATATTGCTTTGCTATCTCAGGTTGAGCCTAAGAATATCAGCCAAGAAAGTGAGGACAAGTTCTGGGTGAGAGCTATGAATGAAGAAATTAACCAAATTGAGAAGAATGACACTACGGAGCTTGTTCCAAGACCCAAAGATAAAAATGTCATAGATACAAAATGGGTCTTCAAAAATAAGCTAAATGAGCAGGTTCGAGTAATTAGGAACAAGGTTTGATTAGTTTGCATAGGGTATGCCTAGATAGAGGGGATAGATTTTGAGGAAAATTTTGCACCAGTAGCTAGATTGGAAGCTATTAGAATGTTTCTTACCTTTTCCATTCATGAAAACATCAAGGCATATGAGATGGATGTGAAGTCATAATTTATCAATGAATATCTGGAAGATGAAGGTTATATTGAGCAGCGAGAAGGATTCATTCTCACCAAAAATGAAGGGTTTGTGTGAAAACTGAAAAAGGCCTTATATGGACTCAAACAAGCTTCTAGAGCCTGGTATTGAAGAATGGATCAATACCTTCAGCAACAAGGCTTTAAGAAAGGTATTGTAGAGAAAAATATATACATAAAGTCTGAATATGATCATCTACTAATTTTAGTATTGTTTGTAGACGACATAATATTTGGTAGCGACTTGAAACAATTGAGACATCAATTCACAAACTGTATGTAGACAAAGTTTGAGATGTCCATGATTAGAAAATTGCCCTTGTTCTTAGGATTGTAAATTTCTTAGTCAAAGAATGGGGTATTTATCTCCCAATCCAAGTACCTAAGAGAAACTCTAAAGAAGTTTTACCTGGAAGATTGCAAATCGGTTAACACTCCTATGGTTACAGGTTGCAAATTGTGCAAAGAAGATGAGACACTACTGGTAAATCAGGCTAAGTACATATCAATGATAGGATGCTTATTGTATCCAGGGAAAATTATAGGGGATAATATTCGCAAGTGGGTTAATTTTCCATGATTTTTCAAAACAAATGGTTCAATTTTCAACCAAAATTTCCAATATTTTTATCATTCCTTTTGCAGGGAACCACTACTTATATGATGTTTGGAATTGAAGTTGTGGAAATTTTGATGTCAACCAGACTAGCATTGAGGCTAATTCAAGGCAGAGAGTTTGTAGATATGTTTCAGGTAGAAAATGATCTCAAAGACTGCATCAGAACTTTTCCATTGAAAAGTTCTTTGAAAATATTTCCAAAAGTATGTGGAAGTCCATAAATGGATCTCTAGATCAAAATTTATTGATAGCCAAAGTAAGGATCTTGAAATATTTAGGACAAGGTAAAATTTCAGAACCTCAAAATTTGGAGTCTAAGAGTCTCGAGAGCTTTAGGAGGTTAGAATATCTGAGTTCGAAGATTTCATAACCCCACTATAATTGTTGTTTGAGAAACTCCCAATTCGATACCAAGTAGTCAATTCTCAGAATGACAGAGCTTCGGGAGGTCAGAGTCTCAGTCAATCAGAAGGTCAGTATATTGAAATTTTGGAGTTTTGTAATGCCTTATTATTGAATTATTTAAAAGTGATGAGGGTTACGAGGAGTATGGTTTACAAAGGAAATCACTTTCAAAACCAAGGACCAAGGGACCCTTTCTCTCTCCTTTGACAGGATACATGGTAGCAGTTGAGATGCCCTTAGGAGATGACAGAGGGAGATGATGCCAACATGACATGGCAGTATGGAGGACACATGTCAGTGGAACTAAACATTATTGGGTGGCCTAATGGGGAAAATTATAGTGACACGTGACCACTAAGGAGATGCCACATGGGGTTGATGACAAGAGCATGACCACATTTGTGAAGTATATTTCGTAGGTCAGAGTTTTCGTAACTCCTCTGTAATTTATTTTTGGAAAAGTTCTGATATAGGGAGATCTGATGCTGATTGGAACTTGGTCATGGAAGCTTAAAGTACTAAGGTCATACTGAAGGGATAAGCACATAAGTGCTGTGGAGACACCACGTGTATCTAAGGCTGGAGATTTCATATCTCCTCCATAATTGAATTGTGGGAAAGCCCTGACATGAGGGAGATCTGATGCATTGGAGTTTGGTCATGAAAGCTAAATGAGCCAAAGGTAGAGATAAAATACACAAGGAGATAGGCCTCTGGAAGGATTCTAATGGCCTTAGCACCTAAGTGCTATGTCACTAGTCACAACACCCATTCATATGGTGAAAACAATAAGGGGTAGAGAAAAAGGGGGTAAAGGCCAATCAAAATCTCGCAATTTTGTAACATTCCACATCAATAAAGTTATGATATGGGGAGCCTCAAAATTCCAATACAAAGGTGTATGAATCTACTGGTCACTACACCTAGTCCTATGGTGAACAAAACAAGAAGAGGCTAAGAAAAAGGAGATAAAGGCAAATCAGAATCTTGTGATTTCATAACATATCCTTAATAAAAGTTACAAAAGAAGGGGCTCTAATATTGCAACATAGAGGTGTATGAAGGACGAATGAGTTTAAATCTAAGAGGATTTATGTCTCAGCATGGGAACACTTAGGTGCCCATCCTCATGTTTAATGCAACAACAATGGGTGAGAGAAAAGAGCCCATTCTCACTGGTTAATGAGGCTGCAGTTACCATGTATCAAACACCATAGCAGTATGGGGATGCATTCACAGAGTACACACTCGGATAGCGTGAATGGTGAAATGATGGCTAACAGAGAAAACACTGATCACTATGTTTAAGTGAAACAAAAAAAGTGATCACACTAGAGTGAATTTGGTAATACAATATTGTTGTGTGAGCTGAAGAGAGTGGAGCAGAGTATGCGAAAGTTGAGAAAATGGCCCAAGTGTTGAACTGAGATAGAGTGTTGGAGAGAGAAATGACTAAGATCTAAAGAAGTATAAAGGAGCACAGTTTTGAGGAGAACTACAGTGGATTATATTTTCATTTCTTTGTATTTGTATTTTCCCTTGTTTTTAGTTTAAAATTTGTTTGAAAGGTAGAACAATGACTAGAGTAGATGGTGGCCTACATTCATAAGAGGTTGGTGCCTCTTGGAAAGTATGGTCTTCCTATCTTAAGGGGGTTAGTGCCTCATGTGAGTGGGTGCTCACAAACAAATCGATGTAATTAAGTAGGTGCTTAATTCACATCATAACAAAAAACATTGGTGGCTTTTCCCCTTTGGGTTTCCACGTAAAAAATACCTCTGCCAATATGTGTATGCTACTCATATGTTGGATTGTATGTACATTTTAATGCCTTATCTTGATGATCATTTGTATTGTGTATGCAAGATATCAAATAACTGACCATAGTGAAAAGAGTTAAAGACTTATACTTAAAATTTGAAATAACTTCATTATTACTAACGCACTCCCCTCTCAGTGATTCCTTATTCCAATAGGAATGTAAGTGATTATTGGTGTCTTTTATATACCTTATTTTCTTTTTATTTTTGCTAATTTTAACTCATTTCTTTTTTATTTTTTTTTTAAATTTTGTTCTTTTGAGTCCTTTGGTTGACCTTTTCTTGATTTTGTATGCATTAAAAAGCTATGACTACAATGGATCCACTTAATTGCTCACATTTGTTGTCAAAGAGACTGCCAGGAAGAAGTTTCATGAAGGCTAGTTTACTACTTTTCTTATATTATTAGCTAAATATCTTTATCAAAGATTTTATGATCAAGAGATTTAGCAAACTTTATGGATTTACCATTCCCTTCTCATCTTGGTTTTCCTCCTAATTTTAATAATCATATTACTTATGGTTTATTTGATATTATGCTAAATACTGCTAAGACTAGGGAAGATATTGAAAGATATTAGGTTGCAATCTCTCACGATATTGATCTATTTGATGCTCAAGAAAGATAAATAAAAGATCAATATAGGAATTAAAATATCAATTTGCTCAAGTAAATGCATAATAGCCCTAGTGTGTCTAGAAGGCTTGGAGGTTAATCTCCTGAATTCGATTCCTTATATGAAGTTAGAGGAAGGAAGGTTGAACTCCAACAAATTAAGAGGAAACTTCAAATATCTGTTTCTGCTTCTAAAATTGTCTCACCATCTCCTATTTTGAATATCCCACCAATTTATAGCACAATGGAAGCTCAACCTCCAAGCCTGCCTCTTTTAGGAAGTGTCTATAGCGGTTATAATCATGTTATTTCTACAACTAATCCAAATAGGGTTATCAAGAAATATGGTCTATTCCAGTTTGAAGTAGATCTACATCTAACCCCTTGGTATCGTCTTAATATAACATAGGCTACTATCCCACTACACAAATTTAAATATTATCTGCTCAAATTTTCTGGTAATGATACATTCACAGTTGATGAACATATAAATTCTTTTTTGAATGCATGCAATATTATAGGGGAAAACACAAATGATATATCTATGTGTTTGTTTGGTAATACTCTTGAAGGAAGAGAATCAAATGATTTTTTTAAACTTCCTCTTATCCGAACTTAAAAGGGAACACAAAACATTACATATATAACCATAAATACAGAGATAGAGCATAAATAACACTTCATTTCATTAATACCAAAATACACAAATATGCTTACAAAAATAATCGAAATAAACTAGGTCGCGAGATGGTAGCTTATCTATGAGAAGATATATGGTAGCTACATGCCTCTGAATTGTGTTACAGTGAGGCTCAAGGGCATATTTATTATTTAACGACAAGTAAAAACCCTAAACAACCAAAACCCTAGCCCTAGGAGATGGAACACCAAGAGTTTGTGGGCCCCGTTGGGGTTAGTTGGGTAGCCAACTTCTCGGGGTGGTAACTTGGTCATATTATCTTTGTTTGGTGCGTATGATACCTTGTTAGGAAAGTCTCTCCAATTACTACAGGATTTGCAGCAGGCTATTTAGGGGGTCAAAACTACTCTAGAAGTTCAGGACTCAAAAACTAGTAAAAATTGTAAAAGCTGAAATAAACACAGAAACAAATGAAAATGACTGGAGGTATAGGTGGAATAGATGGGTGGCCACCAGTATAAACTTGGATCATTCCTCCCTCCTTAGGAAGAAATGGCCCCCATTGCATCTAGAGCCTCCATGAGGTGAGGAAATTTCTATTGAACCTGGTCATGGTGAACCACTTTCCCTGGTGAAGGAGTTGGCTTGCCTTGAAAAATCGATATAGCTAGATCCTCTGTTGGCAAGTGTTCTTGATCTATGTATCCATGATCTGATTATTTGTGGCCTATTCGATGCAGTATGGGTTTAGCTTTGTTGATTTGATTTGTTCTGTAATGTCGGATGTGTCCAACAAGGGTGGAAAGTATGGTCAAAGGCGGTCTACATTGAACACTGGGTACAAACCAAGGAATGGTGGAATGATGAGCTCGAAGTTGTTTTCCCCCATAGCCTTGGTGATGATGTATGGCCCATATTGGAGCGGGTGAAGCTTACGACGGGGTCCAACAATGTGTTCCTTCTGTAAATGTAGCCAAATTTTTCGCCCACCTAGAACTTGTGTGGAACCTGATGTTGATCATGACGTTGTGTGTACTTAGCATTGGATCTATCCAATATATCATGCACCTACTGGTGGATGTGTTGAATGCACTCAATGAAGCTATTATCCCTGTCGGCTTCGGATTGGACATGAGCCAAATTTTCTTAAGTATATGCAAATGGTATAGCCACATCTATGGGACATAATGAATAAAATCCCAACCCTACCTGAAAGGGGATGTGGGTCATTGAGCTATGGAGAGCTCTGTTGTAGATGTGCTGGACATAGGGGTGGCTTTCATCCCATGTGCATGGATGCTTTCAAGTGGTACATGCGCAGAATGTGTACGATCATGCTGTTGACGACCTTTGTTTCGCAATCAGTTTGGGGATGGAAAGGCATGGACTTAGTAAGTTTGGTATCAACAACAACCAAAGCCTTTTCCAAAATGAACTCAGGAATATTTTGTCCCAATATGAGACAATGGATTGTGGGATCTCGAAGTGCACCCGCGCTCTCTCAAAGAAGAGTTTAGTAGTGGCCTCTACTGTGATACTCATCTTGTCGCGTGCAATAATGGACATCTTAAAGAATCTGTTAACAACTACGAAAGCACAGTCATTGTCGTGCTTTGAAGAAGTGTTACAGATCTATTTGGGCACATCACTCCCATCATCTAGATCAATGTTTTAGGGATCATCAAACCCTAATTTTAGTTGCTACATGCCCTAAACAAGTCACCCTTTTGAATGCCTCCTTCCCTGATAGTTTCATGGCTTGAAGACATCCTAAAATGACTCCTAGAGGGACCAACGTAGGTAGGCCCATCAACTCCTAGAGGATTTCCACACTTATCAACTCCTATGAGCTCGAAAATGGATGAGGAATGAGTTAAGTAACCTCCTATACTCTCATCCCTTCCTCCATGGAAACTAACTCTAAGTTTGGAAGGCCATTCAATACCCTCATTTATGACGAAACCTCCTCCATCTTCCTATAAATTGAGCACTCATATAAGTGATCAAGGGCTGAACCTTGATTATTGTAAGGAGATAATGTTAGTTTGAGATTTGAGACTATTGTAAGTGTTGTTATGCTGCCGGAATGTCATGCTTATGATGTGATGTGGATGGAACCAAATTTGGAGGAGTGACTACGAATCACACTTGATGGTTGTAATTCCTTCTTCTATTCAATAAAGTATTTGAACCTTTTTCCCATATGCGTATCTTGTTATATGATTCTTATATGTGTGAATGTATCTAATTCCATTTAATTGTATTCAATAGATCTTTTGCTTTGATCGGTTCTTTGTCTTCTGTTGATGTTTATAGGTACTTCTCAAGCATGTTAAGTATGAGAAGGAGCGACAAGATCGATACAAGGGAGACAAGAGGAAAGCAGAACTACAAGTAGTTCTTCTCATCTTCTTTTTCTTATCTATTTCTTATAGGAAAAGGCTAAATTGCTTTAAACTATTATTCTAGATATGGCTACTTATTTAGGGAATTAGAATTTATTTGTAGATACCAAATTCTCCAAAACAAGAAGGAACGTCCGACATGTAATCCATGGAGATGGATTCCCAAGGTCGACTATAAGTAGGAAGAGGAGTATATAGGCCTTGCTTCTTGATGGTTAGCTTGGAAATGACGAAGGCAGTGCAGTATTTAATGTACCTCCCAACATCCTGACAAAGGTTTGACCAATAAAAATACTTTTGCAGTACTACCAATTTATTCTCTACCTCGAAATGTCCAGCGGCCCAACTGTAGTGCGCTTCCCAAGTCATCTTGGCATGATTTCTTGAAGGAACACATATTTGTCCTAGATGGGATAACACTACATCTTGAAGGTGAAAATTTGAAATTTTCTTACCTTCCAGGAGTGTTTGGTATGTTCTATCGAATTCTCGATCAGTCTTGTAAAGATGCGGCCAACTCGAAGTCTCGTGCCCATAGGAGTTGAGCACAGTGATCAACGCCATGACTCATGGCCAGTTGAGGTAGTTTGTATCATTATTGGTGTTTCCCTTCTTGTACTTAATGATAAAATGGATTTTTTGTAGTTATGTGGACCATTTCTAATGGCGATCATTCTGCAACTTCCCTTGTGTATGTATGAACTGTAGGGGTCAGTGGTTTGTGTGGATGAACGTTTCCTTCCCTAGAATGTAATTCTTCCATTGAAAATAGGCCCGCACAATGGAATAAATTTCTTTGTCATAAGTGGGATACTTTCAGACTGTGTCTGAAAGTGTCTTACTATGGTAAGCCACTGCCCCTACTGAGTAAGAACTATACCAATAATAGTTGGAGGCGTATGTCTCAAACTCAAATGGTTTCTACAAGTTTGGTAATGTGAGCACTGGTGTAGACCATAGGTGATGCTTCAACTCGACATAAACTTTCTATTGGGTTTTAAACCAAAAAAACGTTGCTTTTACTCCACCTTGGTGACTTCACTTAATGGCCAAGAGATATGAGAGAACCCCAACAAGAACTTGTGGTAGAAATTGGAAAGACCCAGAAAGTTGTAGTTCTCCATTAGAGTGGTTGGGGCTGGCCAATCCTGAATGACTTTTATCTTGGCTAGGTCCACATGCACACCTTGATCATCAATGATGTACCCCAGATATTGAACCTAGGTCTTGCCAAAAGTGCATTTATCAAAGTTGGCACACAACTTGAGTTGTTGCAGGGTTTGAAGGACCTATCGAATATGGTGGAGGTGCTCTTCCCAACTCTAGCTAAAGATCAAGATGTCATCTAAATACACCACCACAAATGCATTGGTTAAGGGTCACAAGATGTCATCCATCAATATCATGAAGGTTTAGGGGGCATTCATCAACCCAAAAGGCATGACCAACCATTCAACAAGGTCCTCCATGGATTTGAGGGCAATCTTCCACACATTGAAGGGTTCAATAGGCACTTGGTGATAACCGAACTTCAAGTCAATCCTACTGAAATATCTGACCCCTTGAGATGGTCCAAAAGGTCGCCAATCTATGGGATTGGGTACCTATTCTAGACAATGAACTTGTCCAGTGCCTGATAGTCAATACAGAGTCTCCATGTCCCATCCTTCTTCTGTACCAATACAATCAGGCCCCCATGGGATGTTGAGCTTGGACTGATGTGCCCTTTCTGCAACAACTCCTGAATCTGCCTCTTAATCTGATCATTATCCAGAGCAGAGCATCGATATATTGGACCAGTGGGTAGTGGCACACCCAGGGTCATATCAATGGAGTGCTTGACCTAAAAATGCATATGTGCCCCTATGGGTGAGGCGAAAATTCACCTATACACCTACACAACCTTGTCCATATGTTGTTGTTGGGCCAAGGAGCCCTGTCTGGAAGATTTGGCCACAACCTTCTTCTTTCCATAAGGGAAAATGATAAGGAAAACATATTTCGTGGTCTGGGAAATGATTTTACTATATTTCTTTGCAATTATCAAATAGATGATGGTAGGCAGGGCTACCTTCGGTACCTTGTACAACTTATTGCCCAAAGTAATAGTCATAGAGCGAGGTGTAGACTCATATACAACATGCTACTTCCACAAGTATGGTTTCCTAATAATACATCACAAAATTTAAGAGGATCAATATCACACAATACCTCATCTATGAAGGGCATGATGCTGTAGGGAAGGCGACATTGCTAGCTAACGTGGAGATCTCATCCTTGATGAAGTTGTCTGATGGTGTAAGACTGCGGATGTGATGTCATCGATAGGCCCATACATTTCACAACTCTACTAAAATGAGGTTCTTTTGGCCCCCACTATTGATAATGAATTACAGCGGAGAACCCTTCACCCGCATCTATGAGTGGAAGAGGCATTCCCCTTCCTCTGGATCTTCAGGCCCATGCTTCTATATCTTGGTGGTAGCTACGGTGGCACTGAGCTTCACGTCACTAATCTTATTCCCTTTTTCTTTCACCTTGTTGGGTTTTGACTCAGAGTCAGAACATGCATCTGATTTGGAAGCCTTTAGCTTGGCCACTAGTGACTGCCTTTAGCTTGGCCACTAGTGACTGCTTGGCCAAACACTGACTTGTGTTGTGAGTGGAGCTCTTATGGAACTCAGACCATTTTCTAGTCTCCTTCTTTGTTTTCAGGGTGCTGTTCATTACTTGTAGCTTTGACAGGTTTTCATGGGTCGCCTTGCATTAGCTTTGGCCTTTGCTCTATGGTTTGGGGGCATGTTTTCATTGATTCATTTTTACAAATCCAAAGTATCGCTTCTTCTATTTAAAATTATGATCAATGTTGATAGTGTATCAGTATGCCGTACCGAGCGAGGAGATGTTCAAGAATTCTATCTCGTCCTGGATGTACTTGTGCAGAAAACCATGGTACTTGGGTACAAAATGCCACTTAGAATCCTTGATACCCTATTTTGGGTGGAGGGTATGGAAAGAATTTGTGAACTCTAACACATCTTGGTCCCTTCCCTGCCATAGTGTGGTTCACTTTATCTATTTATCTTCATAGCTCTTGACCGGGTAATATTGTTCCTTGATTGTGTCTAAAAAATAATCCCAAGTGGGTGTGGTTGAAAACAGTGAAGCCTCTCGTCCTTTTATTCACTGTAAGTTTCCCACCAGTCCTTGATGTGTGGGGAAACTTTGAGAAGTGAAAAAGTAATATTTTCCTGGTTGGAAAAGTCATCAACTGAAAAATATCCTTCCAATAGATTCAACCATTTATCTATGACCTCTGAATCTATCTCACCCTTAAATATGGGAATGTTAAAGTTAACTTGTACCTTAAAAGGAGTGGCTCCTCCATAGTGGCTATTGGATGAAGACATGTCATTTGTGGGTATCCGTCGAAGGATCTGGGCAAATCTATCCATCATTGCATTCCTCTATCACTCGAGGGCTTCCTTGAGCAATATTTTGATAGCATCTCCTACCCCCTCGTCTTTATTTTCTTCCGCCATAGGAGGTAGTCGGGGTTTGCGAGGCCAGTCTTGCAAATGTTCAACCAGACCGAGCCCAAACTCCTCATACCCTGACCTCATTGGGTACATGCAAAGAAAAACATAGAAAGAGAAGACTTCTCTGATACCACTGATCCGAACTTAAACATGAACTCAACAAATTACTGATATAACCATAAATATAGAGATGTAGCAGAAATAACACTTCATTTCATTAATATCAAAATAATGAACTACACTTACAAGTAGAATGGAAATAAACTAGCCCATGTGATAGTAGCTTATCTCTGAGAAGAGATGTAGTGGCTACAAGCCTCTGAACTGTGTTACAATGAGGCTCAAGGGCCTATTTATTATTGAACAACAAGGGTAAAACCTTAAACAACCAAAACCCTAACCCAGGAGATCGAACGCCAAGAGTTTGTGGGCTACATTGGGGTAGGTTGGGTATACAACTTCTCGGGGTTGTAACTAATGAGCATCAGTATTCTAACAAGAATGTTGCAACTCCCAAGGCTTCCAACTTTAGTCATCCTAAGAGCATGAATTCAAATAAATAGGCCTAATCTACACTGTAAAAAGGCATGTCCTAATTGGTGTTTATTCTTCCTCAACCTTTGATTTAGAACCTGGGGGTGATGATTCAAGGCTAAGAGACAAAAAATAAAAGAGTTTTGATCAAATATTTCCAAGTAAATATGTTCTAGAAGATTGCTATAGGAAGTTACAGGTGCTGCTATAGGTAGTTACAGGTTGCTACAAGAAGTTACGGGATTTACTATAGGAAGATATAATTCATTGAATGACCATGAAAATCAAATCCAAATTGGATGGGAAGTTTCTTTATTATTGAATAGGATGTCTTAGGTCTCCATTCCAAGTGGAATCACTTAAAAATACCCCTGTTAACACATGCTAAAAAATAGCAGAAAATTACTAGTCTAAAATCTATAAATTCGAGAACTGGTGATCTATTTAATCTATCAAATGCCTAACCTAATCAAGTGAAAATGAAATGTGGTGAATTTTGTTACTGAATTGAATGGTTTTATGATATAATTCAAGTGCAATCAACTCAATTGAATCTCATTAGCGTGTTATAAAAAATAGCAGAAAATTACTACTATTTGCCACAAGGGACTTCCAGAAATTTAGATTTAGGAATAAAAAAACTAATCCAAGTAGCTCAATGATTACTGTGACCTTCCAAAGTTGTTACAAGGATTAAATCATGTTTTTGATACTATAAAAGAAATTAATTCAATGATTTAACCCAATCCTACAACTAGAAATCATCAAAACCAAATGCAGAAATAGAAAAAAAAAACAAAAACAAGAGATGCATTTGAATAAGACGTGAAAATAAAAAAAAAATTATACAAAAGGGATATGAGGCTCTTGAGATGGAAAACCCCAAGGAAAATCAAATTCCTCTGAAGTAAAAAAATATTTAGAAGTTGAACATGGCACCAATCTTCATTATTTCCATTAATACAATTACATACCTGCAAGAAATGAAAGTGGAGATGCAAAAATACAAGTGTTCTCCACAAGAAGACTATGAAAAACCAACCCTTGAGGAAAATTTGAATTCGTACTTATAGAAAATGTTGAGGAATAAATCTCCATTAAAGGAGGAAGCTTTCCCCTCCAAAATCCCTCAAATAGTGGATCTGGTTCCCAACATTAGGAATCTGCATTAAATGACACGGAACACATTCCTAAATTTTGTCAATCATTGGAGCTCCAAAATTTGTGCAATAATATCAGAATATCTTTTTGATTTATTATACAATATTGATCCTCCTGTAGTAGGGAGAAAATCACTAAATTATCTCTTCCTCCAAATCTTCATAATTTTCACAATATTTTCACAATATTCTACAAAAATAAATAATATTAAGCACAAATAGGCAATTATCCATAAACCTTCCTAATGAACATATTAAAGCTAAAAATACGTCATCTAATGCAAAATGAAAGGTTTAATGCGCTAAAGGATGGTCAGATGGGCATTAATTTATGTCTAATTTGGAGGCCCTTCATATCCCCCTGCTGCAAGTGTTGCTCATCCTCTGAGCAAATCAGTGACCTCATTGTGCCTCATTAATGGCCCTGATGACCTCTCTCTTGTACATTTCTCAGTCCTTTCTCTTAAGAATCTTAATTGTAGGTTCTGCAAGGATAAGCAGAAGCTGTAGTTTTTCATTTCGCGATTGTTTAACAGTCCTTGAAGCACAAAAACATAACTTTCCTCTTTTCAATTGAACTTTGTTGGCTTGTAGATCTATTTCATTTACATCCTCTCCCTTGAAACCTTCATTCCATTTTCACTCATTTTTCCAAAACTATTTGTGTATAGAAAAATCATAGTGTTTCTAGAGACCATTAGCCTGCCTTCTTCCCCTTACTTAATATGGGTTGTTGAATATTTTTCGGTTTGAAAAGGTCTTCCACATCCTTTTCCAACCTCCTGCGACCTTTTTCCACCATTTGGACACCTCTGAAACCCTCAAGACACCCTTAGATGAGATCCTGTAGCGACACAAAGCATCCTGTAGTAGACTTGTAGAATTATTTAGAACATCACAAATTCTATAAAAGATTGACAAAAATTGCACTTCATGCTTAATTTTTGCCTCTTACCTTTCTATAACATCTTCTAGGCCTTGGAAAAATGCTAGAAAGAGATTAGAGACGTCTTGGAAAGCATCTTTTCATTACTGTAGTTTGAGTTCTATTTTGATGGTGAATTCCTTCTTGCATTTCGTTTCCTTATTCTTCTCTTTTGTGGCCTAGATTATTGCATAATTGGCTTTGGAGTTCTCTGTTTTGATTAGGTCTCTCTTAGGCACTACTATTTTGGTTTTTAGCACAATTTGTTCCTTTCTTCCTTCTTCCTCGAATTTTTCTTTTGGCTAATTTCCCTCCTTTCCATATTATTTTGCTTCTTACATTAGCTTTTTATTGTCCTTATTCTTTGTTGTGGGATTTTATGCTTAGATACACCCCCCATAACCTTCAATACAACTTTCCAAAGTTGGCAAGGCAACTGTCTATTTCTACTGGAAGTTTTAGATATTCCTTTGTAATGAGGGTTTTTATGATAGAGGAAAAAAATATAGCTTTCTTATATTTCCTAGAGGAAGGATGATTTCATGTTCACTCAAAATTAATTGCAATTCCCCATATTATTAGGATAAATTCAAAGGAAGCATCCAAATTTCGTTTTTTTATTTGTAAAATTTTATAAAAAAATTTCCCATAGGTTGTACTACTGAAAAAATGAAAATTTTGTAGGCTTCTTGTTCACATATGGCAAGGAGAAATATTTATTTACCCATGCTTTGGGCATTGTCCTTTTAATCCTAGGGTTTGAGAGTGAAATTCCTCAAAATCAGGGTCTTTTGTAGCAACTTTTTCCTTCCTGTAGCATCTATGTTTTTCCTATAGCAGTTATGCTCGATCCTGTAGAAACTGGAAATAAACTATGTATCTCTTATGTAGCACCCTAGGCAACCCATGGTATCATATAGCTCTACCCTCAATGCCTCAATGAGCCTTTCTAACTGTTTTGGGAATGAATATTGATACAACTGAAGTTGAGCCTTTCTCTTTTATTTCGTTTTTTGGGAATGTCTGAGAGTGCTTCAATGACTTGGCCTTTACACAAATTTCCTCTTAATCATCACCCTTCCTAATTTGGCTTTTCCACATCACAAGAGTGAGGGAGTTAGCTGCAATTAACTAGTTGAGGGTGGTTGAGACTGTTGACCCATTATTAGCTTATAAAACCTCATCTCTCATGCATTGACAACAAATTTCTAACTATAATATGCTCAAGAGAAGAGGTAAGGAATATTGCATAATTGTACCTACCTGATGGTTGTTGGAGAGGCATGCATGCTACTACTGAGTTGATGATTGATCCATTTTTCCCTAGAGGTGCTAATTTTCTTTGCTTGTTTCTGTATAGGTCTTCATAGCTTGATTATTCTTTGATTGATAAGGTTGTTGTGTGAAAGTTTCCTTCCAGTGTTCAGTCTTCTGTTGGTGGAGTGGATGGAATGCTTCCTAAGGAGGGTGTGACCCCTTCTCAATATTCAGAAATGGCTTGATGTTGCTCAAGGTGGCTAGATATTCTCCTATGTGAGTCAAAAAAATAATTGATGCTAAGCTTCTCCAATCAGATTGCCTCTTGTAGCTTCTTCTCAGCCATCCTGTAGTGATGTGGGATCTTCTTATAGCAATTACAATCTTCATGTAGCAGAATTATTTTATGCACATCTCTAAAATGATAGCATGGATTGACTTGAAATATGGTGAGCATGTTTCCATCATCCCTATGCATCGCCACATTAAACATCTTGGCCAATGGATTCACAAATGTCAAGAAAATTAAAAAATGGTTGTAGGTGATGGAGGTCAATTTCTCGAAATGTGTGCACCAGAATTTGCTGAAATTGCATGGGCATGTTACCATCATCATATGAATCTCTCCATGAAACATATTATCAAGTGGATGCATAGTTTTCAAGATATGATAAAAACAAATTTCTACTCTATGTATTTCGACTTCCTGTAGCAAAACAGAGCCTTCTTGTAGAATTTTAGGATAGGAAGTAAAATGAATGGGAAAAGCTTGGGAATGAAGGGTGGATGGTGGAAATAGGTGAGGGTAATGTATTGGCATGGCCTTGGTCCCTTTGTAGCATCTAAGGAAAGGAGGAGAAAGTCCAAGTTTGACTTTCTTTGACTAGGATTTTGATCAAATTTTCTTTTGGTAGCTTACTTTTTTTTGTTGTTTGCAGAGGTTGGAGAGAACCTGTAATCATATGAGAGATACATGGAGCAAACGATTTTTCTTTCTTTTTACATTTTTTTCTTCTAGGCCTACTAGCTTGTTGGTCGTGGGATCCCCCAAAGCAAGTTTTCGGCTTAAAGCCCAAATTTTGACCATATCTGATGTAAGGACTCCGCGTTTTATGGGCGCAGAGCGCGAAGATTGTGAATGAGTCATAGGGTTGTCTACCCTCATTTTTGTAATGTAATGACAGCTTTAGAGATCTACCCATGGTTTGCGAACCATGGGATTGTATAAATAGAGCAAGGCTCTAAGTTGTAAATATGGGAACAATCAAAGTAAGATCTAATGATGAAGAATTATGTCTTAGTTGAAGCGTCGAGTTGTGTCGTTGGGTTGTAGGGTAGGAGAAGGCTCCGAAAATGAGTACGCAGAGGCCTAGTAGTCCGCAACTGAGTACGCGAACCCCTGCAGATGAGTGCGTAGGGTAGGTTGAGTCTGTTACCGATTGAAGCATTAATAAAGAGAATTTTTTACATCATTTTTGAGTATCTTTTTCCTGTTTGTGCATTAAATGTGTTGGATATAAATTTCATTTCTATTGTTTATATGATGCACGAACTTATATGAAAGTGTTGATAAAGGGAAGATAAGATAAAGTATCTGTTTACATGAAGATAACTAACTCTTATAAAAAGATAAGTAATATCCATGGTGTAACTTGGGGAAATAGTGTAGATCATTGCTTCAGTAGTGCAAAAGAATCTCAGCCCCTGGTTAAGGCTGTGCAAAGGCAATTATAATAGATTGTGAAGGCCTCATAGGTCAAGAAAGTGCACGAAGTGGCCTGCATAAAGGTATTCATAGTTGGACTAAATCAACCCCTTAGTCATCTCAAGGGTGCAGAAACTTGGTTCTAGCATCCCCCCATACTGCTTCAGGTGAGACCTCAGTCTGCACTCCGTGGGCTATTGCCAAAAGGGACAGTAGTACAAGGATTTGTATGGCTAAATAGCTTTGAACCTAGTTCAGACCCCTTCAAGCCAACAAATGGTTCCATTGCTGGGACCAGAATCTGCAGAGATGTCTGATGTCATATCATTGGAATCCAACTAAGAGGGAAATTGAAGATTTGTTGGATAGGAGAATTCATGAGTTTGTAGCACAGGAGAACAAGAATCCGCAACTGATAAAAGAAGAGTGGTTAGACTGCTACCTATACACAGAAATCCATGAAATTTTCTTCATATCTTTCCCTACTGAGCTGTACAAGTGGATCGTGAAGCTAGAAGATAGCCAAGGAAGTTGGAAGCTCGACAATCCTATTGTGTTGACCCCAGAGTTGGTGCGTAGATTAGAAGCATTAGAGAATAAGACGCACGCGTTGTTGATCACTGGATCGATCAGATTATAGGAGGATTAATTACTGAGTTCGTAGTAGATACTTTTGTTAGCTATAGCGAGGCACAACAGCGCTTCCTCAAAGGATCGCGAGGTAAGTACATAAAGTCTTTGAATACTTGGATTAAAATTTTATTGTGTGAAAAGAGAGTTATGCAATTACCTTGATGTCTGGAGCTATGTAAAGTGGAAAAACCTACAGAAATGAAGGAAGTAAGGGACTAGAGAATAGTCCTTTGATTTCACACTCTGTGAAAGGATGAGGAAGAGCTCGTGAAGGTCTCGCCACAAAGTGTGATCAATTTGATAAGGCAGAGGATTCTGTGCATACCACACCCACCCATACCACCACCAAATTCACCGCCTTGATCTGAAAATGAAACTACTTGTTTTTGTTGTGCAAGGCATTCATTTCCATTAAATTACAGGTGCAAACTGTTACAGATGTTTTGCAAATGAAACAAAGTCTTTTTGGTTAATTTTTTGAGCCTTTAGTGTGAAGGAGGGTTATTTCATTTTCTTGTTTAACATAGAAAATCTGGAAAATACAGCAAGAAAAGCTCACCACATATAACATAGCAACTAATGAAGCAGTTCACCCCTCCTGGGCTACATCTACTGGGTCTAAGGCCCACAAATGGGCATGTCCTTGCTTTGATTAGATGCTCAAGATGGTTATACAGTGAATAAAAATCCAAAATAGGAAAAACCAGTTGTGAAAATGAATTCAGAACATAGGAAACAATAAAAAATGACTATTGTTTCACCTCCAATGGATACACACAACCCAATACAGCTCCAACAATGCCTAGGCCCTAGTGGCTTCAGAACTTCTTCACTACAAAAGTACCTGAATATGACCTCTGCTAGCTGTGAAAACTATCCCAATGGCTCTGGAATGCTTAGAATACCCAAAATCAAAAAACAATTCGCATCAAAAGGCCTCTCCTAGCCAAAGTTATGGCTCATTCAATTTTTCTCCAGTTTGCCCCTACAAATCTCAACTAAAACTGGCTAACTGCCAGTTAGCCTAACTAAATCTGGCCTTACCACCAATTTTGGCACTGACTGCTAGTTAAATGGTCAGTTGACTATAACTACCAGGTGAGACTGTGTGCATGTGACCGAAAGTTTAGGAATGGTTATCGTTTGGAGTTATCCGTTGTTTAGATTGTTGGTTCTAAGTTCTTGGTTACATGAATAGAGGGCTGGCCTTTAGGGGCTGTCCCCCTTTACCGTTTGACCAAATCTTGTTGAAACTTGAAATGTTATTTAAGACCATAGGATGTTAAGTACTGCGATGTAGGCGGGCTGGTCAGGCCTGTGGGCTGGCAGCCACTCAATCCTGGGTCGAATCACATAAGTTTTCCACATTCACAACTGAATACATTTGCATATATGAAGGCAAATCTAGTTGAAAAGCATTATTTCCAACTTGTTTAAGGATCTTGAATGGACCATAATGAATAGGCTTCAAATTTTTACCTTTTCCTTGCATTCTTTCATTACCAATGTACAGCCATACCTCATCCCCTTCTTGAACTTATGATCAACTCTATGTTTATCATGTCTCTCCTTGTATTTGCCTTGACTTTTTTCAAGCTACTGTTGAACTTGTTGATGTATGAGTTGAATTCTTTCAATGAACATGCGAGCTTTGTCAATGTCACTATGCCCATTAATGGCAACATCCTTCTCAAGAATGAAATCTAAAGGTGACTTAGGAAAATACCCAAAACAAGCTTCAAAAGGCGAATTATTTGTGGAAGAGTTCTTGGCCCAGTTGTAAGCATGTTGAATGTAATACAAGTGCTCATCCCAAAGCTTGGGATGCTTTCAGCAATAACTTCTCCAAAGATGTGCAATGGTTATGTTCACTACCTTTGTTTAGCCATCTGTTTGCGGATGGAAAGAAATACTCTTCTTCAACTTGGTGTCCATCATCTTCCATAGATTGGACCAAAAATTCCCAGCAAATTTGGAATCCCTGTCACTAACAATAGAAGTAGGCAAGCCATAATGGACCCATACAAGTTGAAAATATAAATCAGCAGTTTGTTCAGCAGTTATAGTTTTCTTACATGGCATAAGTATACACATCTTGCTGAATCAATCAACTACTACAAAAAGATAATCATGTTGCTTTCTAGAAAATGGCAGACCTCCTACAAAATCCATAGAAACACTTTCCCATGGTCTAGAAGGTACCGAAAATGGCATATACAATCCAAGCTTCCTATTGCTAGGCTTTCTTGTAGCACATAATGAACAACCTCTAATAAACTGTGATACACTATCTACCATGCGAGGCCAGTAACAATACCTTTGTAGATATGCCACTGTTTTGCTTACCCCGAAATGTCTAGCAATAAGTGAAGAATGAGCTTCTCTTATGACACTTAGTCTCTCTCCCTGTGGTATACATAACTTGCCCAAATGAAATAGAAAATTTTTATGCAAATGATAATCATTCTCCTCAACATGGTTCCCTTCACTCAAGTTAGTATACACATCTTTAAAATCATCATCAGATGCATACTGTTCTATGTAACTCTCATGTACAATAGAATCATTCTTAAGTAAACTAGTAGCACTAATAATAGGCCTTGAAAGAATATCAGAAACTTTATTGAAAATACCTTTCTTGTACCTTATTACCAAGTGAAATTATTGTAAGAAGCCCATCCTTTTGAAATTTCGTGACTGTTGCAATTTACTTTGTGACTGCAAGTACTGTAAAGGTTGATGGTTGGTATGAACAACTGTTTCTTTGCCCATCAAATAGTGTTTCCAATTTTTGACGCTTTGTACCAACACATAAAACTCCTTTTCATATGTAGGATAATTCACAATAGTACCATTAAATGTCTTAGAATTAAATGCAATAGGCTTACCATGTTGTAAGAGAACTGCACCCATGGCATAATCACTAGCATCAGTCTGAATCTCAAATGGCTATCTCAAGTTTGGTAATGCAAGGACTGGAGCTAAACTTATCTTTTCTTTCAAAGACTTGAAAGATTTTTGTTGCTTTCCTTCCCATTGGAAACCACGCTTCACACTTGTCACTGCATGCATAGGAGTTGCTATAGAAGAGAAGTTAGAAGTGAAATTCCTCCAATATTGAGCTACACCCAAAAAACTTCTTTCCTCTGTAATGGATTTGGGAGTATCCCAATTCACAATAGCCTCTACCTTAGCAGGATCAATTCTCAAAGCACCTCCTCCTACTATGTGTCCCAAATAAACCAAAGAAGTATTTTCAAATTCAAACGTTGAGATTTTAAGAAATAATTGATTCTTCTTCAAAATATCAAGTACTTTCTTAACATGCATGACATGATATTCTCTAGACTTGCTGAAAATTAAAATGTCATCTAAGTATACAACAATGAAATCATCAAGAAAAGGATGTAAGACATCACCCATTACCCACATTAAAGTTGCAGGTGCATTGCACAAACCAAATGGCATCACAAGCCACTCAAAGAGTCCTTGTTTTGTTTTAAAAGTTGTCTTCCAAATGTCACTTTCTTCAATTCTAACTTGATGATAACCACTACGCAAGTCTAACTTAGTGAAATATTGAGTGCCTTTCAGCTGATCTAACAAATCATCTATCCTTGGGAGTGGGTAACGATTCTTTACCATTATTTTGTTCAATGCCCTGAAGTCCACACACATGCGCCAAGTGCCATCTTTCTTTGGAATCAACACTATCGGTGACCCACATGGTGAAGTACTTCATCTTATGAAACCCTTATTCAACAAGTCTTTAATTTGCTTCTTGATTTCAACATTCTCCATGATATACATGCGATACATGCCTATGTTTGGAAGAGGACAATCTGGATGTAAATGGATTTCATGCTGAATCTCCCTTTTAGGAGGCAAACCTGTTGATCCCTGAAAGATCTCATGATGTGCATCAACTACATCATATAAATCTGATTTAAGTTTGGGATCACAATTTTCAAATGACTCATGATTCACATCAACCTTAGGCTTGATCATAAGAAGTACAAAACTCTTACTTGAATTAACTAGCCTTTTTACTTGTCCGGCATTTACCATCGCTATATTTGCCTTCTTGTGATGTGCTCTGACAATGTACTCCTTGCCATTTTTGAAAAGATGATATTTATTTTCATGGCGATGGAAGATAGTTTTCCTGTCAAATAAGGACTTTCCAAAACAATTCCTGATATATCAAGCGGTACTACATCAAGTTCAACTGTGTCAATAAAATGTGTAGTAATTGCAAAGCGCAATATGCACTTTCTTGAGACTTGTAAGTTTTCATCCTTGCATATCCATCCAAGTGGATAAGGCTTTGGATGTGTAATGGTCTCAAGTTTAAGCTGTTTGACCAAGTCTTCTGATATAAGATTTGCTTGTGACCCACTATCAAACAATGTGTCAATTTTAGTATTTTTTGAGACTACCCTCACATGGAGCAATTCAATTCTTTCTTCCTCATTAGCAGCTTGTACATGACAGTTTGAAGTACTAGTGCTTGTTTTAGTTTTAGTTTCCTTTCCCTTTAAGCTTTTCAAAGCCATGGCTACAATTTTGGTTTCATCCCTTGAATCATCGCCTAAATCTTGAGGTGTAGTTGTAGTAGCTATAGTTTTCTTCTTTCCTTTGTTTTTGTGAAACTGATTTCTTTTTTCAGGATAAAGTTTCCAATAGTTTTTCTCTTCATGGCCTTCTTTTGAACAATGTTTACATATCACTTTCTCACCCTCCTTTTTGACAAATGCATTTTTTTTGCCTTTTCCCTTATATGTTTTCTCTTTATTTTTCCCCTTAAAAGGCTTGTTTCTACCCTCATCAAAAGTGTTTTTCCCTCTAGCCTCTAAATGTGTAGCTTGTACACAAACTTCGTCTAGACTAGTAGGATTGGACATAAGGATAGTATGTTTAAGGTAGCTATGCAAACCACCTATATATTTCAGCAGAGCGTCTTCACTTTGTAAGTCTGCCCCGAATAAGAGTGCTCTTATCCTAAACTCTTGGGTATGGTCTTGAACATTTTGTCCCTTTAGTTGTCTAAAATTTTGCTAGTTCATGATAGCCTTTTGTAAATGAGCAAGAGGATAAAATTGCTTCTTAATTGCAAAAATAAATTCAGCCCATGTTAAAGTAATCTTACCATGTTTCTTAATTTCATCCTTTGTCTTGTCTTCCCACCATACCAATGCTGCTCCATCCATTCTTAAAGACGCTAACTGAATCTTGGTGTCATCATGATGTAAGTTTTGAATCCTTAAATAAACTTCCAACTGTCTTATCCAGTTGTCAAGTTTCTCTGCATTGACTTCACCATTAAAAATGGGTACTTCAAATTTAACATCTAGCTTTAAAAATGAACTTTTTCCAAGAGTCTTATGCTTATGAGGTTGATTTACTGAAGTAGAGGATGACGATGTAGAGGAAGAGGATGATGATGGAGATGGTGGATCACCATTTCCTCCATGTCCTTTCTTCGAGTTATCATCACCTTTCTTTCCTCCTAATGAGCCCTCTCCTTCTTTCTAATGTTTAGACCCCTCTTCAACCAGCCTATCATTCTTTTCCTGGTATAATATTATGACCATCTCAGTCATGTCCAAAAAAGCTTTTCTGATACCTATTCTTCTCTTGGATCCATGTCTATAGGAAGTTCTCCTTCCTTTTCAGACATACTTGAAGCTTCTTCCAAGGCTATTGAGGGTGAATCAGAAGGTGGAGATAATGGCACCCTGGCCCTCCTTGGTTGAGGATTATCTTGTGCTCTAACCAATTGTCCTTTCCCTCTTTGAAGTTTCAGCCTGGTAAGCATCAAAACTTGCAAAACAGTCAAAATATCTTTGCACAAAACTAATACTCAAAATATAAACTAAACCAGAGATTGACTGAAGGAGCTTTTATCTACTTCGCAATTGTATAAAAAAAGCATTTCGAAGGCTTCCTGGATTGCGTCAAACTCTGTCTATAGTTTATATTACTGCTCACAGATTCACAGAAACAGTAACTGAGCTCTGATACCAACTTGATCTGAAAATGAAACTACTTGTTTTTGTTGTGCAAGGTATTCATTTCCATTAAATTACAGGTGCAAACTGTTACAGATGTCTTGCAAATGAAACAAAGTGTTTTTGGTTAATTTTATGAGCCTTTAGTGTGAAGGAGGGTTATTTCATTTTCTTGTTTAACATATCAAATCTGAAAAACATAGCAAGAAAAGTTCACCACATATAACACAGCAACTGATGAAGCAATTCACCCCTCCTAGGCTACATCTGCTGGGTCCAAGGCTCCCAAATGGGCATGTCCTTACTTTGATTAGATGCTCAAAATGGTTATACAGTGAATAAAAATCCTAAACAGGAAAAACCAGCTATGAAAATGAATTCAGAACACAGGAAACAATAAAAAATGACTATTGTTTCACCTCCAATGGATACACACAACCCAATATAGCCCCAACACTGCCTAGGCCCTGGTGGCTCCTAGAACTTCTTCGGTACAAAAATACCTAAAGATGACCTCTGCTGGCTGTGAAAACTATCCCAATGGCTCTGGAATGCTTAGAATACCCAAAATAAAAAACAAAAAATTCGCATCAAAAGGCCTCTCCTAGCCAAAGTTATGGCTCATTCAATTTTTCTCCAGTTTGCCCCTGAAAATCTCCACTAAAACAAGCTAACTGCTAGTTAGCTCGACTAAAATGGCCTTACCACCAATTTTGGCACTGACTGCTAGTTAAACGGTCAATTGACCGTAACTGCCAGGCGGGACCGCGTGCATGTGACCGAATGTTTTGGAATGGTTATTCGCTATTTAGGCCGCTAGTTCTAAGCTCTTGGTTACATGAATAGGGGATTGGGCTTTAGGGGCTAGCCCCCTTTACCATCGACCAAATCTTGTTGAAACTTCAAATGCCATTTATGACCATAGGATGTTAAGTATTGCGGTGTAGACAGGTTCGTAAAGCCTGTGCGCTGGCAGCTGCCTGACTTGGTGTCAAATCCCGTGAGCTTCATTATAATTTTCCCAAAACCACTTTGTAGTCTAGGGGCCACGTGTTAACGCCCAATTTGGCCTCTCAAATAGCATATTCCTTGAATATTCTAGGGAATATTCCATGGAATATTTCAAGGAATATTCCTCAGAATATTCTATTTTTAATTATTTTTTTTAAATTCAAATTTTGCAAGTTATTGGGCATTTTCAAATTGTGATAACTTCTTCATACAATGTCAGTTTTTCAAACCATTTGCGACGCCAGAATTAGGAATACGAGATCTATCCGGTCGTTCAGGTTCCATCCCATTCTGAGTAGTTTCAATTTTGAGCATTTTCGACACTTAGGACATGAGCACCAAATCACGCCTTCACCTCTATTTTCACTCGTACCACCTCCACCACCACGGCGAGTCAATATGGCAAGCACGATAAAGTTGCCTATGTTCAAGGGAGTGGGAAATGAAGATCCAGACTAGTTTTGGTTCGTGATAAGAGCCATATGGGAAGCATAGGGAGTTACAGATGATAATATAAAGAAAGAGACATTGGTCAGTGCTCTAAAGGATCGCGCACTGACCTGGTATATTAAAAATTCTAATGACAATCCGAATGCGGGAATCGCGGATATCCAAATTGCGCTAAACAAAGAATTTACCAGGCCAAAGTTAGAAGGGAAGTCGATCATTAGATTCAAAGAGATCACAATGCTAACAAGAGAGACTCTTTGAGAGTTGGATCAGAGATTGAAGTGTATGATTCACAAATCTAATATGACTTTGACGGATGGACCACACCACGAATGGTTTGTAGCATTGCTGACGCTGCATTTGAGAAACGCGTTGTTGCAACAGAGGTTAACGACCCAAGTAGAAGCCCTAGAGATCACGATGAGGATGCATGAACCCCTGATACAGGATCCTAACCTGGGAGTTTAGCAGATCCATGCACAGTTGAAAAACTTATGCCTTGAGATGCAAAGTCTGAAACAAGATAGGACAACCCAACCAGAAGTGCATGAAGAGGTATGGTGCATTAAATGAAAGGGTCAGGGTCATGACAAGGACCACTGCTCGGTGTTCACGAATTACCTTGCAGGAGGAGGACCGATGCCATTAAGACCGAAGGCACAAGAAAGACCTAGCACGATGCTTGCTTTGTGGTGCATGATTTGTCAAATAGGAGGAAAGAATGCTACGGATAGCTGCCATTTGTTACAGAAGTACACAAAGAATTCGTAATAGTTGTTCTGTATTTTTTGCAGACCGATTGGACATGATGAGCGCACTTGTAGAAGCTATGAGCTGATGATGGATAGAACTCTCACCTATAGAGTTCAGCCCAAATCATGGCCCTTTGACCAAAACGTAGAAATGGGGTGAACCGGATTCCAAGGGCGTGGGCAAGGCCGAGGTGGAGGAGGACCTAGAAGAGGTCGCAGACAGATGATATATTACAATTGTGTAGGGCCAGGACATTATGCCTATGATTGTATGAATCCAACGCATCCATTATATCTGTATGGTACCTTGTTTGATCATGAGACAGAGGATTGTCCTATGCTGATATCTAGGATACGTGACAAGGGATCGCTACGACCTCCCCCACCTCGGAACCTGTAGATGATGAGGTTTGAGTCGCGCAAGGAAGATCCAAATGTGAACATTGTGCTCCCAAGCGGAATTGCGATGGGAGATGATAGAGGCAAACAACTTGAAGATAGTACTTGGGTTCACAAGGCTCCAATGAAAGAAGCAGAGTTTGATTTGGAGCGTGCTAAGGAAACCTTCATGGAAGCTAAGAAGAGCTTCGCTGATGCCTCCACTTCAAGAAGAAAATATAGATAGGAGTTGGAAATGGACCCACCTATGCTTATGACGTTCCTAGAGACATGCATGAAACTATTATGCTACAGTAAGGCTGTAAAAGGATTGCAGGAACTCATTAAGAAATGCGCTAGGACCACGCCAAGAGAACTATGAGTATTCCAAAAGATTGGAAAGCATACGACGAGGACAGGAAGAGAAATGAGGTTAACCGTGCAGATTGGAGAATATAAGATGGACCAAGTAATTCTGGACCTAGGATTGGATGCGAGCGTTCTACCGAAGCAAACATGGGAGCACGTGGGAAGGCCTACGCTCCAATGGTCTCCTATCCAGCTACGAATGGAGAACCAGCAAAAGATAATACCTATGGGGAGATTGTAGGGAATCACCATGGATATTGAAGGGGCGAGCATGCTAGCAGACTTTGAAGTGATAGAGATTGTTGATGGTAGCAATCCCTACCCCACGCTCTTAGGAATTGATTGGGCCATCGACATGAACAGGGTGATTAATCTGAAGAAGCGCAAGATTATTTTTGAGAAGAAGTCTCTGCGCCTACTCATACCTTTGGACCCTGCTGAGGGATCATTCTATACAGAGTTGGTGCGTGACTATGAAAGTGATGATGATTTGGATTGCATCTACAAGATAACCGCGCGAGAGCAAAACTGGGTAAATCCCAGCGTCGATGGACGAATCTCATGGGAGCGTGAAAGCTCTTGTACTTCGGATTCGGATGAAGAGATGGAGCAATGGCAGAGTCGGTTGCACGAGGTACCCACACTGAACTGTAATATGATGAAAAGATCACTGCGTTGCTTATCGACAGAAATGGGAGATCTCCCTACTTATGATGGATTAGGTGAGGTAGATGCTTTCTTGGATATATTTGAAATGGAGGTGCCGGAAAAGCAACGTTTACAGGCTTTAAAGTGGGTACTACGTGCTACACAAGCGAGGTGGTGGGTACGCACCAAGGAAGCTTTGAGGACTGGTGTGAATGGAGGAGAATGATGTGCATGTGTTTTGGGAAGCCTAAGATGCGACTAACAGATAAACACAATGGACGGGATAGTCGGCGCGTGCATATGTCTAGGTGGGTATAGGCATATGGTAAACAACTTGTGCAGATGCACATGAACTTCACGTTGGTGAATACGGTCAATAAGCATGTGTTGGGGGGGCAATTACGTGAATGGTCCCTCAAGTTGGAATGACAGAGTGTGGAAAGAACAAGTGCGCAGAAGGTTACCTATGCAGAAGCATTTAACGAAGTGTGCGAAGCACTGAACAAGGTATATAATGCACGACGAAGTAATTGGGACCTGCGCGTACCAGTAGTTTTATGGGCTTATAGGACAATGTGCAAGAAACTGATGGGACAAATGCCTTCTAGGATGGCCTATGGAGTAGACATTGTAATGCCAATGGAGTATATTATGCCTAGTCTACGCATAGCAATGCTCGTGGATATGATGGTTCGCGGAGCCTTGGAAGAAGGGATCGCACAACTGGACGAAGAAGAACACTTGTGACCTGATGAAGATATCCAATAGGGTGATCTTAGGCTCCAAGAAATCATGAAGGAAAGAGTTCGGTTAAGGGCGAAAAGTGCCAGGATGGAAGAAGAAGTCAAGTAGCTTGAGGAAGGAATAAAGAAGGACTTTCTTGATAAGAAAACTATGGTGATGAAAGAGGATGCACAAAATTACGTTGACAAATTTGGGGACTACTACCGAGAGTTGAATAACTTGATGCCTTGGAGTGGACCATATATTACTAAAGGGATCACCGATGGTGGCATGATGCAGATGGTGAAGTACACAATGCAGATAGTAAAGTTAATAGGTGGACTTTTCCCAAGAAAAGTGATTGACGCTCGATTGAAGCCATATACAGGTGGCCTGACCACCTGACTAGCCGTGGGAAGCATAGTCTTAGCGCTCTAGGTAGTTGAAAGGAGGTGTGGGACTATAAACTACCTTGCTTGAGAGTTGCATGATGATGAGAATGTGCGCAGGAGCGAAGTGTCACAAGGTCCATGACAGTGCAAGGGTGGCTGCACTGCCACATAGGTTGGATGGAAAGTGACTATTATAGTCACTATTCATGATGTGATGCTTGGTTTGAGACCAAATGGAGTGGGCAACAGGCATTTAAGGCAGGATTTATGGGCTAGATTTGGGAAAATATGCCACTAAGCGAGCATTAATGAACCAGATTTTGGGGCAACGGTTGAATTTGAATTCAAAAGGCGCTATAAATTGCAAAGGGTTTCCCAACAAACAACACTTGGCCATTTTAGAATTGAGCTATTGCATGCCCAGAGATCTATGAATCTAGATCCGTTTGATTTGTTGAAGTCGAAGGCATTGTTTGAGCACTTAGCTGAGCCATTGAGAGATTTGTGGAGCAGCACTATGACCACACTAGAGGAAGCCATGAATATCGGAAAAACGACCACTGAAGAGGCCACGCAAGCCATAACAGTAGGAGACGCCCCTAAAAGGGTTGGGATAGTCGTAGAAATCCCTAAATCATTGTGCACAACAAGGCCCAAGAAGGATAAGTAGCCTATGATTCTGGTATGGGTGTCCCCTTGAAACCCATTGAGAACTAAAATAACCATGGAAGAAAGGGGAAAGTGGTTAATGTCGAAACCGATGAGGAGGAGGAAGACCTTGCGGAAATCCTAGTGGAAGGGGAGGAGGATGAAGAAATAGAGGAATAAACTGAGGGTGCAGACCCTCTAACTAGACTTCCTACGTATGTTCCTCTGTAAAAGGGAAAGGCAAAGGTGCCCAAGGACCTAGATGAGAGCAAGAGCTCTCTGTAGACTCCATTGCTACCTAATGATATCCTTTTTGAAGGAGAGCACTTGGGACAGGTGCCAAGTCTAAAGTTTGAAGATTGGGATCTCGTAGACCATGAAAAGTTCCCACACTTGGAAACCACACAACTCATGAAGTTGAAGAAAAACTATACGACAGGAGGTGTAGAGTTGGAGCCGCACAAGTCGTTGCACAGGGTAGAGAAAGCAGGGTTGTTGAACCTACTCTAGGTGCCACATTACCATCGCGCCCAAGTAACTATCTTTATCATCAGGCTACCACTCTTCCTAGTGCATGATGGATGTTTGTGGCTAGAGGAGCCCGTCCCCATCATGGACCACCTGATTCATAGAATTACTCGACTCCCTTGCAAGGGGGAGGACCCAGTGGATATTGCGGAGGGTAAGAGCACCGACTTGGCCATCGCAGAGGCCATGAACGGAAAATTCAAGCTGGAGAAGAAAAAGAGAGGGTATGTGATCTCTAGTATCAACAAAAAGGTAGTCAAAGTTGCGACGCAGATATTGGCTAGCAAGGTTATGAAGAAGTGCCACGTGGATGAGGTGCCTATGCCAGTGATAGCACTTGCCACGCAGTGTGCAGAGGGCATCTAGTTTAACTGGTCAGAGTACTTATGCAAGGAGTTCTTGGATAATTTCTATGAGGCATAGGAATAGGGGAAGACCTTCCACTATGCATGGCTTCTGCTGTCCATAGTGCTAGTAGCTTGGGAGTTGCCTGAGAACAACCAGTTCCCCATAATTGCTTGGGACCTTCTAGAGGCAGCGAAGTACACTTTGTTGTGGGCCACTAAAGAGGCGTGAAGGATCTGAGAAAGTAAGATATTCTGGGTGTTCATGGAGACGAACATCAGAATGGGGATTAACTGTAAGCTGCGGTTATCGCCCACTGTCTACAATAGCCTACAAATCTTTGTGGAATTCGAGGTGGACTTCCACCACGTGTATGTCATGGTGCGCAAGGACCCTGCAAAGAAGTGGAATAAGCTCCCGTACCTGGCCACGGATGATGTCATATTCACCATGTTGGAGTCATGGCTGCCGAAGTGGCATGCTCCAGACATCTCCGCGATAGAAACGAAAAAGTTTGCTACACAGGGGAAGAAGGAGGAGGCAAAACTAAGAATGGTGTAGTTGGCAGAGAAGAGAAGAAAAGAGGTAGCAGCAACTGAGAAGCAACAGGCAGAGAAGGAATGCGAGGGCCATAATTTGCCCTTGACTGAGGAAGAGCGCGAGACAGAGGAAGGTGGCACAGACCCAGAAACAACATCTACACAGTTAAAGCGGTAGGGCCCAAAAGTGTAGGAGGGTCCGCGAAAGAAGTCGAAAGCTTCTAAGACATCTTTCGACCTGATCACCCTCGCCGAAGGAGATCTCCATGATATAGCGGAGAAGGTGCACGACGTCACTACAGAGACCCTCCAGCAGCTTGTGGAGGAGAATCAGATTGTGTTGGGGGCCCTCCAGGAATAGATCTAGGAGTTGCAGGTGCACACTCATTAGGCTGGTACGCTCTCAACGAGCCTCGAAGTAGGAATGACCACGGTTGAGGAAATGTTGCGCCCCCGCATGACCAACACCGTAGTGCTGCCGACAGGCCTACGATCAGTGAATTGAAGGGAGTAGGGATCAACATGGTTGCGCTCACTCGAGAGATGCTCTATGCCCTGCAGGACGGAGTGACTGTAGAACTGTGGGCTAGGGAGGGCCGTGAATTATAGGTGTTGAGTGAGTAGAAAATTAATATGGAACAACTAAGGCTACAATGTGATGAGGTAGTGGCGCAGAACCGACAGATGGTGCAAGTGGTTGAAGAGGCCTGCTAGATGGTCCCTGACTTGGCCATCCCAGCAGAGGCACCAACAAAGGCGCACATCCAGAGGTTAGGAGCAGGGGTGCGCGAGGCATGAGAAGAGATGGCTAAGGTTCAGCTGGAGCTAAACCTTCAGAAAGTAGAGGTGTAGTTTAAGGTGTAGCCTTCAACTCTTCCAGAGGTAAGGGAATAGTGCGCTAGCACCATTACATCGGGGATGGAGGAGATTAGCAGTGCAGTGAAGGACTACACCAAAATGTTGAAAGAGTCGTTCGAGGTCCTCACCACTCTGTAGGAGGACCCGAACATACAACTCTTAGAAACAGAGGCGCATGAGCTCTAGCAAAGATATGATGATATAAAAGGGACCATGCAGACAGTGGCCCTTACACAGTGGCTCGCGCAGATGCAAAAAGTGCTTAAGGAGCAGGTAGACGCAACGCAACATAGAGAAGAAATTTTGAAGTCACATATCTAGCCTTGGAGGCATTCATCATCATAGCCTAGATCGAAGCCAAGCTTGCGTAGATGCAGGGAATGCAGGAGCAGATACAAGGAAGCAGTTCAGATACATTGGTCTCTGAACAACGCGCACAAGAGGTATAGTAGGAAACTGCTTAGTGCGCTGCCGAGATTGCAGCAATTTTGACAGAGTTAGGAGGACTCTGTGCAAAGATATCCGCAACAATAGAGTGACTCGAGGGCGAGTCATGATGTTTTTGTTGGGGGCCTGTTGGGCATGGGATCCCCCAAGGCAAGTTTTGGGGCTTAAAGCCTAGAGTTTGACCATATCCAATGTAAAGACTCCACGTTTTATGGGCACAAAGTGTGAATATTGTAAATGAGTCATAGGGTTGTCCATCCTCTTTTTTGTAATTTAATGTTGGCTTTAGAGATCTACCCATGGTTCGCGGACCATGGGATCGTATAAAATAGAATGAGGCTCTATGTTTTAAATAGGGGAACAACCGAAGTAAGATCTAATGATGAAGAATTGAGTCTTAGTTGAAGCATCGAGTCGTGTCTTTGGGTCGTAGTGTAGGAGAAGGCTCTGCAGCTAAGTGCGCAGAGGCCTAGTAGTCTGCAACTGAGTGCGCAGACCACTGCAGCTGAGTGTGTAGGGCAGGTTGAGCCTATAATTGATTGAAGCATTAATAAAGAGAAGTTTTTCCATCATCTCTGTGTATACCTTTCCTGTTTGTGCATTGAATGTGCCAGATATAAATTTCATTTACTTTGTTTATATGATGCGTGAACTTATATAAATGTGTTGATAAAGGGAAGATAAGATAAAGTATCTATTTACGCAAAGGTAACTAATTGTTATAAAAAGATAAGTAAGATCCACGGTGTAACTTGGAAAAGTAGCATAGATCGATGCTTTAGCAGAGTGGAAGCACCTCAGCCCCTGGTTAGGGCTACGCTAAGGCGATTATAATAGACAGCGAAGGCCTCGCAGGTCAGGGAAGTGCGCGAAGGTATTCACATTTGGACTCAATCGACCCTTCAGACATCTCATGGGTGTGGAAACTTGGTTCTAGCATCCCCCCATACTGCTTCAGGTGAGACCTCAGTCTGCACTCCATGGGTTGTTGCCGAAAGGGCCAATAGTACAGGGATTTGTTTGGCTAAATAACTCCGAACCTGGGTTAGGCCCCCTCAAGCCAACATAGCCACCTCAATGATGTTTTCAACTAGTAGGTCTACCTAGGCACCTCAAAGGAGGAATTCACCTAGGATCTATTCTTTTCCTCTTTCTCCTTTTTCCCAACCAATTGACCACCTCATGGAGGTTTTCAATCAATGAGCCAATCTCAGGTGCTTCAAAGGAGGTTTTCAATTGAGATTTTAATTTTCTATTATTTTTCAATTTTTTTTGGTATCATACTCTACTTGAAAAACAAAATGTCTTTCAAGTATAGGAATACTTCCAATGGAGCCATGTGAATAATTGGATGACAAATAAAATCATGTGTAGGTTTGAAACATATTCTTTGACGTGTACCTGAATGTAAGAGACCAAACTCTTTTACTGAGATTAGATTAGGAATTGTTGAAGAAGAGTGTGTTGTTGCAACTTAGTGATTGTCTAGAACCATATTTCAATATAATTGTGATGCCCCTGGCCTACTTGCTGATTTGGATAATCTTGAAATGTCTTCTTCTTCCATGAAATTTAGATCTTCTTCTTTTCGCTGATTATTCTCTTGAACACATAGAGGATATAATAGTGAACATTATGTAACTTCTTCAATCTCTATTTCTAATGTATTTTCTCCATCAAGTGCTTCCCATGATCCTTTTGCCTTATCTTTTGAATCTTCTTCTTTTGGATGTCGTCCTTCAATTACATCAATAGAATCCCTTTTTTGCAATACCTTTCCTGATATAAGATGAATACCATTTAGATCAGGAGGAGATGTTTGGAAGTTTTGTGCCTCAACATTGCAAGTGGGTTGAGCTACTTGCTTGTGTGGGTTTGCAAATTATGGTACAAGTAGTTGAGTGGGAGTGGATATTTGAGATGGATGTGGTTGGGTTGTGGTTGTGGTGGAGGTGGATGGTAGGGATAACATGGAGTTGGGTATGTAGGATATTGAGGATATTGTGGATTTCTCCCATAAGTTCCTTGCCAACCTTGTTGCCAAGATTGGTTTTTCCATTGAGATGACCAAGGTTGCCAAGGAAAGGGTGTATTCCAATTACTTTGAGATGGATGTTCATAAGCTTGAAATTATGAATTAGGCTCTTGCATCATACTAGGTTGACTAGGCTTCCATGGTCCTCTTGGAGCTACATAACATAGTTTCTTTGGTGATTAACATGTTCCATTGTCCTCTTGGAAAATTCCTTCAACCTTGGTAATGATGGGAAATATTTAATATCATGTGATTCTGCATGGACAACACAAATATCAACATCTTCTTTTTCCTCATCTTGCATTCTTAACATTTCTACTTATTTTCTTAGATTGCTAAGAATTTCTGTTTTAAAACCATCAAACAAATTTCCGAGTTTAGCTTGACTTACACATCTTGATGCTGATTTACTTACTCTTGCCATTCCTATTGATATGTGTTTACATGTTTCAAAAATTTATTCAAATGATAATTGGTATACAACACCTCTACTTATGATATCAAGAATATCAATCTACTTATCCCTATTCATTCTAATTAAGAGGGTTTTTAGTGTGTCAAATCCTACATGATGTAATTTTTCCCTCTTAACATTATACATGAACCTCTCTATTAGATCCTAAAGGCTCTCATATTATTTTTTATTCATTCTAAAGATTTCTTCTTTAAGATCATGATCTTTATATTTTTCTAGAAATATCTTTTGCATATCATTCCATGACCTTATTGAATTAGTCCCTAAACTCATGAACCATTTAAGAGCTCTATCCTTCAATGTTTCCAGAAACAATCTCAATTTTTGAGTGTTTAGTAAGTAACCATAAGATCTACAAAGGATTTAAAATTCAAAGAGAAATATTTCGATATCCTCTAACCTTAGACCATGAAAGTTGGGAAGGAAATATGGAGGGATGTTCTTCATATGCATGCCAACATCAGTATCTTGAATGTGAAATCCAAGAACATCTTCTTCATTTTCATCATCTCAATCCATTTCTTCTACCTTATTTGCAACCAATTATTCTTGTACTTGAAAAAATGAATGGTAATGTGGCTCTTACCACACCACATGATCAAATGGGTGGGTTGGTGCTTGAGATTTTTTTTTGGTATAAAAATGCTAATGCAATGCAATTTTTCGTTATTGAAATGAAAGATGCCTAATGCAATTTTTTGTTTTTGTAGAAAGTAAAAAGAAATGAATCAACTAGGGAAGAAAACAATGCATACTTTGACACCTCCTCAAAAATGGCACCAATAAGTGATGAGCCTTAGTATTGCAACAAGAATGTTGCAACTCCCAAGGCTACCAACTTTAATTATCAACCAGGGGTTCGTTTAAACTTAAGAGTTATCGACACTATATGTGCAGCATACAATGTGTCCTTCCTTCGCTGCCATGATGTAATAAAGTGAATGTAATGAAATCAAATCCTAAAATGATTTCATAAATGGAAATGTTACATTGAAAAGAAATTAATCCTAAGCAAGAACAACAAATTGTAATTGAAATTCTAAGAGCATGAATTCAAATAAATAGGCCTAATCTACATTATAAAAATACATGTCAGAATTGGTATTTATTCCTCCTCAAACATTGATTTACAGCCTAGGGGTCATGATTACATCCTAATATAACAAAAAAAAAAGCTTCTTGAGCAAATATGGTCAAGTATATACGTGCTAGAAGAGTGCTACAACAAGTTACAGGTGCTGCTATAGGAAGTTACAAGATTAGCTACAAGAAGATATAATTCACCCAATGAATAAGAAAATAAAATCCAAATTGGATGAGACAATTTTTTTTATTGAATAGGATTTATTAGGTCTCCATTCCAAGTTGAATCACTCAAAAATACCCCTGTTAACACATGCTAAAAAATAACTGAAAATTACTAGTCTAAAATCTAGAAATTCAAGAACTAGTGAGTTAGTTAATCTATCAAATGACTAACCTAATCAAGTGAAAATGAAATGTTGTATTTTTTTTATTAACTTGAATCTTTTTATGATATAATTCAAGTGTAATCAACTCAATCGAATCTCATTAACATGTGCTAAAAAGTAGCAGAAAATTGCTACTATTTGCCACAAGGGACTTCCAAACGTTTAGATTTGGGAATAAGAAAACTAATCCAAGTATCTCAATGATTATTGTGACCTTCCAAAGCTATTACAAGAATTAATCATGATTTTAATCCTTCATAATAACTTACTTCAACCATTTAACCCAATCCTACAACAAGAAATCATCAATACTAAATGTAGAAATAGAAAAAAAACAAGAACAAGAGATGCATGTGAATAAGAAGTGAAAAGAAGAAAAGTAAATTATACAAAGGGGATATGAGGCTCATGGGATGGCCAAGCCCATGGAAACTTAGACTCCTTGAAGCTGAACATGGCACCAATCTTCATTATTTCCATCAATACAATTACATCCCTCAAGAAATGAGAGTGGAGCTGCAAAAATACAAGTGTTCTCCACAAGAAGACTAAGAAAAACCAACCCCTAGAGGAAAATTCAAATTGGTACTTATAAAAAATGTCTAGGAAGAATTCTCCATGAGAGGATGAATATTTCCCCTCCATAATCCCTCAAATAGTGGATCTGGTTCCCAACACTGGGAATCTGCATTAAATGATAAGGAACACATTCCTAGATTTTCTCAATCATTGGAGCTTCAGAATTTGTGCAATAATTTCATAATATCTTGTTTATTTATTATTCAATATTGATCCTCATGTAGTAGGGAGAAAGTGCCTAAATTATCTCCTCCAAATCTTCATAATCTGCCCAATACTCTCACAATATTCTACAAAAATAAATAATATTAGGCACAAATATGCAATTATCCTTAAACCTTTCTAATGAACATATTAAAGCTAAAAATACATCATCTAATGCAAAAATAGAGGTTTAATGTGCTGAAGGATGGTGAGATGGGCCTTAATTTATGTCTAATTTTTTAGGCCCATTAATAACTTGGTCATATTATCTTTGTTTGGTGCGTACTATACCTTGTTGGAAAGGTCCCTTTGAGTGCTACAGGATTTTTGGGTAGGCAAGGACCCACTATGGACCTCAAAAAAACACAGTTTAGGGGGTCAAAACTGCTCTGGAAGTTCAAGACTCAAAAAACTACTAAAAATAGTAAATGTTGAAATAAATAAGGAAACGTATGAAACTGAGTGGAGGTCTAGGTGGAATAGGCAGGTGGCCACCAATATCCACTTGGATCAGCCTCCTAGACCTTTCTCAACATGGGTTGAGTTATGTTATTTGTTTAAATAAACTTTTTGACGGTTGGAGATCCATGCTGATTGGTTGAAAGAGTATAAAAATATGATTTACCAACCTAATGAGACAATAAAAGCTTTTAATTTGAGGTTCACTAAATTGTATAATAAGTTTCCTGAAATCATAGGGCCTTATAGCCAAGCTACCCTAATACATTGTTATAATACTATTCAACAAAATTATAAGAATAAGCTTGAGCAAAAATCTATAAACAATATTGTTTTTTCCCTTCAAAATTGTTTAGAGTTTTAGGATCAAATTCTAAGAATTGGTGTTCCTTTAACGGATACAAATAAAAGTATGGAAATGACTGTTGTGCTTCAACTCATGCAAGACATGAATAATAGGATGATTTCTTTTGAAATAAAGGTTTCACCCTTGGATTCAAATTATGTTATTCAAGCCACAAATGTGTTAGGCATACTTGGTTTCTTAAATAAACCTTATTTCTATTTTTGCGAAGAGCACCATGATAAAAAAACCTATGAAGTTATGAAATCTAGTTGGGAACTCTTTTTTGAAAAGAAGAAAACTCTTGTTATTAATATTCCCATTGTTATCACTTTAGATTGGGAAGAAGTAAGAGTCAATGTTGTAAACATCTGCGGTCAAACTTATGATAAAAAGACCCGTTCTAATAGTTATAATAATAAATATACTAATGCTCCTATGCAGGAAACTTTGATAAATCAAGAAAAAGAGAAGGTTAATCCTACTCCGAGCCTTTCTTATAATCATGTTTCTAGTCCTCCTACTTAGGTTCAATCTCCCACACCTTCTCCTACTATTAGTGGAAAATACAATATAATTGAAGAGATGGGTAAGATCAAATCTAATGCTACTCTTTCAAATCTAGCTAAGACTCCTAAAAATATTAGAAATCTTAATATTTTTGTAGAAAAATAGTCTAAAACTTATGTTTCTTATTCTATTGCTATTACTGAAATTGACGATGACGACGGTCAATCTAATGAAGAAAAAGTAGTAGATTATATTACTAATAAAAAACCTAAAAAGCCCTCCTTTCTATGTATATATGAATATTATGAATGAAATTACTCAATATTTTCTTATCAATAGTGGATCACGACCTAATGTCATGCCTAAGACCATAATGAAAGAACTAAGACTCTCTTGTACTAATGATGTGCCTAGAAATATGCTTGCTTTTAATAAGCATAGGCGACCAACTGTTGGCCTGGTTAAAGATGTGACTTTAGTTCTTTGTTCCCATCTTGAGATTAGGACTACATGTGAAATCCAAGTTATTGACATGGGTGTCAACAACTACTCTATCATTTTGGGTAGAGATTAGCAATCTTTAACGGGAGGGTAGTATTCAATGGATGGCTCTCATATTATAATACCTCAAATGGCTCAATATATTATTATATAAAGAGAAGATTGAATACTTCTTTAAATATAAAACCTTCCCCAACCTTCAATTAATAATATTGAAGAAGATATCTAAATCTATTCTATCTTTAGTGAAGAAGAAGTTGAAGAAAATTATGGTAATAATTTTTTCTGAAAATTCTAATGAAGTATGGTAGATGTTTTTTGATGGAGTTGTTTTTGAACAAGGGAATGGTGCTAGTATGATTTTACAAATTAAATTGGGTAAAAGACACACATTCTCATTTAGGTTAAAATTTTATTGTACAAATAATATTGTTGAGTTTGAAGCCTTACTTTTAGGATTAATGAATTCTCTTAAGCTTTGATGTAAAAACTTAAAAGTTTTTGGGGATTATTAATTAATTGTTAGCTTGGTTAAAAAGATTTATGTACCCTTAAATAAGCTACTGAGAAGGTATAGAAATTTAGTTTTAGTTTTAATCACATATTTTGAAAGTTTTAAAATTTTTGGTGGAAATTTTTGTCATGTAGACCTAGGGTCCCACCACTAGTTTTGAACAAAAGACTTTGTTGTAGCCTAACACAACGCTGACATTTTCATTCCTCCACGAGTAAGAATGTAACAACTCTGGTGAAAACTCCATGTAATAAAACTTAAAAACAATAACCATAGTTGATGGGACGCTCATCTCAAGATGAATTTTGGGCAAGACATCCTAGGGGGTGTTCATTTGGTTGTTTATGGTTAAGGAAATTGGCAAAGGCTAAGGCTTTGGAAAGGAAAAATGACATTTTTGGCACATTTATTTATGAAAATAATGGAAATTAGGAGAAAAGGGAGGTGAAATGCCATAGGTTGTATGTGAGGAGGAAAATGAAGGAATATAATGGAAAATGAAGAAAATCGAGGCCTCGTCCATAAAAAGGCTTTTGAGGATCAGTTGGTAACCATTTTTCACTTGAGTTTTGGAGCTCTCTCATTATTATCACTCTCTCTCATACTCTTGGACACTTAGAGTTTCTTTGAGCAATTTTGGGTTTGGATCAAGAAAGGAAATGAAGGAAAGAGAAAGCAAAGATCAAACAGGGAAAGGCAGGATCAAGCATCTACAATAGGCTTCATTGTAGGTATCGACTTGCATGTGTATTTTCCTTGCTAGATTTGGCGTGCATGGTATTGCATGTGGTTCTTTTATACCATGGCATGGATTTTCCTACGTGTGACAGTGTTTTCAGCCTAGCCTTGCCATTTCCAAATAACCATGGTGTGACGGGGTTCTCATGTTTTGGTTGAGCTAGATTGTCGGATGGATTTGAAGCTGAGTGAGGTGGATCTTGGAAATGATATAACACATGGCCTTGTAACCCCTGAACCAAATTGTGGGTTGCGGTAAAGCCATATTTTTGTTGCCTGAGATTTCCTAGGAATCATTGCTAGTGAATGGCAAGATATACGGTAAAGCCAAGATGTGGTTTGCTCTCCATAGGGCCTAGTGATTTCGGTTTTGATTGTGGTAAAGCCCGAGAGACTAAGAGACAGGAAAATTCCTCACGGTGTAGGTGGATAAATCCGGTGGAATCCATGCTTGTTTGGCCTAGTGATCGGGTGGAGATCAGGGTAAAACCTATTATGATGTGCTCATTGTGTTGGCCTAGTGATATGGGATGGATTATGGTAATGCTTGGTTTTTATTGACGAGGGTGAGGTGGTTTAGCCTCGGTATGCCCTAGTTGGTTCTTTTGGTTTGAGTCCCACATTCATGCTTGGAATATGGCACAAGGGTGGATGGCTGAAGAGAGATTTGGCTCAGCCATTCTATGGTCGGGTGGAACATGGTAGTCCCATCTCCAGTTGGGTTATTGCATTCATTAATGCAAAATTCATTCCCTTGATTTTCATGTGTAAATGCATTGATGTATATGTGGATCTTGATGGATGATATGTCTATGGTATTTTTTTTCCTATTATGTTGGTTATATGTATATTTTATGACAGTAGTTATGTATGTCTCTCATCATATTTTTACTTGTAAATGAATGGATAGTCTATCTATAGCCTAATAGATGATAATGCAGCAAATGACATGAGGGAACAATGGTTCATAGCAATTCTCAAATAAGTATGAGATCCCTACACTTAATTCTTTTGTTTACACCTATAGATTACATGTTGATGATATGTTTGATGAAATGCCTAGCATGGCTAGTAGGGGTCTAGTTATGGTCTTGTTCAGATTATTTCTTTTACATCATTTTTTCCTTGTATTTTACTGATTTCAAGCTATCACTCCATTTTGGGAAATGGCCTCAGGTTTGGGCCTGAAAAATTGGCTTAAATCTCAGGGTCGTTGGCATAAAAATCAAAATTTTGGTCTCTCGTCACTGGCAAACAAGCCTGTGAGAGTGACTTTAGGTTGTTGGTCACTCCCTTTCCCATAGCATGAGAGAAACTACAGCCTAAGAGATCCAAAACAATAGTGGGACCTAGGGACAAGTTGTTTGAGAGGCTGAATTGTCTCCTGAAGTTTTTGTTGATGATGTTGGATGACTGTGTGTGATGTTTTGTTGATTCGACTTCCTTAAGGTCACATAAGAGGTTGAATCTGATCATAGTAGCCTCTCGTCTCATTTTTACCCCGATTGGCATGGTTACTTGGGTGGATGTGCGAGGAGGGTGTTACAAAGTGGCATCAGAGCATGGTTCAACTCTTGGACTGATGGGCAGTGTGTGTTGGTCCTGCATGCATGTCAGTTGCATGTGCGTCTCTTACACTTGCATTTCATGTGCTTGTTGCATTGGCTTGATGATTGATTATGGTTGATATGGGAAATTTTATATTGATCTTTCGGAATGTATTTGTCATGAGTATGTGACTGGTCACACATTGTTAGGTCCCTATAATACTAGTGTATTCCCTTATTATTATTTTCATTATAGCCCATTATTGTCATTGTTGTGCTCATGTTGTCCCCATATTATTATTATTGTGCCACATAGAAGCCCACTATTTTTATTTTTGCTCCCTTACATTATTATTGTTAGGTTGGCTCTGATTATATTGTGACCCCTTAGAATCCTATATATAGAAAGGAGGTCTTGTCATTTGGATCTCGAAGAATTGTTCATTTGTGTAATATAAAGGAGGTTTCCCCCTCTAAGAGGCTGATTTCGAAGTTGTTGATATATCTTTTATTTTATTTTGTGAGCTGGTTGCATAACATTTGGTATCAGAGCTTGGGATTCTAGGGTTTCGCTGCTTCAAATCGGTCATCATGGAATTTTCGCTATACCTTTGTTTCTACGATGTTTTAGAAGCTGAAATTAAAACCCATTTGAGAAGAAATCTTGATGAATCTTGTGTACTAATTTCAATTCTTTTCTCGCTATATTTTCAGAGATATGATTCAAGGAAGTTAGGGTTTTTGCAGGCTCCCAAATTATATCGCAAACAGGTGACATGGGGAAGATCGTCATAACGTTTTCTCTAAGCATCAAATTGAAATTTAGTAAAAAGTTGTAGAAAGAGGAGGAACTTCAGTTTTCTGTATATCGTTTCCAGGTCTGAAGGTCGAAATAGTGACACGTGGAGCTTCATACAAGTTCGTTCTACTAAACCAATCTATAATAAGGTCATCATAGGAGATTTGGAATAAATATTTCTTGGAGAATATAATATTGATCAGACTTTCAGAGTTGGAAAGAGGACTCAGAGGGATACTTTAGGATGAAATGATAGACCTTGGAGATCTGAAATTACAGAGATACAACAGATTCAATATTGAGCTCCTACAAAGAGAAAAAAGGTGTGTAGTTTTTTTTAAATTTTTCATAATTTTGGTTTCAAAAATTAGTTTAAAGGAATTCAAAAATCATAATGAAACATAATTATCACTAATTGATGCCCCCAAAATAGAAAACAGAAACACCTAGTAAGAAACCTGAAAGCTCTAGCATGACTCATGAAGAAAAGGAAGAAATGCAACATGATATATCAAAATTACGAGACCAAGTGCAACAAATTTCACTCTCACAAAAAGTAACAGAAGATAATATGGATGGTTTAAAAGGTGTGGAAGCTAAGATGGATGGTTTAGAATTAAACATTGAAGATTTGAAGAAAGACATGGAAGGTTTGAAAGGAGGTTTGGCAAAGTTACTACAAGAAATGCTTCATAATGGCAAAAAGGTAGTAGAGGAAACTCACAATGAGAACAAAAGAAATGTTAGTCATGATTCCATAGACTCTAACGTTGGATTGAAGATCCACCATGTTCCAAATATTGATATGAGGAAGTTTGATGGAAAGGATCCTGTAACATGGATACTACATGTTATGGCCTAAATCTACCTCAGGCTGAGAAACGCAGGTCTAGGGTAACATCAAACCATGCTTAACCTGGTAGCTAGCCCTACCAGGTTGGGAGAGGGCTCTCTACTTGTCAATATCAGGAAAGTATGGCCAATAAAGCTTGAGATGACTGATATAAAGACTAATTTTAGGCTAGGTATGTGCTTAGAGGAGTTTGATTGAGTTTTATAGAGGTTTGCTGGATCAGATGTGAAAGGTAGTTTTGGGTCTGGGGAATGAACTTAGTTTTGTAGAGGTTTCTATGGGGGCGAGGTAGGCAAGTGATTTAGTACTTTAGATTAGGTGTAATGATGAGTCTTGAGACTGGTGAGGAGTTATAGAGGGAATGGAAGTGTCATGAATCCTCTTCAAATAGTAGAAAACATGTAAATCTAAATAAACCCTAAGGTAGAGCACTACAACATCAATGATTTCCACCTTTATACTTGATTCATTTAGTTAAGCAGAAAAGAGAGAGATAATGGCACAAATAAACATATGATAACTTGACTCATAGAGGATAAAACAATACTAAATCACCTTTCCACAAGAATCCCATAAAATGCTACAAACCCTGGTCTATTTCCTTGCCAAATTGCAGAGATGATGTACAATAGTGCTCAAAGCATTCACAAGAGTCCAACCTTTACAAATGACTAAAAGAACACATGATACAGCCTTACAAATCACCTGTTCCATCTATCAGGGGTCGAATCCATGAGAAGAGTGGTGGTTTCAACCATATCTAAACTAGGAACACAAAAATAGGCAGTGGAACAACTTGCCTCTAAAACCTAGGAAACTGATTCATTCAACTCTAAACCACCTACAACTGATGTATCTACCTTATCAAGTCAATTTTTATCATTTTTAAATCATAGTACATCAATTTACATCATGTCACATCATGAATTTGACCATAAGAGAGAAAAGGTCAAATTAGAAGAAAACTAAGTGAAAAATAGAGTTTTTTGAGCAAAATTGGCACTTTTTCATCCTGTGCATAGCACTTTTTCCATTTTGCTTTTGGAAGGCTTCCCGAGGTCCAAATCAGCTGCAGGATAGCTCGTTGGAAATCCTTGTGAGTCTAATTTCTAGAAAAAATTTAATTTTTTTATTTAGAGTCAATTTTCCCCTAAAAAATTGCAATCTCCCAAGACTGCTTCCTGTGTGGTAAAAAAGTGGCAGAGAGGGCATTTTTTGGGTGTTTTTGGCCCTTTTGGAGGTCCAAAACTTGTCAAAATTTCCTAGTAATTTCTGAGCATGCATAAATTTTCATAAGGAATCCAAAAATCCTAAGTTTTCTTCAAATGGAGGTCCTTATCAAAAGCGAGCGCCGGTGACGCTACGCACCTACTAGAAAGCCTGTTTTTTCCATGAAAATTTCAAAAATGTCAAAAAGTTTACCAAATTTCTTGAAATTTGGCATGAGTGATCTGTGTTAGGTGCTATGCTAGGCCAATGAAGCTTCAGCCAAGATCTTGAGCTTACCTTGCTTTTTCTTGCTCCTCAAAGTTCTCCTTAATTTGGCTTTTAGGCTTCTTATCCTTGTTTTACAAATTTTGTTTCGGGCCAAATAGTGATAAGCCATGTGGTGCAACATCTTTTTCTCCTTGTTGGCTTTCTCAAGAAGCTTCTCCAAGTGCATATTCACCTTCTCCAACACATATTCCAGGTCATTGTCCTTTTGTTCAATCAACTTGCCCTTTGCCCTCTTGGACTTTTGCTGGTTTTCTTTGATGACTTGCAACTCCAGGAGTTCTTGTTTGTCGGTAAGCTGCTTGTTTTCTTACTCAAGGAAGTTGATAATCCACTTAGCCCTCTCAAAGTCAAGTGATAAGACATGGATGTTAGCTTCTTTCTCTCTAATGACCTCCTTGAGCCTTTAGTTTTGGGAGATCAAATCAGTATCCTCCTCCTGAATCAAAACAAAATCTCTCTCCTGACCTTCAAAAGGCCCTTCATCATGAAATGGTTGCTTCCCTTTATCCGGTACCTATGCTATTGAAGAAGAAGGCAAAGCCCCTTTCACCCCAGGTGAAGATAGCATTTTCCTGTGGTCTGATGAAGGAAACAAGACCCCTTCCACCCCAGGTGTAGATAATACTCATTTGGCAGCTGCAAATAGTCTCCTTATGCCCTTTTCATAAGTGAAAAATACTCGCACACCTGTAGTTTGAGTCTCATGAACCTCTGGCTGATTTGAAGTTCCTCTTTCCTCTTGAAACACTGATGGGGTCACTTGAGGGCTTTTGAAAACCTCATGTGAAATGAAAGTATCCCATGAAATATTCAACAAGCTCAGCTGATGCAAAACAACAATCTTGATCAATGAAAACTGATAAATGCTACTGAACTATTGAAGAAGAGGTTTCCTTTACACCAATGTATCCATCTTCTCAGTATTTCTGCATATGAAATAGGGGAACTTCATCATCCTCACTCTAGTGAAATGCATCAATAATCTAACATGGTAAGTGTACAAGCGAGAAAACCTCCCTTCACAGGTGAAGTATTTGATAATGAGCTTCATGAGTGGAGCACAAGTGTCTTGTAGGTATCTAAAAGGAAAGGCCCTACTGATTTTCTTTTTTTAACTAGCCTTGATGTAAGGCTTATAATGCTCTTTGCCCACAAGTTGTCCTTTGTTCCACTGTTCACCCACATTTGGAATACCGGTTGTTGCAGCTATGGTTTCAGGTGTCAAAGTGAAGGAAACACCTGCTAAGTTCACCTGGTCATTGTGAAGATGAAGGAAAAATAGCCTAGCAAGTTCATGGTGGTATTTCACCCTCTCCACTATCTCATAAAATTGGTAGCAAGACTGATGTTTAAAGCATGTTACTGCAAGAGGACAAGCTAGTAACTCTGTGAGTGTGGTGAGCCCCTCCCGGATGTGTTTTCCTCCTTATGTGGTTCTCTTGGTGCATGAAACTCTTGGGAATAATCACTTACAATTTCCTCATCCCTTTCATAAGCTGAGTCTGTTTCCATACTTGCAAATGTAGAGTGTAGAATGATGAGTATGAAGAGATTTTTTCAAGAATAGGTGACTGCTATTTTCTTATTTGGGATTTGATGGCTTGACTGATAGTATAAATTCAAAGGAGGGTTTTAATGATGGTAGTAGGGTTAGTAGGGAATGATAGGGTTTGAGAAATGAAAATTAGGGTTTGGGGAATAGTGGGAATTAGGTATAGGGCTTAGGGTTTGGTGATAGGGGATAAGGTGAGTGTCGATGAGAGAGGGAAAGGGGAAGGGAATTAGGGAAATTTAGTGTATGGGGATAGGATGTGGGAAAATCATATAAAGGAGTAAAAACAACAAGAATGACAAAAACCTTAGACAGTTTTGCAAGACAACTTTGAAGCAACTAGGGTTTGATTTTTCACCATTCAAATCACTATGATGGATGACAAATTCTCTTGCTATGGCAGATGGGAGGGTGTACTTACTTGAAGAGATGATATTTGAAAATTTAGAGGCTTATAAAATCGATGGAAAGAGTTTTTGAGCTCGGTTGATAGGTGTAGTGCGCCAATGCCCAAGTGCATAGCGCCCGTTTAAAATCCTTTGGAAAACCTGTGCCCGGTGCGTAGCGCCTAGCAGGTGCATTGCGCCGACAGAAAACTTGAAATTTGCTACAATTTCCCTTATTTCTCCTCAAATGCGATTTTTCCTCTTTCTCTCTTTCTTTAGCACGAAATGAGGTCTTCTAACATAAAGAATCACTTTATATACATTTTGACTTTAATTTTTCATTTAGAAAAAACCCACCTCCTAAAGTTCCTTTTCACTTTGCTTTCAAAAACCTTGTTTTTGTAGTTTGGCTCTTTTTTGTCATTTGATGAACTGATGGCTAGATGTCTTTTGTTTCTTTTGCAGGAGTTGGAGTGCTGGAATTTGGCAAGGTAACCCAGGGCTGCAGATGATTCTTTATTACATATGAAAACAATAAAATTACATAAAAATTCGTACAAGAAATGGAAAAACCCTGTTTTCACCTCAAAACATAGTTTTGAGGTAAAAACCCTTTATGGAGCAAATTATCAGTAAAATATGTGATTTTATGAACTTATTAAACATCCTCATGTGCCTGTTGACCTCTTATTGAGCTTTTGAAGACCATGGTGGAAAACCCTAGACCTAATGAGACTTGAAAACCCTAAAATGACAGTAAATGATTGAATTGTGAAAATAGGCCAGCAGGTAAAAAACATGAGGGAAATTTGATAATGAACCACTACCATCAGTTGATCCATGACCTAATGGAATGCAGCTGATCAGATGGGACACCTAAAATGCATGCAAAAAGAGAAATTTTGATCACTGATGGAGGGATGAAGATATCGACCCTAACACTACAGATGGAGCAATATTTCGATCTCCATAATGTGCAAAACACACAAAAGGTACGCATTGCGACTTTATATTTGGAACCCAATCAGTTTTTATGGTATCGATGCCTTTTCTCTCGTAAACAAATTTTCACTTGGGCAATTTTTATGAAAGAAATGATAGCACATTATGAGGATAAAAACATAAACGCATTTTTTAGTCAAGTGATAAATCTCAAACAAAAGGGTTCAATGCTGGAGCACATTGAGGACTTCCAAAAATTCAATATAAGGGTAAAATATATTCCAAAGGAGCATAGAATTGATGTGTTCATAGGGAATTTAAAGGATAGCATCCAACATGAGGTTCACCTTTGGGAACCTGATTCATTGGAGAAGACATTCTGGTTGACAAGAAAAATTGAAAGAAAACTTATGGCAACAAGGAAGCCTACCAATCACAACTATAAAGATGGAAGTATTGTTGCTCCTATCCTTCCAAAACCTACAGGGTTGACACCACAACAATTGGAAGAAAAAAAAGGAAAATGGATTTGTTACAGTTGTGATAGCAAATGTACTAAAGGTCATAAGTGTGACGAGAAGAAATTATCTTACATAGATTGTGAAGACGAAGAAGAAAATGAACAAGAAACATCAAAAGAAGAGGATACACACTAGGAGAAAACCCTAGAGAAAGAAGAAATGAATCTGACCATATCTTGTAATGCATTGGCTAGAATTACCACTCCTCAAACTATCAAGATAGAAGGACATATCAAGAACGAAAAGGTAATAGTGTTTATTGATTTGGGCAGTACTCATAATTTTATTCATTGTAAGATAGTGAAGGAATTGAATTGCTTCCTATATCTAGCACCAAAGTGTCGAGTGATAGTTGCAAATGGAGGAACCATAAATTTCTCTGGAAAGTGCTATAATATCAAGCTATCCATGGGAGAATGTGTGTTGAATAGTCCAATGCTTTCCATTCCAATGGGTGGTGCTGACATTGTACTAGGAGTCCAATGGCTACAATATTTGGGTATTATAGCTTTTAATTTTAAAGAACTTTTCTTGATTCTTTTTTTTCAAAAGGAAAGGAAGTTGAATTAAGGGGTATCGTAGGGAAACCGGGAAAGATAATAAGCTCTAATGACACGACAAAGCTTCTAAATAAAGAACAACGTGGCGTAATTGCACAATTATGTTCTCTATTGGTTCCCACGTCGAGATCATCTATTTCTCTAGATCTCCAAAATGTCTTGGATAATCATTCCAAGGTATTTGAGACTCCCAGAGGCCTACCACCTATTTGTGATCATGATCATGCTATTCATTTGATTCCAGGAAGTGTTCCTCCAAACATCAGGCCTTATAGATATCCCTATGCCCAAAAGAGTGAAATTGAACCTATGGCTGCAGAAATGCTAGAGGCTGGTATAATTCAACCTAACCAAAGCTCTTTCTCTGCTCCAGTAGTATTGGTGCACAAGAACAATGGATCATGTCACATGTGTTTGGATTACAGGGAGCTCAACAAGATCAGTATTAAAGATAAATTTCCCATTCCTGTCATTGATGAATTATTGGATGAATTGCATGGAGAAATTTACTTCACCAAGTTGAACCTTCATTCAGGATATCATCAAATCAGAATGAAGACTGAAGACAATCTGAAAATAGCATTTAGAACTCATGAGGGTCATTATGAATTTTTGGTCATGCCTTTTGTTATTACCAATGCACCTTCTACATTTCAAGGTTTGATGAATTCCATTTTCAAACACTTTCTTAGAAAATTTGTGTTAGTATTTTTTGATGATATACTAATATACAACAAGTCTTGGAAGGATCATGTTCAACATGTTGATAGAGTGTTCAAACTACTAGAGGAGAAACAATTATATGCAAAAACCTCCAAATGTTTATTTGGAGTACAAGAGGTGGAATATTTGGGTCATATTGTATCTCATGGAGGTGTTAAGGTAGACCCTAGAAAAATTAAATCCATTAAGGAATGGAAAATCCCCACATCCATAAATAATCTATGAGTATTTCTCAAGTTGACAAGGTATTATCGCAAGTTTGTTAAGAATTATGGGAGAATAAAACCACCTCTAACAACATTACTAAAGAAAGATGCATTTTCCTGGACTCGAGAAGCAACGAAAGCTTTTGAACATCTTAAAGAGGAAATGTACCAAGCACTAGGATTAGCTACGCAATACTTCAAAGAAACCTTTATTGTGGAATGTGATGCCTCAGGAAATGGAATTGGTGTTGTTTTAATACAAGAAGAAAGACCCATTGCTTTTGGAAGTCTTCCAATCAAAGGAAAGTATTTACAAAAAGATATTTATGAGAAGAAAATGTTGGCAATGCTACAAGAAATTAAGAAATGGAGACCTTACCTAATGGGAAGACACTTCAAGGTAAAAAAAGATCATGATAGTCTTCAATACTTTTTAGAACAAATATTATCTTTAGAAGAGCAACAAAAATGGGTCACAAATATGTTAGGTTATGACTTTGAAATCATCTACAAAAAAGGGAAGTAAAATGTTGTTGCATATGCACTCTCAAGAAAGGATGATGTTGTGGAAGCATTGTTTTGTTCCATTTATATTATCCAACTAGATTGGATAAATGGAGAAAGTGATGAATGAAAGAATGATGAAGAAGTGTGGGAACTCATTCAAAAGTTGCAACAAGATCCCATTACATCTGATACATTTAGCTAGAAAAATGATTCATTATGGTACAAATATCGCTTATACATATGTAATAATTCCCAACCCAAACAAAATATTCTTTTGGAATTGTACACCTATCCCTTAGGAGGGAATTTGGGATTTTTAAAGACTTACCACAGGGTTAGGAAGGAATTTTTTGGATGGCCTTAAATCTGATATTCAAAATTTTGTGGCGGAATGTTTGGTTTTCCAACAAAATAAAGTTGAGACAATGAAGACCCCAAATCTATTAAAACCTTTGTCCATTCCAAGTCAATGTTGGGCAGAGGTTTCAATGGATTTTATCACAGGTTTACCCAAGTCCGAAGGAAATAGTGTCACCATGGTGGTAGTTGATAGACTTATGAAGTATGTACATTTTTGTGCATTATCTCATCCATTTAAAGCCTATATAGTTGCTACTGCATTTATGGAAACAATTCAAAAGCTACATGGAAACCCAAAGATTATTGTAAGCGATAGAGATCCTATTTTTGCTGGAAATTTTAGGACATAATTATTTTCTTGTCCTAGTACTCAGTTAGGTCATAGTTCATCTTATCATCCTCAATATGATGGGAAAACTGAGATAGTGAACAAATGTTTGGAAGGATATCTTCGTCGCTTTGTATCTGATAAACAGACACAATGGGTCAAATGGTTGCCTCTGGCTGAATGGTGGTATAACACTTCCTTCCACACTGCAACAAAAATGACCCCATTTATGGCACTTTATGGATATCATCCACCATCCATCACATCATATTTAATAGGAAATTATAAGGTTCACGTAGTGGAAGATCACATCAAGCATCAACAAAAAGTTCTCCAACTCTTAAAGGATAACTTGAATTTGGTGCATAATAGAATGAAACAACAGGCAGATCAACACCGAAGTGAAATAAGTTTTGATGTAGGTGATTGGGTATCTCTATGACTACATCCATACAAACAAATGTCCCTTAAGCAAGCTAAGAAGGATAATAAATTATCACCAAAGTATTCTGGTCCATACAGTGTGTTGCAAAGCATTGGTACTATGGCATACAAATTGGAACTTCCTGCATCTTCTAGAGTGCACCCAGTTGTCCATGTTTCATGCTTAAAGATGGTTATAGGTGATAAGATCCCAGTTCAAACAATATTTGCAGAACTTGATGAGGAAGGAAAATTCATATTGGAACCTGAACAGTCATTGAAACAAGAACTCGACAGTTATGAAATCGATCAATTTCAGAGTATCTCATCAAGTGGAAGAACATACTTGCTAAAGATTCCACATGGGAGGATGAGAATTTTATACAGAAGCATCCAGAACTATTCAAGAGTTGAGGAAAACACTTTTTTGAAGGATAGGGGCATGTTAGGTCCCTATAATACTAGTGTATTCCTTTATTATTATTGTCATTGTATCCCCTTATTGTTATTGTTGTACCCATGTTGTCCCCATATTGTTATTATTGTACCCCATAGAAGCTCACTATTGTTATTGTTGTTCCCTTACATTATTATTGTTAGGTCGGCTCTGTTTATATTTTGACCCCTTAGACTCCTATATATGGAAAGAAGGTCTTTCCTTTTGGACCATCGAAGAATTATTCATTTGTGTAATGTAAAGGAGGTTGCCCCCTCGAAGAGGCTGATTTTGAAGTCATTGATATGTCTTTTCTTCTATTTTGTGAGCTGGTTGCATAACACATATGGTTACATGTCGCTTACATGTTGATTTGATGTCACCTACTCACACCCTTGTATGTTAGGTTACATTCTTGGATATTTGATCACATGTATCAGCCTTGTAGGTTGATTACAAGAATTGATCGCTAATGTTCGAACACATGCGTTTATGTGTATGTGTAGTTGATTAGGCATTGCTTATGCATCTTGTTGGTTTCATGTGGAAATGTGTATAATGGAGTAATGGTTGTTGTCACGCATGAGTCCATAACATGCTTTGTTGATATGGGCTTGCATTAGTGACTGGACCCTAGATAGAATGATGTTTATGCATTGATGCACTTACTTGTTGTATATCTATATGCTATTATGTCTATGTTATACATGTGTCACATTGATTTGGTGATCTTGCAGACAAGGTATCCTCCCCGAGCTATACAAAGGTATGTTGATTTATTGTGATTTGGTTTATCTGACATATTATTCATTGCAGGAAGAAAGAGATCAAATGGCTAGCAAGATGGTTCACTACAAAGTCTCTCCCTGTGAATTCGAAGAGAAACATGGTGTTTGGAACTCTTCTGATTTGGAAGCTACATTGAGAAGTTTGAAGGAAGAGATAAGGAGTTGTAAGGTGGATAATGACTAGATCATACAGGCACAAGAGAAGCAAGCAAAGGTTAATTCTATAATTATCCAGAGTTTGTCAAATTTGCAATGATAGGGGCCACTTTGGACCAACGATGGACATGAGGATAGAAATAATGGGGCATATGGCAGTAGTTCTCCTAGTAGACACAGGTCAGATAGATCTGACATAGTGAGAGATGGCAAGTTTTGAGACACTTTCAATAGGAGGGGCGATGAGTATAGGTACTATTCTAATCTGGTTTTGATAGACATCATGATCATCATCGATATCATCCTTACAGGAGGAATGATAAGGGAAACTTACCATATGAGTTTAAGAAAGAGAAGCCACCTACTTTTGATGAATATATGAAGAAGACAGAAGAGGCAGAGACTTGGATACTTGGGATGAACAAATTATTTGAGTTTAATAATTACAAAGATAACATGAAGGCTAGAGCAGCGATCTTCAACTTCAAAGGTAAGGCAGAAATTTGGTGGGAAGATGTTAAATGGGTCCAATACATCAAGACATATGACTTGAGTTGGCAGGAGTTCAAGAGGATTTTCAGGAACAAGTACTTGTAAAAATGGTACTATGACAGTAAGGCTAAATAATTATAGGAGCTAAAGATAGGATCAATGATAGATGAAGGGTACATGACCAAGTTTCTGGAGCTATTGAGGTATGCACCATATGTTACTGATGAGAAGGCTAAAGTTCAATGGTTTGTCATTGGTTTTCTATTATCATTTAGAGATCATATTGAGCATGATGAACCTCAATCACTTGAGGAAGTTATTGGGAAACTGAAGCATTTCTTTGAATAATCAAAGTGTAAGAATGAATCTCAGCATGGATGGAAGTGAAGGGACAAAGTTAAAGGTAAATGACGGCCTAAGAGGATAAGGCATTTGCATGAAGATGAGAAAGAGAATGTGGCACTGAAAAAGAGATTTAATGTAGCTAGATAGGGACATGGATCACATCAGCAACATCAACATAGAGGTGAGGGCACTGGTCAGTTGGAGTGTTGGACATGCAATAATGAGCACGTTAAGAGAGATTGTCCACATAATTACGGTGGTAGGCTTTAGATATATAGTGCACAGGAGGCACACACTGCTGGGGATGTTTGTTAGAGTGTTCTAAGCATCTACGCAGTAGTGGACAATAGGTAGGCAGGACACCAAGCATCTATCATTGAGATGGATGGTGAGAGTTGTGATCAAGTTATTTATATTTTGATTGACCCTTAATCTAATTATAGGTATGTTAGTCCTAACTTTGTGGATAAGTGTGGTTTGAGTAAGGAATTACATGTAGAGTATTGGTTAGTGAAGTTGGCTACAGGTATGAAGAAACATGTTCATCATTGGGTAAGAGCTTGTGTATTTGACTTGAATGGTATGCCTACCACAGTACATTTGAATGTATTACCATTGGGTTCATATAGTATGTTCTTGGGTATGGATTGGTTGTATCTTCATAGAACCAAGGTAGAATGCTATGAAAAAGCTATCGAGTGTGTTGATGACAATGGGGAACCAAGAGTATTACAGGGTAAGAATAAAGCCACATCATTTACGATGGTGATAGCTATGCAAGCGAAGCATAGTTGCAGGAAAGGGTGTATGTTGTTTGTAGTACACATTTCTAGTGATAAGGGTAAGGAGGTTGAGGATGTAGATGTTTTGAGAAGGTACCCAGTTTTGCAATAGTTCAAGGATGTATCTCCTGAGGACATTATAGAGTTGCCACCTCACAGAGAGGTATAATTTTCTATCGCGTTAGTGCCAGAGGCAGTGCCAACATCAAAAGCACCTTACAGGATGAGCACACCTGAGTTGGTTGAGTTAAATTTGAAATTAAAGGAAATACTGGACAAGGGATACATTAGACCAAGTGTATCACCTTGGGGTGCACTGGTCTTGTTTGTGAAGAAGCAAGATGGTACTCTCGTATTTTGCATTGACTACAAGAAGTTGAGAAAAGTGACTATTAAGAACAGGTACCCCTTGCCAATGATCGATGACTTGTTCAATTAGCTTAAGGGAGTAGTAGTGTTCTCAAAAATCAATCTAAGATCCAAATGCTATCAGGTATGCATCAAAGAAGAGGACATTTACAAAATTGTGTTCAAGACCAGGTATGGGAATTATGATTTTGTTGTTGTTGTTCCATTTGGCTTAACTAATGCTCCAGCTACATTCATGTTTTTTATGAATAGTGTGTTGCGTCCATATTTGGATAAGTTTTTTATTGTGTTCATTGATGATATACTGGTATATTTTAAAAATGAGGAAGATCATGTTGAGAATTTAGCAGCAATGTTGAGGTTGTTGAGGGAGCATCAGTTGTATGCTAAACTCAACAAGTGTAGTTTTGATTAGACTGAGGTACACTACTTGGAACACATTATCTCCAAGGAAGGCATTGCAGTAGATCCATAAAAGATAAGGGCCATCATGGAGTGGGTAGCTCCTAAGAGTGTTGATGAGGTGAGATCTTTCATGGGTTTGGCAGGATATTACAGGAGGTTCATCAGGAACTTCTCGCGGATTTCTCATCCCATCACATCATTGCAAAGGAAAGGTAGGAATTTTGAATAGACAGTGGAGTGTGAGGCTAGCTTTGAGAAGCTTAAGTAGTTGTTGACACATGCATGATTGCTACAAATTGCATATTTGGACAAAGAGTTTGTAGTATGCACAGATGCTTGCAAGAGAGGACTTGCTGGAGTCCTTATGAAAGATGGACAAGTAGTATGTTATGATTCTTGGAAACTAAATGAGAACAAGCAGAACTACCCGACACATGATCTTGACTTACGAATGATCATACATGCATTGAAGATGTGGAGACACTATCTCTTGGCAAGAGGTTTGTACTAATGAGTGATGACATCGGGTTGAGGTATTTATTTAACTAATCGAATCTAAATGCCAGGCAGACTAGATGGTTGGCCATGATCAACGAGTTTGATTTTGAGATTAGGCACATCAAAGGTAAGGAGAACAGGGTGGCAGATGCTCTCAGTAGATTGGTACAAGTACATAATTTGGTAGTTATGAGCTCTTATGGGACAGAATTATAGGATAGGGTCCTGCAGGCGGGACAATAGGATATCAGGTATATGGAGATTGTGCACAAGTTACAACAGGGTATCGATACAAGTGCAAGTACAGGTACATGTGCAGGTGCATAGGGTATGGATTATTATCTTACAACAGATGAATTGGTTAGGTTCAGAGATAGGATATATGTGTCAGATAGCAGTGAGCTCAAGAAGGTGATCTTGAGGGACTTTCATGCGAAACCTTACTTAAGTATCCCAAGTTATCAGAAGACATTGACTACAATGAAGAGATATTATTATTGGTCAAATCTGAAGAATGATGTATCAGAGTTTGTGGCTAGGTGTTTTGACAGTCAGTGAGTGAAAGAAGAGTGTAAACATCTAGGTGGACTACTACAACTGATCACAATTCCAGAGTGGAAATGGGAGGTCATTTTTATGGATTTCATCACAAGGTTGCCGAAGATAGTGAAACAACATGATTCCATTATGGTCATTATGGAGAGGTTAGCAAAGGTTGCACACTTCATGTTGGAAATAATACTGAGAGGGGGGGGGGGGGGTGAATCAGTATTATCAAGACAAATATTTCCTTTTTCACTTTCAGATAATACACGTTACTTAAGTTAATAAAAACCGCGTATATATGCAACTTCAGATAAGGAAAACTGCGTATATAAAGCAGACTCATAATTTGATTTATCTTTTAGATGTCAGTTATTAATCTATGAATCAGAAGCAAATAAACAGTACTAGAACCAGTGAAACAGAGTAGAAGATAGTCACACACATGAACAAAAGATATAAGGAGGAAACCCAATGTGAGTGAAAACCCCCTGCTGCAATTCGTCTCTATCTTCTTTTTGATTAGAAACTTCTCTTTACAATGTTTTGCACTGGTGCAGTCTTTACCAGTACATTCGCTGCAACCTGCAGAGAGATACAACTCTCTCTCGTTCTCCAGCTTTCTTGGAATGGAACTCCAACCCCCTTAGTTCTTGTACTAGCTTGAGATACTAGTACGCAGGCTCCTACCTGCAGAAGGCTGCAACCTTCTCTCTGCTTTCAGGGACCTCGTTTCATTAATTTTTAGACTGGATCCACAAGTAATATCAATCAAACATCAAGTATTTCTGCATCAACCAAACCCTTTTCACCAATAAAAACTGAATCAAATAAACACTTCTCTGTCAACTATACCCAGAACACAGTAATTGTAATCAAACACCAATTCTGAACCCAGAACACTGCAGCAATAAAACAGAAGCAGCTAGAACATAAATCAAGATATGTACGCTACTTCACTATTCATCAATCTGCGTGTATACGCTTCTGTACCACAACCAAACTGCGTATACGCTTCTTTCATTCACAGAGAAAGCGTGTATACGCACCTGCACTTCACTGAACCTGCGTACAGATCTATAAAGGATAATTTATTCTTTTAAAGATTCAAACATTAGTTAACCCAGATTTATAGATCAAGAGTACGCCACATACAATAGATCAAAATCATACAGAGATACCAATGTTCAAGCCTTGAGATTTTGATCCATCAATAGTCCTTATCCTTCTCGCGCTCAGGTTCCTCCTTCATTCAGATCTAGATCTGCACCATAACCCAATCACCGGTATTCTAGATCTAGCATGATATCAGATATTCAATAAATCAGATGATTTATTACCACATGATCTCCTTCCTCTTTTATAGTTTTATGCCTTCCACAATACCATGGTCCAAAACCATAATAAACAATACCAAGGGCCCAAAAACTGGGGTCAACACTTCTGACGAGATACCATGGTCCAAAATCATAGGTTCAAATTCCAAGGACTAACAACCACTGACCAATAAGTTTCCCACCATGTACGTGCATTGTTGTGCATAAAAGTGCGTGTATATGCATACGCGACTTGTGAATGTATAACCCACGTGTATACACGCCATCGGCAAGGTGAACCCGTGTATACAAGATTTCTTTCATTCTGAGCGCCTGAACTGAGATCTGTCACCAAAGTGAGTTGCCATCAAGGACAGCACCTGTACCATAGCGCCACACCTGTGCCAAAATTCCAACACTTCATACCAGTGAAGTCTACATTCTTAGCTAGGGATGTGGCACAGGTATTCATCAGAGGTGTGGTAAGTTTGCATGGTGTTCGAAAGAATATTGTGTCATATAGGGATGCAAAGTTCACTTCCAAGCTTTTGAAGGATTTATTTGCAAGATTGGGAACAGAGTTGGCCTTTAGCACAAATTATCACTTGCAGACAAAGAGGACCAATAAGATATTAGAGGACATGTTGAGGATGTATGTGATGCATCAATAGAGGAAGTGGGAAGAGTATCTCCCTTTGGTAGAGTTTGCATACAACAACAGTTATCAGGAGTCATTGAGGATGAGTCCTTTTGAGGCATTGTATGGGCAGAGTTGTAACACTCCCATCAGTTGGAGTGATCTGGTTAGTAGGGTATTGATTGGACCAGATATGTTGGTGAACATGGAATAGGAAATGCAGGTGATCAAGAAGAATCTAAAGGCAACACAGGATACGCAAAAGAGTTATGCAGATAGAAATAGGTTGTTCAAGGAGTTCTAGGTTCGGGAATAGGTTTACTTTCACATCAAACTGAAGAAGAGATCCTTGCGGATTGGATCATGTGCCAAGTTGGTAGCATAGTTTTGTGGACCCTTCATTAAGAGGATTGGGCCAGTAGCCTATCAACTTGCACTGCCTCCGACAATGAAAGTAAATGATGTTTCCATGTATCTTTGCTTAAGTATTATGTTAAGGATGTTGATCATTTGATTGAATGGTTTGTATTGTCGATGGAACCTAATGGAGAATTCTAGCTAGAGCCTTAGTGTATATTGCAGAAAAATGTGCTCATGCTTTGGAACAGAGCAATCGAGAAAGTTAAAGTGTAATGGAAACACTTTGGGCCTGATGAAGTTACATGGGAGATGGCGGATCAGATGCGGGCTTTGTATTCTTCCTTGTTTTCCGGTTGAGTCAAATCAGCTTCGATATGGTGGGTTGCCATATGCTTTATGGTGGTTGATATATGCTTTATGATGGTTTGGTATATGCTATATGATGTTTTGGTATAGGCTTAGATATGGTGTTTATTATATGTTTTGATATATGTTATGGTATATGATTTGGTATATGTTTTTGGTATATATTTTTTTGGTAATGTTGCTATAGGTACATATGTATGTGGATGTAAATACCACCATGAGCTATGTTATAAAGCTCCACTATGTGGTATGTTATCATGTTGATATGATGTTTTGGTTTTGAGTAGGTATTTCATTGTAAATACTACAATGATCTATGTTCTAAAGTTCCATGAGTTGTATGTCTTCTTTCAGCAGGTCATTGAGGTATATGTGTGATTGAACACCGAGGACGATGTCCCCTAAGGGGGAGGGTTTTTTAATAGCCCTAGTGAAAATTCCATGTAATAAAGGTTAAAAACAATAACCACCATTGATGGAACACTTATTCCAAGCTAAATGTTGGTCAGGACATCCTAAGGGGTGTTCATTTGGTTGTTTATGGATAAGGAAATTGGTAAAGGAAAAGGCTAAGGATTTGGAAAGGAAAACTGACATTTTTGGCACATTTATTTATGAAAATAATGGGAATTAGGAGAAAAGGGTGGTGAAAGGTCATAGGTTGCATGTGAGGAGGAAAATGAAGGAAAATAATGGAAAATGAAGAAAATAGGGGCCTCATTCATAAAAAATGCTTTTGAGGATTAGTTCGTAACCTTTTGTCTGTTGAGTTTTTGAGCTCTCTCATTATTCTCTCTCTCTCATACTCTTGGACACTTAGAGTTTCTTGGACAAATTTTGGCATTGGATCAAGAAAGGAAAAGAAGGCAAGAGAAAGCAAAGATCAAGCAAGGATCAATCAACTACAACAAGATTCATTACAGGTATTGACTTGCATGTGTATTTTCCTTGCTATATTTGGCATGTCAGGTATTACATTTGGTTCTTTTATACCATTGTATGGGTTTTTCTAGGTGTGATATTGTTTTCAGCCTAGCCTTTCCATTTTCGGATATCCATGGTGTGATGGGGTTCTCATGTTTTGGTTGAGCTGGATTTCTAGATGGATTCGACGCTGGGTGAGGTGGATCTCCAAAATGATAGAATACATGACCTATTAACCTCTGAACCAGACTGTGGTTTTAGATAAAGATGGATTTTGTGTTGCCTTGGATGGCCTAGGAATCCTTGCCGGTGAATGACAAGATATACGTAAAGCCAAGAGGTGGTTTTCTCTTCGTTGGGCCTAGTAATCTCGGGTTTAGGATATGCAGTAAAGCCTGGAGAGTGGGTCTTGGTTTAGGGGCTAGTGATCTGGGTTTGGATTGCAGTAAAACCTGAGATACTAGGAGACATGAAAATTCCTCATGGTGTAGGTGGAGAAATCTGGTGGCATCCATGCTTGTTTGGCCTAGTGATTGGTGGAGATCACGGTAAATCCTATTATGATGTGTTCATTATGTTGGCCTAATGATCCTGGGTGGATTACGGTAAAGGCTAGTTTCTATTGACGAGGGTGAGGTGGTTTAGCATCGGTATGCCATGGTTGGTTCTTTTGGTTTGAGTCCCACATTCATGGTTGGAATATGGCACGGGGGTGAATGGCTAAATAGATATTTGGATCAGCCATTCCATGGTCGGGTGGAACGTGGTAGTCCCATATCCATTTTGTTTATTGCATTCATTAAGGAGAAATTAATTCTCTTGATTTTCATGTGTAAATGTATTGATGTATATGTTGATCTTGATGGTTGACATGTTTATGGTATTTTTGTTCCTATTATGTTAGTTATATGTATATTTTATGACAACAGCTATGTATGGCTCTCAACATGTTTTTACTTGTAAATATATGGATAGTGTATCTATGTCCTAATAGATGATAATGCAGCAAATGACATAAGGGAACAATGGTTCATAGCGATTCTCGTAAAAGTATGAGATCCCTACACTTAATTCCATTATTTACAAGTGTAGGTGACATGTTGATGATATGTTTTACGAAATGTATGGCATGGTCAGCAAGGGTCTAGTTATGGTCCTATTCAGCTTATTACTTTTGCATCATTGTTTCCTTGTACTTTTAATGATTTCAAACTATCACTCCATTTTGGGTAGTGGCCTCAGCTCTAGGCTCAAAAAAGTGGCTTAAATCCCAAGGTCCCTTGCACAGAATTGGCAATTTTTGTCTTTGAATGCTAGCAGGAAAGCCTGTCAGAGTGACTTTAGGTTGTTGGTCTCTCCCTTGCCCAGAGAATGAGAGAAACTATGGCCTAAGAGATCCAGAATAGTAGTGGGACCCAGGGACAAGCTGTTTGAGTGGCTGACTTGTCTCCTAAAGGTTTGGTTGATGATGTTGGATGATTGTATGTGATGTTCCATCGATTCCACTTCCTTAAGGTCACATAGGAGGTCAAATCTAATCATAGTAGCCTCTCGTCTCATGTTTACCTTAGTTGGCATGGTTACTTGGCTGGATGTGGGAGGAAGGTGTTACAGAGAAAATTCTCGCCTGAGGTGTATTAATACTTCTTAAATGTTAGAGGGGATATTAGACAATGTCTGGATTGAGACTATATTCATGAATTATTTATTGGTTTTTTAACTACATAGAAAACACAAACATCCTTGTTCATAGTAGATGATATATATATATATATATATATATATAGTAGAGTACTCAATAATGCATTACAATTTTTTATTATTTAAAGGGGACACATAATGCGACAAAATTCAATAACAGAACAAGTAGAGATAACCCCGCAACACTTCTCATTGTAATATATCATAAGTTGAGCCATTAAAATGAAGATTTGTGAAAATTACACAAGATCTAATTAGAAATGATTAAAAAATATAATAAAGTAGGGCTAAATTACATTCACAATACATGTAGAGGAATTAAAATTTCGTTCAGACAACATGTCATCATAGGTCTCTCTATCTCTCTCTCTCTCTCCCCTCCTTCAGCTTGATCTATGAGGATTTTATAGATTTTTTCTACTATTTTGATAAATTATGGTATGTTCTATGCTTATAACAGTTTACTTCTTTTTCTTATTATATTCCACCGATTAGCAATCACACGTACATAAAGTAAAGTGCAGATAGAACATTAAACGATCGACAGAAAACGAGCCAAGACAAGAGACACAAGATGTGGCGGCTAGCTAGGGACAAACCCCACAATGTGTGGGGAAACCCTTTGATCAAATCTTCTTTTATCTTCAATAATTCAGCAGAGAGAAATAGTACAATAAATTCGATTCATAGCAGTAGTAGCAAACCCTATATCAATAGCATTAGCATTAGCGGATTCATTATCAAACTAGGGCAGACCATATCTCACAAACCGACAGTCGGATTGAGTTCATTCCACCACCAAAAGTTGCAGCTTTCAAAGGAGGTTCAGATGAACCTAGAACGCAGTTCCAAAGAGGAGATATTCTAGGACACGCAAGTCAATCTTTACTTCTGCAGTTGCAGCTTCAGTTTCAACAGTTTCTGGCTTCAAACTAGGGCAGTCGATATCTTGCAAACCGTTCGTCGGATTGACTTCATTCCACCACCAAAAGTTGCGGCTTTCAAAGGAGGTTCAGATGAACCTACAGCGCAGTTCCAAAGAGGAGATCTTCTACACCACGCAAGTCAATATTTACTTCGGCAGTTGCAGCTTCAAATTCAACAGCTTCCGACTTCACATGTGTGAGAGAGAGAGACCCATTTCAGCGCAGTAGAGAAGAGACTCATATCTGCGCAGTAGAGAGAGAGAGATGTGATGAGACGAGTGAGTCAAAATGAGGAAAAGTCATCTTATATTTATACACAATGTTGGTGGGTGAATAGATGCGACTGTTGGGCTTCTGAGCCTACATGAGTTATAGGTCGGCTTGATAATAATTCCATAATCAAAATAAATTCATATCTCCATGAATACTTATCGGAATTGGATGATCTTTATATCAATCCTACACCTCTCGACGAGAGGAATCTAATAAAAAATATTATTAGCCATGAATAAGATGACCCACATGAAGTTTTTCCCTGGTTGCCAATTTTAACACTCCCTCTCAACCATGGAGAACTTCATCTGCAATCTGTCTATCGGTCGTTACTATTCATCCATCAAAAGCACTACCTTGTACAGCCTAACCCTTGCCCTGCTCTGCTCTATTTTTCCTGTTCTGCTTTGTCTTGTTCTGCCCTGCACTGATCTGTACTGTTTTGTTCTGTTCTACTCTGCTTTTGTCTGAATTATGAAGAAGAATAAATGATCGAGGATGTATCATACTGACTCAAAGTCAGTCTCAGAGTATGTACCACTGGTCCCAGACCAGTCTCAACCAACCCAAAGTCAGCGTCATAGTGAGTACAACTCCAATGGTCCCAGACCAATATCATCCTCCACTGGCTCAAAGTCAGTCTTAGAGTATGTACCACTGATCCCAGACTAGTCTCAACCGACCCGAAGTCAGTGTCATAGTATGGTACAACTCCTACCACTGGTCCCAGACCAGTATCATTGATCCCAGTTCAATGGAGGTCATCCTAGCGTAGGGAGTACGGTAGTTACAACGATGCGTCCAACGGTACTACTATGGTCCCTAACTTCATTTCCCTGCTCATTGATCAGATGAGAGGTAATTCCCATGAGTCCCAGACTGCATGGGTAGGATGCATCGATAGGAGAACTGATCAATCCTTTCCTCATAGGAGAACACATCAATCCTGCTACAATTGCCATGGAGAACACATCAATCCAGGCCTCACAGGAGAACACATCAATCCTGCTACAATTGCCATGGAGAACACATCAATCCAGGCCGCCATGGAGAACACATCAATCCCGGCCTCACAGGAGAACACATCAATCCTGCTACAATCGCCATGGAGAACACATCAATCTAGGCCTCACAGGAGAACTAATCATCCTGCTACACAGGAGAGTGAATCATCCTCTCCACAAGAGAGTGAATCATCTTGTCCCACAAGAGAGCGAATCATCTTGTTCCAGTGTGCACCGCCAAGGGAGGGTGAGTCACCCTGTGGTCGTATGTTGCTCCAGTAATAACCGCAAGCCCTCAAAGCTCAATGTATGCAACATGCAGGACCCTTGTACAAGGGTTTCTTACCGACTCCAAGTCGTTTGGGAAAATCACAGATTAGATCTTTCCTCGGGGCTTTGACAAGGTGTATCAACCTGTACATCATCTTAATGCGATGGAGCCTCCTTGCTCATCAACTTACCATATCCAAGATGATGTCTATCTGCTGGAGCAATCGACGAATACGGGATTCCTCAATAATCGAATCCCACCTCTAGTTGTTATAGAGAATCACAGTGGTATCCAATGTAAATCCAAACAGCTCACTGAAGAGCTTTCGCAACCAGACTAACTCACACAAGGTTATGCTAGCAACAATATATCCTGCTTCGGCAGTGCTCAAAGCCACCGACTTCTGCTTCCTGCTCATCCAAGATATCGAAGTAGATCCCAAGGTGAAACAGCACCCGGAAGTGCTCTTACGGTCCACCACACTGCCTGCCCAATCAACATTAGTATATCCAAGTAGTCTCACATCTCCGACAGTGTATCTTAATACATGAGAGATTGTGTCCTGAAGACATCTCAGAAGATTCCTAGCATCAATCCAGTGAGGCTCAACCAAATATGAGCTCACAATGCTAACTGCAAAAAATATGTTCGGATGGAGGTTCACCAAGAACATCAATGTGAATGAGTTTATGAAACTCAGAGGCATTTCCCAAATCTAGTCTAACATCACTACCATATAACTTCTAAAAGTTAAGATCCTCGAGGTAGTCACAGGCTTGCAGTCCATCATACCAAATCTTTCCAATATCTTTACCACATATTTTCCTTGAGATAGGAAAATTTCCCTTGGCTTCTACCACACTTCAAGTCCTTGGTCCTCCATTTCAAATTCAGAAGCCATCTCCCTCTTACATTTGTGAATGAGAGCGTTTGCACCTGTTAGAAAGAGGTCATCCACATACAACACCAATATGAGAGGCTTGTCATCTTCAACCTTAAAGTAAAGGTTAGGATCAGCTTCACTCCTAGTGAATCCCAGCTTCATCAAGTAGCTATCGATCCTCTCATACCATGCTCGGGGTGCTTGCTTTAGCACATAGAGAGCCTTCTTCAACCTGCATACATGAGATTTTCAATCATAAATCTAAAATCCTTCATGTTGCTCCACATAGACCTCTTCTTTGATAGAACCATGCAAGAACGTGGTCTTAACATCCATCTGATGTAGGTTCCATCCTTGTGAAGCCACAAGGGCTATGATCAAGCGGATGGTCGTATATCTGGCAACAGGTGCAAATATCATAGTCTATACCTCCCTTCTGGGATAAACCACGAGCAACAAAATGAACCTTATACTTTTCCATACTTCCATTTGCTGCATGCTTTATCTTGTAAAGCCATTTTGAAGTAACAATTGTCTTGTCCAGGGTTTGGGAACTACTTCCCAGACATCATTCTCCATAATAGACTCATATTCTACGGTCATAACATCCTTCCATACTTGATGCTTGACGGCATTTGAGAATGATGAAGGTTCATTTTGTATGATCGTGCTCATGATGGTCAGGTATCCCTGATACCTGTTAAGTTTCTTACTTTGATGGAAGGTTTAGGGTGCAGCATGTCCTTCAGCATCATCAAGTATCCCCCTAAGCCATGAAGGCCTCTTCCTAGAAGAGGAAGGCTCATGTGGATGAGGATCAATCGGATCCATGGGTTCTTCTACATCAGGCATTGATTCATCATCCTTTTCTTTCGGTTCCCTGGTGTTGGCTTCTTGAGAGCTCCTCAAAGTCGAAATATTGTTCACCTTGCGGAGAACTTCTCTTTAGGAGTCTTGGAACCCAATGCTTGATGAGGGCATCAATTTTGTACATATACGATGGTGATTGTAGTTCCAGCCCATAGAAACATCAGAAGTCTTTGATCATGTAGCATGGCCCAGACAACTTCCATCATCGTGCGGTTCTTCCTTCCCACCACACCATTCTGCTTAGGAGTATGTGGTGTAGTAGTCTCCCTCTTAATGCCAACCTCAGGTATGCCTGAGTGAACCAATTGTAATATATCAGAGGTCTTGATTTGACTTGAAGGGAATGGTCCCCTTTTGAGCTTTCCTTCGGCGCATCCCTGACATACACCTTCTTTCTCTACTTGGAATTCAGGCATCCCTGTTACCATCTGTCTTACATCAGGTAGAGCTTTGTAATGAAGGTGGGCAAACCTCCGATGCCAAAGTTCGAACTGAAGCGATGTGTCACAAGACATGACACCTAGTGGACTTCCACCAACTTGATATAAAGAATCAACTCGAAACCCAAGAGTGAAAGAATCTTTAACATTATTTTTCCATATGCGTATCTTACCATCACTGAAGGTTACCTTATAGCCTTTGTCTTCCATTGCCGAGATGGATACCAGGTTCTTTTTGAGATCAGGTACATCATATTACCTTGATTCAGTTTAAGAAAAACATTGCCTACACCTTTCACTGGGTATTTCATGTCATCTCCAAGGACAATTTCCAGGTTAGTTTCTTTCTCTACCAGATTATAGAGTACTTCTTTGTAACCAATGAAGTGTCTTGAGGCACCACTATCAATGAGCCAAATTCCCATTGAGTCCGAAGGAGCGGAGGTAGATAGAGTAGCTGGTAGATAATATTCAGCCTGCTTATCGTCAACAGTGTTAGATTCATACCTGGAATTTCTAGCCTTCTTGAATGGTTTCCCTCTTCCTTGATTTCCTGCATTCCTTTTTCCTTTGTTGTTGAATTTTCCATTCCTTCGATTACCAAGAGAGGGATTTTGATCATCGTCCCAGTGTGAGTCCTTTCTATCAGGGCACTCCCTTGCATAGTGACCTGCTTTATCATAGATGTAACATCGTCATTTTCTTCTAGCCTTAGGTCTAGCCTTTCCTTTTGATTTAGTCCTAGAATTATTTCTTTTCTTTGCATGAGAAGAAAAGGTAGTAGGAGGACCTTTAGGCATGGGCATTTCTTACACTTCTTCCCTTGTTTCTTCTTGAGTGCATCTAGCCATTAATTCCTCGAAACTAGGAACTACATTATAGTTCAGAAGAGTAGTCTTGAACACGTACCATTCGGATGGTAATCCTCCAAGAGTTGTGAGTGCCATTTCTCTGTCAGTAAGAGTTTCCCCAATAGATAGGAGATCGTTCCTAATCTCGGTGATTCTTAAGAAGTATGCTTGCATACTTTCATCTTTACTCTTCTTGATTTACCTCAGCTTATTTCTAAGAAACAAAACTTGATTTGCATCATTAACTTTAAATAAACTCACCAGTCTGTCGTAGATTTCCTTGGAGGTGTCTAGATCAGAGATGTAGGCCACCAAGTGCTTGTCGATAGAGTCCCAGATGATCTTCTTTGTTTTGACTTCTCCATTTTTCCATTTGTTCCAGGCAACAATAGATGCATTTGATGAAGGCTCAACAATATTGCCTCTTACATGGTCCAGCACTCCCTGTCTTCAAGAGTTAGATCGATAGACATCTTCCATCCATGATAGTCAGCTTTCTCACGGAGCTTGTCCTCGGCAGGAAAGAGTGTTGAGGACCCCATAGTTCTTTTAGGATAGCCTTGCCAATCTTCTCTTCAATGATTGCTCTTGCTCTTGCTCGGGCTTTGTCTTCACCTCAACTCTGATACCATGTTAAATTATGGTATGTTCTATGCTTATAACAGTTTACTTCTTTTTCTTATTATATTCCACCGATTAGCAATCACATGTACATAAAGTAAAGTGCAGATAGAACATTAAATGATCGACAGAAAACAAGCCAAGACAAGAGACACAAGATTTGGAGGCTAGCCAGGGACAAACCCCACAATGTGTGGGGAAACCCTTTGATCAAATCTTCTTTTATCTTCAATAATTCAGCGGAGAGAAATAGTACAATAAATCTGATTCATATCAGCAGTAGCAAACCCTATATCAGTAGCATCAGCATTAGCGGCTTCATTATCAAACTAGGGCAGACCATATCTCACAAACCGACAGTCGGATTGACTTCATTCCACCACCAAAAGTTGCGGCTTTCAAAGAAGGTTCAGATGAACCTACAGCGCAGTTCCAAAGAGGAGATCTTCTAGGCCACGCAAGTCAATCTTTACTTCTGTAGTTGCAGCTTTAGTTTCAGCAGTTTCCAGCTTCAAACTAGGGCAGTCGATATCTTGCAAACCGTTCGTCGGATTGACTTCATTCCACCACCAAAAGTTGCGGCTTTCAAAGGAGGTTCAGATGAACCTACAATGCAGTTCCAAAGAGGAGATCTTCTACGCCACGCAAGTCAATCTTTACTTCGGCAGTTGCAGCTTCAAATTCAATAGCTTCCGGCTTCACATGTGTGAGAGAGAGAGACCCATTTCAGTGCAGTAGAGAAGAGACTCATATCTGCGTAATAGAGAGAGAGAGATGTGATGAGATGAGTGAGTCTAAATGAGGAAAAGTCCTCTTATATTTATACACAATGTTCGTGGGTGAATAGATGCGACTGTTGGGCTTCTGAGCCTAAATGAGTTGTAGGTCGGCTTGATAATAATTCCATAATCAAAATAAATTCATATCTCCATGAATACTTATCGGAATTGGATGATCTTTATATCAATCCTACACCTCTCGATGAGAGGAATATAATAAAAATATTATTAGCCATGAATAAGATGACCCACATGAAGTTTTTCCCTGGTTGCCAATTTTAACATATTTTGATCCCACTCACTTGATCTAGTCTAACTTGATCCTTTTGAAAAAATTCAGGTACTTTCGTCCACTTTTTCTTTGATTCCTTCAAAACTAACGCCTAGATCCTTCTTTTAGAACATTGAAAAATCCTAAGAAAACCACTTTCTTCCTCTGGTTTGCACTTTCCCCTTTCTATTCTTGGCTTCTGAATTCCTTTTCCATATAATTTTCCTTCTTCCACTGATAATTTCCATGACTCTTTGCTAGCCAAAAATTGATGAAAACTATTCAAAAGGGAAGGACCTAATAGGCTCCAACCACAGTCTATTGACTCACCCTCAGGTCAATCCTTGTCTTCACACTTATCTCTTCCCATGGTTGTGAAAATGATATTGATGCTTTATCTCCCTATTTTTTTTCTTCACCTACAAATGAAGGACCCAACTTTGGTACTATCTACAAAGTCTCAATCTTAAAAGAGTGGTAGTAATCCATTGCATATTGTGAGGAGGAAAGTAAAGTAATATCCCACTCATTGAATTAATTAGTAGTCTCAACAATTGGGTGTTTAGATCATGCAGTGAGCAAGGTTGTCCATTGCATTTTTGCATCATGATTCAATTTATAAAGCTTCATAAATTTATCTTTAGCGAGAGGATGAAGGTCGCAAACAACAACCTTGACTCTATGTGAATCCTCCTCTAGCACATGAATTTTCTTCTCAGTACATTTGGCATCATTAAATAATTGTTGTTGTTATTCCAAGTCATTAATATTAAGGGCCTTCTCTATGAGGTGTTTTTTTGTTCATGCAATAGGTAAATAGGTATGTTGCACTTAGAAAGTAAACTAGGCCAATCTTGAACTTGGTGGAATATCTCTTGGGAATTCCATGTACAATGTTGGAGAATAGTTTTGGAAGAGGATTCCTGCTTGATAATATCAGTAATTTGTTTTTGGAACTTTGTTGTAGAATATAGAATATATTTTTTGTAAACGGACGACAGTACCAAACAATTCTATGTTTGTAGCAGTTATCTCTATATAAGAAGTTGTGAGGAACTCCATACATTGTGTAAGTTGACATAGGTAGAAATCCTCTCGAACATCATAAATGAATTATTCAATGGATGGCCATATATGATGGAGCTTAGAGCTAATCTCTTCAACTTGTTTTTCCAAGTTCTCTTTTTCACCATGCAGCTAGTCTCCTTCCTCAATGACACTGAGGAGTTGTTGTTGTTGTTGCTCATGCATAGTAAAAATCTCTTTATACCATGAGTAAGATAGAACTACGTATTCTTCAAACTAAACCAATGAATCCCTGATAAAATGAAATCATTGCACGATGATGAGGTCTGAAGATCATATGGGGACAAACTATCATCTAGAGGAAACTTAGCCTATAAGGCTTGACCACTTGCAATAGATTTCTCAAGCTACCCTTCTGGTGAACTCTCTAGTTCTTAAGTCTGCTCCTACTAAGAATCTTCAGGGATTTTAAAAATAATGTGAGATGGAAATAGAGGAACTATATCTAGGGATTGTGTGAATATATGTAAAGCTTCTTGACAATAGTTAGGGTCTTGGCTGAGGGGAGAAAGTTGTGTTGGTGAAATGTCTATGTTACTAATTTTGGAATAGATGGAGGTTTCACAGGTGGCACAATAATTATTTCTATAGTCAGATTAATTTAAATTGTATCCTTAATCTTTGACTCTATCTCTATTTCAGTAATATTTCCAGTGGTGTCTCCAAGGTCAGAATGCTCAGAAGGATTGTCTGAGATGGATGTAGATGGTGAGGCAGTATGAGGGGATGACACGTGACTATCAATTGGAGACTTAGAAAGTGAGGAATTAATATGTTCTTAAACAATATTGGTGGGTTCGATAGGATATCTAGGTGCGTTTCCGGTAATATTAACAAAAGTTGAAGAATTAGCTACTGGATTAGTAAGCTTGGATGTAGCAAAGGCTTGAGAAAAAGAGAAAGTGTTAAAGGAAGTAATATGGTCAATATCTTGAATGGTAGGTGGTGCAAATGAGATAGGGCTTATGGAGACAAATGGAAGTGTTGATAGTTTGAAAGTCTTACAAACATATGGAACTACATCAGGGATGGAAGAATTTATACTAAATGGATTCACCAACTATTCCATGATAGATATAGTTGCATGAGAAAAGGACACACATTCCTAGAACTGCTTCATGAAAGGTTGGAAATTAGTTGTGGATGAAGGAGCATATGATGGGATATCATGTAGATTCATCGTGCCAATTGATTAGACAATGTCAACCTCTATTTGCATGCACTAGACTCCCTTGCAAGCTAGTACTTCATTGTGGAATGCTTCCTATGACATGTAATAAGAAAATTCCTTCATCTTTAATGTATCCTTGTTGATAGATTTGGGTTGAACAAAGGTGTTGTTGTGGCTGATACTAAACAACATTTGATATGCATATTTTTTCAAAAAGGATTGAAGAACCCTAATCTTCAACTAAGTAGCATCAAGAATTTGGCATGCCATTTTTCAAATGCTTTGTCAATAAAATTTTTGTTGGCGGTATAAGCTTGAGTTTTCATGGGAGCATAAGTGAGAGAAAGGGCTTATCCTTTTGTTACTTCAATTGGGTCTCAGTCCTTTGGGGTGCACCATTTCATCATCACCATAAAAGCGTCTAAATATACATAGATAAAATAGGTAGTTCACTTGTACACATCTTCACAAGCTACAAAAAGTTAATTGAGAAGGAAATTGCACCAGTTCAATGGCTCACCTTGCACATAAAATATATGACAGAGATTGCATCCAGTGTACACTTCCCTTTTGTGTGATACTACATGATTTTAACGAGGATAATATAACATGAAAATTTAATTAGATTATCATTTATCATGTTGATAACAACTCCATGGCCCTTCTAATGAGTGCCATATTTCTCATATAAATTACCTTTTCCCTTCTTCTTACTCTTCTTTGATGTGCTTTGAAATGTGGTGGAGCTGTCTTAAGTGTGCATGGATAATCTAGTGAGATTATGGATGTCATCCACATGGACATGATACTCCTTATTGAGCTAGAGTGAACCATTATATATCATGCTTATAAGAAGCTTGTACCTCATCGCTTCATCTATAGTGTTGAAGATAGGTAAATCCCTCAATTTCATAAGTGTAGACCACTGCAAAGGATGAAACTAAGGCTTGATCCTCAAACTAGCTTTGTTAGACCAGGTTAAAATAGAAGACATGTAGACTTATGAACTCAAAGTTGGGAATAATGTTGGTTCGAACAAATCGTTGTTGATGAGAGTAACCTTCTTGTATTTCCCCAAGATTCCTTATATAGGTTGTTGGCTTGATGGGGCCTCACCCAAGTTCATCCTTACACTACTGGCCCTTTCGGCATTAGCCCGCAGGGTGTAGACCAAAATCTCACCCAAAGCAGTATCGGGGGATGCTGGAACCAAGTTTCCGCACCCTGAGCTAGTCATGATGTCGGTCTATTCCTTCTTTCACGTAGTTTGTTAAGCTCTAGGGCTATGTCTTCCTAACCCCTTATTCCTCCCTTCTATATCTTTGTGAAAGGGTACGGTTGGGCTTCACACAGCCCTAACCTTCGATTCAGATACCTTCGCGCTGCTAAGGCAGCGTATTGCACAGATTGTCAAGTTATCTGAAGAATCTTACGTATCTTATCAGGTAATCATAGTTAGCACCTTGTAAACAAATGTTCTTACTTGCGTTCACTTAACCAATGTAATTACATACATTCATGCATCATATAAGCATTATAAATGAAATTCATACATAACATGTCAAGATGCATTACTAGGAACAAAGACACAAAATTTGCTGAATACTTCTCTTTATTGATATCTTCCAAGTGATTATAGACTTTATCCACCCTGTGCACACAACTGCAGCGGTCCGTGCACTCAGCTGCAGACTTCCACCCTAGGCCTTTGTGCACTTAGCTGCAGAGCCACTATCTACGCTACAACCCGAAACATAGACTTCTTACTTCAGAGCTCTAACTGTCTGACTCCAACCCATTACTCATAAACTTCTTAGAGCTTAGCTCTTTTTATATAATCCCATGGTCCATGGACCATGGGTAGATATTTTACAACAAGCTATACTTTACAAAACTAAGGGCAGACAACCCTTTATGACTCATGACACCTTCATGCTCCACGACCACAACATGCGGAGACTTTACTATTTTATTATCAAATTCAACTCAAAACATGGGATTTTTTGCCCCAAAACTGTCCTTGGGGGATCTCGTTCCCAACATGCCCCCAACAGAAACATCGTGACTCACCCTTGAGTCACTTGGCAGGCATGTATATCTTTGTGAAAATACTTTCTAGTTCGACTCGTATGACCGTAACCTCAACTGTGCACTATGCGACCCCCTGCTTTGCATCTTCAACCATTTACTCGGTCACTGCTCCTGAACTGTCAGCCTAAAGCTTTTGCTGCATCGCTTGCAGAGTCACAAGCTTGCCTTCAATAGATCCTATCACCATGTAAGCTTGATCCAGCCAAGGATTCAGCCTTTCCTTCAGCACTGCTTCCTTGTGCAACACTGCATCCACCTGTTCCTTCAGCTGCTTGGCCTCCTACAACTTTGCTAGTCTTTGTGTCAGTGTGACGGTTCGCACTGTGCCCTTAACCTCATCATAGCACTGTTGTAGCTCATGTGCTTCTGTCTCTAGTCACTGTACATTGGGGTCCTCCTGCAAGCTTGTCAAGACCTCAAACAACTACTCAAAAAGTTATGGGTAGTCTGCTACTACACTATACACCATTACTACTGCTTCTATGATAGCGATCGCCCACTGCTCCTTCACTTCTGGCAGAATTGAAGGCTGGGCCTTCAACTGTAATTCTATGATTTTTAGGTTCAACTCCAGCTGAACCCTCACCATCTCAGTACGAGTGTCGTGCACCCTTGTGGCCAGCTTGCGGATGCACACCTCGACTGGCTCCTCCTCAAGAATGGCTAACTCTGGGACCATTCAACATGCCTCCTCGATGCCTTGCATAATGCGTTTTCTTTGATTGGTTGCCTCGATCTGAATGGTGATGGTAGAGTCTCGTTGTAGTGCCATCTACTCATTGAGGATCCATTGTTCATTGATCACCTAGAGGGCGTGGTGCTCACGATCCCTCAGCTTTGCAATTACTCCATCCTGCAAGAGGTGGAGTGCTTCATGTGAGAGAATTACCAAATTCAACCCTACTCCCTTTAGGGTACTGACAATGGGCCTGTCAGCATCGTTCTCCATGATCAGTGCTCCATCAGGAAGCATTATCACATTGGAGGCCTTCGCGCATAACATCTCAGCAGCCTCTAAAGTGCCAATGGAAAGGCTGGTAGACATCGTGCCAGCCTATAATGCATGGGTCTATAGCTCTTGCAAACCTGTCTGGATAGCCCCCAAGATTGTCTGCTACTGCTACTCAAATTTTTGTAGGGCCTTCACGGTGACATCCCTCACTGTGTCACCGATATCATGCAGATCACCCTTTGTTAGTGTGATGGGGTCCAATGATGTCTTGGTAGCCTTTCATTTCTTCCTGGACCCTCCTTTCTCTGGCTCCCTTGGGCAGTTGATGTAGGCGTACATCTCCTATGGGTCCGTGTTGTGCTATTCATCTGTCTCTTCCTCTATCTTAGGTGAAGGCGACCTCACGCCTTTGTCAGAGCCTCACTCTATCCCACCTATCTACTGCGCGGCCTCACGCTCCACCTGGGCCTTGTCAGCGTCCTCCTTCTTTCTCTTTTCTCACAGCTGATTCATCTTTAGCTTGGCCTCTTCCTTATTTTTCTGTGTGGAAAACTTGCTTCCTCCCACCGCCAAGTCTGTTGTAGAGTGCCATTCTACTAGCCATTAATGAAGTACTGCATCAATGGCGTCATCCGTTGCCAGGTAAGGAAAGTCATACCATTTCTGCACAGGGTACTTTCACACCCTGATGAATACATGATGGAAGTCTGCCTTAAATTCTGTGTAGCCCTGCAGGTTGGCATAAACTGTAGGTGACAATTGCGGTTTGTGATTGATGGCCATGTGTATGTTCATCTCCATCAATATCCAGAATATCTTGTTATCCTTGACTCGTTGTGCATCCTTGGTCACCCACAACGAAGCATACTTTGCTACTTCTGGGAGGTCTGGCAGGACCGAAGGGAACTGGCTGTCCTCTGGTAGCTCCCACACTACCAACACAATTGACAACATATCATGTGGAACTTCTTTGAGTTGACAAGAGTCACCTTTCCTAAATCTTGTAGCCATTGAAGTGCTATCCTTGTTCTCCTCTCTGTTGACCTCAAGATGTGTCAATTCTCCATCAAAAGTTGGAAATGATAGCTCTTGAACACTTACATCTGAGCTCAAGTTTTTTTCATGTCGTTCATCAGGAGCTTTGCTTAACTCAGTATCCAAAGGTAACTCCTCACCTTTTATTTCCTCAGTCGTCGGTAAGCTTTGAAAAATATTGTTTGATTCACAAATCCCCTCAGTACTGACAATGACATTGGATTGCCCATGGTTCACATCAAATACAGACAGATTTTTTGAATATGATTTAGAGTTATAAATATCCTAGGTTTGAATTTCATCCAGGTGAAAAACCTGACTCTTGATTACAGGAACATTGTTGCCAACATCTAAGTTGTTCACAGAAAAATTACCCCCACTAGGTATTTCAGTTATGCTTTGTATCTTAAAATCTCTGATAGTTGCATCTGATTCCGCATCTACTTGACTGGGTACTGAGCCACTTAATTCTAATTTATTAAACTTTTCAGTGACTTGACCAATGTCCATAGACCTTACATTGTCCACAGGCTTTACATATTCAACAGGCTTATTAATCGCTTCATGGCTATCTCCTACAAACTCATACACAGGTCTTGACGGTCCATTTATCCTCTCTATTAGCAATGTTGAGGTCCCCACATTTAATGAGTTCACGCCATTCATTGAGCTCCCTAATTGATGTAAAGTTGATGAACTTTCATCAACAGATAAAGAAATGCCAACAAGACTTGAGAAAGAGACAACATAAACAGAATCAGGTTCTTGAGGTAATTTTAACATCTTCTCGCTGACCTTTCTGGTCAAATCAGAAGAAGAGACTGAAGCTTCCTTTGAATCGTCATATTTCAATGTAGAAGGTGCCTTTCGTTGATTCTTTTTTTCAGATTTCTTTTTTGAATGCTCCCTTGCTGTTGAACCTGATGCTTTAATAGAATCATCTTTAGGATTTTCATGGCCAGAGGTTTTTGATCCCAGTTTTTGAGCATAAATAGTGGCACAAGTCCTGTATTGTTTTAGCAGACCTAGTCTCCACCTATTGTAGTTCAGATGCAATACTCAGGACCAAGTTCACAACAATTATTGGGTACTCCTCCATGACCACCACCAACATTACCATCACATGCCTTGCATTCACAACAAGTGATGATGCAACAAGGGTAGTGTTTGAATGTTCAACCACATACACTGCCACCTTCACTACATTGTATGCCACAACATATTAATCCCATTGGTGGTAAGTTTTCATCACAACAACTACCATAGATAGTCAACCATCTGGGTACTCAAATGAGTCTTCCCATGGGACCAAGCTACCAGGCGGGATTTCTAGTACACAATTTGGGTATCTAGTGATGGATCACCATATTCCTACCCATACCAATAAGGTGGTGAAGATTACTCATCCATAGACTCATGAAGAGCTGAGGTTTGATTCCAGTGGTAAGAAATCTGAGTCAGATAATGCTGCCACAACTTCTCTTCCAAGATCTATGTCCTTGTCAGTGAGAATGGAAACAAATGGTTCTATTCTCTCACGTCCTCTAGGTGTTTCACACGCTATAAATTTTTACCCTGTACAGACAGGATCATATGGTCATCCTTCATCTATAATTTATCCACATTCAAGAAATTCAGTTCCACCCCAAAGATCTAATTCTGACATTTGTACATCAATCACCAACACAAATTGTTTCCTCTAGGATGTATTCACAGACCATTGTTCCCAAGCTTGAAACTTCTGGGGCTTCTAGCACTGAGCTTTCATAGCCTATTGTTCATGATGGTGCTGCAATTCCAGTTTCTCTAACAAGTGGTGATGGCATAACACAAACTCACCTTACATCAACTTTAGAAAAGGATATGTCTATTACTTCATCCTCTACTCAGACTCAAGATACTCATTTGCTAAGCAATGCAACCGACATGCCCCAAAGTAAACCACTAGATTCATCAGAATAACTTTTCACTCTAGTAGATAGTGTTTCTTCAAAACTTGATAATGTTGAACCTTTGGGTTCATCTTCATCATCTATAGAAAATGAGGTATCAGTCTAGAGCTGTGGTGTAACAAAACCTATGGTGGTCTTAGCTACGGATGACATAAAACTCTCAATGACATGCAAAACTGTTTCAACTCAGTCAGTGCCAATTTTTGATAGGGTTTCATATTGTACCACTGTTTAGCCAAACTAATCCCTACAGTACTGGCCCTTTCAGCATCAGCCCGTGGAGCGCAAACTGAATTCTCACCTGAAGCAGTATGGGGGGATGCTGGAACCATGTTTCTACACCCTGATATGGTCATGATGTCGGTTTTATTCCTTCTATTTCTTCTTTCATGCGGGTCATTAAGTTCTAGGGATCTATCTTCCTAACCCCATATTCCTCGCTTTGATACCTTTGTGGAAGGCTACGATTAGCCTTTGCACAAACCTAACCTTTGATTCAGATACTTTCGTGTTGCTAAGGCAGCGTATTGCACAGATTGTCAAGTTATCTTAAGAATCTTACTTATCTTATCATGTAATCATAGTTAGCACCGCGTAAACACATATTCTTACCTATATTCACTTAACCAACATAATTACATACGTCCACGCATCATATAAGCATTATTAATGAAATTCATACATAACATGTCAAGATGCACTAATAGGAGCAAAGACACAAAATTTGCAGAATACTTCTCTTTATTGATATCTTCCAAGTGATTACAGACTTTATCCACCCTGCGTACACAACTATAGGGGTCCATGCACACAGGTCTAGACTTCCACCCTAGGCCTCTACACACTCAGCTTCAAAGCCTCTACCTATGCTACAACCTGAAGCTTAGACTTCTTACTTTAGAGTTATGACTATCTAACTGTTACTCCATTCTATTTCTTAACTACTTAGACCTTAGCTCTTTTTATACAATCCCATCGTAGGTGGACCATGGGTAGATGTTTTACAGTTGACTTTACTTTAAAATACTAAGGTAGACAACCCTTTATGGCTCATGACACCTTCGCGCTTCGCGGCCACAAAATGCAAAGACTTTACTATTTTATTACAAAATTAGACTCAAAGCATGGGCTTTTAGCCCCAAAACTGTCCTTGGGGGATCCCGTTCCCAATAGGCCCCCAACAAAAACATCATGACTCAGCGTAGAGTCACTTGGCAGGTGTGGAGATCTTTGTTTGAAGATCTTCTAGTTTGACTTGAATGACCACAACCTCAGGTGTGCACTGTGCGGCAGCCTGTTTTGTGTCTTCGACCATCTGCGCGGTCACTGCTCCTGAACTGTCGGCCTGAAGCTTTTGTTGAGTTGCTTGTAGAGTCGTAAGATTTCATTTAATAGAACCTATCACCATGTTAGCCTCATCCAACCAAGGCTTCACTCTTTTCTTCATCACCGCTTCGTTGTGCAGTGCTGCATCCACCTGCTCCTTTAGCTGCTTGGCCTCCTCTAGCTTGGCTTGTCTTTGTGTCAGTGTGACGGTTCATGCTATGCCCTTAACCTCATCATGGTGCTGTTGTAGCTTGTGCGCTTCCATTTCTAGTCGTTGTACATTGGGGTCCTCTTGCAAGTTTGTCAAGACCTTAAACGACTTCTCAAAAAGTTGCTTGCAGTCTACTACTACACTATCCACCGCCACTACTTCTTCTGTGACAGTGGTCGATCGCTGCTCCTTCACTTATGGTAGAGTTGAAGGCTAGGCCTTCAACTGTAATTCCGTGATTTTTAGGTTCAACTCCAACTAAACCCTCGCCATCTCAGTACGAGTGTCGCGCACCCATGTTTCCAGTTTGCGGATACACACCTCGACTAGCTCCTCCTCTGGAATAGCCAACTATGGCACCATTCAACATGCCTCCTCGATGGTCTGCATAATGTGCTTTCTCTAATTGGTCGCCTCAGTCTCAACGGTGATGGCAGAATCTCGTTGTAGTGCCATCTGCTTGTTGTTGATCCGTTGTTCACTAATGACTAGGAGGGAGAGGTGCTCACGGGTCCTCAGCTCTACAATCACTCCATCCTACAAGAGGTGGAGTGCTTCACGTGGGAGAGATGCTAGATTCAACCCTACTCTCTTTAGGGAGTTGACAGTGGGCCTGTCAGCTTCATTTTCTGTGGTCAGTGCTCCATCAGGCAGCATTATTGCACTGTAGGCCTTTGCTCGCAACATCTCAGCAACCTCTAAAGTGTCGATGGCAAGGCTGGTATACACCATGCCAGCCTATAATGCGTGGGTCTATAGCTCTTGAAAACCTATTTGGATAGCCCCAATAATTGTATACCGTTGCTGCTCAAATTGTTGTAGGGCCTCTGCGGTGACATCCTTCACTGTGTCACCAATATCATGCAGATCACCCTCTGTTAGCATGATGGGGTCCAACAATGTCTTGGTAGCCTTTGATTTCTTCCTGGACCCTCCTTTCTCTGACTCCCTTGGGCGCTTGATGAGGGTGGACATCTCCTGTGGGTCTACGTTGTGCTTCTCATCTGTCTCCTCCTTTGTCTCACATGAAGGTGACCTTGTGCCTTTCTCATAGCCTCGCTCTCTCCCACTTGTCTACTTTTCCGGCTTCTGCACAACCTCGCGCTCCACTTGGGACTTATCAATGGCCTCCTTTTTCCTCTTTTCGGCCAGCTATGTCATCTTAAGCTTGGCCTCCTCCTTATTTTTCTATGCAGCGGACTTTCTCCCTCTGACCTCCAAGTCTGTTGAAGCGTGCCACCCTCCCAACCATTGATCAAGTACTGCATCGATGGCATCATCCGTTTCCAGGTAAGGCAAGTTGTACCATTTTTGTGTAGGGTCTTTCCGTGCCTTGATGGATACATGATGGAAGTCTGCATTAAATTCTTCATAGCCCTACAGGTTGGTGTACACCGTAGGTGACAATCATGGTTTGCGATTGATGGCCATGTGGATGTTCATCTCCATCAAGATCCAAAAAATATTACTGCCCTTGACTCACTGTGCGTCCTTGGTCACCCACAGTGAAGCGTACTTTGCTGCTTCTAGGAAGTCTAGCATGACCGAAGGGAACTGCCTGTCCTCTGGTAGCTCCATACACTATTGGCCCTTTTGGCATCAGCTCGTGGGGCATAGATCGAAGTCTCACCCAAAGCAATATGGGGGGATACTGGAACCAAGTTTCCGCACCCTGAGATGGTCGTGATGTCAGTCTATTCCTTCTATTCCTACTTTCACACAAGTCATTAAGTTCTAGGGCTCTGTCTTCCTAACCCCTTATTCCTCCTTTCGATACCTCCGTGAAAGGGTACAGTTGACATTCGTGCATCCCTAAGCTTCAATTGAGATACTTTCGCGCTGCTAAGTCAGCATATTACACAGATTGTTAAGTTATATTAAGAATCTTACTTATCTTATCAGGTATTCATAGTTAGCACCATGTAAATAGATGTTCTTACTTGTGTTCTCTTAACCAACGTAATTACATACATTCGCGCATCATATAAGCATTATAAATGAAATTTATACATAACATGTCACGATGCATTGACAGGAAAAAAGACATAGAATTTGCAAAATACTTCTCTTTATTGATATCTTCTAAGTGATTACATACTTTATCCACCCTGCGCACACAGCTGCAGACTTCCACCCTAGGCCTCTGCGCACTCAGTTGTAAAGCCTCTACCTATGCTATGACCCGAAACTTAGACATCTTGCTTCAGATCTATGACTATCTGACTCGAACCCATTACTTTTACAGCTGACTTTACTTTAAAAAGCTAAGGGTGGACAACCCTTTATGACTTATGACACCTTCACGCTCTGCGACCACAACATGTGGAGACTTTACTATTTTATTACAAATTATACTCAAAACATGGGCTTTTAACCCCAAAACTATCCTTGGGGGATCCCATTCCCAACACAGGCACAATGCGGTCATCAAAGAAATAAAAATGGATCATTTGTGTAGAAAAGAAGCCCATGGTGGATGGTCAATGACTATAGATGAATTGCATAGGGTGATGGTGAAAAAATTGGAACATAGGGAAATCAGGGAGAAGGATCCCAAATATACAAACACAAATGAGAAATAAGACTTTTGTGTTCAACACTTATGGAAAATATAGTAACATATCATGGAATGACTTGTCTGTTGGTGATTAAATCTGAAAAATTAGCAAAATTGGACTTGATTCAGATATTGATGACACCAAGACATACATCCCCATGACATGATGCATATGACCCAAAAAGGAAATTCCACATCAATAAATTCAATAGAAAGTAATGGTAATGTCGTCATCCCACATCTACCCAAGCAACCTTGAGGGAATGGAGTTGACAAAACAAGACCTTATAGACCTCCCTCAGGTGCTTCAGGATCCCCAGGAGCTAATCCACCACTCTGGGTGTCCAAACCCTGAGTTAACCTAGAATTTCAATGAATTAAAACCACATTCACTCCCATGCCAAGGCATGCATGTGACTAGAACCCTATAGTCACTCCCAAAATACTTGCAAGGGAGAGAATACAGTTTTTGCTAGCCAATTCTGTGCCAAAGACTGTGAGATTTAAGCCACTTTTTAGAGTTTAGTCTCCAAGCCAATGCCTAGAACTTGATGAGTCTTTCCAAGACATTAAATGACACCAAGGAAAAGCCTCTAACACAAAACTTGATCAAGGGCTTGACCTAACCACGCCTAACCACGATAGACATTTTGCCAAACAATTAGTAAATATGCAACCTACAAGTGTAAATAATAGATCTGAGCATAGGGGTCTCATACTTATTTCAGAATCAGTAAGAACCATTGCTCCCTCATTTCATTTACCGTGTTATCATTTATTAGGTCAGTGATACATTATCCAATCATTTACAAGTAAAAACATGCTCAAAGCCATAAATAGTTGTTCTCATAGAACATACATATAACCAACATAATAGGGATAGGAATATCATAAACATATCAGCCATAAAATCCACATATACATCAATACATTTACACATGAAAACCAAGGGAATGAATTTGTCATTAACAAATATAATAAACCAACCGGAGATGGGATTACCATGTTCCACCCAACCATAGATTAGCTGAGCCAAGTCTCTCTTTAGCCATTCACTGCCATGCCATATTCCAAGCCTGAATGTGGGACTCAGCCCAAAAGAATCAACCAAGGCATATCGAGGCTAAACCACCTCACCCTCAGCAATAGAAACGAAGATTTACTATAATTCGTCCTGAATCACTAGGCCAACACAATGAACACATCATAATAGGATTTATTGTGATCTCCACCCGATCACTAAACCAAACAAGCATGGATGCCACCATATTTATCCACCTACACTGTGAGGAATTTTCCTATCTGCTAGTCTCTCAAGATTTACCGTAATCCAATATCAGATCACTAGGCCCTAAACTGAGACCCTAGTCTTTCAGGCTTCACCACAATCCACATCGAATCACTCAGACCTAAACCAAGGCCCACTCTTTAGGCTTTACCATATACCCCAAACCTAGGATTACTAGGCCCAACGGAGAGTAAACCACCTTTAGGCTTTATCGTATATCTTGCCATTCACCATCAAGGATTCGTAGGCCATTCGAGGTAGCACAAAATCTGGCTGTACTGCAACCCACAATCTGGTTCAGGGGTTACTATGCCATGTGTTCTATCATTTCGGAGATCCACCTCACTCAGCTTCAAGTCCATTAGGAAATCCAACTCAACCAGAACATGAGAACCCCATCAGAGCATGGCTATCTATAAATGGCAAGGCTAGGCTAAAAAAACTGTTATACCTCACAAAATCCATCCCATAACAACAAAAGAACCACATGCAATACTATGCATGCCAAGTCTAGCAAGGAAATCACACATGCAAAGCAGTACCCAGAGAGAACCATGTTGTAGCTGATTGATCTTGCTCTTCCTTGCTTGATCCATCCTTCTTCTTGCCTTCTTTTCCTTACTTGGTCCCATGCATAACCAAAGAAAAAGCTTCAACCAAGATCTTAGACTCACTAAGAGCTTGCCAACTGATCCTCAAAAGCCTTTTTATGAATGAGGTCTCTACCTTCTTCATTTTCCATTATTATCCTTCAATTTCCTCCTCGCATGCAACCTGTGACCTTTTACCTTTCTTTCCTCCTATTTTCCTTTATTTTCATAAATAAATGTGCCAAAAATGCCATTTTTGCTTTCTAAAGCCTTATCCACTACCTTTTCCAATTTCCTTAGCCATAAAAAACCAAATGAACACCTCCACTAGGATGTCCCACCCAACATTCAACTTGGATTATGTGTTCCATCACCGTGGCCTTATATATATATATATATATATATATATATATATATATATATATATATATATATATATATATATATATATATATATATATTTACATGAGTTTTTAACCAGGGCTGTTACAAAACCCTCCCCCTTTGGGGAACACCATCCTCCGTGTTCAATGACACTTATAATCAACAAGACTACTGAAAACAAAACATACTTCCCATGGAGCTGTCTAACATAGCTCGTTGCAATATTTACAATGAAAGACCTTCTCAAAAGCAAAACATAATGACATGAAAATGAAAATATAGCAACCATACTGCATATTGGAGCTTTATAACACAACTCATTACAGTATTTACAATAATCACATATACACATATGCACATTTGCTAAACCAACAAATAAAAGGATGTGATGCCTGTATCAATCAACAAGGGAATCCAGAGGATCCCACCTCCACCCTCAAAGTAATACTAGGGTTCACCTCCTTCCCAAGATGTCCAAAATCCATTGTCACAGTTAAAGTTGCATCCAATGTTCAATGCTACAATCCTGTGTCACTTATCCTCTCAGTGAACAATTACCATCTTATTGTTCTAGGGGCGCACTCCCAATGTGCATCTGATTCCATCTAGAAATGATCATGACCAAAAAAAAAATATCAGTGACCTTCCCTTCTCTGCTACACAGTCCCTAAGGAAATCTGGTCATCCCCTTCCATGCAGTCACTCACCTTCCAAGTTCCTAGGCATCCCCTATCCCGGGTGATCCATCCCTTGGAAAGGCTACCTCAAATTGGAAGATACAAAACCAAGGCATATCCGTACCTCAAAACCATCATACCAGTCATAGCATGCTCATGGAAATCAATGGACACTATTGGGTACCAATGTCCCACAATGGCCCTACTCCTGAAGTGCTTTACCAACATAATCTTGCATGTTCTAATTTCTTTCATTGCTACTGCCAATTCTTGCAATTGATTTCAACCACTCAACTAGGCATGCTCATGCATTCCTTTTTGAAGCAAATAATTTCCATTAGATTCAAATAAATTGAAATAACCTCAAATCATACCTCATTGGTAGTTCGTCAATAATGTACACTTGCAATCCTGTGTACTTCCTGTCACAACAAGTCAAACTAACTATTTGATCAAAACATCATGTATAAACATATCACACCTAGTTAGATCAAAACACGACCATCATAGATCAACATCATGAATCACATGTAACCATCATAAACCAAAATCATAGATCACATATAATTATCATATACCATAGTCATAAATCACATGAATAATAAAACTGAAATAAAATGTTGATACTTATCCTTTCATCAATCCTTAGCATCTACCTTTTTCTTTATTCTGTATGCACTCTGGATCAGTTACCACACTAGACAAACACCCAATGCCTTCTCCTCAACCATGTCCACATACACATAATGTACATCACACACATACGGTTGTACACGTCATACAACACCATGCAATACACGCATCTACACCAGTACCATATGTACCACATGTACAAAGTACCACCTATACACTTCAACCACTTGCACAACGTGTGCACAACATCACATGTACATGGCACCACCTGCACAACGTGTACACAACACCACATGTACATTGCACCACTATACAATGTGTACAAAATACCACATGTGCATAGTACCACACGAATGACATGTACATGATACAACATGTACACAACACCACCTGCACACAATGCCACTTGTACAATGTACACAACATCACTTATACAATCATGCACACATGACCATATGTACATAGCACCACATGTACAACATGCACGCAACACCACCTATACATAGCACTACATATCCAACATGTACATAGCATCATCAGTACAAAACACTGCATATCCAACATACATAGATCACCATATGCACACAATGCCACATATACACTATTCACACAGTACAATATGTACATAGCACCATCTATACATAGCACTTCATATGCAATATTCACACAACACTATCTTTACCATCCTCTACATAACATTGCATAAACAACATGTACACATGCTATGTATACACAACACTGCATGCAAACAATATCACAGGTGCAACATGTACAACATATGCACAACAATAGTACCTCACATATGAAGGCACATTGTCCCTACCAAGAAACATTGCTTCCAGTGTCTTATCCATGCTTGTCCCAACATGCTGCAAACCACACTACATCATTTCATTGATGTATCTCTCAACATTACCTGTCATAACATAACATAGGCATAATACACGCATATAATATAAATTCATAACCACATGATACTGAACTCGTATATTTGTCAAGGCTACTCATTCCACTTGATTCCCATAAGACCAGGAACCTCAAAATGCCATTCACCTATATAAGAAATCATTCCTCCACAAGAATGATCCCTGACAACCCTATCAAATAGTGACACAAATACATACATACGTACATATATAATTATTAGCATAAAACTTCATCATCCTGTTAGACAACTACATACATAAGTACATGTATACATATATAAACATCAGAATAATCATGATCATAAAATAATTACCAGATAACATAAGTTCTAGGTTAAGAGAACTTCCTTTATCTGTATACAACATGAAAAACATTGAGAACCATCATTCCCAACTTAGTCAAACCATTTAACACCTCAACTCCATTTACTTTACCTTTTATGGTTACGCTTCTCTTTTATGTATTGTCACCATCCATTTACCATAATGGACCCAACTAGTCCAATCAACTATCATAGTCTTACCTTCTGTTGCACTTGCTCATGCACCAAGCTTCATCTATGTCTTACATTACATGTCAGGTACCACACAACTCTCCCAGCACTGCATTAACTTCCTCCTTTCCCAACCAATTCCCAAGACTTAAAACATAAAAGGTAAGAACAAAAAACAAATAAGAGAAAACCATGGCAAACCAATCAACAATACGACACCACAGACAAAGTGGCATGATCATGCAGTAGACATAACAAAATTGAAAATCAAGCGCAAGAAAATAACAAAATACCAAAAACAAAAAACTAACAATAGACACCATCACTCAAACCCCATGGTTCCCAGTAATTCCAAAGGAAATCTCAACCTGAGCCTTCTCCAAGATTTCATGGAAGTCTTTTGCCATGCAATCCCCTACATCATACCACCATAAACACATAACTGTCAATGCATAAATAAACATAACAATACACCATATACCTTATCTTGTTGTGCCAAACATGTTTCCTTGTAGTTGAACATGTTCATGCCATCTCTCAAGGGACTCCAATCCCCTTGAAAACTCCACCTGTAACTAGAGACTAGCTAATATACTTGTCAAATACATGTCCATGAATGCAGCACATATCCACATAATTTCAGACAAATCAAGGTTATGAATATTTCATGTGTGCAAAGCACTCATTCGTTTGGAATTAGGGTTTCCAAACATAGCCTAAGGAATTATTTCCCAATTCCTTTCTTTTACCTTTTTACTTTGTTGGAATCATGGCTTACTATGTGTTGCCACACCACCCAACTCTTAGTTATGTAAACACATCAACTATTACCTTTTCATGCTAATACCAAGCATGTTACCCTGCAACTACTCACACATGCCAACCACATGTTCCAAAAATCAGAACAATCATATCTATCAATTTGAAATAAACTTCTACAAACAATCATTTCATAATTCATAGTCAACTCATAGTCATTAGACACAATGGTACAAATGTCAACTACATTCAAGTACATATCAATAGTCTCAACATATATGTGCTAGTACAATTATCTTAAAACAATATCATTTGAACACATACTCATATTATGAAATTCATCGAATGCTTAACCAACTTGCATCATACCATGTCAAATAAATTAAATATACAACATAATCAAACAGTCAAGCACCAAAAATATGACATAAGCAAACTCATGCCTTAATGTATCTTAGAGGAGGCAATCTTGTCTGCACAATCAATCTAGATTAGCATGATATAACTTCACAACATATCAACTCAAACATAAATAAGATCATGATATCCTAAATAGTTAGTAGCTAACATTTTTATATCATAACTCATACACAAGTATCATTCACACATATGAAAAGTCAATCTTTATCAAAAATATGTCGGCTCATACTTGAATGTCGTAACCCTAGCCATCTGCATAGGCCAATCCAATTTAGCATGATACATATAACATCAAGATATTAATGTAATAACACTAATCATCAAGTTACTAGCATATAACAACACAAATTTAACCTATCATGCTCATCACCAACATATAACATAATCATTAGGTTATCTAATATAAAACAACAATTAAATGCATACAACTACATGTTACTATCATTCTTGACTATCTGACACATGTGCATATAACTACACTAATCAACTAACATCCATTGTGAGTGTAACCATAACATCAAAAGCCATGTACATAAACCTAATGTATATAGAAATCCTTGACTTACATACCTACATGCCAAACATATATTACATGTATGACGATCTTCTCTTACCCCAAAGTCAAATGTTGCAACCTCATTATGATGATCTGCATGTCTTACTCTATCTCAACCAACACATTAGCATCATAACATACCAATATCACCCTGATGACCTAAATTGCATACCATGAATTCACAAGGCATGTTTGACCTACTGTTTAGAAATAGCTATAACCAAGACCATACATGCATGACAACTACATATAGACATATAACACATGATTACCAAACCATACTCACATCATTCTAGCCAGATTCCATTCATCAATGCATGGCCATATCAAATTCACAAACCATGACCTCATGCATGACAAAAACCATTAATTCATTGTACACATTATCATATGAAACCATCAACATGAATAAGCAATGCCTAATCAACTACACATACGCATGAATGCATGTAGTCGAGCATAAGCGATCAATACTTGTAACCAACCTACAAGACTAATGCATTTAATCAAACATACAATAATGCAACCTAACATACAAGGATGTACTCAAGTGACATACAACAACATGTAAGAAACATATAACAATATATAACTAGTCATATACTTATGACGATGCATTCCACAAAATCAACATCAAGTTCCTCATGACAACCTTACTATAACCATGATCAGCATTACGATATGCAACAAGCACATGGAATAAAAGCATAAGAGACACACATGCAACTAACATGCATGCATGACCATCACACACCGCCCATCTAGTCCAAGGGGTGAACCATGCTATGATACCACTATATAATACCTTCCTCCCACATCTACCCAAGCAACTGGCCAACTAGGGTAAACATGTGACAAGAGGCCACTATGATAAGACTCAAACTCCTAAGTAACATTAAGGAAATGGAGTCGACAAAACAATTCCTTACAAACCTCCCCTAGGTGCTTTAGGACCCCCAAGAGCTAATCCAACACTCTAGGTGTCCAACCCCTGAGTTAACGTATAAATTCAATGAATTAAACCCACAATCGTTCCGATGAAAAGGAATGCATGTCACTGGAACCCTATAGTTTCTCCCACAATGCTTGAAAGGGAGAGGCTACAATATTTTTCATCCAATTTTGTGCCGGAGACTACAAGATTTAAGCCACTTTTTACGGCTAGTCTCCAAACCAATGTCTAGGAGTTGATGAGTGTTGGCTTGAAGGGGCTTGACCCAGGTTCAACGTTAGTTAGCCAAACAAATCCCTACACTATTGGTGTTTTCGGCATCAGCCCACAGAGTACGGATCGAAGTCTCACCTGAAGCAGTATGGGGGGATGTTGGAACTAAGCTTCCACACCCTAAGATGGTTGTGATGTCGTTTTATTCTCTCTATCCCTGCCTTCGCGCAAGTCGCTTCACTCTAGGGCTTGCAAGACGAGCCCTTCATTCTATCCTTTAATACCTCTTCGAAAGGGTCTGATCGACCTTTGTGTAGCCCTAACATTCTACTCAGGTACATTTGCGCTGCTATGGCAGTGTGCCATGTAGATTCCCCAATTACTCTAAGTGGCTTGCTTATCTTATCAAATAATTATAGTTAACACCACGTAAACAGATAAGCATTATTGCATTCAATTATTCAACATAAATACATTCATTTGCACATCACATAAGGATAATAAAGGAAATTCATACATAACATACCAAGATGTAATAACAGAACAAAGACATAGGAATTGCAGAATATCTTTCTTTATTAATATCACCAAGTGTTTACAACTTTGTCCACCCTGCGTACATAGCTGTAGGGGTCTGCGCACTCAGCTACAAACTTCTACTGATCCAAAATGGATTTTGGATAGACTCCTAAGTCTAAGTGTTCCTCACAAAGGAAAATGAAAGTCCAAGGAAGATCCTGGAAATAGCCCCATTGCAGAGATCTTTTCCTTCTGAATCTACTACAACTTGAATGGGCTAAAATGAACTTAGGATGCAGAAGTTATCGTAGAAAGAAGATGCCCCGTTTCTTTGGAAAAGGAGGCAAAAACCCCTAAAAATGGAAAAAAAACCTTTATAAAGGGAAATCGCATCAGAAAAAGGCAAAGGGAAGGACTTAAGCGGAGGCGGAAGAAACTCTGATCTGCTGATCTGATCAATCGGGTCAGAGATAGGCCCATATGCGATATCTGGACCCTGGACTCGGCGATTGCGATCATGCAATACGCTGATTGCCGATGATCGGATCGACGAATCAGCATTGGTGATGTACAAAACCCCTGGGCTGTGTGCGACATGATATGTGATAGCAATCGTGATGTGCAATCACAGCTGTCAAATCATGAAAGGAATGGACAGCCAAGATTAAATCGACAACTTGCAACTGTTGGACCCGACGAATTTCATAAGTGCAGTTTATAAAATTAGAGTTCCGAAAAAAGGGATTTTTTGTGTATTAATTTTTTTCAGTGTAAAAGTTGAAATACAAAGAAAAAATGCCTGAAGCGATAAAACAGACCTGAAGGGGAATTATAAGCCCAATTGCATAGATTTTGAGTTTTTTAAAGGCGAATTTCGAGTGGGCCTCAAGCGGTAAATGGTATTGGGCTAGCTCCACCTGATCCCATACAACGAATGACGCGTGGCTTGGCAGAAGAATAGGGAAACCACCTTTTCGGGTGGATAACCTCCGTACTCCTAAGCTGCCTGAAAATGCATGATGATCGTTGGATCAGAGATCATGCAGATCGACTGTGGAGATTACGACAACAGCTAAAGGTAGACTCGATACGATTATAGGGTGGATACGATAAGTTTTCAAGTCCGATAAAAGGATTTTGTTAGGCTTTTTAGTGTTTTCCCATGTATTTGGGATTTTGCCTAATATGCTTCTGCGATGCAATTTAATGCCTAATGGCAGACCTTATAGGGATTTTGGGGTGATTGAAGGGAATTTCATGTCCAAAAAGCATGCCCAATAGTGTATTTTTGAGAAAATACCTGTGTAATGGATTTTTGTCTATTTTTGGGTTTTCGCCTGGGAAAATGGCCCCGATCCCTTGTAACAGCTCCTAATCATCATTCCATGCTACAAGCGGGCATTTTTGGCAAACGATGAGGCATTTGAAAGCCACAGAGCTACAGGGATAGATGGCTAGTCGAATAGATAGTGCAGAGAAGCCACAGAGCCACATGGGAATGACTGAATGCACGGAAACGACTGGAGAAGATGAAAAGCTGGGAAGATGCCTCAAAAGATCCAAAGAACACGATTGAGAGCATAGGAAGGAGGAGAGGAAGGGTAGAAGCAGAAGAGTGAAAAGCTATTGTGTAGAGCAGTCGAGGGAGCCTTTTGGGTCACTTGAAGTTCAAGTGAAAAGCCAGAGAGCTGAAGATTGCATAAGGCCAAAGAATCTAGAGCCAAAGAGCCAGAGCCAAGAGTTAGAGCTAAGAGCCAGAGCTAGAGCCAAGAGCCAGAGTGAGAGCCGAGAGCCAAAGTGAGAACCGAGAGCCAACAGACGAGAGCTTCAAGAGCCAGGGATAAAATGGTGTCTAAATCCATTGTTTCTATGAAAAATAGCAGAGTTGAGCCAAGATCTTGTAAAAGAACTCAGACCATAATCCTAGAGAGCCTAGCTAAGTTGACTAGAGCTCATGGAGACATAGCCCAAGAGTTTTGGGTGAGATCCTAATTAAATTGTTGTGTTATGTGTGTTGTTTTATTGTTGTATTATATCTGCTGCTTTAGTTGTTGTTATATCAGTTCAAGCAAATAGACTTAAAAACACATAAACAATCAACAATAAACATAAGCATACACCTTATTTCAAGCACATATTTAATTCCACATTGGTTAATCATAAGGACTTGGGAATATTTAAGCTTTGGAAGTGGGAGAGGTTCTTGTAAGTCAAACTAGAAGCCTAAGTGCCCCATTTTCAGATCATCTACCGTAGGCCTCTGTGCACTCAGCTGCAGAGCCTCTACCTACACTACAACCCAAGACTTAGACTTCCTACTTCAGAGCTATGACTCTCATACATGATCAATGCCTCTAACTACTTAGAGCTTAGCTCTTTTTATACAATCCCATGGTTCGCGGACCATGGCTAGGTCTCTTACAGCTGAATTTATTTTACAAAACTAAGGGCAGAATACCATTTTTGCAACATAACACCTTCACGCTCCACGACCACAAAATGCAGAATTTACTATTTTATTACAAAAGTTAACTCAAACATCGGCTTTTAGCCCCAAAAATACCCTTGGGGGATCCCATTCCCAACAGGCCCCCAACACAAACATCGTGACTCGCCCTCAAGACACTTAGTAAGCACAAAGATCTTTGTGTGAAGCTCATCCAGTTCAACCCATATGACCGTTACCTCGAACGTGCATTGAGCTGTCACATACTTCACATCTTCCACTGTCTTCTCGGTCACTAGTCCTACACTGTTAGCCTGAAGCTTTTGTTGCATCGCTTATAGAGTCACAAGCTTGCCTTCAATATTTCCTGTGAACGTGTAAGCTTCCTCCAGCCAGGGCTTTAGTCGTTCCTTCAGCACTGCATCCTTGTGTAGCACTGCATCCACTTGTTCCTTCAGTTGCTTGGCCTCCTACAACTTGGCTAGCCTCTATCTTAGTGCGACGTTTGTGCTATGCCCTTGACCTCATCGTAATGTTGTTGTATCTTGTACACTTTCGTATCCAGCTTTTGTACATTTGAGTCCTCCTGCAAGATTTTCAGGACCTCAAATGATTGCTCGAACAATTGTGTGTAGTCTACTACTGCACTTTCCATTGTTTTGACTACTTCCATGATAGTAGCCACCACTGTTCCTTTACCTCTGGTAGTGTTGAAGGTTGGGCCCTCAACTATAGCTCTGTAATCTGCAGGATCAACTCCAGATGAACCCGTTCCATCTGAGTCCAAGTGTTGCGCACTCTTGTGGCCAATTTGCAAATGCAGACCTCGACTGGCTCTTCCTTTGGAATGGCCATCTCTGGGACCATTTTGCATGCCTCCTCAATGACCTGCATAATCTTCTTGCTCTGGCTAGTCGCTTTGGTCTCAGGGGTGACAGAAACATTTTTCTATGGGGCCATATGTTCATTGTTGATCCACTATTCACTGATCACTTGGAGGGAGCCGTACTCTCGGGCCCTCATTTATGCAATTACTCCATCCTGCAAGAGGTGGAGTGCTTCATGCGGAAGCACTTCCAAGTTCAAGCCAACTCCCTTCAAGGCACTGACAGTGGGCTTGTCAGCCTCATTTTTCATGGTCAATCCTCCATTCGGTAGCACTATCTCACTAGAAGCCTTCGTGCGCAGCATATCAGTAGCCTCTAAAGTGCCAATGGCCAAGCCGGTAGACACCATACCAGTGTGCAACACGCACGTCTACAACTCCTACAACCCGGTCTGGATAGCCCCTAGTATGATCTGTTGCTACTGTTCAAATTGTTGTAGGGCCTCTGTAATGACATCTCTGAATGTTTCACCGATATCATGTAAGTCATCCTCCGTCAATGTGATAGGGTCGAGTGACATCTTGGTCACCATGGATTTCTTTCTGGACCATCCCTTCTCTAGCTCTCTTGGGAACTTAATGCAGGCGAACGTCTCCCGAGGGTCTGCGCCATGCTGCTCTATGTCTTCCTCTTAAGTCTCAGGTGAAGGCAACCCTACACCTTTGTTAGAGCCTCTGTCTGTGTCACCTCTCTGTTTTCCTACGTCCTTTCTTGTCTACTTTATCTGGGCCTTTTCAGTGGCCTCCTTTTTCTTCTTCTCGACCAGCTACATGTCACACGGAATCTGTCAAGGGTGCGGACGCGACTGACCTTCCTAGAAGTCTAAGACGTTCTAATGACAAACAAGACAAAATGGAGTGATCTTTCTCTAAATACACCTTTTACAACATGAAAACTACAAGTGTTTAGGCTTACCTTATTCCAAAACGTTGTTGTTGAAGTCCGTTCTTGACGATCCGGATGAGCTCCTCCTTCAAGTCAATTCCTGCAACCACAAACAATCAAACAATTACCAAGCACTTGCATTTCATATAATAAAACATATATCCAACATGCAGACCAAGGAACACATGAAATAACTCATTAACACAAGCTATTGAGAAAAATAAACCAGTTTGTATTAATAACGAAACAAAGAAACTCTTACAACCTGGCCTTGGTGTTGTGCAAGTTCCTCCCAGGGTCCATCAAGGGTTTTCCTCTACTTTGACAAAGCTCACCCTCTCCCAAGTAGAATCAAGTGAAGACAATCTCTCCTCACAAAAGCTCTAATGGAAGACCTAAATCCTGCAGCATTTACCCAAAGAAAATGTATAGCTCCAACCTCTTCTCCTTCTGGCTCAATGCCTTTATTTATAGTGCTGTAAAGAGGTTATTCAGGTCCACTATCAATGGGATCATCCCCCTCTATGGGTGGGATAGCTCCCTTATTGATGGGATAAGTTCCCCCTTAATAGAGATACATGAACCAACTGGAGGCGCATCCATTTCATCAAACCGACCTCTAGAATGTTCTAGAAGTAACCACAAGTAACTTTTTCAAGATAAAACTCGCGCATTTTTCCTTTTACAGAGGGACGCACCTGTCCCTTAACATACAGAGCGTCCATGGACGCATATTTTGTGAACAAGGTCAGCGTCCCCGCAGGTAAGGCTAGAGAGAACCTGCGACGCCAGAGATAAACATAGTTTTTACAAGACTTTCTCTCTTCTTTGAGTTTGAGATGGATAACAGAGGCATGAGACTTGCCTAAGAGGGTAGCATGACTGTTGATTTGAGCCATACTAACTGTAAGTAGTCAAGGTGACATTTTTTAGTGTAACAGATTGCCCCCTAAAGTGCGAAGCCTGGAATAGAGTAGGGTTTTGTAATTCTAGGAAGGGTGAAGCGCTTTATCATTTCAAGGATTGCCTTGTGGATGGCCTGGTTGGAACCTGCAATTTTCAACACAAAATACATGGATAAGATTATATCATCACTGAGGTAGGCATTCCCATACTCAGATTCAAAACTTTAACTAATGGACTAACTATTCTGATACAGGAATGATCTTGCAGTACATCATTTTAATAGACTTTTGTAGACACAGTATGGACGCAGCCATCTGTTTATGATTAGTCTACATAGATAATGAATACAAAACTCCTCGCAGCCTGGATGGTAGAAACTAGATCCAGGGTCTTCACTTCTACTTCCCGAATTGGTACGATTCTAGCCATGTGATTAAATGATTCGATGTCGAACATGGTAGAAACCACTTGATTACCAGTAAATGATGTAAACTGTTAACAAGCGTGAGAGAAACCACCAGTAATGTCAATGGTTCTCAAAGTACCAAGCACAACCCGTGAAATGTGAATAGATGTTTTGATGTCGAACACTTCACGGAATCCTCTGATCGAAAGTCAATGATGTAAACTGACGTCAAAGGCGAGAAACCTGCCATTGATGCATGCAGACTTCAAGGTACTGTCGATTCCTAAGTCATCTTTCTAGATAATGTGCTGATGTCGATAGAAAGCGACCCGTTGCAGGCAAGCCCGCAACACGAAATCATTGTTCAAGTTGAAGAAATGTTGCTGTAAGGACTGACTCAGGGATGGTCAAATGGATGACAAGTATTTTGCAGATGAAAGTTTTGCTTGCAGACCTCTTGAACACATAACGACACGACAGATGGCTTGGTGACGAATAACTCAAAGTTAATCCCCGGAACCCGGTTAAAGACTTTCAAAGTGGTTTGGTCAACTGTGAGGTAAAAGATTTCCCAACCCAGGTGAATGAAAAGTGTCGTGTTCAAGAGTGGTAATAAAGTTTCTTTTGAGACAAAAGGTAACAAACAGGTTCATTCTTCTCTCTTTTCCCCCACCATTTCTGGCAAGTACCTCTTTATTTTTAACAAGCTTGAGGAGGATAACATATGCTTGATTATAAGCTCATCCTTCGGACGAGTCCAACCTAGTTTAAATTCGAACCCTAGGAAGGAGTGGTTCGTTCCTGTTTGTAATTGAACAGGTCCTTTACTGTAAAAGTTTAACGAGCCCAGTATAGGAGAAACTCGGCGTTTTTCATTTTTAGAGAGTCTGAAAAAACAAAAGGAGACTCCACGTTGAACTTTTTCGTAGATTTGTGTCCCTCAAACCCGAAAAAGTATAAAATAATACCTGGGGGAACCGCTTGATCTTGCGACCAAGGAGTACTTTCATAATTAGTGCCACTGACCTGAAAAGTAAAAAGCGATCAAGGACACGTGGTATTATTTCCTTATCGAGTTTGAAATGACAAAAACCCGGCAATCTTTTCCTGATTTTACGGTCAGAAAAGAGCTATAAGGGGACCGTCTTTTAATTCTGTTTTAACGAGTGTAAAAGAAACGCTCGGCAATCTTTTCATATTTTAGGAGTCAGAAAAGGGCTTAAAAGATGACTCTGAGGTTTCACTTTTTCATAAGTTTTAATGAGTTTGAAAAAATGATAAAAATGTACTCATGTGGCCGACTTTCAATTTAATTTACGAGCAGGAAAAGACGGAAAGAACTCGGCATTTTCATTTGTTTTACGAGAATGAAAGATAGCAAAATAATCTCGGGATTTTCATGAGTTTAACGAGTCTTGAAAATAACTGAAATTGACTCGAGATAGGTTTCATTTTTACAAAAGCTTGAAACAGATAAAAACTATGCTTCAAATTAGTTTCATTTTTACACAAGCTTGAAACAGAGATAAAACTGTGCTTGATGCCCCCTAAGCATAACTGTTAGAGCGCATGCCCCCCAGCTTCATTTCATTCAACCAGTTGGATGAAATGAAGGTTCATGAACGAGATCATTTGAAAAACCCTACCTAAAATTACGTAAAAAACTGAAATAACTAACCTAAATATACAACTTAACATTTATGAGATCTAGTCAAACTCTCGACTCAAGTAGAGGAGGATTTGTTTCATTTTTTAACGAGCTTGACACAGGAAAAGAACTATGCTCGGATTCGGTTTCATGTTTATGCAAGCTTGAAACGAAAAACTATGCTTGTTATAAGTTCGCATGCCCCCAGCATAATGATGCAAATCAAGGTACATGCCCCCCAAGCTTCATTGCATTCAATGAGGTGGATGGAATGAAGCTTTACTTTCAAGATCTTGTGGGAGCTGTTTCATTTTTTAGTGAGGTTGACACAGGAAAAGAACTATCCTCAAGACTACTCTCTACAATCTACCTAACAAAAACTCTACTCTAAAAAACCTTGATTCATTTTTTAACGAGCTTGACACAAGACAAGGAACTGTGCTCTAAAAACCTTGATTCATTTTTTAACGAGCTTGACACAAGACAAGGAACTATGCTCTAAAAACCTTGATTCATTTTTTAACGAGCTTGACACAAGACAAGGAACTATGCTCTAAAATCCTTGATTCATTTTTTAACAAGCTTGACACAAGACAAGGAACTATGCTCTAAAATCCTTGATTCATTTTTTAATGAGCTTGACACAAGACAAGGAACTATGCTCATGACTACTCTCTACAATCTACCTATTTAACCTACCCTTGTTTCATTTTTTAAAGAGCTTGACACAAGACAAGGAACTATGCTCAAGAAGTTCACATGCCCCCAGCATAATGATGCAAAGCGAGGTACATGCCCCCCAGGCTTCATTGCATTCAACCGGCTGGATGAAATGAAGGTTTACTTTCAATATTTAACTTGAAAAGGGAGTTGTTTCATTTTTAAGGAGGTTGACACAAGAAAAGAACTATCCTCATACCTGATTCATTTTTTAATGAGGTTGACTCAGTAACAGGAACTATCCTCGTACCTGATTCATTTTTTAACGAGGTTGACTCAGTAACAGGAACTGTCCTCGCACACACTTACTTTCTACAATCTACCTACATATCCTAAAATCTATCTGATTCATTTTTTAATGAGGTTGACTCAGTAAAAGAACTGTCCTCATGCTAGCCTATTTCATTTTTTAACGAGGTTGATACAGGAAAAAACTATCCTCGTACTCACTGATTCATTTTTTAACGAGGTCGACACAGTAAAAGGAACTTTCCTCGAACACACTGATTCATTTTTTAACGAGGTTGACTCAGTAAAAGGAACTTTCCTCACGACATCCAGTTTCATTTTTTAACGAGGTTGACACAGGAACAAAACTATCCTCGCCAACTGATTCATTTTTTAACGAGGTTGACACAGTAAAAGGAACTTTCCTCGGACCCACTGAGCATGGCTTCTAACTGGAAGAAAGACATGTCAATGGACACACCTTGATCATGGCTTCCAAGAGATCTTCATCAGAAGGAAGAACAGTTCTTTGGAAGGAACACATGTCAAGGGACTCAAAAGGGATAAGAACATCGTGTTCAAGTAATCCCATAGAGTTTTCCATGTCAATTACCGAATCTAAATCAACAGTGAGAGGCTCACTTACATCGGTAACTGAAAACATGGGACCAGTTGCCACATAATTAACCCGTGGCAGGGTAGATACCACTTTAGAATCAGGAACATTTAGGGGTGTCATATTATTGGTAGTTGAAAAAAGACTAGGGAACGAAAGCTGGTCTACAGTCACAATACTGCCATTGTGAGGGAAAGACATCACGCGAAAGAGTGTCGATACGACAGCTGTCATTGCATAAACATAGTCTCGCCCAAGGAGTAAATTGAAATCCAAGGGACCTCGAACTACCATAAGATCAACACAAACAGTTTTACCTTCCAAGGTAATAGAAAACTTAGGAAGGATCCCTAAAGGTTCACTAATTGTTCTGTTAAAAGCTTTCAGATTCTGCGTAATAGGCGCAAGCTGAGGGGAACCCAAAGCTTTCCAAACAGCTGAGGATAAAATACTAACAGAAGCACCTTCATCTACCTGAGTACGATGTATGTCCCTACCACCAGCCTTGACAATGATTTGGAAAGGGATGGAGGAAGGAAGACGAGGTTCTGTCAGTCTATTCCAATCAAAGGAAAAGACCTCAGTACTTGGAGGGGGTTCTGTAGAAACAGGTGAAATGCCCCCCGGCATAGAAGAATCCGATGTAACAAGAAGAACATCAGCGATATGAAATTTACTCTCGAAAAGGAGAGTGTGATCGACCGAATGTGAAATTGAATCGACCACTTGATCAACTAATGGATCATCAACCTGAGTGACATGAGTTTCACTCTCCAATGGGAGAGTGTGATCGACTGTACTTGAATTTAGATCAATCACTCCGTCAGTTGACGGTAGGTTGGGAGAAAGTTTACGGTAACCAGTTGGAAATTCTTGCTGTGGAACAGTAAGGTTTTCCAACAATGTTGAGGCTTCATCCATGTGAGGGCAAATGTGAGTTTGATGACTCCCTTTGCATAACTTACAAGGAAACCTAACTTTACCCTTTTTCCCAGGAACCTGACTATCACTGGTTGATGGATCAATGGAAAGTTGATGAGATTTTTCTGACCATACTTCCAAGACCTTTGGAATACCAGGACAATTGACAAGGAAGTGGTCACCCTTACAAAGCCTGCAAGGGTATTTGGGTTTACGATGCATGTCGGAATTTTCCTCAACACAACTAACACTTACAGCCGTGGTTGGTTGGTTGACTTCTTTCTTATCTTTCTTCTTCTTCTTCTTCTTCTTCTTCCCTTTCTTCTTCTTCTTAGCCTCCTGGTTACTAGCATCAAGGCTTTTACCAGGCGAAGAGGAAGAAATGGAGGAAGAAAAATTAGGCGAAGAAGGTAAAGGGTCAACAGAAGGTTGGGGATGTTGAGATGGTGAACTCTGTTGAGGTGAAGCATCCGGTTGAGATGGAACAATTGGAGTATTTTGGGCCAACGAAGTTGAAAATAACCATATCGGTAAACCTATTGTAAATCCAGGTAATGACAAAGTAGCCATATAAGGAGGACCAACATTTCCAAAGTAAGGAAAAGTACTAGGATTCTCGTTAGGAGGGGTTCCTAGGTTGATAAATTCCGGAACATTTGCCATTATATTCAACTTCAGTGAATTTTATTAACAATTTAAAACTAAAATTAACAATTAACAATTCACACCTAACAACTAAAATTCACAATTCACACCTATGGTCTCTAAAAGTAAAAACAAACAAATTAACACGCGCTATCAAATCTAGGAGTCAAACCACACACAAACAGTAAGCTCTCCGGACCGAAAACACTAGTTGGTGATGAAGCCCAACATCGCAGAATTCAGTACAGAAATGGCGGGTGGAACAGTTACCCCGGCAACCTGCTTAATGAATAGACCGGCACAAGTTCCTCCACTTTAACCGTCTCGAAGTGAAGTGAACCCCCCGGAAAATCCAAGTGAGTATAACCGACGTCTGCTCCAGGTACAGTGGGACCTTCCCTCCACCGTCACCTCGGTAGAACCCTAAAGATTATGGTCACTAAGGTCACCAACAGTAACAAATACACCTGGGGGAACAGTCTAAACTCCGACAGCACGCAAGGGCAGAGTAGCAAGCTCAATCCCCTTACCGGCTCCTTGACAACAATCCAAGGTTTACCGATAAGTGACCCCTGGCTCCTCGACAATGGTTAATCCGAGGTTTACCGTTTGTAATACGTACTGTCTGGCGTCGTTCCCAACGAGGGGGGAATGATCCCCTCACTGGTTCGGACACGAGCTCATGCTTCTCCTTTAAGAGGAGCTTTCCCAGAGTGCAATTGAAACAATTGGATTTATTCTACTCAAGATAAACTATCTGTTTGGTTTTGTAGTCTTGGAGAGTTAAGTACTCACCTACTCCAAGACGCTAGCCTAAGCTATGTTGGTGTTTCAGAGCCCTAGAAATGTGAAAATTACTAGATGAATTTTAATTAAGCGCTGTGTTATTAAGGCTGTTATTACTCAAATGGGTAAATGGAGATGAAACCAATGGTGTTATGACCCGACTCAATTGAATGCAATCGAAATATGATAATGCAATCCTTTCAATTCGATGAATCCTAACTAGAGTAAGGAGAGAGTTTCCATTCACTTCCAACAATGCAAAAAATTGATCATTAAGAGAAAATTTAACAAATTCTCTAATGCACTAATTTCATCAAGAAAAACTAATGCAAATCAATTCCAAACCAATTTTTATTTTTTTTTATTTTTGTGTAAATTCAAATCAAAGAAAGCTGATCTAAATCTACGATTGATTTTTCAGAATGTAAACTATGCAATTGTAATCTATGCACAATTCACATGAAAAGTATGCAAATGTAATCTATGCACATTTTTCAATAATATTCTGAAAATGAGAATTCTAATTGTGCAAATGTGATCTATGCAAGAGAATTCTCAAACACAAGACGATTCTAATGTGATCTAAGAACCAATCAAGTGCAAGTTGAGAAAATTGGGTGAGAGTTCCAAAGATCAAATAAAAACACTCAAAGGCGATTAACACTCATACACAATTTAGCCCCCCCCGGCGAATGAGGGGGAAATTTTTTTGCAAAAACAAAAGCAAAAAGATGCAAAATTGTGAAAAGACTGAGACAAACCGCCAAGTAATGACCAATGGAAATCAAATCAAGAATTTCTCAAAAAGAGACTCAAAACACCCAATTGATGAAAGCTAAGAGCAGGAACAAGCTTAGGTGAAGATTCTGGACAAGGGACTAATGAATCTGGGCAGAAAAAACTAAGAAAAAACAAAATCTAAGAGCACAAAAGGCAAACAATGGAATTTTCTCAAATTTTGGCAAGGGACGCAGGCAACCCGTTAGCACAGGTGCGGGCCCGCTCTGTGCACTCAGCAAAAGTGCGTCCAGGGACGCACTGTGCAGCACTTAGAGGGTGCGTCCGTCTGAAAAACTCAAGAAAAACCAAAATAAAACTAATCCTAAGCTAACCCACCCAGAGACAGAATCACAGAGCCAAAACCAGAAAAATAAAAATGATTTTCTCAGAGCAAAGTTCACATAAAGGAAAAGACTTTTCTCATCAATGGAATCTATCCCCAGCGGAGTCGCCAATTTGTCACACGGAATCTGTCAAGGGTGCGGACACGACTGACCTTCCTAGAAGTCTAAGACGTTCTAATGACAAACAAGACAAAATGGAGTGATCTTTCTCTAAATACACCTTTTACAACATGAAAACTACAAGTGTTTAGGCTTACCTTATTCCAAAACGTTGTTGTTGAAGTCCGTTCTTGACGATCCGGATGAGCTCCTCCTTCAAGTCAATTCCTGCAACCACAAACAATCAAACAATTACCAAGCACTTGCATTTCATATAATAAAACATATATCCAACATGCAGACCAAGGAACACATGAAATAACTCATTAACACAAGCTATTGAGAAAAATAAACCAGTTTGTATTAATAACGAAATAAAGAAACTCTTACAACCTGGCCTTGGTGTTGTGCAAGTTCCTCCCAGGGTCCATCAAGGGTTTTCCTCTACTTTGACAAAGCTCACCCTCTCCCAAGTAGAATCAAGTGAAGACAATCTCTCCTCACAAAGGCTCTAATGGAAGACCTAAATCCTGCAGCATTTACCCAAAGAAAATGTATAGCTCCAACCTCTTCTCCTTCTGGCTCAATGCCTTTATTTATAGTGCTGTAAAGAGGTTATTCAGGTCCACTATCAATGGGATCATCCCCCTCTATGGGTGGGATAGCTCCCTTATTGATGGGATAAGTTCCCCCTTAATAGAGATACATGAACCAACTGGAGGCGCATCCATTTCATCAAACCGACCTCTAGAATGTTCTAGAAGTAACCACAAGTAACTTTTTCAAGATAAAACTCGCGCATTTTGCCTTTTACAGAGGGACGCACCTGTCCCTTAACATACAGAGCGTCCATGGACGCATATTTTGTGAACAAGGTCAGCGTCCCCGCAGGTAAGGCTAGAGAGAACCTGCGACCCCAGAGATAAACATAGTTTTTACAAGACTTTCTCTCTTCTTTGAGTTTGAGATGGATAACAGAGGCATGAGACTTGCCTAAGAGGGTAGCATGACTGTTGATTTGAGCCATACTAACTGTAAGTAGTCAAGGTGACATTTTTTAGTGTAACACTACGCCATCTTTAGCTTGGACTCCTCGTTCTTCTTCTGTGCAGCAGACTTGCTTCCACTCACTGCCAAGTCCATGGTAGTGCGCCACCCTGTCGGCCATTGATCAAGCACCACATCGATGGCATGATCTGTGGCTAGATACAACAAGTCATACCACTTCTACATAGGGTCCTTTCGCACCCTAATACATACTCGATGGAAATCGGCTTTGAACTTGGCATAACTTTGCAGGTTAGTGTACACTATGGGTGACAATCATGGCTTGCGATTGATGGACATCTTGATATCCATTTCCATCAAGAATCAGAAGATCTTGCTTTCCTGAACTTGCTACACATCCTTGGTCACCCACAACAAAGCGTACTTCGCAACTTTAGGGAGGTCTGGCGTGACTGAAGCGAACTGGTTGTCCTCTGGTAGTTCCCACACTACTAGCACAATCAACATCAAGATCCATGCGTAGTGCAATGTGTTTCTTTTCTCTTGTGCTTCACGGTAGTTTGACAGTAACTCTCTGCGAAGGTAGTCAGACGAGTTAAAATGGACTCATTCTGCACACTGTTGTGTGAGCACAATGATAGGCACTGGCACCTCATTGGCATGGAAATTCAGCATCACCTTCCCTACAAGGATGTGCGTTGCTACCTTCACAGCAGGGTCACAGATACTAGAGATAACGTAACTGCGTGGCTTCTTCACCAGCTTGAATTTCTCCTTCATTGACTCTACGAGGGCCTATTCACCACCGTTACCGCCAAAGATCATTGCTGGATTCTCACCTATATACGACAGGCGTGTTATGCAATGAATCAACATGTCTATGATGGGTATAGGCTCCTCTAGCCACAGACACCCATCATGCACCAAGCACAACAGTTTCTTGATGACCAAAATTGTCACCGGGATGCAGTTATAGTGTGTCACCCAAAGTAGGTTGAGCAACCTTGCCTTCTCTACTCCTTTGAGCCACCTCTGCGGCTCCAACGTGGTCATTCCTGTATTTGTGTGTATGATGTGGTGCATAAACTGCTCAGTCACCAAGTTCGAGAACTTCTCATGGTTCGCCAAGTCCCAGTCTTCAAGCTTCAGTATCGGAACCCGTGCCAAATGCAGACTGTCGAAAGCAATTTCATTTGGTAGCAAAGGGGTTTGTAGGGGAGTCTTACTCACATCAATGTCCTTTGGGACCTTGGACTTAGGCTTGCGTGGAGGGACATACTCCGACAACCGTGTAATAGGCTCTACACCCTAGGTTTCAACCTCCTCCACTTCAGCTCACACATCCTCATCGTCCATTGGGATGTCTTCGATATCCTCCTCCTCTGTTTCTAGGTTTATAACCTTGCCTTTCTCCTGTGCAATGGCATTTGGTGGATTTCACCTTGGTAATGCATGCACTGGTATGGTAGGATGCTTGCCCATCTTGTCCTTCATGGTCTCCTTGGTTGGGGTTGGCTTCGGTCTCGACGTTCTTGGCGATTGAGGGACCTTTGCCAATATTTCAGCTACTTCTGGAGCAGCTACTTCTACCTCTATTTCCATTTCTTGTGCCAGCTCTTCTACTACTTGTTGTGTATTTATAATTTCTGGGGGTACTAACATAACACTCTCTAACAGTGTTCGCGATGTCTTGGGCATGTTCGCAAATGCAGGAGTCTACTTGAGAGCCTCGAAGAATTCTCTGTCCATAGGTGTTTGAGAGCTCAACAAGTTAATCCTAAAAATTCCAAGTGTTTCTCGCTAGATAGCCACTTTTAATTTATAGGGCATTTTGAATTCAAATCCGATCATTCCCCCCAAAATTGGTTCATTAATGCTAGATTGGCAGTAGATTTTCAAGGATCTGCACCATAATTTTTTTCTTAAATGTTAGTAGCTCGCTCCATTTAGCCTCACTTCTAGTGTCTTTTCATGAACAATGACTGTAATGGTCACTTTCTAGCTGACCTGTGAGATTTTTCTCTAGGTAGCACAGCTCCCTCTGCGTTGCTGCAGACCCAGTGATACTTCCTTGCTTTGCACCATTCGCCAATCACGCAGCTCCCCAACCCGGGTAGTTTAGTTTATAGTCCCGCTCGTCCTTTCAGCTGCTTGGAGCACTAAGACTGTGCTACCTTCATTTAGTCACATGGATGGATCGCCGGTGTATGGCTTCAAGCAAATTCCATTCACCTTTCCAGGGGAGGGTTCTCCATTCAATTTGACCAGCTGTACCGCTCCTCCATCGTTAATCTCCTGAATGACATAAGGTCATAACCAGTGCATCCTGAACTTCCCTAGAAATTTATCAAACTTACTATCATATAACAAAACCAGGTCATTTACCTTATATTTGCATAGCTTGATGTTTCTATCATGCCATGCCTTTTCATGCTGCTTTTGGACCTGTTGGTGAAATCCAACCAAAAATATCTCTTCTTCGAGCTCGTCCAGCTGTGCGAGCCTCTCCTCCAAGGCTCCATGATCTGTCATACCTGTGAGCATTGTAATGCGCATACTAGGCACGATATATTCCATAGGCATTACTGCTTCAACCCCATAGATGAGCCTAAAGGGGGTTTGTCCAGTCAACTTCTTGCATGTCGTTAGATAAGCCCATAATACTACAGGTATGTGTAGGTCCCAATCACTTTGTTGAGCATTGCAAACCTTGGTCAATGTGTTTTCGAGCACCTTGTTGAACGCTTCCACCATCTCGTTAGCCTACAGGTGATAAGGTGTGCTCTTCTGGTGGTATACCTGAAATTCCTCCATCAGCACGTTGATTGTCTCATTCAGGAAGTGTGTACCATGATCACTCATCAAGACATTTGGATAGCCAATCACGTCAGTGCATGCTCAAATAAGAACTTCGTGGCAGTCACACCCGTGCAATCCTTCACCGGTTGCGCCTTTGCCCAATGAGTCAAATACTCTGTCACGGTGATAATGTACCTTGCTCCTATATTTACTTGTGGCTAAATGGGTCCTACAAAATCTATCACCCACTTCTCGAAGGGTTGCAACGTCATTTGTTGATTCAAAGGCATCTCATCCCTCTACGATGGCCTGTCAGTCCTTTGACACACATCACATGCCTTGCAATTTGCTTTTGAGTCTTGATGGAGGGTTGGCCACCACAACCCTACACGTAAAATCTTCTACGCAGTCACTCTCCTTGCATAATGTCCTCCTATGGTGACCCCATGAGCATCTATGAGGATGTTGCTTCTTTCGAACTCAGGTACATATTATCGCAATATCTCATCAGTCCCCATCTTGTACAGATGCCAAACAATGACAGAGAAATCTGCTGCGTGCACCACTAATTCCTTTTTCTGCTGGAAAGTGTATCCTTCTGATGCAGTTCCTGTTGTTAGGAAGTGTATTATATCCTCGAAGTGACCATCCGCGACACGCACTGTAAATAGCTGCACATCAGGCAATCCTTCTTACAAGTTAGTGGGTTCCTCCCCTGTTTCAATGTGCAACAAATGGTCTGGTCCCGCGTTCAATGGTCCAGGCTTCACAACAACTTCAAAATCATACTCCTCGAACAATAAGAGCCACATACAGATTCTCCCCCCAACACAGGATTATTGACCAGGTACTTTAGTGCGAAGTGATCTGTATACATCTTAAAATGGCTTCCCAACAAGTAGTGCCTATACTTCTGGAGTGCATACACCATGGATAGCCCTTCGCACTCAATGGTAGAATAGTTCTTCACTGCTTTGGATAATCTTTGGCTTGTGAATGCGATAGGATGGTCGAAGCCTTCTCCACCAGCCTATGTCAATACTACTCCCAGTGCTATACATGATGCATCGATGTGTACATGAAACTATTTCTTCCAATCCAGGAAGACTAGGATCGGTGCGGTGACGATTTTTTCTTTCAATATATCCAAGCTCTTCCTACAGTCATCGTTCCGAAAAAACATGACATCCTTCTTCAACAATTTCACCATAGGCACGGTGATCTGGGCGTAGCCTTTGATAAAAATTTTGTAATATCCCATATGTCCCAGGGTAGCGCACAACTGCTTCACACTCATCGGTGCTTCCAAGTTCAACGTCACTACTATCTTTATGGGATCTACCATCAATCCCTGTCTTCAAACTACATGACCCAACAAGTTCCCAAAAGGAACACAAAATAGACACTTCTTTAGATGGAGCGCAATCTAGTATCTTTGACAGGTATCCAGCATTAGGCGTAAGCTTGCTACATGGCATTTTACCAGCCCAAACATAGTGTAGTCATCAAAATATAACTCCAGGAACTTATGAATAAATTCCTTGAATGCAGCAACAACTACGCATGAGAAGATCGCAGACGCATTCTTCAATTAAAACGACATTACAGTGTACTGAAAACAATCCAACTCAGTCACGAAGGTTGTCTTGCTCCTATCCTCTGGTGCGATTTTGATCTGGTGGTACGCAGAGAATCCATCAGTGAAGGAATATGCTTCCTAACCACCTATATTCTCCAACACTTCATTAGTGAATGCAGTCGGGAAAGGATCATGTACACAAGCGTCATTCAACTTTCTGAGATCCACGCATATCCTCATTTCATCCTTTTTCTTTTTTTCCTGTACCACCATTGGACTTACCTAGTCAGGTTCTTCCATAGGCTGAATGATGCCTCCTGTGAGCATATTGTCCAGCTCTAAGCAGACCCTTTCCTTATATTTTGGATTGAGACAGTAAGGCCTTTGCCTAAGCGGCTTTGCATCGGGTTTCAATGTAATCTTCATCATTCTTAGGTCCTCGATTATCCCTTTCAGATCCGTAAACTTGGTAGGGAATAAATCCTGGTATTCGTGGAGAAATTCAGTGACCTTATCCGTCGTTGCGTCATCCCAGTAGTCTCTAATCTTGACGAATTTGGGTTCTTCCTCCATACGAATGTTTACTTGTTTTGTTTTCAATGCCACAGTTATATAAAGGTTCTCAATCTGTGGTCCTTGAACCTCACGGTGACCTTCTGTTTCTAGAATGCGAATCTTCCAGAGATCCTCATCCTCTTCTTCAATAGTTACATTATAACATTCTAGTGCGTGACTCAGATGAGTAGCCCATTTAGGCTGAATTAGGTCTAAAGGATCCCATAGTATCCTAAAGATTGTTGCTTTCACTTCTTGTAGTCCTTCATCAATACTGTCAAACCCATCCTCAAAACTAAATGTCATCATGAATCCCTCGTGCAGGATATCCCATTTGCCTGTCGCATGGCGAAGCTTGGTTTCTACATACTAGTCCATCGGGACAATATCCAAGGTGTGACAAAACAAGTGCACCCATTCAGGTTGCGGCTTTTTCTCCATAAGCCTGGGTCCATTTGTCCAAATGCACGTGTGGATCATCCTACCCATCATACTTGTCTGTCATTCACATCTTCGGCTTCCCAAAGTGAGTTCTCATCACTCCCCTGCTCACGCCAATCATCAAAGCTTCCCTTGTGCATACCCCACCATCTTGCGGGCATAGCGCGCAGGGCCCACTCCAACACCTGGAAGTGCTACTTTTCTAGTACCTCCCTTTCAAATGCATCCGAAAAGATATCTACCTCATTCAGACCATCATAAGTAGGTAGATTTCTTACCTTTGAAGACACATAGCACAATGATTGGGTCATCATGTTTTAGTTCAGCGTAGTCACTTCATGTAACCGGTTCTGTCAGTGCTCTAATTCTTCATCGGAGTCTGAAGCGCAGGAACTCTCACGATCCCATGTAATTCATCCATCCAAAGTGGGATTCACCCAATCTTGATCTTGCGTCATTATCTTATAGATACAGTCAAAATCGTCATTTCTCTCATAATCGCGGACTGGTTCCGTATAGCACGATCCCTCAATAGTATCTAGAGGTACTATTACGCATAGTGATTTCTTCTCAAAGTCATCTTCCACTCCTTCAGATTGATTACCCCATTCATATTATTGGCCCAGTAAATTCCTAGGATTGCAGGATAGGGATTTCTATCATCCACTATCTCTATTACTTCAAAATCAACGAGTGCACTCACTCCCTCAATATCCACGGTCACCCCCTGCAGCCGCCCCATGGGGATGATCTTTTGCTCATTGGCCATCCTTAGATGAATCAGAGACCATTGCAGTGGGGTCTCCCCATCCGTTCCCAAGTCTGCTTCGGTAGGATGTTCACGTCTGACCCCAGCTCCAAAATAACCTGATCCATCTCATACTCTCCTATCTGCACGGTCAATCTCATATCTCATCCCGTCCTTGTTTTATGTTTACCTATCTTTCGTACTATGTGCGCCTCACTATTATAGACATATTTGGGAACAACAACCCCAAACTCATATGTCGATGATAAACCCCTAAAATGGTTGTCTTATACCCTAAATAAGCTTAGTCATCTGAATGCTTCATTCCACAAAAGTTCCATCTGAGAAATAATCCAGAGCCAAAGCTGAACCATATCAGAAATCCCTATGTTACGGTGAGATGCATACTGACTACTGCACTAGCTAAGTGAAATGCATCACACTTTTTCCCTTTAGTAGGTGCGATGGGCAAGGTTAGACAAAGTTCTGGGACAGTTTGTTAGTTGGTTGCTCATGGAATCTTCTAGAAACTTCTCTTATGCCACTTGCCTCTTTGAATTCGCCCAAAGATGACCAAGGGAACTAGGAAATCATCTCCAATTTCCCTCTCATGTGGAACCAATCTCAACAAATGGAATCACTCATCAATTCCCATGGATGACTCACACCCTTGCAAACATCTATAAAAGGATCTCCCATCCAAGAGATCTGGAGGCTGAATTGTTGTGAATTGTAAGGAAGTGTTGCTGCTTTTAGTATTGAGGAGAGAGTATTGTATGATTGTTGGTGCGTGCTTGCTAATTTGTGAGGTGAAGAAGGATTGAAGTTGGGAGGATGGTGCTGGATCAGAAAATTGGGTTGTAACCTTCCTTTTTATTAACAAAGTTATTTGAGATTTTTCCCAATTGATTGTGTCAATTGTAAATGCTTTCAATTGTTCATTGTATTTCTGAATCTATAATGTTTATGCTATAATAGATCATGAAGCTTTAACAGGTCTTTGTTTATGTAATTGTGCAGGTACTCTCCAAGAGTGTTAAGTAGGGGAAGGAGTTACGAGATCAGCCAAAGGAGAAGGAGATCAAGTGAGAGATCAAGTGAAAGACAGAGGTTGGTCCTCTATCATCTCATTATTATCTATTACTCATAGGAAATATTTCGAAGTGCTTTAATTGTTGTTTCTAGGGTAGCTACCAAACCTAGAGGGCTAGCATTATTTAGGAATACTAGTTTCCCATAAACAAATCGGTGACTCCACTGGGGAAACAAGATGTTTATTTGCTATATGTTGTTTTGTTATATAAACTATAGACAGAGTCTGAAGCTAGCCAGGAAGCCTTCAAACCACTCTTGTTATGCAATTGCATAGTAGATGAATACTACTTTAGTCAATATTTGGTTTAGTTTATGTATTGAACATCTTATTTGCAAACACATCTAGAAGCCCTTTTGGTAGCTCAGTCACCTCTCAAGACATTCCATCATACTTTGCTTACCATTACTCCTCAAAACTAGCCTTAATCCATTGAAAATTGTTATGAATTTGAGCCAAAACCCTCTTCATAAGCACTCGCTGACCATCGCACTATCTTCCACTGTGACTTAGTATGAATCTCACCTCCCGAATGAGGAAAGTGCGATGCATCTAATTTTCTATGAAGCCCAGGTGCAATGATTGTCTGAACTCAACATTCCCATCTAGGAGTTGAGGATTTGTGGCTAGTTTTCAGTTTTGTTTGGTTATTTGCTGAATTTGAACAATACCTCATCACTGAAGTCAACTTACATCACATAGATCAGCCTCTTTTTACACTAGAATTAGTGAATGTTTTTTGTGTGTTTTTTCTTCATTTACAATCCATTATCAAAATTAGTGATAGTCGATTTTTCGTTTTCGATAGAAAGAGTGTTGTAAAGTCTTCCATTTTTGTCGAAAAGTGAAGTGTCGCAAATCCTCCTTCATTAGCTTATCGATTAAACTATTTTGATGCAGTTGATTTGATTTGAGTTTGTTCAAAGTGTCGAAAAGATATTTCTTCAAGTTTGAAAGTATCATTTTGAGTCTTCCTTTCCCTCTTTTAAGAAAAATTGTCGAAAATTGTCATTTTGAGTAAAACATTTTGAGTCATTGCTGCATTTGGTTTTCCTTCTTGAATCATTCACATTAAGGAGAGCTGAAAACAAATACATGAATTTGCATTTTGGCATTTTTGTTTTGTGTAAAAAAAGATGATTTATGGAAATTGCATTAGTGAATGCTCTTTGCTGTTTACTTTAAAAGCGCTTCTATGCTCTATCCTTTGTAGTTAGGATTTTCATTGGTTAAATAAATGGAAAGATTGTTTATCATTGTAGATTGCATCTTTAATAATTTCATATCATACATCACGTGGTGAACCATCAAAGGAAAAATTTTAAGAAATATCAACTTTAAAATGAACTTCAATGAACTTAACAACGCTTTGGAATCTAATGCAACACATTTAGAGGTCTAGGCTAGAGACGTGTTCCGGTGTCGTTAAACCTAGTGGCTATCATTTTCATTGAATGTTGGGTGATTCCTCCTCTTTGATACGACAAGTACTAGCACGAACGTTTGCTCCCCGTACCATCATGTATATATTGCAAGACCACAATAGGCTTAAATCCTTTATCCATAGGAAACTGAGTCTGTCGCCTTATTAATCACAATGCACTGAACATAGCATTCAGGAAGATTGACTGTCGTACATAAGTCCTTGGTAATTTCTCTTTAATTTATCACCAAGGTGTATATTTCAGTTTTGTGATTGGTGATGAGCCCCAAATTTGGTAACATTTTGGGCTCATTTGGCCTAACTACCTTTGCTCAATCCTTCATTTTTCATAACTTATGCATCATTTTTTAGTATGTTTATGTCATTTGTACGAATAAGGGCAGTCACTATTCCTAGGTGGCTAACACGTGCTCATTTCAGGTTTTTTGACACATGATTGGAACAAAACTGAGCAGATAAGGACCAGGAGACAGCCAAGATGGGGTTGAGGATTCGTAGGAGGGTTGTCCACAACATTAAATGGCCTTCCTCGGGATCTTCACCCCCAACTCTGAGCTCCAGCAGCCACCACAACCGGATTCAGAGACAGCCAAACGGATTTTGAGGAAGCAGCAGTTCACTCCTAGTTTGGTTAGCCAAGCCCCACTAATTTAGGAGGCCAACTTGGGGCCTTGTGATGTATAAATGATAGGGCTTTAGCCTTCGAAAAGGACTTTTGAAACATTGTTTCACATCCTGCATTACGAGCTGCTAGCTTAGTTTTGCTCTTTTGTAGCCATTATTGGCATGCTATTTGACTTATGATTATTATTTTTTAATGGAAGGCAGTCGGATTTGATCTCAGTTCTGAGCTTTTAAAGGAGCCATAGCTCTCGGGGTTGGGCCCAACCTGAGAGCCTAAGGCCTCCTTCTTCTGTATTGTTATCTTTTCTTTCAGCACTATGGTTTTTATTTACATGCATTTGAAACACAGTTTGTTGAGTTAGATTTCTTGGTGTGGTTAAGTAGGTCATTGGTAGAAGATAGAGTTGCTTTAGCTGCTTAGAATAAATTGAAGAGATTGGAGTTGATAAAAGTTCCAGAAAAGGGTTGCTTGCACACTCATTTTCACCTCTTTCTAGGGGCTGGAATTGCAGACAGTGCTACCCACCAAAAACATTGGTTTACGAGTACATGCAATTTGTGGTGCAATATTTTTGTTGTAGAAGTTGTCCATGCGTTCAGACCTCTTGGAATATTCCCTTGCTTCAGTACCATACATGGTTTTCCTTAAGAATAACGTTGTTGTTCATTGGTTCCATTAAACAGTTAGGAATGTTTTGATTATATGCAGGACGTGGAAGAATTTGATTCAGTTTGCACTGTGCAGTGCTACTCCCTCACTCTCTCATCCTTCTAAGCCGTGCCCAGGCCAACTACTCATCTTCCAATTAGACCCCTTGTCTCTCAGCTACTCTACCACCCACGTTATCCCACCTTTTCGGCCTTCCATTCCCTCTACCCTCCTTTAGACAAACCAGCTTAGCACACCCCCTCATCATCTCATCTCTCTGTCACTACGTCATTACAAACCCCTCTCCTACCTCCCTATCCACCCATGCAGCCTCTTCCACTCACCCATCACCCAAAAATCCGATTGCAGAACATCATGTAGGAATTACTGAACATCCTGTAGAAGTTCTGAAACATCATGTAGAACCCCTGCAGACTTCCTGTAGAAGCTCATAAACGCGGCCTCTTGGTAGCCAAAATTTGTGAAACTCTCTGGAAGGGTGTTAGGGACCCCTTAGACCCTCTCTGAACTTTCCCAACCTTTTTCAAGCCTTCCTCTTCCTTGATCCACCTCTGCACAAGTAAAAAAACTAGTTAAAAGCACATGCATGATAATTCTAATAATTGAAACAAAAATACAAAAAGTGTTTTCTTCAGATAGAGAGAGTCTAAACACCTGCATTTCACCTTCATAGAAGTAATGGCATCGCTTTCAGTAGTTTGCATCCCCATCTCTGCATCAGTAAGACTAGCTGGTAGAATTAGGGTTTGCTAGGGTTTGCGTTTCTTGTTGGCTTTTAGTTCCTTTTTGCAAATAGATTAGCTTCTTTTGAGATTAGCTTTCGTCCATCAGTTCAAAAGCTTCTTCTAAGAGCTCATAGAAGTTGGCTTGAGCCCCTAGCGGACTTGTGCCAGCTGACCAAGTGACAGCTGCGACAAGAGCTAGTACTTGTGCATACGGCACCGTCGCTTCCAAGTTTGTTACGAACTACCGGGTTGATAAAACTAAAGAAGGAAGCTCCAGGAGTTGTAGCATTATTGCTACAATACTGGAGCCCACCAATTGGTCTGGTAAACCTTTTTGTCTAGATTCTCTAGAGTAGTCACTTTTGTTCCTTTTCGACTCTCTAAAATAAAAGGTCCATCTGAGCACTTATCCTTTCAGGCTCATTAAAAATTGAAGGTGACTAGAGTCATCTTCAGCTTTTACTCAACTCTTTAAAACTGAAAAAGCAAAGTTGTTTCCAAGTGTCGTTAAAATAAATTTCCACGAAATAACATCACTTTCCTTTAGTTGATTTTTAATTTGATCAAGTAATCTGCAATCGTGGAAGAAAGTCAATCCAAACCCTGTCATCCATGGAGATTAGTGATTCAACCGTCTTCGCCTTCGGAAGCGAAACCAATTCAGACAAAGCGGTCTCATTTAACTGAGTCTAGCTCATATGGGTTATTTGGAACATTCGTTTCAACATCTTTAGAGACTCCAGTTACTCCAATTATTTATGGTACATCCACCTTTAAAGAGGAAGTTTCACAGTTACCAGAGGACATTAGAACTGATCCTAGTGTAATGGTAAACACTTCTGAACCTGAAACAACTCCATCTAGAGTTAGTCCAGAACCCATTTTAGTTCAAACCAAGGTTATAAGTTGTTCAAGAACCTCACGTGGAGACTGAAGTTAATTTACCTAAACATCTGGACTTTTAATTTCAGTATCCAGAAGTTGTCACCCCTCTAGTATCTATCACTGCAGAAACTACACCTTCTTCAGCTCTAGAAATCTTTTACAGACCTAATGGTTAACCTCTTCAACATGGTCTGATTGTTATAGAGGAGATAGTAGAGGATCCCCCATCTAACACCCCACTTAATTTTGGAATTGGTATTCATCCATATCCTGCTACTCCTAGGTTTTCTTCCTTTAATCCAGCTTCATTGCGAGTTCCTGTCGAATCATTAGGAGAGATTTTGGACAAGTTAACCATGTTTGAACAACCATCAACATCTCAGAATGTATCATTTGATGCAGCTGTGGCAGAATCTTCTGCTGCTACTCCTTCAGTGTTTTTTGGTACACCTAAGTCACACCTATACGGTGCACCATCCGTTTCAGTTGGTTACCAATCACTAGTTGGAACCCACTCAGGGGTTGCTTCAGCATCATGATCTCCCATTTATTTGTCGAGATTTCTATCTGGTTTTTCTCACATGGAAACTCAACAATTTGATCCTGCATACCAGTATCAATTTGGGAAAACCAGTTATCAAATGATGTATCCTTTAAACACTGGAATTCCACCATATGGAGAACAATATGCTTACTAACCATTTCCTCCTTTTTCTAGGGGACAACCATATGAGAGTTTCCCACAGTATTCAAGTCAAACTGGAATTCGATCTAGTCGATTGCAACTAATATTGCCAGAACAACCAAGGGTTGTATATCCAACACAACCAATCCAACCTGTGTCAAATATTCCCACTACACCTACTGTTACGACTGTGCCACAATCACAAGCACAACCTGTTGTATCTCAACCTCAACCTGTTCCTTCTTCCTCACAACCTCAGGTTTCAAGGCAAGGGGCTCAAGTTTCTCAGGTTGTTGTACAACAACCACTTGTTTCTAGGGCTCAATCGCAACCTCAAGTTAGTGTTCCATTATCTAGAATGACTCAGGAATACACGGCTACCGTTAATCTGCAACTTGGTCAATCTTCCAATACTAGGCAGTAGCAAACGGTCCAACAACCATGGTTGTCGCAATATCAACAACCTTAATTCCAGCAATCCTAAGTTTGGACTTGGTTCCCAAGCTCAAACTAGTATGGGACAATATCAAACATGTCAAGGAACTGGGCAACAAGACTTTGCCAGTTACAGACAACCATATTTCCAAACTGGTTATCAACAACAACCTTATACTGCTTATATCCAATGACCATATCAAGGTTACCATATGCAAATGCCATATGCTGGTATGAAAAGACCTACTACTTAAGCGATTCCATCTTATCCTGGGTATGCTCCACCCAACCTAAATCAACAACTACCCTTTGTATCAACTCTAGAACTACTAGATTTGAATAGGGCTTACTAATGATCCAATTGCATACGCCCCATGGTGGCCGGAGATTCCACATAAAATCCCATATGACATTACAAAGTTCAATGGAAATCCAAGAGAAGACCCATCGAATCACGTAATGACTTTTCATTTGTGGTGTTCATCAAACACCCTGAAGTATGATTTGATTAGACTTCATCTTTTCTAGAGAACACTCACTGGTCCAGCTGCAAAATGGTATATTGAATTGCCTAGAGCTTATTTTGATAACTTCTCCATTCTTTCCATTACCCTTCTAACCCACTTTCAATTACCTATCAGGTATGAAACTGGAATAGAACTTCTTACCAACTTTAAACAGACTACCTCCACTCACATATTTGATCATATTCATGAGTGACAGTATTGTCATAAAATGGTAAAGATGTATGTTCTTGATCAGCTTTTAGCTGAGTGGTTTATAAAGTCCTTATTTCCATATATCACTGAGGATGTGGCAAAAGGAGGAGGTGTCACAGAAGAGCAAGTCATTACTCATGCCCAATATTTGGATCTAATTTATACACAACCAGTCACACTCTATGACAAAATTCTTGATGCTCCTAGACCAACTTTTACTGTTCCACCCCCTCCAAAATCGAGTAGGGACTCTCATGCTGGTGACGGCGTGCTTGGTTACTTGAGCACGGAAACAACGAGAGGACCATCTGGTCAAGCTCTTGCCATTTCTAGTCAAAATGCAAATTCATCTGAAAACACTCTTACCTCTAAGATTAATGTCGTCTCATCTGAAAAGGGAAAAAAGCCAAAGAAACTAGGAGGCAAGAAGAAACAGGAGAATTCCACTCCTGAAAAATCATCTAAAACCCCTACTGGGAAAAATAAACCTCATTATCCATGTTTGATATGCAATGACAAGCATTTTAAGAGAGATTTTCCACATCAATCTGAGGTTTCTAAACTTTTAAAAGCCTCGAATACCTCAGCGGTGATGATAGATCCGTTTCTGAACCCAGAAAAACATTTGGTTGCCATTGATAATGCTTCCACATCCCAAGTGCTAATGTTATCCATCACAAATAAGAAAAATGATGTTTTGGTATCAACAAGGAATAAATATTATGGGAATCCATCGTTGTCGAACAACTAGGACACTGATCAACCTACTACTTCAACCACGACTTCACCAGAAGTTGTTCCACCCATTATTCCTTAATTAACAATTAAGCCACCAAAGGGAGTTGTACATAAATCGACATTTAACCCTTGTGCTCGAGGAGCCCAAAATTATAATATAGTGGAGGATCTAACTCAATTTCCTTTCACTATGTCAACACTTGAGGTATTGCAAAATTGTCCCTCCGAAAAGTAGGCTTTGTTATCAACGATAGGTGGGATCGATCCTACGGATTCTAATCTTGTGGTCTTTAATCATACATGATATACACCACAATTACCAACACAACTAGCTTTCCTTATACTGGTAAAAGCCCTCAACAAAAATGTTCATCGAACCATTATTGATGAGGGGGCATCTACCTGTATCATGTCAATGAGTTGCTGGAAAACTCTTGGTTCACCACCCTTGTCACGATCATCTACAACACTAAAAGATTTCAAGGGAAGAACGTACACTCCTTACAGGATTTTAAGTAGCTTACAAGTAGAACTAGGGTACAAAACAATAGATATTGAAGTCGAGGTTGTTGATGGACTCCTTGATTACAATATTTACTGGGAAGGCCTTGTGTTTATGCTATGGTTGTGGTTGTGTCCACATACTTTCAAATGATTGCAATTCCCTTTAAAGGTGGAATCACACTAATTGACCAACTAGCCTTTTTTTCTAATAGTTCACAAGCTGCTGGAAGCATTCCATTAAACAACAACGATTTTGGGTTCGATCCCCAGTGGAGTCACCAATTTGTTTCTAGGAAAACTTGGTCCTGTTCATGTTTATAGAGTTTGAAAAGAGACAAAAAGAAAACTCTATAAGTTCTTTTTTGTAAAGTAAACCCTTAGTTCCGAAAAAGGATAAAATAATACAAGAGGGATGACGTTTCCAATACTTTAACGAGCTGGAAAAGACAAGTGCTTGACAATCTTTTCATGTTTAGAGAGTCAGAAAAGGGTTTAAAGAGGACTCTATAGTTTTCTCTTCATTTTTGAATCAAAGCTAGAAAAGAAGACAAAAATTTTGCTTGGTGGTCAAAGATGCTCAATTCACCATTTAGCACATCAGATTTTGTCGACAATTGTTCAACTTGCTCAAAAACTCCATCAAATTTATTAAAAATACATATTCATGGATAAAAAATGAACTAAAACTAACATTTACTTGAAGTACATGGAAAAGTAAACATAAAAGTAGTTTTAACATTTTATTTTCACCATTTCATTTCAAATTTTGGATTTTGGATCTTTGAAGTGGTTCCCCCCCCCAAATTTCACAAGTCGATTGTGAGAGATTCCATGGACCATTTCTTGTGCCATTAGGACTAGGTAGGAGCCATACTTATGCTCTTCAATTTCATTCCATCTTTTTTCAATTCTAGACAAGTTTTCGGGCCTCAGGGGTTTGAAAAATTCATTCTCCAATCATCGCACTTTGCCTATATTGAAAAGTGCGATGCATATTGGGCTACCAATAGGCCAATCAATATGCATCTCACCTTTCTCAAGTGCTAAGTACGATGGGTGCAGAAGGGCAAGTTTGTACAATGTTTTTTCATCAAATTTTGAACTATTTTTTGCCAAAAAGGGATCCTAACTCACCTAATGTTTTCATTCCAGATATTTATTGGGTCAAGATGATATTTTCAGGGTGAGAATGAGAACATGAAGAGGATTATATAATTGCTTTACATGACCAGGGCATAGTGGACGCATTAAGGAACTGTTGTTTACTGAAGTTTTTCTGCTTATCTAGCATGAGACAACCGATAAGTTTTCTACAGTATCTTCTTCATGTTTGGGATCCTATTGACTAGGTATTCTAGATCAGGGGTAAATCCATTCCTTTCATGATCGAGGATATTTATTTTTTGATAGGTTTTTCGAGACGTGGCACCCCTCTTTCATTATCAGGATTCGCTCGTGGGGGTGAATCGGTGAAAGATTACATTCGTTAGTTCTGCAGAGATGGATCCCAACCCAACAGAGATGGAAAGATTAATATCTGGGATGTTACTGATTGGCCTTTGAGGACCATTCTTTTTACCCTTTCTAGATTGGTTGGCAGCGCAACCTTACACTTAGCGAACACATCCTATTATGGGTATATTATAGTCGTTGTCGACTACTTTACAAAATGGACTGAGGCGATGCCTACATTGAACAATAACGACGAAACAACTACTCTTTTTTTTTCAATCATGTAGTTTCTAGATTCGGTGTGCCACAGGCTATAGTCATAGATCATGGGTCACATTTTCACAATCACATGATGATGGAGTTAACTACCAAATTAGGATTCTCCCATGATATTTCTACTCCATATTATCTGCAGGCTAACGGACAAGCTGAAGCAATCAGAAAAGTCCTCAAGTGCATGCTGCATAGAATGATTGGATTCCATAAACAGAATTAGCATTTAATCCTATACTCAGCTCTATGGGCATACCAGACCTCGGTGAGAAATGCGACTGGATTTACGCCTTTTCATTTGGTGTATGGTCTAGAAGCATTCTTACCAATTCAGTGTGAAATCTAATCCCTCAAACTCGCAATCGACCTGCTACCTGAAAATTCTAAAGAAGAAGCTCGTTTCTTGGAATTAATCCATTTGGATGAAAGCCGTTGTGATGTTGCATTGGCTAACGAAGCACATAACAAACGCATCAAGGCACAGTATGACAGAAATGTTAAGCCTCGTGTCTTCTCAGAAGGTGACCTGGTCCTGCTTTACGATCAGGATTCTGACAACTTAGGAGCAGGGAAATTTGAACCATTATGGATGGGCCTTATATCGCTAAACATGTGTTGACAAAAGGAGCATACGAGTTAGTCGATGATGATGGGATTCCACTGTCGTAGCCCCAAAACAGGTTGTATCTCAAACGTTACTATGCTTGATTGAGTGTAGTAAAATTCCCTGTACATATGCTTTTGTTGAATTTTTGTGTGTTTTCTCTTAGAGTTGTCATTTTGGTTAGGTAAACCTCTTCACATTTGTTGCATATTTCAAACTTTTTGGAACTGTTTGTTTCGTATGCCGACGGAGCTAGTCGTAGCATGTAGAACCTATCTTTTTCAACCTGGGCCATTTTCGCTCCAAGTGGCGAGTTAGTGAGTTTCAGGGGGATATGTATTGGTCAATCGACAAACGTTGCTAACTATAGTGCGTTGATTGAACTTCTCTCTGATGCCATTTCACATGGCATACACCAAATCATTGTCAGGCTAGAATCAAAACTTGTCATTCTACAACTTAGTGGCATTTATTCTGTCCGGAACCCAGCTATTCATTGCATGTTCCTAAGAGTTAGGATTTTGGAAAGACATTTTGATTTCATTGAATATCAACACATTTCCATAAACTTAAACACATTGACTGATTCATTAGCAAACTATGTGTTAAATAGACATTTGCAACATATGTAAAGAAAGCATTTCACATCAACATTTGCATTAGGATTTCATCAGTTAGCCAAAATAAAACTCCGAAAGTCAAATTAGAGGGTTGTTCATAAGTTTTCACAAAATGTTTTCTGTCCAAGACAAAATTGGTCAACTGACCCAGAAACTCAAAATGAATGCAGAAAAACATCCTAGACTAGTGATGTTGGTGATAATAGGTCACTTCCTGTGCTATCATGTGTAAGAGCCTAGTCCAACGACTCGGTACCAGTAGTATGGTGTTGTAGCTTCATTGTTAGCTCGTCAGTCCAAACATCTGGAATGCTAAGAGTTAATCCCTCTATCTAATCCTGCAACTGTGCGAGGGTCTCCGCTATGTATAGGTCCCTACGGACTGCTCTCCCTACAGTTTCACCCACTGGAACATCTTACCCCCGTGGGCGTGCCACTAGTCGAACTAGTCCGATATCTACACACACATATGAGTTTATTTAGTCTTGATAACAATCAAAAAATACAAAAACAATAGAAAACTAAAAGAAAAGATGCGGTCAAATCATTTTACCTATAGCACTCCATTTCTCACCGATTGGTAATGCCAAATCCGGATCGCCTCGAAAGTCCATCCCTAATATGGATACTCCACGAACACCATCTCCTGGTGGTTGAACCACTCAAAAAAGGAAAATGAGAATGAGACCTATGACTGGCTAGCATGCCTAGCCATACGGTCACCCATCTCTGCATCCGTGGTTCTCTCAGTCCCGACACTCTGTTATAGACATATTTGGGCACTGCAACCCCAAACTCATATGTCCATAAAATAAGGACTACTTAAGTCCCTAAAATTGTTTCTTCATACCCTAAAGGATCATGGTCAGCTGATTACATCATTTCCCAGAAGTTCCACCTGAAAAACTACTCACAACTGGCCAAAACTAGACCATACAGGCTGCTCCATGGGCAAGGTGCGATGCATACTGACTGCCTAACTGGCTAGGTGTGACGCATACTAAAATGGCCTTCTGTTGGGTGTGATGAGTGAGAATAGACAAATGGCAGAGACAGTTTGCAAGGTGGATGATTATGGAATCTTCCAGAAACTTCTCCTGTGACACTTGCCTCTCTGAATTCACCCAGGGATGAGTAAGTGATCATGAAATCTCCAAGTGGTGCCAATAACTATCAGTGGAATGACACTAATGCAAAAACCAGAGCTGACTCACACCCTTGCAAGACATCTATATATGGATCCCTCATCTGAGAGATCTAGAGGCTGGAATTTTGTATTTTATAAGGAAGTGTTGTTGGTTTGTTGGGAAGAGACATTGCATTATTGGGTGATTTGCTTGTTCATGAGGTGAAGAGGTCTTCTACAACTGGGAGGATGATGCTGGATCAGACAGCTGGGTTGTAATCCTCTCTTACATTACTATTAATAAAGTTATTTGAATTTTCATCCATATGATCTTGTATTTGTGAATCTTATTGTTTATGAATGCAATTGTATGGTCAATGTGTTTCTGATTCCATATTGTTTATGATGTTTTAGATAGAGATGCTTTGATAGTTTGCTGTTACTTTGACTCTACAAGTACTCTTTGAAGCGGGACAAGTAGGAGAGGAGTGGAAAATTCTATCAAGGAAAGCAGAAATCAAGCTAGGATCAAAGCGGAAGATCTAGGCTAGTCCTCTTTTCTTCTCATCCATCTATCACACTTAAAGGAACTATTAAAAAGCATTCACTATTTGCTTCTAAGATAGCTACCCATCTTAGTGGGACTAACAGTTTGAATCAACACTAGTTTTCCTTGAAACAAAATGGCGACTCCACTAGGGAACGAATAGTTTGTTTTGTTTGTTTATTGTTTGCTTTATAAACTACATACGGAGCCTGAAGTTAAGCCAGCTAGCCTTCGAAACGCCTTTGCTATGCAATTGTGAAGTAGATAAACGATGCTTCAGTCAATCTCTGGGTTGGTTTATGACCTAAACATCTGACTTACAAAGCATTCTAAGTGCCCTTGTGGTAGCTCAGAACCTCATTAGATCCTACCCTTATGCTTTGTGTTTATTGTCCATCATTACTCAACCTAAATCACTAAACTTAGCTGCAAGTTTTGAGCAAAAACCAAGCTCAGTTTCACTCCCTGGCCCATCACACTGTCTGTAACTATGCAACCTAGATGCATCGCACCTCCTGTGTGTTGCAGGTGAGATGCATCCCTGTTTCCCTGTGTTACAGGTGTGATGATTGAGTAAACTATGTTTTCTTCTCTGAAATTTGGTTTTTCTCTCTATTTTCAGCTTTATTAAGTAGTTTTGTTGTTCATGATCAGTACCTTCTTGCTATAACCATCTTCCTTCACATTATTTCAGCCTCCATCAGTTAGGAATTGTAAATGTTTTTTTCTATTTTTCGATCATTTGCAATCCTCCTTTGTCAAAAGTAGCCTAATCGAACTGTCGTTTTTGATCCAAGTGTCGTAATTGTCATTTTGAATCAAAACAAGAGTGTCGTAAAGTCTTCCTCTTCTAGATAGTTGATTGTATTTTTGTAAATGTACTTGATTTTGAAATTATTAGTATTTCAAGTGTCGAAAACAGTTTTAAATTCAAAATCGAAAAGTGTCGTCTAAGTCTTCCTTTCGTTTTGAAAAGAGAAAATTGTTAGTATTGTCACTTTGAAAGAAAATAGTTCAGATATGTACTTAGCATTCTTCTTGTAATTCACACATTAAGAAAGAGGAAAACAAATACACGCATGTGCATCTGCATTTTAACTGCTTGCGAAATTTGATTTAGGAAAGTGCATTTAGTGTGTGCTCTATGCTCTCTGCTGAAAGAAAAATTGTTATCTTCTTTCCTTTGTAGTTGGACTTTCATTGCTAAAAGAACATAAACGACTGTTTATCATTTTATATTGCATATTTAGGAATTTCACATCTACATCACGTGGTGAACCTTGAAAGACAAACTTGTAAGCAAGATCAAACATAAAATAAACCTCAATGAACATAAAAGCGCTTTGGAATCTAACACAACACATCTAGAAGTCTAGGCTAGAGACGTGTTCCAGCGTCGTAAAACCCGGTAACTATCGTTTTCATCGTAGGTTGGGTGATTCCTCCTCTTTGATACGACAAGTGCCAGTATGGACATGTGCTCCCCGTACTGTCGTGTATATATTGGGAGACCACAATAGGCTATTACCCTTTATCCTTAGGAAGCCATGTCTGTCGCCCTATCGATCGTAATGCACTGAACATAGAATTCGAGAAGATTGACTGTCGTACATAAGTCCTTGGTAACTTCTTTATCACTTATCACCAAGGTGTATTTTGCAGTTTTATGATCGATTTGGTAAACCCTCTAGCTAGATTTCCAGAGCAGTCACTTTCGTTCCTTTTCGACTCCTTAAAAGAAAAGGTCCATCTGAGCACTTGTCACTTCAGGCTCATTAAAAATCGAAGGCGACTAGAGTCACGTTTATCTTTTTCTTGACTCTTAAAAATTGAAAAAGCAAGTTGCGTCCAAGCGTCTTTAAAATTTATTTTAAACGTAATAACATCCTTGTTCCTATGTTGATCTGAGGTTGAGATAATGGAGTCTACCAATCAAGGAATCCCCCTTGGAGGGAATCCTAGTCCTTTCTCCTCTTGGGGAGATATTGGTTCTCCATATATGGCTACATTGTCCCTTCCAAGAATCACAATCGGCCTGCCAGTATGGATTTTCTCAACCTCTGTCATTCAAAACACCGCAATTCCTCAACAATCTAATCAGCAGCTAGATGATACTGAAGTTACCCCTTCACCTTCTACTTCGTTTGTTTCTCCTTCCCCTTCTTCCTCTTCACTTGGTGAAACTAGTGACACTAAAAACCAAGTAACTAAGAAGAAAAAGAAAGGGAAGGAGAAGAAGAAGAAGCCAGCTAAACAAGGGAACACCAAAGCATCGCCTGGCGAAAATCCACACACTAAAGTTTCTAAACCAAAAACTCCATGCACAATTTGCAAGGAGAACCATTGCCATCGAGATTTCCCTTGCATCCTGTGAATCTTGAGAGAATGGTCTCCCCAATTGCACCATTCGGTGTCATCAACCACTAACAGTCAGGTTGACAGCGCACCATCAACTAGTGAAAACAAAGTCAACAGAAAAAAAGAAAAAGCTAGAGTTCCATGTAGGTTATGTGAGGGTGATCATACTCTTTACCGTTGTCCTTTTCTAGACGAGGCCAAAAGCATTTTGGATAACCTCCCTGCTTCACCACAGCAGCTTCCACCTGGATACAAGAAACTCTTTCCAAGTCCTTCGCTAGTTGAAAACCCAATTGACATAAATCAGTTGTTGATCAAATCACCTATCATTGAAAGTGAACCTTCTAAGTCCATACTGGATCAAAGTCAACTGGTTGAGATGGCAGTCAACCCAGTCTTGCCTTTAGAAAATCCACCTTCAGATGATATAATTTCCAAAGAGGATGAGAACTTCAAATTATTTTTGTCGATATAGAGTCTAATGAACTTGGGGGAAATACTCCCATTCCTTCACCACAGGAAGAGACCCCCCTAATTCATGAAACTTATTCAGACATTTATCCGGTACCTCCTCCGAGAAATTTGGTTGTTTTCTTTGACTAGAATCAACTAGCAAAACCTCACCTTCCATCTAATTTACCATTACGAATCATAGTACAGGTTTACAAAATGATTGTGTCTAGTACAATCATAGATGAAGGGGCTTCGGTGAGGATCCTTTCCTCAAATGCTTGGAAAGCGCTTGGTTCACCATCGCTTTTGCCTGAAAAACAAAATTTGTTGGGCTTCAACAAAGGAACTAGTTGACCATTAGAGATCCTTCCAAAGTTGCCTATAACTTTGAGAAAGAAAACCGTTCATTTGAACGTGATGGTATTCCAAGGTCCACTAGATTAAAATCTACTCCTTGGACATGATTATATATATAGCATGGAAGCCATTGTCTCCACATTCTTTTGAATGATGTGTTTTCCACATGAAGGTAGACTGGTACAGCTTGTCGTCCAACTTTCATTTCCTGGTTCAAACACAGCTATAAATCAACCATCATCCCTAAATGGTCTCTTCACATCAACAATGTCTCTTCCATCTTCACCCGTCCACCTAATTACCACGAGCAGTTCAGTGAGTGTGATGAAGATTAGGGGGCATGCACCCTAGTCTGCCTCGGTAGGCGAACCCAGAGCAAAATAGAGATTTTTCTGAAAGGGCATAATACTTGGACCAAATAACATTCCTATATAGGTTATGTGATCAGTCTGACACGATTATTTCCTTTGTATGATTGTGAATGGAAGCTCACAGCATTCACCTTTGTACGTTATGTGATTGGAAGCTCACAACAATCACCTTTTTCTATTTCGACAGACATCGCAAAGGAAGAGTTTTTGTCTCCCAACTGAAACGATCCTACCTAACCACAAGGAATTCCATTTGATAACTTGGAAACTCTCCTTTTACTGAAAGACCCGGGGTCATGCAAATGTTTGCATGCAAGTGAAAAGCGACCCTTGATTTTCTTATTTTGTAGGTTTTTAACCCTTTAACCTCGTAGCTCAGTCATTTCTAGCTTACATAAAAAGGTCATCAGCACATGTTATAGTAGTGATCAAGCTCATTAAAAAATAAATCTACCAAGAGACATTATCAAAAGACTTTTAAGAGCAATGTTCCCGCAAGGTTCAAGCTCGTTAAAAAATCAACCTGCATTGAGCACATGTTGGCACAAGGTTCAAGCTCATTAAAAAATAAACTCGCCTCTAGTAAATAACCTTTTGTGATCACTTTGCTATCTACCCTTTTGAACTTTGGTTGTGTTCCTTCCATCACCTCCATTTCATTCGGCCAACCATATGCTTCCACTTGATCGTTTACCCTTTTGAGGAACATCTGCAACGAGTGATTTTGATTGCTACCCTCTTCACATTGTCATGTTTTGGGAAGTTCCAAACTTACCTGGAACTAGCTGCTACCTAGAAATATCACTCATTCCTAAAAAATGAGCCTATTTTAAAATCTTTTTAGACTCGTTAAATATAAAAAGATCGTCAATCTATTAGCCTTCCCAGCTCGTTAAAGTAAGGGGAATGCTATCCCTCTCATATATTTTAATCTTTTTGGACTTGAGGGATTATTAAACAAAAAGATCAAGTGCTTGTCTTTGTCAGCTCGTTAAAACTATCGAAAAGTCATCCCTTTCGTATTATTTTACACTTTTTCGGACTTAAGGGATTATGCCATGAAAAAGGACTGTTGGAGTCTCCTTTTCGTCCATTTTTAGACTCTCTAAACAAGAAAAGGACCGAGTTATCTTTGTCGTTAAACTCGTTAAAACAATAGCAACAAACTTGTCCACCTAGACAAGAACGAGTCTCACTGACGCTAGGCTCGCTAAGCATAAAGCGACAGGTTTTCCCGAAGGGCAAATTATAGACCAAGCATATGTTATCCTCCTCAAGCTTGTCAAAAATAAAGAGGTACTAGTAAGAAATGACTGGGGAAAAATGGGAAGAAAAATTGAAGAACTCTATTGGTAGCAAGTCGCTCTTGAACATAACACTTTCACTCCATCACCGTGATTGAGTTGGGTTGGGTTTTCGTTCACCGTCACCATTGGTCCGCCGTGCCATCCATGGGGTTAACACTACCAGTCCATGTTAGTGTTGCCAATATATTCAAGAGAATTCATTCAGAGAATTCACCATCCAGCAAATGCCTCATCCAGTGCATTACATCCACGCTTCATTTTTCATGACCGCCATTCATGAACCTCATATCGTCAGATCGTTTTCACCTCCACAAAAAATCATTTGCTCCATTTTGCGTCATAGATTTGGGATACATCAAGGCCCTCCTACGATATGTCACTTCTTGTTGATATCAGCTCATTATCCAAGAAGTTGACTTAGAAACAACCCTTTCAGTACTTTGAAGCTTGCATGCCTCAATGGCAAGTTTCTCACTTCCGGCGATAGGTTTACATCAATGACCTTCAACCAAAATACTTTGCGTGGTGTTTGACATCAACTCATATAATCACACCACGTGAATTGTACTGTAGTACCTTGAGGGTCATCATCATTATCAGTGATTCCTCTCGTGTCTGTTAACAACTTTCATCATTGGCTGGTAATCATGCAATGTCTTTCCATGTTCGACTTCAAAACATATTTTCACATGGATCGACTTGTACATCAGGTGCAGATTGGACGAGTTTTGAAGATGTTGGATCTAGTTTCATCCATTCGGGTTGTGATACATTCAGGAAAATAAAGACATCAATTGTACATAGAAGCTACACAGATAGTCATCTAGCCAGGGAAGGTGACTCTTCATGCGAAGAATCACAAGTCTACAACAACAGACGATTGTCTGTCTTATGTACATGAAAATGAATTTATAAAGCTGAGCATGGGAATTCCTGCCTCAGCTATATCATGAAAATAATATGATGATGATGTATTGTATTGTATCTTATATAGGTCACATTCCAGTTTGAATACCTCGGATCCTCATGAATAAAGCATTTCACCCGACATCGGAAGATTTACGACCTCATGCTTTAGGGGGCATCTGTTCTAGACATATTTGGGCACTGCAACCCCAAACTCATATGTCCATAAACTAAGGACTCATTAAGTCCCTAAAAGTGTTGCTTGATACCCTAAAGGATCATGGTCAACTGATTACATCATTTCCCAGAAGTTCCACCTAAAAAACTACTCAGAACTGGCCAAAACTGGACCATACAGGCTGCTCCATGGGCAAGGTGCAATGCATTCTAACTGCCTAACTCGCCAAGTGCAATGCATACTAAAATGGCATTCTGTGGGATGTGATGAGTGAGAATAGACAAATGGCAGAGACAGTTTGCAAGGTGGATGATCATGGAATCTTCGAGAAACTTCTCCTGTGACACTTGCCTCTCTGAATTCACCCAAGGATGAGTAAGAGATCATGAAATCTCCAAGTGGTGCTAAGAAATATCAGTGGAATGACACTAATAAAAAACCCAGAGCTGACTCACACCCTTACAAGACATCTATATATGGATCCATCATCTGAGAGATTTAGAGGCTGGAATTTTGTATTTTGTAAGGAAGTGTTGTTGGTTTGTCAAGAGACATTGCATTGTTGGGTGATTTGCTTGTTCATGAGGTGAAGAGGGCTTATACAACTAGGAGGATGATGTTGGATCAGACAGCTGGGTTTTAATCCTCTCTTACATTACTATTAATAAAGTTCTTTGAGTTTTCCTCCATATGATCTTGTATTTGTGAATCTTATTGTTTATGAATGCAATTGTATGGTCAATGTGTTTTTGATTCCATATTGTTTAAGATATTTTAGATAGAGAATCTTTGATAGTTTTCTATTACTTTGACTTTACAGGTACTCCTTGAAGTAGGACAAGTAGGAGAGGAGTGGCAAATTCTATCAAGGAAAGGAGAAATCAAGCTAGGATCAAAGTGGAAGATCTAGGTTGGTCCTATTTTCTTCTCTTCCATCTATCACACTTAAAAGAACTCTTGAAAATCTTTCATTGTTTGTTTCTAAGATAGCTACTTGTCTTAGTGGGACTAGCAATTCGAATTGACACTAGTTTTCCATGAAACACACTCCCAGTGAAATGTTCTGAGGTTGAATAAGTAGGATTTCCAAATCAAAGGTAGTAAAAATGGATCCATAACCAAAATTCTTGGTTCTTCCAGTCTTTACATTGGACAGTTGATCTTTCATGATAGGAAGTACCGCCTTGCACCAGTTGAACACCTTCAGTTCCAGGCATTCCAAGGCATACTGCATATAGGATCTATTTGCTAAGTGTAAGGACGCGTTGCTAGCCAATCTAGCAAGGGTAAAAAGGATAGTCATCAAATTCCAAACCGTAACATCCTAGATATTAATCTTGCCATCTCTGCTAGGTTGGGATCCATCTCTATAGAACTGACGAATGTAATCTTTCACCGATTCGCCCCTATGAGTGAATCTTGATAGTGAAAGAGGGGCACCACGTCTTGACAAACCCATCAGAAAATAAATATCCTTGATCATGAGAGGAATGGATTTACCCATGATCTAGAATACCTGGTCAATATGATCCCAAGCATGAAGAAGATACTGTAGCAAACTTACCTATTGTCTCATACTAGATCAACAAATTTTTTTTAGTAAACCACAGTTCCTTAATGCATCCATTGTGCGCTGGTCATGTAAAGAAATCATATCATCCTCTTCATGTTCTCGTTCTCACCATGAAACAACCATCTTGATCCAACAAATATCTGAAATGCAAACAGTAGGTGAGTTAGGATCCCTTTTAGGCAAAAAAACAGTTCAAAATTTGATGAAAAAACATTGTACAAACTTTCCCTTCTGCACCCATCACACTTAGCTCTTGAGCAAGGTGAGATGCATACTAAGTGGCCAATTGGTAGCCCAGTATGCGTCGCACTTTTCAATATAGGCAAAGTGCAATGATTGGAGAACGATTTTTTCAAACCTCTGAGGCCCAAAAAGATGAGAAAACTTGTCCAGAATTGAAAAAAGATGGAATGAAATTGAAGAGCATAAGGATGGCTCCTACCTAGTCCTGACAGCGCGGGAAATGGTCCATGGAATCTCTCGCAATTGACTGGTGAAATTTGGGGGGGGAAACTGCTTCAAAACTCTAAAATACAAAATTTGAAATGAAATGGTGAAAATGAAATGTTGAAACCACTTTTATGTTTACTTTTCCATGTACTTCAAGTAAATGTTAGTTTTAGTTCATTTTTAATCCATGAATATGTAGTTTTAATCAATTCGATGGAGTTTTGAGTAGGATTGAACAACTGTCGATAGAATCTGATGTGCTAAATGGTGAATTGAGCATCTTTGACCACCAAGCAAATTTTTTGTCTTCTTTTCGAGCTTTGATTCAAAAATGAAAAGAAAACTATAGAGTCCTCTTTAAACCCTTTTCAGACTCTCTAAACATGAAAATATTGTCAAGTTCTTGTCTTTTCTAGCTCGTTAAAGTATTGGAAACATCATCTCTCTTGTATTATTTTATCCTTTTTTGGACCTGAGGGATTACTTTACGAAAAAGAACTTATAGAGTTTTCTTTTCATCTCTTTTCAAACTCTATAAACATGAAAAGGACCGAGTTATCCTTGTCGTTAAACTCGTTAAAATAATAGCAACAACTTGTCGATCTACACGAGACTGAGTTTCACTGTTGCTAGACTCATTAAAACATAAAATAGTGATAGGTTTGCCCGAAGGGCGAATTATAGAACAAGCATATGTTATCCTCCTCAAGCTTGACAAAAATGAAGAGGTATTGGTCAGCAATGACCGGGAAAAAGGGGAAAATCTTGAAGATTTTATGCTAGCAAGTAGCTCTTGAACATGAAACTTTCACTTCATCTCCATGATTGAGTTGGGTTGGGTTATTCCATTCGTCAGTCATCATACCACTGGTCTTTCATACCATCCATCTTTTGGGGTTAACGCTACTAATTCATCTCAGTGTCACCGACATGTTCAAGATAAGTCATCCAGTTGATGTCTCATACACTGCAATATCTCCAAACTTCATTTTTTCATGACCACCATTCCTGAACCTTGTGTCGTCAGTTCATTTTCACCTCCAGAAATCATTTGCTTCGTTTCAAGGCCGTCCTATGACGAATCGCTTCTTGTCGACATTAGCTCATTATCCAAGAAGTTGACTTAGAAACACCCATCCATTACTTTGAATCTTGTTTACATCAATGGTAAGTTTCTCTCTTCCAGCGACAGGTTAACATCAATGGCCTTCGACCGAAATATTTTGCGTGGTGTTCAACATCGGATCATATATTCACACCATGTGAAATGTACTATAGTACCTATTAGGTTATGTTATATTCTTTCCACAACTAGCCCACATAGTTAACCGGGGGTTACACAGGGGGAGGTCATAGGGGTTTGAGGGGTACCTGTAACCCCACTTTATGGGGTCCGGGGCAATGCCACAAAAATTTTTGGTTTTGGACCCTATGTAAGGTTGGGTGGACCCACCTATGGTTTTGTGCATGATTTTTGCACATGTTTTTGGACGCGATGGTTTTTGGTCCATGGTTTTGGACACGATGGTTCTTTGGTCCATGGTATTGGATACTTCGACATGTATAAATATGTATTGTAACATTGAAACGAACACAATGAAAAATCAAGCTGGTAGTCCCGTTTTTGGGATCCAGGGGAAAATCTCTGTGTATATGTGCTTTATGTGTTATGCTCTTGCATTGTTTATTTTATGTAGTTTTTAGAATTCGTATGTAGGTAATTTCTGTATGGGGTTAAAAACTATAGTACCTTGAGAATCATTATCATTATTGGTGATCCCTCTTGTGTCTGTTAACAGCTCACATCATTGGCTGGTAATCAGGTGATGTCTTTCCATGTTCGACCTGGGAACATCTCTTCACGTGGTTTGACTTGTACATCGAATGAAGATTGAACGAGTTTGAAGACCTCGGATCTAGTTTCATCCATATGGGATGTGATATATTTAGGGATATGAAGACATTAACTGTACAAATACTTTACACAAATTATGATCCTAATCATATTACGACTCTATATGTGTAGAATCACAAGTTTGTATCTGTAGACGAATATTTGACCAATGTACATGAAATGAAATTTATAGATATGAGCATGGGAATGCCTCCCTCAGCTAGTTTATGAAAAATCGCATTATGTTAATGTATTGTATTGTAACTTATGCAGGTCACCTTCCAGCTCGAAACTTCGGATCCTCATGATAAATCATTTCACCCGACATGAACATTTATGACCTCATGCTTTAGGGGGCAACATTTATAGACATATTTTGGCACATCAACCCCAAAGTCATATGTCGATGATATTAGGGCTCATCAACCCCTAAAATGGTTATATTATACCCTAAAGAAGATTAGTCATCTGAATGATTCATTCCACAAAAGTTCCATCTGAGAAATCATCCAGAAAAGTGCCAAAATTGAACCATATTAGAAAGCCTTGTGTTAGGGTGAGATGCATACTGACTGCTACACTAGCTAAGTGTGATGCATCGCACTTTGGCCCTTTAGTAGGTGCAATGAGTGAGGTTAGACAAAGTTCTGGGATAGTTTGTTAGTTGGTTTCTCATGGAATCTTCTAGAAACTTCTCCTATGCCACTTGCCCCTATGAATTTTCCCAAAGATGACTAAGGGAACTAGGAAACCATCTCCAATTTCCCTCTCACATGGAACCAATCTCAACAAATAGAATCACTCATTAATTCCCATGGATGACTCACACCCTTGCAAACATCTATAGAAGGTTCTCCCATCCAAGAGATCTGGAGGTTGAATTGTTATGAATTGTAAGGAAGTGTTGTTGCTTTCAGTATTGAGGAGAGAGTATTGTATGATTGTTGGTGCGTGCTTGCTAATATGGGGTGAAGAAGGATTGAAGCTGGGAGGATGGCTCTGGATCAGGAAACTGGGTTGTAACCTTCCTTATTATTAATAAAGTTCTTTGAGATTTTTCCCAATTGATTGTGTCAATTGTAAATGCTTTCAATTGTTCATTGTATTTCTGATTCTATAATGTTTATGCTGTAATAGATCACGATGCTTTGATAGGTCTTTGTTTCTGTAACTATGCAGGTACTCTCCAAGCGTGTTAAGTACGGGGAGGAGTTACGGGATCAACCAAAGGAGAAGGAGATCAAGCAAGGGATCAAGTGAAAGACAGAGGTTGGTCCTCTATCATCTCATTCTTATCTATTACTCATAGGAAATCTTTTGAATTGCTTTAACTATTGTTTCTAGGGTAGCTTCCAAACCTAGAGGGCTAGCATTCTTTAGGAATACTAGTTTTCCCAAAAACAGCCACCCGACGCTATTCCAACGCATCTATTGATGAGCTCTTGTAACTGTTTCATAGCCTTACTATCACATAGTAACTTCATAGAGGCCTCCAGGAAAGTTGTGAACATAGAGGGTTCCATTTCCTGTTGGGGCTTATCCTTGCTTCTTGAGGTGGAGGCCTCAGCGAAGCTCTTCTTAGCTTCCATGAAGGTTTCACGTGCGCACTCCAAATCAAACTTAGTTTCCTTTTCCGAAGCTTTGCAAACCCATGTACTATCTTTTGGCTGTTTCCCATTGTCATCTCCTATCGCGATTCCACTTCTGACCATTATATTTACATTTGGATCCTCTTCACATGGCTCAAACCTCATCATCTGTAGGTTCTGAGTCGGCAGAGGCGGTAGCACCCCTTTATCACATATCCTAACTATCAACATAGGGCAGTCTTCCATTTCAAGATCAAACAGTGTGCAATACTTGCAAGATGGACACATTGGATTAGTTCAATCAATGGCATAGTGTCGTAGTCCTCCGCAATTATAGCAAATCAACTGTCCTCAACCTCTGCCAGGTTCTCCTCCGCCTTAGCCTTGTTCGTGCCCCTGAAATCCTATTCGCCTTATCCCTGTGCTTTGGTCAGGGAGCCACGTTTTGGCCCAAAACCTACAGGCGGGAGTTCTATACATCATCAATTCATAGCTCTTGTAAGTACGCTCATCATGCCCTACCGACCTACAAAAGTTGCAGAACAGTTGTTGTGGTGTCTATACAAACGTTTGTAGCAAGTGATAGTTATCTGTGGCATGTTTTCCTGTTACCTGGAAAATAGCACACCATAATGCGGGCCCTGTGCTATGTCCTGCTTAAGCTTCTAGCCTTAAAGGCATTAGTCCCCCTCCTGCAATATAGTTCACATAGACTGAGCAATGGTCCTTATCATGCCCCTGACTCTTGCATTTCTAGCACCATACCTCCTCATGCACTTCTGGTTGAACCATGTTGTTCTGCTTCAAAATTTGCATCTTAAGGCACAAATTCTTCAACTACGCATGGATCTTATGAACTCCTAGATTTGGATCTTGCATCAAAGTTTCATGTAGTCTCATGGAAATCTAAAAGGCCTCCGCCTGAGTGGTTATCTTCTGCTGTGACAACGCAAACCTTAAGTGTGGCAGGAGCGAAGCAACAAACCACTCGTGATGTTATCCATCTGTTAGGTTCATGTTGGCCTTGCAGATTGTACATTTCAGCCTCTGATCTAGTTCCCAAGGCATCTCACCTAGTTGCATCGCGATTTCTTTGAATCCCACAATTGGCTGCGCGTCAATTTAGGCCTACTGAATTCTTTATTCAGTGTTGTCTAGATATCTGCCACTCCAGCATTCGAGCTATCATTAGAGTACTTAATATAACAGGTTAGCGTGTGATCTTGCAGCACACTAACTAGTGTTGCCTTCTTTATATGATCATATGTAACACTTTGATCTTCCCATATAGACCTCACAACAAACTAGAATTAGTTCAGGTAGCTTCACTGTGTTTTCCATACTAAATTGTGGTGGAGGTGGAGGTGGTATGGGTGCAGTTGGTGGTGATGGTGGTGAGGTCAGAGGTGGTGTGGGTGGAGGTGGTATTAGCGGGAATTGTAGAAAATTTGTGTAGGTTAACCTGATAATGAAATATAAATAAAAGTAGAATACTATAACCTACTTCTATTATCAATTTGCAGAAGCTTAAATATTGAGCTAAAAAATATAATCAAAAGAAGAAGAATCGATGGCACAATACACATGAAAATACTTTGGGGAAAGCCTCAGCTAAAAACCCCACACTATTGTATTATCATACAGGTGGAAATACATAAGAATTATACAAAGGCTTAGCTATCATAGCTAGATAGCTCTCAGTAAAATCCTCATATATGCTCACGGGAAATCTTAGCTTCTCTCCTGCCTTCCTCTCTATCCTCCAAGCTCCTATTTCCTTGTGTTTTTCCTTCTGGATGATTCACCTTTACCAAGTGGAAAAACCTCCTTCAAAACTGCGCAATACTCAAGGACAAAATCCTTGACTGAATGCATGAGTTTTCTCCATGAGAAAACACATGCAACTGATAGTACATTGTCCTTGACCATTTATCTCAACTAGGTCTTTCTTAGAATATACATGCATGAGCTTCTGATGAGGGAATCTTCAGTTAACTAGAGTAGCACTAGTTGAGTGCATGCATGCATCAACTGACTGTTAACTCTATGTTAGTTCCTCAAATAGTTTGGAACTAATTTAGCTAGACTTAACTCAGTAAACTGAGTTAGCTAATTACAAATCAAATATAATTCAATCTTATTTCCTTAAAGGGATAACTCTTACATGACTTCAGAAAGACTTATAACTTGAATTTGTCCAACTAATTAATTTAAAATAAATTAATTAATTATTTCCAAGTAGCTGTTAAGACTAAATTCGATTTTAATTCACAATTTAATTCAAGGACAAATTAAATTGGAATATTCTTGTTGCCATATTTCAACACTCTCTCTCAACAAGAAATGGATTATCTGCCACCCCGATCCTATCTCTATGGAACTCAAATTTACACTTAGACAATGCCTTTGTCAAAATGTCAGCATCTTGCTCCTCTGTTAAAATATACTACAGCAACATGAACATCTTGACCTGTGAAAAGGCATAGGCAACAAATCTTGCCTTATGCTTCTCCACACTACCATCAACAACTTTCTTTACCTTGTAAAGCCAACGGGAACTCACAACTAACTTGTTCTTCGGTCTCGGAACCATGTCCCAAACACTGTTACGAACAATGGAGTCATACTACTCGACCATAGCATCAACCCAAATCGGCTGCTGCACTACTTCCTCAAAGGAATATGGCTTAGTCTCAACACATTATCTAACAAGGGCCATGTATCCAGTGTACCTCTCACGTGACCCTCTCTGTTTGTGCTAAGAATATGGTGCTCCCACATTCTCTCTCGCATCCTCCAACAATTTGTTAGCTTCTCTTGTGTGCTTCTATCCATCTTTGGAAGACTCTTCTTGAGTGGATGTCTCCACTCCTGGAACCTCTACATGTAGTTGCTTCACATCAGTCTGAGGCTCCTCCTCCTTAGGAACCAACAATTCCTCCACAGTCTGTAGTTGGAGCTCCCTCTCAAGGGAAACTCACATGGCCTTCTACTCATCAAACTTGAGATCTCTGCGAACCACTGTCCTTTGACTGGTAGGAAAGTACACCTAATAGTTGTGAGGTGTAACAGTGTACCCCACAAATATCCCCAACTCTGCTGTCGGCTCAAGCTTCTTCCGTGAATCCTTTGTCAAATGGAAATATACCGATGAGCCAAAGATCCTAAAGTGACCCACATCTAGTCTCTTACCAGAGAAAGCTTCCTCTTGTTTCTTCATCCCAAGTATGCTATGTGAGCTTCTATTCTACAAATAGATCGTTGCCCACAAGTGAAGTGCTAGGCCTTGGTCATGCAGCATTTCCCATCCTACCCCTACAATAGTTTTTTTCTTCCTCTCGGCCACCCCATTCTGCTGTGGGTTATGAGGTGTCGTCAACTCTCGTTTAATTCCTTCTACTGCACAAAATTCCTTAAACTCTCGAGAGACATATTCTCCACCATTTTCACTTCTCAAGGCCTTGATCTTCTTCCCTGACTCTCTCTCAACTAAAGCTTTGAACTCACAAAACTTTGTGAATGTTTGGTCCTTCTTCTACATGAAATAAATCTATCATTTATGAGAATAGTTATCACTAAAGACCGCATAATACCTTTTCTTCGCTGTGGATGTTGTCAAGAATGGTCCACACAAATCAGTATGAACTCGCTCTAAGATAGCCTCTGCTCCACTGTCTCAATCATGAAAGGAAGACTTGGTGTACTTTCCCAAGGTACAACCTTTGCATGTGTCAACTTGCTCAAGTTTAACTTTGGGTAGTCTTGTAGATATCTACTGCATTATCTTCAAAACCCCATGATGCAAATGGCCCAACCACCTATGTCACAACTCACCAATGTCTTGGCTTTGCACCAATTCTGCTTTAGTACTCAACGTTGCACAATCATCTACCTCTAGTTTATAGATATTCATCACCCGAATCCCTATCCTCTTGGTCTGACCCATGGCTATGTGTCTTAGGAATGCCTTTCCTTTACTAAAGACAACATCATAGCCTTTGTCCTCCAACATTACGACCGATAACAAGTTCTTCTTCAGTCCATGCACATACTTCACATCTGTCAAGGTGAGAGGAGCTCCATGCTCCCTTTGAAAAGCATCTGTGCCCACTCCTGAAACACCAGACCTTCTGTCGTCACCCATCTCTATGAACATCTTGAGGTCTTTCTCCTCCAAGGCATTGAATAAATTTTTATCGCTGGTCATGTCGAATGAGGCTACACTATCAAGATACCAGACACAACCCATCATCGATGACACCATGCATGCAATGAGGGTAAAGTCCATTTCAAACTGAGAGGCTAATGTGTCACCTTCCGATCCTTCCGAAGATCCCTTCTTGGACTTCTTCAATGGTAAATTAGTTGCATAATGTCCCATCTTGTGACAATTAAAGCATCTTACTTTAAACATGTGACCCTTCTTCCCTCCATGAGAAGAATTCGATTTGGAATGGGAAGCCTTCCCCTTCCCTTTCCTTGCCTTACTTGTTAAGGCCAGATTTTCTTCATCATCATTCTTGGATGAATAACCATCTTGTGTGCTCCTCCTGATCTCCTCCTGCATAAGATCCGACCACAGTTACTCCCAATCTGGTAGTTTCTCCCTTCCATTCACAGAGTTGTGGTAGCTATTCCAACTCTCTGGAAGGCCAAGGAGAGTGAGGCTCACCATATCATCATCGGTAATATTTATTCCCACACTGCCAAGCTCATCTCTGCATGTGGTGAGTTTGTTCAGATATGTGGAAATAGTATCGCCCTTCTCTATCTTGATTCTTCGAAGATTATCCTTGAGCGCTAATTTCTTTTGGTAGCTATTGCTCTAGTAGAGGCCCTTCAATGTATTCCACATTGAAAATGGAGTATCCATCCCATGGAGACTCGAGACAATATGGTCTCGAACTCCCTCAAGGGTGATCTGTCTCACCTTCACGACACACTTCTTCCACTCAGCCAACTCTTGTGCATTAGTTCAAGCTGGCTTTGGGATTTCTTGATCAATGAATTCCTTCAAACCATTGTCTTCTAATACAATCTCCATTCTATCTTTCCATGCTATGTAATTCAAGCTACCTTCCAAGGCATACTCAAGTCTCAAGCCATATAACGCCATTGGCCAACCTTGAAGTATGGTATGAATTCAATTTGCACCTGCAACCCCGAACTTCAAACTTCGAATTCTTTTCTCAGTATACTATTCACAGCTCTGATATCATGTAGAAAATCTATGTAGGTTAACCTGGTAATACATTATAAATGAAATCAAAATACCATAACCTACTTCTACTATCAATTTACGAAAGCTTAGTAGCACTAGTTGAGTACATGCATGCATCAACTGACTATTAACTCTCTATTAGTTCCTCAAACAGTTTGGAACTAATTTAATTGGGCTTAACTCAGTAAACTGAGTTAACTAATTACAACTCAAATATAACTCAATCTTATCTCCTTAATTTAAGGGATAACTCTTGCATTACTTCAAAAATATTTCTAACTTGAATTTATCCAACTAATTAATTTAAAATAAATTAATTAATTATTTCCAAGTAGCAGTTAAGACTAAATTCGATTTTAATTCACAATTTAATTCAAGGACAAATTAAATTGGAATATTCTTGTTTCCATATTTCAATAGGAATCCTTGTCTTATTAACTGAATAGCACTTCGCAGAGAAACCTTCGCTATCTCTTCCTCATCACCTTGCAGAGGTGAAATCAAGGGACGATACTCCAGACCCTTTTTTCCTTCATTCCTGTAAGTTTTTCCACTTCACGTAGTTCCGAACATCAAGGTAGCTACATAGCCCATTTTTTGCACAATAGCATTTTAATCTAGGTATTCAAGGATTTTACCTACTTAACTCACGGTCCTTTGAAAAAGAATTGCTCCGCCTCGTTGTAGCTGACTGAGGTGTTGACTGCGAATTCAGTCACAAATCTTCCTATGACGCGATCGGGCTAATGGTTGATAGCACGGGTGATCTTATTCTCTGATGCTTCCAACCTTCGCACTAGCTCCAGGGTCCACACAATAGGACCGTCAAGTTTCCACCTTCCTTGGCTATCTTCTAGCTTCGCGATCCACTCGTATAGCTCAATAGGGAAGGAACAGAAAAAGACTTTGTGGATCTCTGTATACAGGTATCTGTCCAACCACTGTTCCTTTGTCAGTCACGGGTTTTGTTCTCCTGCGCCAAGAAGTCGTGGATCTTCCTATCCAACTAGTCTCTGATCTCCTTCTTAGTTGGATTCCAGTGATATGATATCACACATCTCTTATGCAAATTCTGGTCTTGGCAATGGAACCATTTGTTGGATTGAGGGGGCTTGTCCCAGGTTTAGTGGTAGTTAGCCAAACAAATCCCTACACTACTCGCCCTTTCGGCATCAGCCTGCGGAGCGCGGACCAAAGTCTCACTCAAAGCAGTATGGGGGGATGCTGGAACCAAGTTTCCGCACCCTGAGATGGTTGTGATGTCATTTGATTCCCTCTATCCCTACCTTCATGCAAGTCACTTAACTCTAGGGCTTGCAAGATGAGCCCTTTATTCTATCCTTTAATACCTCTGTGAAAGGGTCTGATCAACCTTCGCACAACTGTAACCTACTGCTCAGGTACTTTCACGCTGCTATGGCAGTGTACCGTGCAGATTCCTAAATTACTCGAAGCGGCTTGCTTATCTTATCAAATAATTATAGTTAACACCACGTAAATAGATAAGCATAATTGCGTTCAATTATTCAACATAATTTCATTCATTCACACGTCAAATAAGCATAATAAAGGAAATTCATACATATCATACCAAGAAGTAATAAAAGAACAAAGACACAGGAATTGCAAAATATCTTTCTTTATTAATATCTTCCAAGTGTTTACAACTCTGTCCACCCTACACACACAGCTACAGGGGTTCGCACACTCAGCTGCAGACTTCTACCATAAGCCTCTGCGCACTTAGCTGCATAGCCTCTACCTACACTACAACTGAAGACTTAGACTTCCTAATTTAGAGCTACGACTCTCTTACATGATCAATGTCTCTAACTACTTAGAGCTTAGCTTTTTCTATACAATCCCATGGTCTGCGGACCATGGGTAGGTCTCTACAACTAAATTTACTTTACAAAACTAAGGGTGGACTACCCTTTTTGACACATAACACCTTCGCACTCCGCGACCACAAAATGCAGAGTCTTTATTATTTTATTACAAAATTTAACTCAAACATGGGCTTTTAGCCCCAAAAATGCCCTTGGGGGATCCCGCTCCCAACAATGATACTTTCCAAGACATTAAATGACACCAAGGCAAAGGCTCTAACACAAAACTTGATCAAGGGCTTGACCTAACCAAGCATAACCATGATAGAAATTTTGTCAAACACTTAGTAAATATGCAACCTATAGGTGGAAGTAATAGATTTAATCATAGGGGTCTCCTACTTATCCAAGAATCACTAAGAACCATTGCACCCTCATGTCATTTGCTGCATTATCATCTATTAGGTCATAGATACATTATCCATTCATTTACAAGTAAAAGCATGGTGAAAGCCATACATAGTTGTTGTCATAGAACATACATATAACTAGCATAATAGGTTCAAAAATATCATAAACATATCATCCATAAAATCCACATGTACATCAGTACATTTACAGGTAAAAATCAAGGAATGAATGTATCATTAATGAATACAATAAACCAACAGAGATGGGACTACCATGTTCCACCCGACCATAGATTGGTGGTGCCAAGTCTCTCTTCCACCATTCACCCTTGTGCGGTATTCCAAGCATGAATGTGGGACTTAAACCAACAAAACCAACCAAGAAATACTGAGGCTAAACCACCTCATCCTCATTAATAGAAAACACGCTTCACCATAATTCATCCCAAATCACTAGGCCAACACAATGAACACATCATAACATGCTTTACCATTATCTCCATCCAATCATTAGGCCAAACAAGCATGGATGCCACCAAATTTCTCCACCTACACCATGAGAAATTTTCTTAGTCTCTTAGGCTTTACCACAATCGAATCCTACATCACTAGGCCCTAAACCAATACCTCAGTCTCTCATGATTCACGTCAATCCACTCTAGATCACTACACCCTAAACTGAGACCCACTCTCCAGACTTTACCGCATATCCCAAACTCAGGATTACTAGGCCCAATGGAGAGAAAACCACCTCTACGATTTACCGTATATCCTGCCATTCACCAGCAAGGATTCTTATGCCATCCAAGGAAACAAAAAATCTGGCTTTACCACAACCCACAACCTGGTTTAGGGTTTTCTAGGCCATGTACTCTATCTTTTCGGAGATCCATCTCACTCAGCTTCAATTACATCTGAAAATCCAACTCAACCAAAAAATGAGAACCCCATCATACCATGGCTATTTGGAAATGGCAAGGCTAGGTTGCAAACACTATTACACCTAGAAAAGCCCATGCCATAACAACAAAATATCCACATGCAATACCATGCATCCCAAGTCTAGCAAGGAAATCACACATGCAAAGTGATACTTTCAAAGAACCATGTTATAGATGCTTGATCCTACTCTTCCTTGCTTTCTCCTTCCTTCTACTTTCCTTCTTTTACTTTCTTGATCCCATGCATAACCAAAGAAAAAGCTTGAGCCAAGATATTACACTCACTAATAGCTTGCCAACTAATCCTCATAATCCTTTTAATGAATGAGGCCTCTAGTTTCTTTATTTTCCATTAATTTCCTTCAATTTCCTCCTCACATGCAACCTGTTAGTGGCAGTCTTTGAAGCCTTCCACCAGCGATCAAACATGCTCTTACAAAGTGGTCTTAGGGTGTCAAAGTCAAATTTTGTCATTTCAGTGAGTCTTAAAGTAAAATCTGGTCAGTAGGTATTAGGTCTAGGATTTGTTTTCACTCCTTTCAAAGTTTTATAAGTGTCGGTCCATGTCACCATTTGGTTGAGTGTACCATCATTCAAAAAGTTGTCGTCATCATTTCAGGTTCCAATGGGTCATTTTACACCTTGTTCGTGTTTCAGTTGTACTTGGGTAAGGCTCATTTCCCTCTCCTAGGGTTTTGAAAGTAATTTTTCTTGGATGGTCAAATAATCAAAAAAAGTGTATCCTAATGCTCACACACCTTCCCCTATCCTTAATATACCTTCTTAAGCACTTCCCAACTTATATCCCTCAAATTCATCGTTTTCCCATAAACCCTAGCTTATTGCTACAATTTGAAAATTTGCTAGGCTAGGCCTGTGTTTTTCCCTTTTGGACCCCTTCCCCTCACTCAATATTTGAAATTCCACTTTCCCCTGCTTCCTAACATCCCTATCTATTTTCCAAAATTTTCTCAAGAATTTGAAAGCCCCTTATCGCCTTCATTTCCCTTCATTTCTACAAATCCCCTATTCCCCATATCGGGATAGGTTTTATTCAAATTATGTTTTTGAGAAATATAATATGAATTTGACAACAATGAGAGAGGTTTTTGTCCATCATTGACCCAAGAAGAAAAACCTCTTTCCGTTTTTACACAGGTTTCATGGTTTGGGAGAAATGTCAAAAACATCATTTGCCTCAAGAGGGTTGATGCACCTCTGGAGTGACCTTGGTAAAATCAATTTTTATCATAGATGGAATGAAAAAATAACTTACTTGATGAGTCAAATGCTAATTTGACACAAATATATTTCCAATGAGCTATCATGAGCTTAATTTCAATTTGAGGAAGACCTTCAAAAGTTGACTGCAACAACTCTCTGCATTTAGGGAGCCTCATTCTGCACACTTTGAGCAGTCTTCGGAGATTGGACTTTTGGCAAGGAAAATGAACTCCAAATCGAATAATTCAAGATGTTCTAGAAAGTAGACCCAACAAGATTTCCAACGAGCTATCCCATGCCCAATTTTGACACCAGGAAGGCTTTCAAAAGTGGCCTACAAAAAGGCACTGCACATCTGAGTCGGTGTTGCGCACCTGGTAGTGTTTTCCTTTGTAAATTTGCATAGGTGTTGCGCATCTAGGGAGGTGTTGTGCATCTAGGGAGGTGCTATGCATCTACCCAACCAATTTCTAAATGGACTAAAACTTTCCCAAACTCTCAAATTCACCTCAAAATCTTCAAATTCTCTCTCTTTCAAGTAAGTATACTTGTCATAGCTTGTGAATCAAGGTTTTGTTTACCAAATTTTGGTGTTGTGCATTCTTAGTATCAAACCCTAGCTTCTAGGGTGAAACCCTAGTTTTCCTCATTTCACAAGTATTATACAAACCCTATCTACTTGCCATTATTCCCTAAACTAAACTCCATTCCCATTTACATGTTTCCTAAATCCCATTCCCCTCATACATTTTCCCCATTCCCACTTACACTCTCCCCAAACCCTACAAACCATATTCACATCACTAAACCATACCCACTCTCCTAAAATCCCATTCATACTCCCTAAACCCTATTTACACATCATACTCTCACATGATCCTCCCTACACTCTGACCATTCCATTTCTCCACCCTGTTTTCACTATATTATTCACTATTGTCCATATATAACCACAAGTGTTCACAGCCACAAAAAAAGCAAAGGCAAAGAATAGATGCACGATGATGATAGAGTATTGTCACATATCTAGAGCAAGAGAATAAACAGTTTGAGGATAAGCAGGGCCTAATGGAACTTGAAATGTTGAAACTAAAAAGGAAATGTGACAAAAAGCATCCTGTCACTTTGACTCCCATTGAGCAAGAGATTGAACATGACTGGGAAACTTGGCTCGAGAGGGTCAACTTGCATCTTGAACGACTGATCAACAAGGCCAATAGGGACAATTGAATTCTCCAGCACATGTCATATCATTATATGATTCGAAACAAAATTTGCAATATGAGAATCGGGAAGCTCAAGGTTAGGTTGAGAAAGGCCTTAGAGAGAAAAAAAGAGCAAGAAAATTTGAAAATCTTGGCTGAAGCCTCCCTAGCCCATCAAATAAGTTGATGATGGTGCCTTGTGACAAATTTTGGCAAAGTTTTGGAAAAAATTTTATTTTTCAAATTTTAAATTTCAAACACAGAAAATTAGCCGAGATGTGAAACACCACCAGCGCTGCACTTTTCCCTGGATCACTTGTCGAAAGAAAAGTTTATATATTTGGATTCAACATGATGAGAGCATCAATCCCAAAAAATTTCAGAAGATTTGGACCAAAAGTGGCCTTTTTGCCTCTTTTTGGACACATAGAAGCTGCCTTGAGAGATTCATGTTTTGAGGGGGCAAATGACCTCCAAATGCAAAAATTGGAGATGTTCCAGAAACTAGACTGGAAGACCATTCCAATGAGACATCTTGGGCTCAATTTTTCTAAGGGAAAGGCCTCCAAAATTTGGTGGAAAGTGGCACTGCACTTTTGGCTCATGGCACTGCGCTTTTGGCCAGTTTGCCAGAAAATCCAATTTTCACCTATTTTCACTGCAAGTTTACTTTCTCTCTATTCATGGATGATTTTATGATTGTAATTAATTCCTTGGTAAGTAAATGTAATAGTGAAATGATCTTAGAGGGTCGATTCATTAGTTTGAGGTGGTTTGGGGGTTAATGAATTAGTATTCATGCTTATAGAGCCAAGTTGTTCCACTGCCTATATTCCTGGTCCCTATTTGGAAATGGTTGTAACAGCTCCTTTTCTCTCGGTTTCAACCCCTGATGGCTAGAATAGGTGGTTTGATGTCTATATTATGTATTTTTTTTATCATTAACAGAGGTTGGACTCTCTTGGATGCTCTGAGCTACATTGTACACCTTTATTAGCAGTTTGGCACAGAAATAAACTAGGATTTGTAGCTATTTTTATGGGATACTTGTGGTATAGTGTTTTTTCATAGTTTCTTCTTATGTTATCAGTGTTTCTCATGTTTTATGTGTGTCACAATATAATTCATTGCTTCTAGCTGAATGATATCAAGATAGATAGGTAGAATTCATTGTTTACAGTGCTCTGCCTCGGGAAACCATTCAATTTTTTATGTTTTCTATTGTTTGAGAAGGATACATGATATTTGCATGCCCTCCTCAGCTCCTCACCAATCTTTGATCTCTCATCTCACTCAATTTCAAGTGCTAAAGCACCTACCTACCTCGCCCCATAGAACACCTTGCATCCTGACTTGATTTCCCGGACCCAAAATTACCTGGCTCCATTTGATCTAGCAAAAAACCAACAAAATCAATCAAAACCCTAGAGCTACTATACCTAGCCTAAAATCCATATCTGATCCAGTCATTTTTACTGAGATCCATAAGGAGAGAGCCCTCTCCCGACCTGGTAGGGCTAGCTACCAGGTTAAGCGTGGTTTGTGGTTACCCTAGAATTGCTTCAATTTAGCCTGAAGTCAATCTAGGCTCTAACACAACTTGTGACCTTTTACCTTCCTTTTCTCCTATTTTCCTTTATTTTCATAAATAAATGTGCCAAAAATGCCATTTTTCCTTTCCAACACCTTAGCCACTTCCTTTGCCAATTTCCTTAGCCATAATCAACCAAATTAGCACCCCCACTAGAATGTCCCACCCAACATTCAACATGGAATACGTGTCCCATCATCGTGGCCTTATATATTTATTTTTTACATGAGTTTTTAACTAGGGTTGTTACAGTAATTTAATACCTTAAAGTGGATGTCAAATCACAAAAAACTGACTACTAGGAGGAATGACTCAATGACTAAAAGGTCTTGCATTAAATGACTAAATAAATGACGGACATGAAAAAACACACTTCACCGATAACAATGAGTTGCAGTGGGTAGCAACTGAGAAATAAGACAGGGGATTGATGCAACTAGATAGACTTACTAACTGAAGTGTCGAGTCAATCCAAAATCTAACTGATGCCCCCTTATGGAGATAAGAAACCAAAGTGATTTCAATGACCACATTAGGGATTTAGGTGTGTGTCATTCACCCAACCAAGCAGAAGAAATCCATAAAGTTGTGCGAGCTTAACAACTCTAGACTCTCTTATTTCCACAACAAAGTAGGGACCCACCCAATGCATTTGTAGTTTTCTAGGATGCTTAAGGTACTTACTATCATATAATAATACTTGGTCTCCATTAGAAAAGACTTCATTTTCATATGTCGTTCATGCCAAGATTTTTGTCTTTCTTTCTCAAAACTTCGATGGGAATCTTCAAGAAAACAGTGCTCATCTAATTCCCACAACTTCTGCAAACATTCTGAAATAGATCATCATTATACATTTTGGTGGCTTGTGCAATGAATAGATTTGATAAAATAAATTTAGCAGGTACCACCACTTCTCTACCATATACAATCTAAAAGGGACTATACTTATGCAGGCATTTGACATTAGTACAATAGGCCCATAGTATTGCAGTAATTCTTTCATCCCTATCATCTCTGTTAGCAAAGCATAGGTTAGTGAGTCCCTTCTCAAAAATATTGTTAAAACCTTCAACAATCCCATTTTCCTATGGATGATATGGGTTACTTTTATGGTGCTGAATAATGAACTCCTGCAATAATGCAGCAATAGTTTCATTGATAAAATGAGAGCCTTGATCACTTGTGAGACTCCTTGGATATCCAAATCTTGTAACAACATTATCAAATATGAACTTGGTAGTATTACTAATAGTGAAATCCTTAACAAGAGTTACCTTGGCCCACCACATCAAATAATAAGTTGCGGTGATAATGTAACAACCATGCGAGTATCATGCAAGAGGATTTATTGGCCCAACAAAGTCAATGGACCACTTCTCAAAGGCTTCAAGAACTATGACTATATGTAGTGGAATTTCATCCCGATGGGAAGGTCTCCCAACCCTCTGACATACACCATAGTTCTTAGCATGCTTGTTGGCATCTTTGAAAAGAGTTGGTCACCATAGCCTAGCTTAGAGCACCGTCCTTACAATTTATTTCCCTCTAACATGACCTCCTGCAACACCACTGACATTGCCATAAAATGACATTTCTCTCATGGTCATGAATAAATTTGCCCAAGATATACTCAAGCCCTATATTGTATATTTTGCTTGTAATCAACCATAAGTTTGCAATAGTCCAATATCTTGCCAATCATTAAAAATAGTGCAATATCTTCAAGTTAATGTAGCATAGCATAAATTCTAAATAAATAAGCATCAAGCAGTTGATAATCAAGTGACCCTTCCTTTTCCCCAAACTCCAAGTGAGAAAGGTGATTTGGTCACACATTGGCACGACCTAGCTTGACTTAAACTTCAAATAAAAAAATCCCAAAACAAATGCATCTATGTATAGATTCTTCCTTCAAGAATAGGTTTGTTAACAAGATACTTCAATGCAGAGTGATCAGTGAAGAACTTAAAAGGACCTCCAAGTAGATAATGCCTAAACTTTTGAAGTGAATATACCATGGTGAGAGCCTCTCACTCAGTTGTTGTATAATTTCTCTTAGCATTTGAAAGTTTTATGCTGGCAAAGTAAATGGGATGATCAAGGTTACCCTCACCAGGTTGTGCTAAAATAATACCTAAAGCAATGCCAGATGCATCAATGTGTACATGAATTTATTTGTTCCAATCAATATAAACTAATATTGGAGCGCTTGCAATATTTTCTGTAAAACTATTGAAAGCAACATCAATTCTTTAGTCCATACAAAATAATCAACCTTCTTCAGTAGCATATCCAGCGGGAAAGTGATTAATGTATAGTTGCGGATAAATATTATGTAATATCTCTTATGCCATAGTATATATCATAGCTATTGGACACTTATCAAGGGCAACATATTTTGGATCACCACAACTTTAGTAGGGTCTATGCACACACCATATTTGTAGACAATATGTCCCATTAGATTACCGAATTCCATATCAAAATTACATTTCTTCAAATTCAAGGAGATTTGCAACTACCTACAATGATCAAACATAACCCATGAAAAACTATAATGCTTCTTCAAGAGACTATAGACTGTCCAATCATCAATATATAATTCAAGAAACTTATGAATGTACTCCATGAAAGCAGCAATAAAAATCCTAGAGAAAACAATTGGGGAACTCTTAAGATTGAATGAGATAACATGATAAGCATAGGAACCCCATTCAATGTCAAAAGTGGTATGGTTTTTATCCTCTTCATCAATGTGAAATTGATGATATCTAGAAAGCCCATTTATAAAGGAGTAGGCTTCCTGACCTGCGACACTGTCTAACACTTCATCACTGAAAGGATTTTGGAATGGATCATGAACATATGTGTTATTAAGACTTCAATAATATACACATACTCTAATATCATATGAATCCTTTGTGTCATGAATAACAATAGGACTAATCCATTCAACTTCATCAACTAGAAATATGAGACCCATAGCCAACATTTTATCTATATCCTTCTTGAACTTTTCTTTAACTAACAAATTTAAACGATAGGATCAATGTTTAAAAGGGCTCGCGACAGGTTTCAAAATAATTTTAATATCTCCTAAATCTCCCTTTATCCCTTGGAGCTCTAAAAGTGATGCAGGAAAAAATATTCATACTCCTTCAACAAATAAAAAATTTCCTTTGTATTTAGCTCATCCCAATAGTCACCAATAGAGGCTAGCTTGTGATTTTCTTTAGTTCCTATATTGTGCTTCCAAATTTAAGGGTTTTAGATGTGGAGCATCTTTAACATGATCCTATTTGATATTTATTTCACCTTTATATTCCTTTAATATTAGATGCCTTAACTCCTCCAAGTTGTCTTCTTCAAGTTCCTTATTAATTTTTCTCTAAGAAACAACTTCATGGAATCTAGATTCATATAATTTTATGCAATATTCATAGCTACTAAATACAACAACATGTTTTGAAGTGGGGAAAAGCACTCTCTTAATTGCTTTTAAAGTCTCAACTATCTTCACATCCTCATCTAGGAGAAATTACTACAAAGTTGAGCTATCAAGACCTCCCAATTATTTGTTTTCCTTTTCATTTCTTCTTTTAGGTACCAAGCTTGTGGAAATGTCCCTGATGTGAATGAACTAATGCACCCATAATTCAACGAGAAGTCCAAGTTTTTTCCAAACTGTACTGCAGGTCTTAAGATTATGTTTAGGGATTGTGTAACCCTCATATACATTAATAAGTTATGAATTCTTCTCAAGAATAGTAAACTAACACAACATAGCATAATTAATTGATTCCTAGTTTTGAAACTAGTTATGATGAGCTCCCTAACATCTCGCAAGAGTTGCTTGTAGAGCACCATCCATCAAAGGAATCTTGTGCATTTCTTTAATATTTGAATCAATTTCTTTAATAAAATTGAAAATATATCCTATACCATTGAAAGTAAGTTATTACCTTACCTTTGTACCAATCCATTGAGTGTAATGAATACTTTCACAAGGTCTAGAGTGCAGTTCATTGTCTCCTTATTGCCAATTATCCAACACAACATATGAGCCAACTTATGTATGTTGAAAACTCCTCCATTTGAGAGAACCATGTGCTGTAGGATTTATATAGTTCTCCCTCTTTCTTGCAGTAATCTCATATAGTTGATCCAAAATATTTTGCTCTTCTACATTTTCAACAGGTTCTATAAACCTTGAACCTTGATAAGGACCCAATGGTGGTATAAATTTGACTCTCTCTACCTCAAAAGTCATAGTTTCTCACTTAAGATACATGAAAACATAGTTTTTAATGGCCTAGTCTATTCCCAATAAGGTTGGATAAGGGTCTTTATCACCCATGATATGAATGACCTCAAAGTCTACATATTTCTTCACCCCGACAATATAAACTTTGACATATTTCAAATGACCAACATGAATAATGAAATATTTATTAGCCATACATAGTTGAATAGGAGAAAACACTAACTAGTTTTCCCAATGCCTCCGAAGTTTTCCTCATTAATGTATTTACATCTAATCCCAAAGCCAACATGGTATCTTTGATTTGATACCCTTCAATTTGGGCATCAATGTGGAACCCCCTTCTTGTTCTCCTCTTGTTATGGTAGACACATCTAGAATGACATTCAAGCAAATTAGCAGAAATAAGCCTTTCTAAAAATTCTTCATCTTTGATCATAGCTTCAAGATTTTTGTACAACTAGCCATATTATTACTCTTCACTCGTGATATTAAGAAACAAGTTAATCCACTCCATGATGGGATGAGATGTCTCTTGCGGAGATCAAGTTCTCTTCAACTATCCCTTATCTTGGTGTTCTGCCCATGGGCTATAAGAAGAAACCAAATGCCTAAAAAAAATTCGCAACATCCTTGTAGTACTCTTTCTGTTGAGATGGGTTGCAAGAATTTTTTGGAGATGTAGGCTTTATTATAATAGGTTGCTCTGGTACATCCTTATCTAGTCCAGTCTACTTGCCTCCTCTAGTGATAATATTAATATTCAGTTGAGGAACTAGTTCATGTTCTCTAGGTTGTGCATTGATTAGATTAACGCCTCTTTGTTTGTTTCCCTCCTCCCAGTGAGTAATCAACTCAGGACAATATATAATAGCATGAAGGTTTACTTGAGAGTGGAAACACTAGGGCATCCTTGGTAACAGACAATCACTAGCAACATGCCCCTCTTAGTCATAGTTGTAGCATCGAATTAGTCCTCTTCCTCCTCATCTCCCCCTCATAAGCCACCTCCTCCTTGTCCTCGCGGAGCTTCATTAACTTGGAATGTACTTCAATCAAAGTGATCAGAAAAGGCATCCAAACATTTTTATTGGTTTGTATGGTGAGTCGAAGACCCACCAAACTCATAAAACATATTGTTTTGAACATTGGAATGTTTGTGCAAAATAGGACAAAGATGAGGTTCATTTCCATAAGTGCGACAAATGTCACAATATTCATTAGAGGACATACCTTGAAGGTTGGAAATGCATGATATTGAGAATGTACCTAATACATAAAATTTTTGGATACTTTTGCAACTCTAGCAGTAGGCCCTAGCGGTGGCAGAGGTTGTCCCATAGGCATACTCGAAGGGCCTACATTGCACAATCTTAGGAATTTGGTAGCGTGATGCCCCTCAACATGGAAAATGCCCCTAAACATGGAAATTGCTGCACCAAACTTGTGGACACAAAGGACATGCAATATGCATATCCTTCAACCTCTTCGTCAAATAAATAATCTAATGTTGTAAACCAATGATAGCAGGATCAGTAGAAGTAGTACACAACTGATACTTATGAAGGTATCTTTCCATTGCTTCAATCTTCATAGCTTGTTCCAATTCATTTTGTACGGTATCGATCTTATATTATGTCAAAGGAGATTTGGTTAATGACAATAGAGCTATAATGAACCAATCCATTTTATGACGAGGATCAATAGGGTAAGTCAATTTCCCAATTGCATCCTTAAGCCACTACATGCACTCCAATGAAGTCTCACCATCTCACGGTGTAATATCCCATAACTCTAATAAACCTTGTTGATAAGTGTGAGGAATTTTGAATTCTTTAATGAAATAACATTCAATTATGTCAAGAGTTGGATTGGTATTCAAATTAGACCACTTGATAAACCATCAAAGTGCTCGATCCCACAAAGTAGTTTGAAACTCAATGATCTTAGTAGAATCTAGGGTTTGTTTATCCTTCTAGATGGCTTTGCATAGATACCAATGATGCTCTATATATTCATCTCCTCGACCCAAGAACTTAGGGTCTCAAGTGAACAATCCTACTATATTCCCTTCTATTGTAGTTTGACTAGGTGGAACCAATACAACGTCATGCGAAAAAGGTTTCAAAAAAGCTTCAGAGCTTGTATGAACACTACTACCAGAACTACCAATATCACTAAAACTACTAGCTACATAATTACTATGAAATCCCTGCAGTTTAAAAGTTTTAACTAATTTTGAAAGGAAATTAATAGGATTTGATGAAGTACTAGGGGAAGGTTAGGAGAGAATTAGTTTCATTACTACATTTCAGAATGCTGCTTGTAGGGACCTAATCATATTCGAAGAATAATTGCCTCTTCATGAAATGATTCTATTTATCTATGAGAGTACTCAGAACAATCAAGATAACTGGGTGTCTAGGCATTTTAGTTATTTAGATTACTTCTGACTCCTAGTGGTCTCCATTTCCTCTATATTGGTCTCCTATTGCATCTCCTCTAGCTTCTCCTATTTCTCTAGAATGAGATCCTTCTCCTACTTGATTATCGTGCAACTTCGGGCTAGCCATTCCTCCTATCTGCAACCTCAGAATAACAATTGCTTCACCTATTTGATACAAATATTTTATCCTTCTCCTAATCTCTTGCAACTTCTTTTCCTACCACTTGTGAGCTATCCATGCCCTTCTAAGTTCCCTAAAATATTGTGCCTTTTTCAACTTCTTTTGCATCCATTGCAACTTCCTGTCATCTTCTCCAACTAAAAAGCATCTCTCCCATAAACCATACCCCTAGTACCTAGTGTTTTACGCTTCCATGTTGGTGTCTTGAAATGGTAATAGTCTCTCTTCAACCATAAGGACCTTGATCCACAAGGGGATTTATTTTAACAATCTCCCCCACAACCCATACTTGAACAATACCACAAATTTCAAGGAAGGATAGTGGTTTTCTGCATCAAATTCAATAATGTAACCTTCCAAAAAAATTTAGCCCAAAATTTCAACGTCTATGGTTATATTAATGTCTAGCTGATGAAATGTGACCAAGTCAGTTGTGGTCCAAATTCTGCTTATTTTTTCGCAGATTCCAATCCTTTCTTTGTGCCAGAATGTACTCAACCAATTATATAGTTTTTTAGGGATTTTACACCAAAAAATGTCATACTGATCGCATGCAGTTTTTGAGAACAGGATTTCCTTTGTAACCCAATCTTAGTTCTTCTAAATAAATTGAGCTTGATGTAGAATAAGAAAATCATGTTTCTCATACCACCACTCTTGAATATAACCCTTGATAATCCTTGACACCATGATCTAAATCCCCAAGTGATATTTTAAAGTCCCAACAATGGAACCATTTGTTGGAGGAAAGTTTTGTCATGTAGACCCATGGTTCAGCAAATGGTTTCCAACAAAAGACTTCATCATAGTCTAGCACAATGTTGACATTTTCAATCCTCCATGAAGGAGAAAAGTCTCACCTGAGGCATGCCGATACTTCTTAAATGTTAGAAGGGAGTTTAGGTAGTGCCATGATTCGAATTATTTTCATGAATTATTCATTGGTTATTTAACTATACAAAAAACCCAAACATTCTTGTGCATAACGTATATAGAAGACTACTCAATAATGCATTAAAGATTTTTTTTGAAAAGGAAACACACAATGCGACAACATTTAACTAAATAACAAGTAGAGATAACCCCATAATACTTCTCATTGTATTATATCATAAGTTGAGCCATTAAAATGAATATTTGTGAACAAGATCTACTCTTAAATTATGCCAAAATAGAACAAAACATGTATGAATTACATTCACAATACATTCAAAGGAATTTAAATATCATTTTGATATCATGCCTACATAGGTCTCTCTCTCTCTCTCTCTCTCTCTCTCTCTCTCTCTCTCTCTCTCTCTCTCTCTCTCTCTCTCTCCCCCCTCCTTTAGCTCGATCTATGCATCTTTAATATATTTTTTCTAATATTTTGATCCCACTCACTTGATCGAGTCCAACTTGATCCCTTTGACAAAATCCAAGTTCTTTGGTCCACTTTCTCTCTCTCTCTCTCTCTCTCTCTCTCTCTCTCTCTCTCTCTCTCTCTCTCTCTCTCTCTCTCTCCCCCCTCCTTTAGCTCGATCTATGCATCTTTAATATATTTTTTCTAATATTTTGATCCCACCAAGTTCTTTGGTCCACTCTCTCTCTCTCTCTCTCTCTCTCTCTCTCTCTCTCTCTCTCTCTCTCTCTCTCTCTCTCTCTCTCTCTCTCTCTCCCCCCTCCTTTAGCTCGATCTATGCATCTTTAATATATTTTTTCTAATATTTTGATCCCACTCACTTGATCGAGTCCAACTTGATCCCTTTGACAAAATCCAAGTTCTTTGGTCCACTTCTAATTTTATTCCTTCAAAAATGACACCTATATCCTTCTTTCACGACTTTTACAAATCGGAAGATAACCACTTTCTTCCTCCTCTTGTCCCTTTCTCCTTTCTATTCTCGACTTCTAACCTTTTTTTCCATTTCATTTTCCTGCTTCTATTGACCATTTCTACGACTCTTTTCTGGCCAAAAATTGATCAACATTGTCCAAAAATGAAGGACCCAACAAATATTACACATGTAGTTTGAATTATGAATATGATTGCAAATGGCTCAACAATGTATGTTGCAAGACCAAACAGATTCGATATGCCAATAAATTGTATTGTCTTGTGCTTTCCATATATAGGCATCATCTGCCTGATAATGAAGATTCATGGAAGATATTCAAATATGATGACACACTTCTATATTTCCTTACTGATGAAGTTCAAGAACCATCATAGGTCATAAATTTTGAATATAATAGATATCCAAAAGTCCTTGCTCCTTTAGAAGACACTTTTCACCTAGTGATGCTTAAACAAATGGGATATATGATAAGAAACTTAATAAAACAGTTTATGAAACAATTCAATTTAATAAAGGAACAGAACAAAATCCTAAAAGAGGTGGCCATGAGTTAGGTGGCGCTTTGAAGAAGTACAGATTGTTGTAAGCGACAGACCTAGACACTAAGAATCAAAGGAGAATGATAGAGGACGAGAGGGGGGAAGAGATCCACTCCTATCAAGATGCGGTGGCAGGGGAATGTCAGAACACCAGTAACCAGGCAGGAGAAACAAGAAAACTAGGACCACTCCATGGAGCAAGATCGCAGGCCGGCAGTAGAGGAAAATGTTTACCATGTGTGACAGAGAAACCAAGATTCATAATCCCGATGAACAAACTAGAGCGATACAGAAGTTATATGAAAGACCATGCACTTATATGCAAGTTCATTGGAGTATGGCTGAATGAAAAGGACCTCACCAAATGGATTCATTGAAAATGGCAATCCCGAGGCCACATCGAGCTAAAGCTAGGAGCAAGAGGCTTCTTCATGGTAATGTTCTAGAACCTACAAAATAAAGAAAAAGTTTTTGAGAATGGCCCTTACTTTCATTATATTGCTGGATTGTTCATGAGATACTAGGAAGAATGCTATGACATAGACAAGGAAAAATTCCTGGTAGCCCTGGTGTGGGTTAGGTTATTTGGCCTCCGAATAGACTTCTGGGACCTAGAAATTCTAGAGGGCATAGGAAACATGATAGGCTGATTTGTTAAAATAGCAGAAACGACAAAAAAAGGAAGATACACCTCATATGCTAGAATATGTGTTTACATGAATATAGTTGACCCCATCCCAGATACAATAGAACTAGAGTATCATGAAGAGGTCTGGCAGCAAACCCTCGACTATGAACATATTCCATTCAGATGTAGAAGATTTCATGAGTATGGACATCTTTTTAAGGAATTCCCACTAAATATAGAAGAAGAGGAGTACAGGCATAAACAACAGAGGAAAAACCAAGAAGACAAGGAAGGGTTTCAAGAAGTAAAAAGCAAAAGAAGATAAACAAGAGAGAACACCAGTGGGGGAAAGAAAGAACAACAAGCCCAGCCCAGCAGAACAAACAGCTTTGAAGTACTACAAGAAGAAGAAGAAGATAACAACGAGACTCAAACAATGGACTATTAGGGGGGAAAGGAAAGGAAAGCAGCACAAGCCAAGGAAAAATAAAACCTAAGAGGAAAGCCCAAAGTGAGTAGACAGAGAAGGAGGAAAAGGAAGAGAGGGAGAAGATGGAGAAAACTACAATGGAAATAGATACAAGTAGAGGAGAAGAATTAAGCATGGAAGAAGAGGTGCTGAGGAAACTATTAAATGAATGGAGACATATAAATGAATGATTCATTCCAAGAGATAAAAAAAAAACTATACAGAGAAACATTCCAACAGTATTAAGCGAAACAGGGGCAAGGGAAAATGGAGATGGCAGAACAACTAGGCCTTCAACAGGACAGCACCCAAGACTACCCTAACAAAGCGAAAGGCGGAAAGAAAAGAGGTCGAAGAAACCTATAGGAATCTATACAGATCATGGGAGAAATGCTAGTAAATACAGGGAGGGTAGTACCGCTATCGGTGGTATTCCACCAAATTAACCAAGCAACCCAATGATAATCACATCTTGGAATATAAGAGGCCTTAATAGTAAAGGCAAACAGAGACACTTAGCGGATAGGCTAAGAAAAGAGAAACCTCAACTCATGCTGATACAAGAAACAAAAATCTCAGGAGGGAGAATGGAGGAAATTCTAAATAAAATAAAACCGAAATATGAATGCATGATGATAGATGCGAAAGGTAGTGCGGGAGGCATAGAAATACTATGGAACCCTGCAGAGATTACTATAGATTACTGGATAGGCATGAAAAGAATCCTCACAGGGCGATTCTGGCTAATCGGAAATAGAGAATGGTTTCTAGTCTCTGCAGTATATGGTCCTCATATTCCAATGGAAAGAGGAAGTTTCCTCCTTCAAATACAACAGCTTGGAAAACTCCATGAGGAGAAACTATGGATGATAGCAGGGGACTTTAACTTGACAACATCAATAGAGGAGAAAAAAGGAGGTCTGTAAAGAGAAGATCCGAATATGGAGAGGTTCAGGGATCTTCAAGTAGAACTAAAATTGGTAGATATCCCAACCATAAATGGAAAATACATGTGGAACAATCGAAGGGGAGGAAGTAGACAGATAGCCTCTAGGCTAGATAGATTCTTAGCAACAGAACACTTCATTGGGAAATATATTTTCTATGAAGCAACAATCCTCCCGTGTTTAGGGTCAGACCATTGGCCTATTAAACTAGAAATAGCTATGAAGCAATAGAACTAGAATAGACCCTTTAGGCTTTGTGCATAAGAGAAACCACCTTTATCGATAAAATGAAGGAATGGTGGAGAGGGACTGAGAATGTGATAGAAGGAAGAAACTAAATGCACACCTTTCAACTCAGATTAAAAGACCTAAAAGGGAGGATAAAGAAATGGAACAAAGAAGAATTTGGGAACATACAGAAGGAACAAGAAATACTCCAGATAAAGATGAAGCAAATACAATAGAAAATCATAAAGGAAGGAAGAAGCGAAGAGCTTACAGAAGAGGAGGAACATGTGATAAATAAATTGGAAGAAAGAAGAAAACAAGAGGAAATCCTTTGGAAACAAAAGTCAAGAACTTGTTGGCATTATGATACAAGTGTTGTCCTTGATGGCAACTCACTTAGATGAAATATATAAGTACTACAGGTTAACAACAAAGAATTATTGTTCAGGCCACACAGAATGAAGAAAGAAAGGTATATGCAGGTTCACCTTGACCAACCCGCGTATACATGCAGGTTTGCAGACCAAAAGTTGTGTATAGCGTACACATGCACTTTCATGGAAGGAAGGGTGCATACATGTTGGCAAACTTAGTTTTGGTTTGTGGTATTTGGTCCATGCTATTTTGATCCATGGCATTGGTCCAAGGTATCTAGTTCAAAGTGTTGACCCTAGGTATTTGGTCCAAGGTATTGATTCTAAGTGGTTTTGGACCATGGTATTGAGTAATACCTAAGGCTATATAAGGAAGAGAAGATCATTAGGCCAATGTAAGCAAGTAATGAATATCTGATGAAGTATGAGATCAAGCATGCAGGTTATGGGTTGGAGATTGTTTGCTTGATTTGAACTAAGGATACACCTATATGGATGATGGATCGGGATCCTAAGGCTTGAAATATATTATCATTATGTGGTTTGATCTTGAACATTCTAGATTTGAATACTAACACATGTTTTATTATGTAAATGTGATGATCTGGGTATGAATGATTATGTCTGAAGTCTGGAAGTGCAGCAAAGTGTTTGTAGATATACATGCTAGTTTTATTTAGGGAAGCTTCATATACATGCAGGTTGGCTTCTTCCAAATAGCGTATACAATCTGAAGCATGGTTTTAAGATGAGAACTGATTCTGAATGATAACTTAACTCAGAACTATGTAGTATTCTATCTATCGTAGTTGATTGATTAAAGCATGAATGAATGATTGATTCAGTTGTGTCAGAGGTTCAGAGGTTGTTAGTGATTGATTAAGTTTGGTTGATTCAGATTGAGTTTCAGTGATTGGTTGATGTAGATATAATTGATGGATGTATTGTAGTGGTGATTGATTTTGAGCTTAAATAATGTTGATGGGTCCAGTATGAAAATTGGATGAAATGTGGCCTTCAGATTATGATGTTGTGTTCCAGGAGTATCCCATTTGAAAATTTATGAAATGAGGTCCCTAGAGGATGAGAGAAGGTTGTAGCCTTCTGTAGGTTAGTGCCTACGTACCAGTAAACATATCGGCTAGTAAAAGAGATAGGGGTTGTAGCTCCCTTCCAGTAGAAGCTGGAGAACGAGAGAAGTTTTTAGTCTTCTGTAGGTAGAATCCTACATACCGGTATGATTTTGTGCCAGTATAATGTTGTAAATAGTTTTTCTTAATATTAAAAGAAGACAGAGATGACAAAAGTAGGTGGTTTTCACCCACATTGGGTTTCCACCTTAAATCATGGTGTTCATGTGTGTTTCTTATGTGTGATGATCTGTTCTATTTTTACTGCACCTAGTTATTATTTATATGATTAATGAAGTACTGATGCACTAATTAAAGGTCAAAATATGATGAATTAACTGAATCATAAGTTTTCTGGATATACGCTAGTTGCATTAAACACAGTTGCATGTACACACAAGTTCCCTTAACTGAAGTAGCATATATGAATCAGATTATGGAAATGAAAAAGTTATTGATTTGCTAATACTGATTCAACCCCCCCCCTCTCAGTATTATTTCCAACAATTAGTAATAGAGCAGGTCCTTTGGTAGAAGCTTGATCGCTTGAAGGAGATCTGTAGAACAATGGGAAAGAAGCTAAAGAAGAAAGCACCTCAGAAGAAGAAGACATCTCAAAGGAACTATGACAGCGGGAGAATTGATTGGGGAATATGTGGAAGCAACTCTTCAGATTCAGAATCACCTTAGAATGAAGATGAACAAGCAAAAGAACTATCAGGTATGAATTTTGGTGATGCATTTCTCCATCCATTTGAAGATGATGAAAGTGATAGCGAAACAAATGAATTTTCTCTTATGGGTGAGGAAGAAAGATATCAAATAGAGGTAGAATTTAAAAGGCTTACAGACAAAATTATAGATCCACAAGATCTATTGAACAAAAGGGAATGTGCCTTCAAAGAAGAAGCTACCAAATTAAAAGCTCAACTAGAGGAAGGAAACAAAGCAAGGAAGCAATTCAAGGAAAAGGAAGATCAATGTTAAAAGCTATAGGATGAAGTGAAATCATTAAGAAATGAAGTAAATGAAAGGAGCACAACAATTAAGAAACTCAGAGATATATCCAGTTACTATGAAAGTCTTGAAGCTAGGATCCTCTCGCTAAATGAAGATCTTGAAGAATCAAATAAGCAGAATAAAGAACTACTCCAAGCTCTTGAAAAACAAGAAAATGAAGTTCTTGCATTAAGACATCAGTTGGAAGAAGGAAGAAAAGCTGAAGGAATCATGAAGAAGCAGTATCTTGAAAAGGAAGAGAAACATTAGGTTGAGGTAAATGTTCTAAAAGATAAATTAGAAGAAAAGGATAATCTCTTACGAATTCAAGATAGTACTAAGATCTTGGATGATATTCTTAGTAGTCAAAGGTCTCCTGCTATCAAAATTGGTCTTGGTTTTCATGAAAATGTTGAAGGTGAATCTACTTCACAGAGTAAGACAAGGAACTCTAATACAAAATATGAAATGCTCAACAAGGAGATGAGAGGTCAATCCCATCAACAACCAAGGAAAGAAATTATTCAAAGAAAATCTATTACTCCTAACTATGGAAGTGATAGTCGGTTATTTCCTCAAATGAATAATTTTGAATGTTATGTATGTCTTAATTTTGGACATGTTGCAGCTAGATGCAGAAGTAGAATGGTTCAAGACCGTCACACAGAAAGATCATCACGTTCCACGTACTTTAAGGGATATTGTTTTGCTTGCAATATGTTTGGTCACAAAGTCATTGACTGCTGCAAAAGGAATATGAAACATATGAGATGTTATGCATGTAACAAGCTTGGACATATAGCAAAGGAATGCAGGAACAGAGTACAGGCACCATACCAAAAGGAGAAAACATCATCACACTTGAAGATATGGAAGAATAAGGAAGTACAGTCAGAAAGATGTGGCCCATCACAATGTACAAACATGACAGACTCAGAGGGAGCTAAAAGTGTGAAACTTTAGTGTTCTAAATCTCATACGCAAGTTTCATGAAGAGAAGTTGTGTATATAAGCGAGTTAGATACTGCACAGTCGCGTGTATGTTAGTTTGAGGAAAAGCAGTGGGATACACTTAGGAATAGACTCAGGAAAAAGGGTAGGATATGGTTTAGTCAACTATTTTGCTTGTTTGATGATGGTTACAATCTGCTGATAATGTTTGGAAATGTATTGATACTCATAATATGTTGTTTTTGATCCTCACAAGTTAACTTGATGTGTATCTGATTGATGATGATGCCTTGATACTTCTTGCTAGTATATGCATGATCAGATCTAACAGTGAACAGATGGAACAAGTTCAGGGGGAGAACACGCTATGCTTCTAATAAAGCATTGTTGGCATTATGTTTAGAAGTATTTGGTACCTAATCAATGATGATGATGCTTATGATACATCTTACTATGATACGGTTATGACTTTCCCATGACAAAATCTCATATGACTTTTGGGGTCACATAGTTGGTATTCAGATCAGATCTATGGATGATTCTTTGATGATGCATATAGTACATATATGTTGCTTACATGATGATCTTCATAATGACAAAGAGATGTACAAAGCTTCATTATTTAGTGATAAGCCACTCATTTCCTTTATGTTGTTGTCATCATACCTCCAAAGATGCATAAAGATCATACGGTGTAGTTATGATTTCTTTAGTTCTTGGCTCTCACATGATTAAGAATGGTTATTGTTGATGTTATTAATGATCATGAGCTCATGGTTTTGCTAGATACATATTGCTATGTTGGATACATGGATGATTACTTAAGTTGCATACTGACAAATATTGTTGGTTGGCCAAGAGAATGATGTTATTACAGGTCTCATGAAGACATAGCTATTTGAAGACATGGATATTAGAAGACATGGTTTACATAGTCACATAATGATGATGAGTTCTTGCCTTATGATGATAGGTTGATACTCACATATTATCATGGTTGATGCTTATTAGATGTACATGGTTGATTGTGGAAAGATCATGCAGTTCTTAATGATGATGTGAAAGATCATGTGATGAGTATGGTGTTTTCTCATATGATATGGTATGAATGGTTTTGTTACTGCTTGGAGATGATTCATGGAAGAAAACGAAGCAAGTTGATCTTGTTGAGATCAAGAGGATGAGTTGATACAGACATACTTTGTCACAGGTTGATGATATCTACACTGACATGGACATATATAGGTTGCTGGTCTCGATGATGTTGACAGATGCTTATGGAGCAGATCATACATGGTGTATGATAGTTGCTAATGACTATCATGGTCTTGTTTAGATATTTGGTCTTTGTTATAACTGTCATGTATATCATTCAATGTAAAGGTCATATCAAGAATCATGATGTAATAATTTGTCTCTGTCCATTGTAGTCTTTTGATGAGCCCCTTTTTGGTATATGATGTAATTTGTACCCCCATTATGCATGGGAAGAATGATGTAATATTTCAGTCATGTATAAACAATTTGTATATCCCCACTTGTTTGGGTGGATGAATCAAGTTTAGTATATCACCACTTGGTTGGGAGAATGAATGTATGTATGAGTCATTGGTGATAGGAAGGTCAAACTCACATAGTTGAGTTTTAGAATCATGTTTTTTTTCTTGAAAATATTTGCAGACTCTGCATATGCTCAGGGGGAGCATGGATGATATAGTACATCTTAGCATGAACAAAGGGGGAGCTCAACCAGAGATTTCAGCATGCAGGTTAGGGGGAGCATGATCCTTTTCCCTTGAAGTCAAATGGGCAGAGTGATTTGGTGTTGTTGTTGCCATCAAGTCCAAAGGGGGAGATTGTTGGCATTACGATGCATGTGTTGTACTTGATGGCAACCCACTTGTAGCAGAACACCTCACTTATATAGAACTAGATGAATCTACAGAAGAGATATCAGATGTAACAGAATACATGGTAGTTGTATTAACAAATGTGATGCAGGGCAGTTCAAAGGAATCGGTTCAAAAGTAATGTACAATGGCAACTCACTAAGATGATAGTTCACAGTGCAACAAGTTAACATTTCTATCAAGTCCAAAGGGGGAGATTGTTGGAATTATGATATAGGTGTTGTCCTTGATGGCAACTCACTCAGATGAAAGATCTAAGTACTACAGGTTAATAGCAAAGAATTATTGTTCAGGCCACACAAAATGAAGAAAGAAAGGTATACGTAGGTTCACCTTGACCAACCCATGTATACATGCAAGTTCGTAGACCAAAAGGAACGTATAGCGTACACACACACTTTCACGGAAGGAAAGGCGCATACATGTTGGAAAACTTAGTTTTGGTCTATGGTATTTGGTCCATGGTATTTTGATCCATGGTATTGGTCCAAGGTATCTTGTCCGAAGTGTTGACCCCAGGTATTTGGTCCAAGGTATTGATTCTAAGTGGTTTTGGACCATGGTATTGAATAAGACCTAAGACTATATAAGGAGGAGAAGATCATTAGGCCAATGTAAGCAAGTAATGAATATCTGATGAAGTATGAAATCAAGCATGCAAGTTATGGGTTGGAGATGCTTTGCTTGATTTGAGCTAAGGATGCACCTATATGGATGATGGATCAAGATCCTAAGGCTTGAAATATATTATCATGATGTGGTTTGATCTTGAACATTCTAGATCTGAATACTGACGCATGTTTTATTATGTAAATGTGATGATCTGGGTATGAATTAAGTGTAAAATAGTTGTGATACTTTAACTTAGCATTTCCAAATATGTACGCAGGTTGGCTTTGGCAAAACAGCGTATACATGCTGATTTAGCATACAGAAGTAGCGTATACCTCGCAGGATGGAATTTGCAAATCTATACGTTATTTTTCCCTTAGTAAAAGGGCATATACACGCTGTTCGGCTTATGGATGTAGCGTATATCTTCTGAAGTATGATCTATAAGGGTTCTATTTGATGTTGCAGTATTCAGGGTTCTGCAGTGCGTTCTGGTGACTGTATTCTGGTGACAGTATTCTACATATTCATATTGGTTGATTGTGATTAGCTTCAGTGTTAATGGATGAAATCTAATTATGGATCAGGATCATAATGACTTATCATTATGTGATCTGATAATGAATGGGCTATATCTGATTGCTAACACATGTTCTATCCTCTATGTATGATTATGTATGAAGTTTGGAAGTGCAGCAAAGTGTTTGCAGATCTACACGCTAGTTTGCTTCAGGGAAGCTGCGTATACACGTAGGTTGGCTTCTTCCAAATAGCATATAAAATCTGAAGCATGGTTTTAAGATGACAACTGATTCTGAATGATAATGTAACTCAGAACTATGTACTGATCTATCTGTTTTAGTTTATTGATTAAAATATGAATGAATGATTGATTCAGTAATGTCAGAGGTTCAGAGGTTGTTAGTGATTGATTAAGTTTGGTTGATGCAAATATAGTTGATGGATTTATTGCAGTGGTGATTGATTTTGAGCTTCAATTTTGTTGATGGGTCCAGTATGGAAATTGGATGAAACGTGGCCTTCAGATTATGATGTTGTGTTCTAGGAGTATCCAGTCTGAAAATTTATGAAACGAGGTCCCTGGAGGATGAGAGAAGGTTGTAGCCTTCTATAGGTCAGAGCCTACATAATAGTAAACATATCGGCTAGTACAAGAGCTAGGGGATTGTAGCTCCCTTCCAGTAGAAGCTGGAGAATGAGAGAAGGTTATAGTCTTCTGCAAGTAGAAGCCTACGTACTGGTATGAGTCTGCACCAGTACAATGTTGTAAACAGTTTTTCTTAATATTAAAAGAAGACAGAGATGACAACAGTAGGTGGTTTTCACCCACATTGGGTTTCCACCTTAAATCATGGTTTTCATGTGTATTTCTTATGTGTGATGATCTGTTCTATTTTTACTGCACCTGGTTACTATTTATATTATTAGTGAAGTACTGATGCACTGATTAAAGATCAACATATGATGAATTAACTGAATCATAAGTTTGATGGATATACACTAGTTGCATTAAACATAGTTGTGTGTACACGTGAGTTCCCTTAACTGAAGTAGCGTATATGAATCTAATTATGGAAATGAAAAAGTTATTGATTTGCTAATACTAATTCACCTCCCCTCTCGGTATTATTTCGAACAGAATTCAATGGCTAAAAGAAGGAGAAAGAAACACGAAATTCTTCCATAAACCAATGGTACATCATAGACTTCAGAAAAAAAATTTCTCCCTAATGGACCAGCAAGGCAATAGGCTAACACAAAAGGACAAGATGGAGAATCTACTTGTTCAGCATTTCAAAGGGCTCCTGACATAACCAAATATTAGGAGGGAGGATAATATTCACAAAATCAGTCAACATATCCCTAATATAATAAGTAGAGATCAGAATTTGGCTCTACTAAGAGTAATAACTAAAGAAGAGGTGGACGAGGTAATAAAAAATATGGCGAAGAATAATGCACTTGGGCCTGATGGTTTCACTACAAAATTCTTCCAAGCAACGTGGACCTTCATGAGTGAAGACATAGTGAATGTAGTAGAGGAATCCAGATGTACCAAAAGAATGTATTCAGCCTCAAATGCTATTTCTAGCTCTGATACCGAAGACAGGGCACTCGAAAGAACCACAAGGATTCTGACCTATAGCTCTTTGCAATGTTATATATAAAATCTTAACTACAATAATGGTGAACTGAGTTAAACCCATACTAGCTGGGTTGATATCCCAAGAGTACACAGGGTTTGTCAAAGGCAGACAAATAACAAACGACATAGTGGTGTGTTACATATCCATTTGGGCACATCAACCTCAACTTATAGATCAGTACTATTAGGGCCCATCAAACCCTAATTCATTTTTTACATGCCCTAAATGAAGTCAACCATCAGAATGACTCCTTCCCAAGAGATTCCATGATTTAAATCATCCAAAAACTACCTCTAAGAAGATCAGCGCAGGCAGGCCTTTATCAGGGTGCACTACAGTTTAGTCTAATACACTGCCAGGGTGCATTGCAATGCACTTGAGTCCTCTTGGCCTACGCTAGGTGAATTTGAGTGAAATATGCATTGGGGTTTGGAATATTCTTATCCATAGGATGATTCTGGAAGTTTACCAAGGCTATCCACTCCTTTGAGCTCAAAATTGGATGAGGTAGGGAGTTAAGGAACATCAATCCCTTTATCCCTTCCTCCATGGAACTAAATTCTAAGTTTGGGAGGGCATTCATTATCACCATTTATGGCATAACTTCCTTCATTCACCTATAAAAAGACCACTCATCTAAGTGATCAGGGGCTGGAAATCATTGAATTATAGGGAGATGCTGTTAGTATGAGACTTGAGTTGGTTTCAAGTACTGTAATGATGTCAAAATGTCTTGCCTGTTATGAGGAGAGGATGGGATTGAATTGGAGGAGTGATACCGAATCAAGCAAACTGGGTTGTAACTCTTCCTTTTACTAATAAAGTGTTCAAAGCTTTTTCGATATGTTTGTATTGTTCATTGATACGTTCATATGTGTATTTTGAACTTGATTTCATTCTATGTTTAACCAATAGATCATTATCATATGCCTTGATCGGTTTTTGTCTTCTGTCTATGTGCAAGTACTCTTCAAGCGGATTAAGTACAGAAAGGAGTGAAAAAATTGGTCAAGGGAGATAAGGAGTAAGAGAAAGCTACAGGTAGGATTCTTTATTGTCTTATTTAATCTATTGGTTATAGAAAAGGTAGAGAATGCTTTGCACTGTTGTTTTAGAATTAGCTACTAGTCTAGGGGTTTAAGCATTTATCTGTAGACACTAAAACTTCCCAAAAAAAAAATTGCGACTCCACTGGGGAAGTGATTATCCATCTTAGTATCTTGTCAGCCTCTTAAGACATTTCTACATACTGTAATTGTGGTCGTTGATTGAATTTTAGTCTTATTTCATTGAAAATTGAGGCAAAACTATGTCAAATTGCCTTCAAAAATGGCTTACTATCACCAACGCAGACCAATGAAGGGCGTAGTGCACTGCAATGCACTTCCTGCATAGAGACAGTGCACTGAAGTGAAATTTCTCTCACTGCAGCCTGCGCTGATCCCTTGAAGGTCAATTTCCCATCTAGGAACTGAAGTTTTTTGCCAATGTTCTCCTGTTTGAATGATTTGATGAATGTCAATGATGTCTTGTCTCTGAAAATAGTTTTTCATCTCCTTACCTGGCCCTACTTAGACTAGGATTGATAAATGTTTCTTATTTATTGACTTTGTCATTTTCAATCTATAGTCGAAAGTTAATTTTTGGTTGATTGGTCTTTGTCGAAAGAAAGTGTCGCAAAATCGTCTTTTCCTTTGAAAATTGAGTTGTCATAAAGTCTTCATTCATGAAAGATCTATTGATTCATGTGTGCATATGATTAGTCTTTTCATTGAAAGTGTTGTAATTCCTCATTTCTTTGAAAATGAAAGTGTCGTAAAATCTTCATTTCCTTGAAAAGAAATTGTTGCAAAATCATCATTTTTATGAAAAGAGTTTATTGATCGATTGTGCATTAGTTTTCCTTTTTGTTCATTCACATTAAGGGAAATAAAAAAGAAGCAAGAAAATTCCCCTCCAGACAAATCATCTGATTCCTCTACTTCGGCAAGGAAACCTCATTATCCATGTCTGATATGCAATGACGAGCATTTTATAGGACATTGTCCACATCACTCTGAGGTCTCTAGACTTTTAAAGACTTAAAACACATCGGAAGTGTTGACTGATCCTTTTCCAACCCCGGAGACACATTTGGTTGCAACAGACCATGCTTCCACATCCCATGTACTCATGTTATCCATCACAAAACCACAAAATGAAGTTTTGGTGTCAACAAGAAACAAAGATTATGGAAATCTATCATCATCGAATAATCAGGCCACTAATCAACCTAATCCTTTGACTTCAACTTCATCTGAAGTTGTTCCACCCATTGCACCAGAATTGACAATAAAACCACCAAAGGGAGTTGTGCATAAATCGACATTCAACCCTCAGGCTCGAGCAGATCAAAATTATAACATAGTGGAAGATCTTGCTCAATCACCTTCCGCTATGTCGACACTCGAGGTTTTGCAAAACTATCCCTCCCAAAAATAGGCTTTACTGTCAGCAATAGGTGGAATAGATCCTACGGTTTCAAATCTTGTGGTTTTTAATCATGTAACACAAATTTCACTAAATTTGGAAATTTTTTATTACAATCATGTCACTATAATTGAGATTTTTGGTTATTTTGAAATTCTAGATTCATCATTTAATTCCAAATTTAATGAAGTATGTCTTATGTGGGATATTCACCATAGTTAGCAGTGCAATTAGCTTTCCTAATCCAAGTAAAATCTCTCAATAAGAATGTTCGCCAAACTATTATTGATGAGGGGGCATTTACTTGCATTATGTCCATGAGATGCTAGAAAACACTTGGTTCACCGCCATTGTCACAATCACTAAACACATTGAAAGCTTTTGATGGAAGAACATATATTCCATGTGGGATTTTGAGTAACTTGAAAATCAAACTTGGGGGAAAAATGGTTACTTTTGAAGTTGAGGTAGTTGATGGACCCCTCGATTACAACATAATACTTGGAAGGCCTTGGGTATATGTTATGGCTGATGTCGTTTCCACGTACTTTCATACTATTGCATTCCCTTTTAAGGGTGGAATCACAGTCATTGATCGGCTATGCTTCTTTGCCAATAGTTCATAGGCTACAGGAAGCATTCCATTGGTACATGGACCTCTGCTGTCACTTCAAAGTGTTGCAGTAGGTCTCTCTAAAGATCCTTCCCTAATGGGCACTTTTACCCTCCTGTCACTCAACATTTTTATGGTTAGATAGGTCATTAGAATATCGTACCTCTTCAGATCCTTTTTCATATACATTCTACGAATGAAGGAATCATCCAATCAATGATGATAGGAGAGGAACCGTGGGAATATTATCATCATCATTTTGATCTTACAGATGACATTGAAGATTATTGAAATGAAGTAAACCACCCATCAATCGTTGATTTCCTATCGAATTCTGTTAGAGTAGATACTGTAGATTCTGAGCGTAATTTGTCAAACATAGAAGAAACAGATTCTACAAACTTTTCGACCAAGCCTAACATTGTAGAAAACATTCATGCAAGAAAATATTGTTCTCCATTGGAACTTGATAATTACCGTGCTCTTTTTCATGAATTTAGAGATATTTTTGCATGTTCCTATGAGGAGATGCCAGGAATTGACTCAAGCACTATTGAACATGAGATTAAAATGTACCCTGATGTCAAACCAGTATGACAGCGGCTTCGACCTGTTCATCCTAAGAAAGCCATTTACATTAAAGTAGAGGTTGAAAAAATTTTGTGTGCTGGCTTCGTTTTCCCTGTACCTCTTACTGATTGAGTTTCTAACATTGTTCCAATTATGAAAAAACAAGGGAAAATTTGAGTGTGCGTTAATTATAGGGATGTAAATCAAGCATGTCAAAAAGACAATTATCCTACACCCTTTATTGACCATATTATTGACAAATGTGCCAGATGTGAAATCTTCTCATTCATGGATGGATTTTCTAGCTACAATAAAATCAATATCCGCCAATAGGACCAATCTACGACAACTTTTATTTGTCTGTGGGGCACCTTCACCCATATAAAGTTACCTTTTGGTTTGAAGAATGCAGGGGATACATTTTAGAGGGCAATGAATTATGCCTTCCATGAAATCATGCACATTGTTCAACCTTATCTTGATTATTTGCTTTCTCATTCACGAAAGCAGATTGATCACCCACAAAATTTGAGAGCAATATTTTTATGGCGCCGACACTACAAGACATGACTCAATCCACACAAGTGTGTGTTTTGTGTTAGCTCTGGTCGATTGCTTGGATTCATGGTCTCAAAAGATGGAATTCGACTTGATCCAATTAAGGTTCAGGAAATCCTTGACTTGCCTTCACCTTTAAACTTGTGACAGTTACAAATACTTCAAGGGAAGGAAAACTTTCTGAGGAGGTGTTAAGATATGGTATGTTCTATGCTTATAACAGTTTACTTCCTTTTCTTATTGTATTCCACCGATTAGCAATCACATGTACATAAAGTAAAGTGCAGATAGAACATTAAACGATCGACAGAAAACAAGCCAAGACAAGAGACACAAGATGTGGCGGCTAGCCAGGGACAAACCCCACAATGTGTGGGGAAACCCTTTGATCAAATCTTCTTTTATCTTCAATAATTCAGCAGAGAGAAATAGTACAATAAATCTGATTCATATCAGCAGTAGCAAACCCTAGATCAGTAGCATCAGCATCAGCGGCTTCATTATCAAACTAGGGCAGACCATATCTCACAAACCGACAGTCGGATTTACTTCATTCCACCACCAAAAGTTTCGGCTTCCAGAGGAGGTTCAGATGAACCTACAGTGTAGTTCAGATGAGGAGATCTTCTAGGCCACGCAAGTCAATCTTTACTTCTGTAGTTGCAGCTTCAGTTTCAGCAGTTTCCGGCTTCAAACTAGGGCAGTCGATATCTTGCAAACCGTTCGTCAGATTGACTTCATTCCACCACCAAAAGTTTCGGCTTCTAGAGGAGGTTCAGATGAACCTACAGCATAGTTCAGATGAGGAGATCTTCTAGGCCACGCAAGTCAATCTTTACTTCTGCAGTTGCAGCTTCAGTTTCAGCAGTTTCCAGCTTCAAACTAGGGCAGTCGATATCTTGCAAACCGTTCGTCGGATTGACTTCATTCCACCACCAAAAGTTGCGGCTTTCAAAGGAGGTTCACATGAACCTACAGTGCAGTTCCTAAGAGGATATATTCTAGGCCACGCAAGTCAACCTTTACTTCTGCAGTTGGAGCTTTAAATTTAACAGCTTCCGGCTTCACATGTGTGAGAGAGAGAGACCCATTTCAGCGCAGTAGAGAAGAGACTCATATCTGCGCAGTAGAGAGAGAGATATGTGATGAGTTGAGTGAGTCTAAATGAGGAAAATTCCTCTTATATTTATACACAACGTTGGTGGGTGAATAGATGCGACTGTTGGGCTTCTGAGCCTACATGAGTTGTAGGTCGGCTTGATTATAATTCCATAATCAAAATAAATTCATATCTCCATGAATACTTATCAGAATTGGATGATCTTTATATCAATCCTACACCTCTTGACGAGAGGAATCTAATAAAAATATTATCGTCCATGAATAATATGACCCACATGAAGTTTTTCCCTGGTTGACAATTTTAACACTCCCTCTCAACCATGGAGAACTTCATCTGCAATCTGTCTATCGGTCGTTACTATTCATCCATCAAATGCACTACCCTGTACAGCATGACCCTTGCCCTACTCTGCTCTATTCTGCCTGTTCTACTTTGTCTTGTTCTACCTGCACTGGTCTGTACTGTTTTGCTCTATTCTGCTCTACTCTTGCATTGTTCTGTTCTGCTCTACTTTTGTCCGAATTATGAAGAAGAAGAAATGATCGAGGATGTATCATACTGACTCAAAGTCAGTCTCAGAGTATGTACCACTGGTCCCAGACCAGTCTCAACCAACCCAAAGTCAGCGTCATAGTGAGTACAACTCCAATGGTCCCAGACCAATATCATCCTCCACTGACTCAAAGTCAGTCTCAGAGTATGTACCACTGATTCCAAACCAGTCTCAACCGACCCGAAGTCAGCGTCATAGTATGGTACAACTCCTAGCACTGGTCCCAGACCACTATCATTGATCCCAGATCAATGGAGGTCATCCTAGCGTAGGGAGTATGGTAGTTACAACGATGCGTCCATCGGTACTACTATGGTCCCTAACTTCATTTCCCTGCTCATTGATCAGATGAGAGGTACTTCTCATGAGTCCCAAACTGCATGGGTAGGATGCCTCGACAGGAGAACTAATCAATCCTGTCCTCACAGGAGAACACATCAATCCTGCTACAATTGCCATGGAGAACACATCAATCCAGGCCTCATAGGAGAACACATCAATCCTGCTACAATTTCCATGGAGAACACATCAATCCAGGCCTCACAGGAGAACACATCAATCCTGCTACAATTGCCATGGAGAACACATTAATCCAGGCCTCACAGGAGAACACATCAATCCTACTACAATCACCGTGGAGAACACATCAATCCAAGCTGCCATGGAGAACACATCAATCCAGGCCTCACAGGAGAACTAATCAACCTGCTACACAGGAGAGCGAATCATCCTGTTCCACAAGAGAGCGAATCATCCTGTCCCACAAGAGAGCGAATCATCTTGTTCCAGTGTTCACCACCAGGGGAGGGTGAGTCACCCTGTGGTCATATGTTGCTCCAGTAGGAACCACAAGCCCTTAGAGCTCCCAGAGCTCAATGTATGCAACATGCAGGACCCTTGTACAAAGGTTTCTTGCCGACTCCAAGTCGTTTTGGAAAATCACAGATTATATCTTTCCTCGGGGCTTTGACAAGGTGTATCAACTTGTACATCATCTTAATGTGATGGAGCTTCCTTGCTCATCAACTTACCATATCCCAGATGATGTCTATCTGCTAGAGCAATTGACGAATACGAGATTCCTCAATAATCGAATCCCACCTCTGGTTGTTACAAAGAATCACAGTGGTATCTAATGTAAATCCAAACAGCTCACTGAAGAGATTTCGCAACCAGACTGCCTCACATGAGGTTATGCTAGCAACAATATATCCTACTTCGGCAGTGATCAAAGCTACCGACTTCTGCTTCCTGCTCATCTAGGATATCGAAGAAGATCCCAAGGTGAAACAGTACCCAGAAGTGCTCTTACGGTCCACCACACTCACTGCCCAATCAACATCAGTATATCCAAGTAGTCTCACATCTCCGGCAGTGTATCTTAATCCATGAGAGATTGTGTCCTGAAGACATCTCAGAAGATTCTTGGCATCAATCGAGTGAGGCTCAACCAAATATGAGCTCACAATGCTAACTGCAAAACATATGTTTGGATGGAGGTTCACCAAGAACATCAATGCGAATGAGTTTTTGAAACTCAGAGGCATTTCCCAAGTCTGGTCCGACATCACTACCATATAACTTCTAAAAGTTAAGATCCTCGAGGTAGTCACATGCTTGCAGTCCATCATACCGAATCTTTCCAATATGTTTACCACATATTTTCCTTGAGATAGGAAAATTTCCCTTGGCTTCTGTCACACTTCAAGTCCTTGGTCCTTCATTTCAAATTCAAAAGCCATCTCCCTCTAAAATTTGTGAATGAGAGGGTTTGCACCACGTAGACCTCTTCTTTGATCGAGCCATGCAAGAACGTAGTCTTGACATCCATCTGATGTAGGTTCCATCCTTGTGAAGCAGCAAGGGCTATGATCGAGCGGGTGGTATATTTGGAAACAGGTTAAAATATCTCATCATAGTCTATACCTTACTTTTGGGAGAAACCTCGAGCAACAAAACGAGCCTTATACTTTTCCGTGCTTCCATCTGCTGCATGCTTTATCTTGTAAAGCCATTTGGAAGTAACAACAGTCTTGTCCTGGGGTCTGGGAACTACTTCCCAAACATCATTCTTTATGATAGACTCATATTCTTTGGTCATAGCATCCTTCCATAGTTGATGCTTGACGGCATCTGAGAATGACGAAGGCTCATTTTGTATGATCGTGCTCATGATGGTCAGGTACCCTTGAGACCTATTAGGTTTCTTACTTTCATGAAAGGTTCCTTGGGGTGCAGCGTGTCCTTCAGCATCATCAAGTAACCCCTTAAGCCATGAAGGCCTCTTCCTAGAAGAGGAAGGCTCATATGGAGGAGGATCAATCAGATCCATGGGTTCTTCTACATCAGGCATTGATTCATCATCCTTTTCTTTCGATTCCCTGATTTCGGCTTCTTGAGAGCTCCTCAAAGTTGGAAGATTGATCACCTTGCTGAGAGCCATATCTTCGTCAAAGGTGACATCATGACTAATTATGACTTCCCTTTGACCGGCTACATAGATTCTATAGCCTTTAGTATTTTCACCATAGCCCACGAAAATTCCCTTCTTTCTAGATGCTCCCAATTTATTTCTTTTCTCTTTCGGCACGTGAAAGTATACAGGGCTTCCAAAAATTTTAAGATGAGAAACATCAGGTTTCTTACTGGTGAATTTTTCTTCAGGAGTCTAGGAACCCAATGCTTGATGAGGGCATCAATTTTGTACATATACGACGGTGATTGTAGTTTCAGCCCATAGAAACTTTGGAAGTCTTTGATCATGTAGCATGGCCCAGACAACTTCCATCATTGTGTGGTTCTTCCTTCCTGCCACACCATTTTGCTCAAGAGTATGTGGTGTAGTAGTCTCCCTCTTAATGCCAGCCTCAGATATGCCTGAGTGAACCAACTGTAATACATCGGAGGTCTTGCTTTGGCTTGAGGAGAACGGTCCCCTTTTGAGCTTTCCTTCGACACATCCCAGACATACACCTTCTTTCTCTACTTGGAATTCGGGCATCCCTGTCACCATTTGTTTTACACCAAGTAGAGCTTTGTAATGAAGGTGGGCAAACCTCTGACGCCAAAGTTCAGACTGAATAGTTGTGTCACAAGACATGACACCTAGCGGACTTCCATCGACCTGACATGATGAATCAACACTAAACCCAAGAGTAAAGGCCTTTCCATATACATACCTTGCCATTGCTTAAGATTACCTTGTAGCCTTTGTCTTCCATTGCCGAGATGGACACCAGGTTCTTTTTGAGATCAGGTACATATAATACATCTTGTAAGTGAATCGTATTACCTTGATTCAATTTAAGAGAAACATTTCCTACACCTTTCACTGGGTATTTCATGTCATCTCCAAGGACAATGTCCAGGTTAGTTTCTTTCTCTACCAGATTATAGAGTACTTCTTTGTAACCAGTGAAGTGTCTTGAGGCACCACTACCAATGAGCCAAATTCCCATTGAGTCCGAAGGAGCGGAGGTAGATAGAGCAGCTGGTAGATAATATTCAGCCTGCTTATCATCAACAATGTTAGATTCATACCTGGAATTTCTAGCCTTCTTGAATGGTTGCCCTCTTCCTTGATTTCCCGAATTCCTTTTTCCTTCGTCGTTGAATTTTCCATTCCTTCGATTACCATGAGAGGGATTTTGATCATCGTCACGGTGAGAGTCCTTTCTATCAGGGCATTCCCTTGCATAGTGACCTGCTTTATTGCAAATGAAACATCGTCCTTTTCTTCCACCATTAAATCCAGCCTTTCTTTTCGATTTAGACCCAGAATTATTTCTTTTCTTAGCATGAGAAGAAAAAACAGTAGGAGGACCTTTAGGCAAGGGCATTTCCTGCTCTTCTACCCTTGTTTGTTCTTGAATGCATCTAGCCATTAATTCCTCGAAACTAGGAATTACATTATTGTTTAGAAGAGTAGTCCTGAACACATACCATTCAGATGGTAATGCTCTGAGAGTTGTGAGTTCCATTTTTCTGTCAGTAATGGTTTCCCCAATAGATAGGAGATCGTTCTTGATCTCAGTGATTCTTAAGAAGTATGCTTGCATACTTTCATCTTTACCCTTCTTGATTTCCCTCAACTTATTTCTAAGAAACAAAACTTGATTTGCATCATTAACTTTAAATAAACTCACCAGTCTGTCATAGATTTCCTTGGAGGTGTCTAGATCAGAGATGTAGGCCACCAAGCGCTTGTCGATAGAGTCCCGGATGATCTTCTTTGTTTTGACTTCTCCATTTTGCCATTTGTTCCAGGCAGCAGCAGATGCATTTGATGAAGGCTCAACAATATTGCCTCTTACATGGTCCAGCACTCCTTGATCTTCAAGGGTTAGATCGATAGACATCTTCTATCCGTGATAGTCAGCTTTCTCACGTAGCTTGTCTTCGGCAGGAAAGAGTGTTGAGGACCCCATAGTTCTTTTAGGATAGCCTTGCCAATCTTCTCTTCAATGATTGCTCTTGCTCTTGCTCGGGCTTTGTCTTCACCTCAACTCTGATAGCATGTTAAGATATGGTATGTTCTATGCTTATAACAGTTTACTTGTTTCTCTTATTATATTCCACCGATTAGCAATCACATGTATATAAAGTAAAGTGCAGATAGAACATTAAACGATCGACAAAAAACAAGCCAAGACAAGAGACACAAGATGTGGCGGCTAGCCAGGGACAAACCCCACAATGTGTGGGGAAACCCTTTGATCAAATCTTCTTTTATCTTCAATAATTCAGCAGAGAGAAATAGTACAATAAATCTGATTCATATCAGCAGTAGCAAACCCTAGATCAGTAGCATCAGCATTAGCGGCTTCATTATCAAACTAGGGCAGACCATATCTCACAAACCGACAGTCGGATTGACTTCATTCCACCACCAAAAGTTTCAGCTTCCAGAGGAGGTTCAGATGAACCTATAGTGCAGTTTAGATGAGGAGATCTCAATCTTTACTTTTGTAGTTGCAGCTTCAGTTTCAGCAGTTTCCGACTTCAAACTAGGGCAGTCGATATCTTGCAAACCGTTCGTCGGATTGACTTCATTCCACCACCAAAAGTTTTGGCTTCCAGAGGAGGTTCAGATGAACCTACAACGCAGTTTAGATGAGGAGATCTTCTAGGCCACACAAGTCAATCTTTACTTCTGCAGTTGCAGCTTCAGTTTCAGCAGTTTCCGGCTTCAAACTAGGGCAGTCGATATCTTGCAAACCGTTCGTCGGATTGACTTCATTCCACCACCAAAAGTTGCGGCTTTCAAACGAGATTCAGAGGAACCTACAATGCAGTTCCAAAGAGGAGATCTTCTAGGCCACGCAAGTCAATATTTACTTCTACAGTTGCAGCTTTAAATTTAACAGTTTCTGGCTTCACATGTGTGAGAGAGAGAGACCCATTTTAGCGCAGTAGAGAAGAGACTCATATCTGTGTAGTAGAGAGAGAGAGATGTGATGAGTTGAGTGAGTCTAAATGAGGAAAAGTCCTCTTATATTTATACACAACGTTGGTGGGTGAATAGATGCGATTGTTGGGCTTCTGAGCCTACATGAGTTGTAGGTCGGCTTGATAATAATTCCATAATCAAAATAAATTCATATCTCCATGAATACTCATCGGAATTGGATGATCTTTATATCAATCCTACACCTCTCAACGAGAGGAATCTAATAAAAATATTATCAGCCATGAATAAGATGACCCACATGAAGTTTTTCTCTAGTTGACAATTTTAACAGGAGGTTCATTCCAAATTATGCTGAGTTGGCTAAAGGTTTTACTCGTCTATTGAAGAAAGGGGTACCCTTCCATTGGGACCAAGTTGCACAAGCTTCCTTTGATGCTCTTAAAGATTCCATGATTATAGCATCATTAATGTATGCCCCAAACTATCAAAAATACTATTACCTGTATCTCGCCACTGCAGATACAACCATTAACATGGTTTTAGTCCAATAAGAAAGTGGAATTGAACATCCTATTTATTATTTGAGTCGTAATCTCAACGATATAGAAAGTAAGTATTCCTATGTCAAAAAGTTAGCTTTGCCAGCTGTTCAAGCTGTGCAGAGATTTCATCATTACATCCTCCTTCGTAAAACTACTATTGTTTTGGATTGCAACCCTATGACATACATTTTGTCACGTCAATTGCTGGGGGGCAAATATTCAAAATGGATAGTTATTTTATAGGAATTTGATTTGGAATTCATCAAATATAAATCAAAGAAATCTCTTATTTTCACCAAGTTACTTTGCAACCTTCCCTCATCCTCCAATGAATTAACATCAGAAGCATCAATCATGGATGAGTCTCCATTTCTTATCTCATCAAGTGATACGTGGTATGGAGATATATTTGTCTATCCCCAGACCCAAGCTTTCTGGCCTAATACTTTTCTCTCTGAACAATGACATTCCTGATACCAAGCCAAATATTATCTGATCATTGGTGATATGCTTTATCATTGTGGTGTCGATACGATTTTATGTAGGTGCCTCACTCATGAGGAAGCCCAGAAAGATTTGAATGAATGTCATTCAGGTGCTTGTGGTGGACACTTATATGGGTATGCTACCATGCAGAGAGTTCTCCGTTCTAGTTACTTCTAGCCAACTATATTCAGAGATTGCATTTTTGCTGTCAGAAGTTGTCATGCCTGACAGAGATATGACCGAAAAACTAGATTACCACTTGCACAATTACATCCAGTTGTTGTTGTTGGCACATTCGATAAATGGGGCATTGACTTTATGACATGTAACCCCACCTTGGCCGGGGGGCATGGGTATATTATAGTCACTGTTGACTATTTGACCAAATGAGCCAAGGTGATGCTAACATTGAACAACAATGGCGAAATGGTTGCTTTATTTTTCTTCAACCATGTGGTTGCCAGGTTTGGTGTACCACAAGCCATAGTTACAGGTCATGGATCGCGTTTTCGCAACCACATGATGGTTGAGTTGACCGCCAAATTAGGACTGTCACATGATAGTTCTACTCCATATTACCCGCAAGCTAATGGACAAGTTGAGGCCATCAACAAAGTCCTTAAGCACATGTTGCAAAGAATGATTGGAGCTCATAAGAGAAATTGACATTTAATCCTGTACTTGGCTCTGTGGGCATATCGAACCTCGTTGAGAAATGCGACCAGCTTCACACCCTTTCAGTTGGTGTATGGTTTGGAAGTAGTCTTACCAATTCAATGTGAAATCTCATCTCTCAAACTCGCAATTGACCTACTACCCGACACTTCTGAAGAAAAAGCGTGTTTCTTGGAGTTAATCCATCTGGATGAAACCCATCATGATGCTACATTGGCTAACGAAGCACATATGAAACATATTAAGGCGTAATATGATAAAAATTTCAAGCCTCGTGTCTTCTTAGAAGGTGACCTAGTCTTACTTTACGATCAGGAGTCTGATAAACTTGGAGCAGGAAAATTTGAACTGCTATGGATGGGCCCTTATATTGTTAAGTGTGTTTTGACAAAAGGTGCCTATGAATTAGTGGACTATTATGGGATTCCATTGTCGCAGCCTTGAAATGGGTTGTACCTTAAACGTTACTATGCTTAGTTAAGTGTAGTAAAACTCACTGTATATATGCTTTGATTGCATGTGTGTGTGTCTTTCTTTTAGAGTTCTTATTTGGTTAAGTAATCCACTTTGCATTTGTTGCAAATGTCGAACTTTTCAGAACAATTTGTTGGTTACGCCGATGGGGTTAGCCATAGTACGCAGAACCTATCCTCTGCAGCAAGGGCCATTTTCACTCCAAGTGGCATGTTAGTGAGTTTTAGAGGGATTTGTATTGGTCGATCGACGAAAGATATCACTAAGTATAGCACATTGATTTAACTTCTCCCTGATGCCATTTCACTTGGCATACATCGAATCATCATTAGGCTAGACTCACAAGTCGTTGTACTACAACTTGTTTGCAAATAGGTGAGGATAATGTTGGACTCCACAACATATTGATCATGGGTTTTTTGCGGAAGGAAGTATGCACGATGGTGCATATCATTGCAAGGACAATCAAGGGTGGTCATGCCTTCCATGATGTCTTCATCAGAATGAAATATGGCAGGTCAGGAGGAATAGATGCCACATGATGAAGAGGAGTTACCTAAGGCATCTTCATGAGAGACAAGTTTCACATGCGCATCATCAACAAGGAGAGACGGATGACTAGTAGATGTAAAATCTACCAATGTTAAGACCAAACTAATCTCCAAAGAAGGTTCGACATAATCACAATAGGAAACATCAAGAGAGTCCTAGTAGATCGATCACATGGATGATGATAGGTAGAGAATATGTCTAGAACTATCCATCATCTTGACATTAGGAGGAGGAATCAAAATGGTGGGTTCAGAAACCTCCTTTCTTGGCGTAACATTGGGACCAGAACCCATAGGTAGAGGAGAAGTGGAACCAGTATGAGTAACATCTAACTCACAAAGCACTTAAAGTGTATCGTGAAAATATTCGAGATTAGGACAGTGATGGGAATAATGGCCATAATTATCACAAAAAACAAAATGGTGATTGGTGCACAAGGATATGCTTTTCTTAGCTGACTCAGGTAAAGTGACATGGACCTCAGGAATGTTTGATTCAATAAATGTATTAGAAACTAAATTCTTGATATGAGGGAGCTCAAGACAATTATTGGTGGGATTCCCAACAAAATCACACAAAGTGCATGGAGGGGTAGGATTTGGAGGCTTAGGAGGAGCTGGAGTTGTTTAGGGCACCTTGTCTTTGGTTCCCTTTTTCTGGGCTTTCCCCCTCCACTGGATTCTTTCACAACAAGATTGCTTTCCTATTGTGGTTGTTGTGGAACTGAAGCAAAGGAAGGGTTAGGAACAATAGGTTGAAACAGATTCAAAGCTATGTAAGGTTTGAGTTGATTAGGAGGAGTGTTTGTGTGATGATTAATGTACCAGACTAGGATCCCAAGGTGATGTTAGATAGACTCAACATAGCCATAACAAGGGTAAAAAATATTTTAGGTTGTGGGAATAAGAAAGGTATCAGACCAAAAGGGTAATGACCTGGAGGAACTTCTCCCAGATGATTAGTACTTGGGGGAACAGTTCTAGGTTGAAAAAGAGTCAGGAGAGATACTAGTAGAATCAAATGAGCCTAGAGGAATTGTACCTAAAGGTCGGGTTGAGTTAGGAGCAGGAGGTTGTGTAGTTGTTGGCTAATGTGAAGATGTTATAGACTGCTTGTGGATGACATGTGATGCCTGAAGCATGCAAACATTGGAATATCTAGGCTCATAAGAGATAGGTGGTGGACCATAATAAGCCTGAAGGAACATGGAATCTTTATAGAATCCATGAGACACATTAGTTAAGGAAGTGATAGTCATATTTCCAATCATTAATTAGATAGTGGTTTGAGGGGATGCCTGAGATAGAGGGTCATACTAAGTCAGATTATTGATAGTGACGATCTTGCCGTTATGACAAATCACATCTTGTGAAAGACAACAGATACGATAGCAGACATGGCATAGTTGTAACTACAACCCTAAACGATGTTATAATCTAATGGGGCACCAATGAGTTTTATATCAATCAAGACAGTCTTGTCAGCAACAATAATGGGACAATTGTGATACAAATTGATGGGCTACAAGGGATGATTATCCTAAGCATGAAGAGTGATAGTGGATGGGGATAAGTCAGGGGAACCAAGTTTCTTCCAAACACTAGCGTACATGACACAGGTGGAGGAACCTTCATCTATGATACACCACTGGACCATGGCATTCTTTATTGAGACTAGTATTTGAAATGCAATTCAGGAAGGAAGGGGGGGATGTTCCACTTTTTCAATGTCAAAGACAATCAGACGATCATTAGAAGGATTCACAACACCTAAAGCAGAGAGTATAGATTTCCATTAGGATGGGAAAGTCTGGAGGACTTCTAGCATTGACATGGAAGCATGGGATTGTGCCAAGTAATCTACTTTGCTATAGGTATGGGCAACTTTAGAAGTAGCAACATTTTTAAGTAATGGACATTCAAGGATCTTGGGAGGAACCTTGAATTTAGATAGATGGATATGCAAGGTGAAATTTTGTGATGACAAAGGCTCAGTGGATACTTCCGATTGGGAACTAGATGCTAACTTTAAATGGGCTTGTTGAATTGGTACAATCGATTCTAGAGGTTGACTTGTTGGGTGTTGACTTCATCAGAATTCATCATGAGAATATGATAATTTTTTAGGCCAAATTGTGAAGGTTGAGGAGTTGCATTACCCTGTGTGGGTTGGGCAACTATATATCCCCGATGGGGAAAAGGATTGGTAAAAATAGTTGGTTGTGATGAGGTAGGAGGTGGAGTAGGTGGAGTTATGGGTTGAGGTCCTCTAGAAGCATTTTCTTGAGCTTCCCATGCTTATTTCCTCTAAGGTATCAAGGTATATTCATGATTATAATGGCCATATACTATGCAACAGAAACAAGGTTTATTTGTAAGAAGAACCTTTTTTTTCTTGGGTTGTCCACCCTATTACTGCGTTGCGGGATTAGGCTCGTCACCCTGAGGGGAATTAGGTGGTGGACCCTAGTTTCCATGGTTACCATGAGATGGTTGGTTCCATTTAAACTTCCCTTTATGAGGTGGTCTTTGTTGTGGCAAAGGTGGAGGAAGCAAGGGAGGTTGGGGTGCTAGTGTGGGATGGGTTGGAGCGTTAGGTGGCGCATAAATATAGAAATAACCAGTGGAAACATTAGGAAAACCAGGTGAAGCAACAAATAGCCCTGGAATCGAATGATGCTAATGGGGATATGCATATGACATGCTTGGACCTCCGTAAGGATTTCCATGGGAAGGAGCAGGAGGGGGATAGGTGTATGTGGAACTAGTCCCCCCTTCTCTTAGCCATAACTCATGTGAGGTTGAGAATATGGTGGAGGTGGTGGGTGTGAGATAGATTCAATGATACCATCAGTAGCATGAGATGCCCCTGACGCATTAGCATCACTAAGTCAAGGAAGATCGGGAGTGACAATATAAAAATATCCTAATTGTGCATAGATTAGTTCATATTTGAAAGCTACTTGGGGTTCTTCTTCCTCACACTGGGGGAAGTGGGAGGCAACATATTTACCAATGGGGGCCAAAAGAAATATAAGGAACCAATCCATATTGACACGGCCTTCAAATTCGGGAGCTTTACATATGCTTCTCCTTCTATGCCATTCTTGAATATGGCCATATAGGAGAGTGGAAGAAGTTTGATGGAAAGAGGTCAAGAGTTTGGTACCAGTGGGGTAACTGGAAGTACGACAAAAAATATTTGGCTAGAGTCACAAAGGTGGAATGAGAGGCATCTGGTTGGTCCACATAACACTTAGCAGCAGCTCTAGTCAGGGCGCGTTGGAACAAACTAAGAAGAATGGAGTCTTCAATGATGGAATTAAATGAACAGCACATTTGAAATTAGCAAACATGATTTATGGGATCTTCTCCAGGATTACCTTCAAACTTGGTGATGTTTGAAGGAAGCCTGGTAGGCATAGCAAGACAACTAGGGTCATGGAGAAGAGGATCATTGATTAGCTGGCTGAAATTAGGTAGGCTCAAACCTTCCATAAAGGGAATAAATGGAGGAGAAGTGACCATACCGATAGAGGTTCCACTTGTGGGGTTACCTCAGTTACCACCATGGTTTATCGTACCCACGTTGGTGCTTGACATGGCGGAGGTACAAGGTTATGAAGAAGTGGAATCAAAGGAAGAACATGATGAATAAGTAAAACCAGAATCGGAATGAGGGCCCAATGGAGGACTAGGAGGATGAACTCTAACTCGATGGGGAGGAGTAACATATCCTAAACAAAATTGGGGGTGAAGGCCATGAAGTATATGTGACAAATGCCTAGGGGGAACAATGATGTCAAGACAAATATGACTCAAATAGACTAAAAGGGGATGATAGGAGAAAAATAGCAACAAACAACAAGAAAACACCTAGTGCAGTTGTGCCAAGTGTAAACTAACTATCTTAATATGCTACCTTAATTCAAGAAAACATGTCCTATAAAAGAAAAATGGCTTCTAGTCTATATGTGATCGAAATCCTCAATCAAGTCCTAAATCTATTGTTTCAAATGACATTCCAAAAGACTTGTTACTTGAAAAAATATGATCCCCGCAAGTAGAGTTGTCCAAAGAAAGGTGGGTTAGAGAACGAATTGTTGCCCATAGCCAGTCCTATAAGGTGTTTTCTTATGATTGGTCACTATGGTTACCTTTGTCGCACGGGGGTGGTCGAGTCTTTAGCTTCTTGGTGATCAACCACTGCATGAGATTCCCTACCACGGGTTGGGTAAGCTTGACAAGAACTTCTCACATGATGACCTAGCCTAACCCCCTCTGAATCGGGTTTCTTACGCACTCTGGCTTTCGACCCTGGGATGGTGAAGGATTTTAAGCTCCCTAATATGTCAAATTCAATGTCTCACTGTAAGTGATCAATGGGTGTTATTGGAATCCTATCCCACTGATCCTACTGTTGAAAAATGTGCAACAAGAAATGTGAAATTTAGAATGTGCTAAAAATAGGACTCCTAAAAATAGCATGTCTAAAAATAGCAGTTTGGCCAGTGAGGTCATTGGCCACCTTGGGTGAGAGGTGAAACTGCTAAAAATAAGAAGTTCTAAAAGTAGCATTTCTGGGTCCCTTCCTATTTATAGCAGTCCCTCTCTATCTATAGGAAGTAAAAATGAATTTGGTCTTAACATCAGTTTAAAATATTAATTAATTAATCTCCATGAGTTAATTAATTATGGAAAAGCAAACTGAAGTCTTTGTGAGAACAAGCAATTAATTCTCTCCACTGATTGAGGAATTAAGTATGAGTTCTATAATGAGAGAATTAGTTGACTTAGTTCTTACTAGTCAAGTCCAGTTAGATTATTTTAACAAGTTGTTAAAATAATGAGATATATTTTGTTAATGCTTGCATGCATGTGACAACTATTATTTTCAGATAACTGTGTATTCACTCATGGATAACTTATGCATGTCAGTTTTGTCAGAGACCCAGTTCAGATCAGATGTGGGATAGTGTACTATTAGTTGGATGAATATTTTTCCTATAAAGGAAGCTCATCCATGATGAGGATTTATCTCCATGATGAGGATTTATCTCCTTCAGGTGTGTGTGAAGATGCCAATTAACACATGTGACATCACTAGACCCCAAGGAAATTGCATAAGGAAAGTGGAGGCTTGGAGGGTAGAGGATAAGGTTTGTGAGAAGCCTTTGACTGTCTATGACTAGCAGAGGGATTGTACTGAGAGCTGGATATCTTTTGAGCTAAGGCTTTATGTAGTCGGGACATATTTCCACTTGTATGATAATACAGAGATGGGGTTTTGGGCTGGTGCTTTCCCCTGGTTATATCTTCTGTGTTATGTGTTTGATTTCTCCATATTAGTTATATGTGTTCTTATTGATGTTGCTCATGGTTGATTAAGCTTCTGCTAAATTGTTTGTAGAAGTAAATCAAGTGTTTTGTTTTAGTACATTGCATTACTAGGTGATCTATAGGTGGGAGATTTCTACATGGTATCAGAGCACAGGTGATCAAGGAGAGAATAGTATATTGAGAGGAGATTACAAAGTTTTGAGTTTTGAGCCGAGAGTTTGTAGAGTAGGTCTGAAAATTTCTATACAAAATTTTCATAAACAAATAGCAGATTTGGATTCCTTGCAGAAAAATACCCAAAATAAAAAAAACAATCAGCTGAATCGGAGTTTGGATGAGGGAGATATCGCTGATTTAAAATCAGCTCCTTTTCTAGAAAATTTTGTGATGATTGGAAAGTGGAAATAGATTGGTGTGCTAGCCAAGAACCTGTATGCACTTGAGGTACAAGATGCATACAAAGCCTTGAGGAGCAAGGCAAAGGTTAGAGACTTGGTGGTTGAGAGGGAGGGTATATTACCTCTCAACATGCAGAGCCAGAAGAAGTCTCAGACAATTGTGGAGGAGCCACGATTGGTGCAGTAGCGTCAGGAGCTTGTGGAGCAGCCACAATAGGGGAAGCTGATAGGAGATCGAGTAGAGACATCTACTCATGCAGAGACCTCCAATAGGGGGAAACTTTGAGCCAGGTGGGCAGAGGGATCGCATGCAGCCATACCTCCAGGTAGGAGGTGGCGTGATATAGAGTGATTATCCCAAGAAGGAGGGGCAAGATCCTTGAGTTACCCAACCTATTGGATGAGACCTTGCTACGGGAGCCCCGATGTGGAGTAGCAAGCAATTATTGATTGGGTAGAGACAGATGCGGATGGAGTGGTAGAGAAAGCGACAGTGCAGGGAATCCCAAGATAGCACATAGCTAGCAGGCTGCTGCAATGCGAGAGGCACAAGTGTTTTGCATAGTGCTACGTGGCATAGAGAGGTGTGCAATGGTGCGAGATGCATGGAGATGTTGCAGTAGCGCAGATGTCAAAGATGGAGCACTTGTCAGCAGTAGGTAGAGCTTCAGCATTAGAGTATGTTCCTAACCCAACAGAGTGGTCAGTTGGGAGTGTTTTTGTTCCAAGTGTTGTTGGAGCAAGTGGACTGGGTAGATGTGTTGCATGCAGAACATTCCAGAGTTACAGGATCAGGTTCAAGAGGAAGCCTTTCTTGTTGAGAGGGAGTGTTAAAGAATGTGCAACAAGAAATGTTAAATTTAGAATGTGCTAAAAATAGGACTCCTAAAAATAGCATGTCTAAAAATAACAATTTGGCTAGCGAGGTCATTGGCCACCTTGGGTGAGAGGTGAAATTGCTAAAAATAGAAAGTTCTAAAAATAGAATTTCTGGGTCCCTTCCTATTCATAGCAGTCCCTGTCTATCTATAGGAAGTAAAAACGAATTTGGTCTTAACGGAAGTTTAGAATATTAACTAATTAATATCCATGAGTTAATTAGTTATGGAAAAGCAAACTGAAGTCTTTGTGAGAACATGCAATTAATTCTGTCCACTGATTGAGGAATTAAGTATGAGTTCTATAATGAGAGAATCAGTTGACTTAGTTCTTACTAGTCAAGTCTAGTTAGATTATTTTAACAAGTTGTTAAAATAATGAGATATAGTTTGTTAATGCTTGCATGCATGTGACAACTATTATTTTCAGATAACTGTGTATTCACACATGGATAACTTATGCATGTCAATTCTCTTAGAGACCTAGTTCAGATCAGATGTGGGACAGTGTACTATCAGTTGGATGAATATTTTTCCTATAAAGGAAGCTCATCCATGATGAGGATCTATCTCCTTTAGGCTTGTGTAGTTAGATCAGAGGTTAGTAAGTGTGTGAAGAGGCCAATTCACACATGTGACATCACTAGACCCCAAGGAAACTCCGTTAGGAAATAAGAGGCTTGGAGGCCAGAGGAGAAGGTTTGTGAGAAGCCTTTGACTGTCTGTGAATAGTAGAGGGATTGTACTAAGAGCTGGATAGCTTTCGAGCTAAGGCTTTGTGTAATCTAGACATATTTCCACTTGTATGATAATATAGAGATGGGGTTTTAGGCTGGTGCTTTCCCCTGGTTATATCTTCTGTGTTATGTGTGTTTGATTTCTCCATATTAGTTATATGTGTTCTTATTGATGTTTCTCATGGTTGATTAAGCTTCCGTTAAATTATTTGTAGAAGTATATCAAGTGTTTTGCTTTAGTACATTGCATTACCAGGTGATCTATAGGCGAGAAATTTCTACAAGGTATCGGAGCTAGCTGATTTGTAGAAAAAGTTCTACATGGTATCAGAGCTAGCTGATTTGTAGAAAAATTCTACAAAATTCTACACCTACACCTGATGAAACAAATTGTTTGGCCATGCTGCCCAAGTGGGCTTAACCTATGTGTGTTGAATTATTAAGGTGTAGTGTTTCAAGTCTTGGCTTGGCATTGTTAACCAAGATCACATTCGCTTAGGGTGTGTGTGTGTGAGAATGATGTGTCAAGTGGATGATTTAATTCAACTTGTTTTATGATGCCATGTATTGCTAAAAATAAAGTGCTAAAAAACTGTAGATAGTGCTGAAAATGGACAGTAAAATGAACAACAAATCTAAGCACACAAACTAGCACCAAAGAAGGCTATAAAGAAGCTAAAAGATAGGAGGCAAACAAGCTACTCAAAAACACATAAATGGCTAAAATATTTAATTTCTAAGGGTTTTGGATCCAAAGGAACTAATCTACTATTAATGGTGCAGACAAACAACAAAAATCAGAGGTGAAAAATGTTGCAAAGGATAGGAAAGAAGCTCAAAAACCCTAGGACACTCAAGCGGATCCTAAGGGGGAAGGAAAAAATGTAGGAGTTTACAGGGTAAGTTCCTCAGATAGAACACCAAAGGACACTGCTCACAAACATATCATAGATCAATACACCAGTATTATTGACATGGTTAAAACCCTCAAAGAGGGAAACAGTCCATGGCCTGAGCCAACACGACCACTTTAGGAACTTTATTAATAAGAGAAAGAAAATTTACATAAGCTTCTCTCATGAATGATCACACTACAAATGACCCTCCATGCTCTTTAAATAGAGATCATTGACCAATCGGGAGTTAAGGCAAAGATCAAGTGTTGGTAATACTGAGGAGAGAGTGAACCATCAGATCACTTCATGTCTAAAACATACATGACCATCGGATTGTAAGTTACAAATGTACATAGTAAAGAAACATACTTTACCTAACTCTACACTAGACCAAGTTATACTTAACTATTTCCTATGTGTCTAAATATCTTAACATCCCTCCTTAAGAACAACTTGGGATAGGATTGAAGGATGTACAAATATGACACAATAGGAGAAGGAAGGAGACATTAGATCCTATCCCCCCTTAGTGACAACTTCCTGAACTCCAACCATAAATCGAATTTTAGTAAACTTCGCCTCTGTGAGAGCCTTTGTAAACATGTCTGCAACCTAATCATCTGTTGAACAATATTGCACTTAAAGAACATGGTCATGAATGAGATTTCTGATGAAGTGCATGTGTAGTTCAATGTGTTTGATGCGTTGACGTTGGAATGGATCTTTGCATAGTTTAATGGCACTTTGATTATCACAAAAAAGTGTAGTTGGATGTTGCTACTGAAAGAAAAACTATGATAGGATCTGATGAAGCCACGGGGATTATTTACTAGCTTCTATGGTGCCATGATATTCTACTTCTGCTAAAGAAAGGGAAATGGAACTTTATTTCTTGGAAGCCCATGTAATAGGTCCAGAACTTGGCTCTGATACCATGTAGGAATTTACAGGGTAAGTTCGTCATATAGAACACCAAAGGACACCACTCACAAACAGATCACATATCAATACACTAGTATTCTTGACGTGGTTAAAACCCTCAAAGAGGAAAATAGTCCATGGCCTGAGCCAACGTGACCACTTTAGGAAATTTATTAATAAAAGAAAGAAAATTTCCATAAGCTTCTCTCATGAATGGTCACGCTACAAATGACCCTCCCTGCTCTTTAAATAGAGATCATGGACCAATCAGGTGTTAAGACACGGATCAAGTGTTAGTAATACCGAGGAAAGAATGAACCATTAGATCACTCCATGTCTAGAACATATCATGACCGTCAGATTGTAAGTTACAAAAGCACATAGTAAATAAACATACTTTACCTAACTCTACACTAGACCAAGTTATACTTAACTATTTCCTATGTGTCGGAATATCCTAACAAAAAAATAAACTTTAAAGGGAGTAAAACGGTGAAGAAACCTATGCTATAAAATAGTAGACAAGGCCCTAAAAATCAATTGTTGAGAATGTTGTACCCTAGACTCCTAACCTCAACAAATATATTCCTAAAAGGTGGATGTGTACTATAAACCCTACAATTTTTTTTTCTTCCTCAATGAGAAATCACTAAGAGAATATAGTCCTAGGGGTGAATCTGGAATGAACAACAACCCTTCCTTGTACACACATAGCACAGTCGGCAAATATGAAACTTTCTGGAAAAAAATTCTAAAAAATTGTAGAATGCAGATTCTAAACTGAAAAGTGCATTGGAATGCATAAAATTGGCCAAAAAGTTCATTGAATAATGTAGAAAAGGGGCCAAAAAGTGTTTTTTTATCTAGGAACTCTTGATCAACATATCTCACCCAGTTTGTGTTGTGTCCCACTCGGCTAGCACCTATGATCTGCATAAAGATGTGGAAAACCAATAGAATCCAAAAACAAATTCCAGAAAAAGAAAGGATATCTAAAAATAGAAAACCAAGGATCTGAATCACTACACTAGTGGACTCTCCATTTGTTAGTACCAAAGATGCTTCACTTAAGTCACTGGTGACAAGTGACCCTAAAAACAAGATATGGTTGTTTACACTTCAGATCTGTAATGACAAAAGAAGAAAATCCTGCGGAAAAAATATCATATGCAATCTAAAACATAGAATAACAAGAAATAACTGATGCACTAACCCAATAGAATATGAATTTAAATGAATAATCTTTTTATTAGAAAACACCCAGTGAAGAAGGTTTACAACAAAGATCTGTAAATTCCCCTCCATGGGATGAGTCATTTGATGTCCTTGTGCTTCAACTATCTTTTTGTCTCTCTCAATATGCAAAAAACCCAAAACAAGATATAACTCAAGTGGGAGCTCAAATGTGAGAAGACAATAGTGGTGACAATGATAGTGATCATGGAGAATAATGAATGGAAAACCCTCTTATTTATAACATTTTATTGGGCTAGATTAGGAATTGGAAAATAATAATCTATTATCGACCAAATCAAGATATAACCGTTAGGGATACTTTATTATTTTTGGAGGGAAAAGATATTGAAAATGGTCAAATATATTTATGTAGAAAATGGTTAAATAATTAACAAATAAAATGATTTATTAATCACTTTGCAAGGATTAGGAAGTTTGAATTTGAAATAATTATTAACTAATGGTTAAACAATTATTCCAAAAATAAGATTAAGGAATAATAAATAAATAATGACTTATTTAATTATTCCAAGGTGATTTAGTCAAATGTGTTAAGAAATAATTGTCAAATAATGATTTAAGAATTGTTTCTAGAGAAAATTAAATAAATAATGATTTATTCAATTATTCTCGTGGGGTTTTTTTTCCTTTTTCTTTTTTTAAACAGAAATAATTTAATAAAAATAGTTTACTAAATTATTTCTTGTGGTGAAAGTGATTTTACTATGGTAAAATTAATCCTAAAATGGTGTATTTCGATCCACCTAGTTAGAAATGACTAGGTGATCATTTTTTAGGTGATAACATTATTATTTAATTTGATATGCATATTATGCTTACTTTTTTCAAAAAAAATTGTTTGTAACTTTATTAATAAAAAAAATTAAGTATAACTATAGGTTGGCCTCTTATCGTCTTTCCTTGGAAAAAACATGTATACACATAGTAAAAAATAGAATTTATTATAAGTATTAATTTTCTATATAGTTATTAGTTAAATTTAAATATGAAATTTTGAAATATGTATTCTTTTTTCTAAAGGAAAAATCGTGATTTTATTAACGAAAACAAAATTACATTTTGTAGATGCTCAAAGAGCATTCAATCAAACCAGTCAAAATTGGTGCCCAGAGAGACGCACAAAATTGAAACAATAAATTAAACAACTTGGGTCTAAATGAAAATACTAAGTTACTCTTTTCTTCCTTTCTTCTTTCCTACTTTCAACCATCCTCTTTGATTAGAAGTGGTTGTTACAAGTGTTAGTTGATTCTCTTCAATCATCCTTAGATCTTCCTTATCTGAATCCAAACTCTCAGATACATGATGTTGTTTGTAACCTCCCGTATTTCTACGAGAATCTTCTCCTTCTGCAATGTCAGAGTAGGAGTTCCTAGTACTTCAATATTAACTCCTCCATTTTCTACACTTTCTTTTGGGTTTTGGGTTTCCTCATTTATGGGAGTGTCCATTTCCTCATCATCCTCTTTAGCTTCTTCAAGTTTCTTCTCTAAAAATTACCTTCCATTGGGTTTCTTGACTGATTTCCTTTTCCTTCTTGGATATTTCTTTGCCATAGGACATGAGTTTTGAAGGTGTCCCATTAGTTTGCATATTCAACATCTAAATGTTATGTTTTTAAAATATAAAAACTGGGTCCACCATTGCTTGTTATGTGTCAAGAGAATATGATCTGGAAATCGTTCACTGAGCTCTACCTTCACGCATATTATGGCAAAAGTATAGATTTCTTCTTCAGTTATTTGTGTATATGTCTTTATGTACTTCCCCAATATGTTTCCAATTCTTTATAACACATTATGATGCCAGAAATGGAGCGATAGATTATGCACTCTAACCCATACTGTCATTTTCGATACCACCATTGAATTGACATAAAATTATGGGAACCATGGGGTGATAAATAGTTCCGCATTACCCCAGAACCATGGACCCTCTCATAATATATACTCTCTTGCCTCCTAACATTCAAACATTATGATGAATAACCCCCTAGAACATAGGTGAATATCACAATTTATTGTCCATGTCGTGAAAATCCACTGAAATCGATCCATTGGTTTTGGCTAGAAATCAATGCATCTGCATATGACTCCATGGAATTGGAATATTATACAAATATCATTTTTTTATGATAGATCTACTGTGATTATCAGGACTTTATTTAGTTGATCCACAATATAGCGGCTAGGAATATTGAGAGTCTGATCAAGTTTGGCTAAGGCATTAGATTTCCCTTTAAGGGAGTCTTTGAATGAAGTAAATCCATTGGCTTATCCCTTGAACGAAATTGATCCCTTAGGGTTACTGGATCTAGGAAAACTCCCCTGCAACCTTAGATTGATGATGATAGAGGAGTTTCATTCAATGCCATAGTCGTGTAGCAGTAAAACATCTTTCATAGATTTTCTCGCATAAATCAAGCTTTGCATCTCCATTAGAATACATGTTATATTATATATCTCCCTTTTCATATCCTATACCAAAAGGTCATTCTGAACCCTAACGAGGATTTATCTTCCATCTAGGGTTTGCCCAAAAATTTGGAAAAAATATCCCTTGCCCAAAACTGATGAATGATTGTTGAAATTGTGTCTCTCTGTTGAATGCTTGATGGAGAAAACACATGCATCTCCCCATTGTTTCTTGCTATATTCATCAAATTCTACCAAGAACCACTTTAGAGGACCTAAATTTGGTCTTGCATTATGTAATCCTTCCAAATCCATCAATGTGTTGAACAGATCCACTACATAAACTCCCTAGATTGCCTTGTATATGGTTACAACCCCAAATCAGCATTCAAGGGATGTCGTATAGCATAGCAAGTTTGTCCATGTTGTCCTTTCTATGTTTTTTCTAGGCAAATGCCCTGCCCACATTATCAGGATCAATCATTTCACACTACCATGGACCCATGCTACATTCTCCCTATTCATCCTTACTCCCTTGCCACTGAAAGCTAGAGTAACAAATATCCTGCTAGTGTACTAGACAACAGTGGCAAGTCCATTATTCTACAAGTCCTTGCATCCTCTCTCAGCCTTGCAATCCTTAGCGGTACCGTTGATATAGTAGGCGAAAACCCTATCACTTGAGCTAGCCATTTTGATCCTTGTTCCTTCATAAATATGTATTATTGTTATTATTATTATTATTTAATGTGGTGTGCATATTATGATCTTTTTCAAAAAAAATTGTTTGTAACATTATTAATAAAAGCAAACTTGCAATATAAGAAATTGAATTCAATAGACTTATTATTTTTATTATCTTTTACTTTTCGTTGTTATTTTATTTAAGTGGACAATACATTTTTTTTGTTTTAATGTCAAATTAATTTTTAATAGGGGTGGAATTGCTTAACTTTGATATTTCCATCCACTGTAAACATATGGTAAGTACAAATAGCCATCAATTCATAGAAGACATCAATACACTTACCTCATGATATATATCACATTGTCAAATTAAAAAAATAAATAAATTGTAACTTTATTTTATATATATATATATATATATATATATATTGGATATTCTATAGATATTTTGTGGATATTTCAAGGAGATGTGTCTATTTTGGAATATGGTTTTTAGAACTTTAATTTAATTATCAATAATTATTAGATGGATGGTAGGGATTTAATCTCCTAAAAATATTCTAGAATATTTTTAGTAGTGGTCATAGATCAAAGGTAAAGATTTATTTCAAAAGTAGTTATGCCATTTCTACCCTTTTAATTAAAATGATTAATTAAAAAATGTCACATGAACATGAATTATAGTTTTTTGCTCTGCCCGCAGAGGTTTGGTCTTGTGGCCAGCGGACGATCTGTTAAGTCACCTGTGCCACTGTGCAGGTCACGAGTTCGAATCTCGTCTTACCTGAGGGCCATTCTTGTGGGCTGGGCGGTTCCTCCTAGACGTTATAATGGCAGCCAGTGGGATTCCACCCCGTTTAATGCGAGTATCATACCACCGCCATTACCAATTCCGATAGTCAACAAAAAAATAATTATAGTTTTTTGCACATGTCATATTAGTAAGCCATGATATTGACCCATCAGTATTGTAAGAGAACATATTTACAGGTTAAGAAATTCCATAGCTAAAAATATTTTACATGTTCTTTTAAATATGTATATATTTAACTCATATATTGATTATTTTTTATAACATGAATGAGTATATTCCACGTAGTGGAATCGATAACTTTGTGCACACAACTGTCACTAGTACAAACCCTATTTCCAGGTTAGGAATTTCCATAGTTAAGAACCTTGTTACATGTTCTTTTAAATTTGTATATATTTGGCTCATATAAACATGTGCCATACCACTAGAGTTAAGTTCCTTCGATAATTATTTCTATATATGGTGCTATTTTTGTAACAAGATATAGAAATAACACCATATATGATTATGGACTGTAGAAGCATAAATTCTCTTACGGTTCTTTTTAAATTAATAATAATAATAATTTAAAATATAATTATAATTTAGTTAGTTTTGTTAATCCATTTTTAATCTTGGCAATGTGAGATGTATTCTTAGGTAAGTGTTTTAATGGCTATTCTCATTTACCAAACATTTAATTTATGTAATTGTGCTAATTTATAATTAAATTAAAATTTTGGAAACCCTATTCCAAAATAAATATACATATCAACGTAATGATATATATGGTGTGTGTGTGTGTGTGTATGAGTAAATTCAAAATTCCATTGATCAACATAGAAAACATAGTACATCTAAATCATTTCTTGATGTAGCTTTCCACTAGGGAAACCATACTAGCCATGGAAGAAGAGTTTCTTAGACCCAAAATTGATAGTATAGGTAGGAAGACTGACCTAAAGGCCATCATAGAAATAACTGACATTTCTTGCATAGCAAGCCTAAAACCTTGATACAACTATAGGGTCCACATAATAACCAAATACCATGAAAAATAAGAGTGTTGCAACTAGCAAATAAGCAACTAGTAGTGCAGACCATAGTAATTAAAGATAATTGGAGACATTTATGGGTATTGAGGGATCTCCTGGTGAGACACATACTTTCCACTAGTGTGAATATTCTTGATCCTAAAGAGACAATGATCCATCTAGTGGTACTTCACTCAAATTGTGCTAAACTATAGATTAGTTTTAGAGTTGCTTTCATGCCTGCCAACCAGACTTTTTCCAATGGGAGTATTTACATGCTGGTAAAGCTCCACAACACAGAGATAGAGGTTTTGGCACCCTTTGGTATGTCCCGGGTCAAGAATACAATCCTCCAATTACATGATAATGTTATCATTTGTAAATTGTTTGTGGTCCTCCATGGTTGACCGAGAGCGGTTTTCAGAGTTATCCATGTCCATGCCATCAAATTATCTCCTATAACAAGATCCGAGACATGGCATGGAGTTGACATGTCCAAAATGAACGCAATCAATGATATTATATTCTTTAGTAGAAAAAATAAAACAAAACCCAATAATATGATATATTTAAATTATTAAAATTTTGTTGAGTATTACTAAGGAAACTATATATATTAAATGGCTAGTAAATTCCGATATGCATCAATTCATACTAAGCATCAAAATCATTTAATGATACATCTCACATTACTGAAATTTTAAAAATATCATAAAAATAAACTAGATTATAACTTTATTTTAAACTATTATTATCATTATTAATAATAATGATTAAAAGAAATTAATATATAAGTTAAATATATACATTTAGAAATGTGACACAACATTGTTAATATGTAGATTCATCCCCACTTTGTCATAGAAATTTTTAATCTGTAAATAGATTTTCTTACAATATCATGATTTATCAATACGACATCCACAAAAATCTATTATTTGTTTCATTTAACACACATTGATATTATATTTTTTTAAGTAATTAATTTAATTGAGAGAGCAAACAAAATTAAAAAAATATAAATATTTTAGAGATACATCTTATAAATATAATTAAAAATATTCTAAAATATTTTATTAAATCTCTACCATTTATTTAATAATTATTAATAATTAAATTATAATTTTAATTAAAATAAACTAGAATATTTTATTAAATCTCTACCATTTATTTAATAATTATTAATAATTAAATTTTAATTTTAATTAAAATAAACATCACACTCAAATATCATAATTATACATCACGCTCAAATAATACTATCATAATTATACATTGAATAATGTCATTACCAATAATATTAGTAATCAGTTAGAAGTTAAACGTGCCTCTCACCCCTTCTAGCGCTGAAGAATTGGGGGCATACGCAATCTTAACGGGGGACCATCTTCAAATGCCACACACGCAAGTGTTTAATATGCCGATGCATGAGATACACCAGTGACACAATATCATGACGTCATTTTTTGATAGTTGTGGAAGGTGTGTTTTTAGTGAGTGGAAGTGATGTGAGTAGTTATATGAATATAATAATTATTTTAAAAAAATATTATCTAATATAATGAGATATTATTAAATATCTTAAAAAAATATTATTAGATATTATTTTATATTTATAATGAGATATAAGTTTAGATATATTGTGCATTAAAAAAATAGTTTTGTTGTCTATTTTATTAAAATTATAAATTTTGTATTTTGTTTCTTTCTCATGTAGAGTATATTTTATTATACGTTGTCACCGTGAAAAAAATATAATAGAAATTAATTGGGGAAATTGGTAATAAGCATAATTTTACTTATTAAATATAAAATTTACATTATTTTATTACCATAATATTTAACATAATAATTTAAGTGTAAATAATATTAAAAATATTTATCATTAATTATTATTTATTATTTTTAAATATATATATGTCATTTATTTATTTGAATATAAGATATATTCAAAATTTAATAATTTTTAGCCATATTTTAAAATATAAATAATAAATAAAGCATATCTTAAAGTAAATAAAAGTTTTTTTTTAGGTAATTTTAAAAGGTTTTTTTAGGTAATTTTAAAAATATTAATAAAGGATGTTAGATTTTAAGTTTTTTATCTTTTTTTTGGAAAAAAATAGTTCGGATTATCCACAGTATTATATGAATCTTGTCGACATCCTAAATCCCAAAGGGGATCCATCTTTAAAGGAGTCCACGAGGTCTTGGATAAACGGTGTTTGAGTGCTATGTTAAGGCACTTCTTGATGTGAAGTCATTGGTTCAATTCTCTACCCCAATCGGGTTGATATATTGAACATGATGAAGATGTAGTCCTGCCAAGCTTATATATATATATATAACCTTTTATCTTGAGAACAAACAAGCTTGATAAGATATCTTCCGAAGAAATAATTAGAAGGTACCATGTTGGTGTTGATTCAATTGTAGGTGCAATTGCATGTCTAAACGAGATAAACCCACACTTGCTCCCACCCATCATTAGAGAACAAACATAGGATTTTCATGCTTCATGGAGTAGACAAATCTACAATGGCCACCAAAATACCATTTGCACACTTAATGCTCATGTAAGCTTGTGGTCCTCTCATGATGTACTTAGATTGCAAAGTCAATCTCATGACATATTGGAATTCTTGGATTATCATTGGAAACCAAGAGGATATTATCGAAATTGATTCTTATCCAAGTGCACTTAGAAAACAAAAATTCAATAGTCTTGAGACATCTTTAAAGAAATTACTAGATCTAGTTTAGTAATGTCCATTATTAATTTATATGCTTTTCAGATATCTAGAACAAGATGTTAGATAGTTGGCATTAACAAGATGGATGATGGCATCTAGTGTGTTGGCATTGATTTCAACCAGGCAAGCATTGATGTCAACCAATCTAGTAGTGTTGGAAACTAAACTAGCATTGATGTGCATGGAGTGTATCAAGCTCAAGGGGAGTCTCAGGCTTTGACTGCATTTTTGCCTTAGGTGATCACCTTAAATGCTTCTGAAAGTGGCCTAGTTGGATAGTGCTCAGAAAGATATTTCCAACCATATATTGAAGTTTGGAAATGGCTTCTTGGATCAAGAGTTATTTCCAGTCAAAGGTTCGTGCCTCCAAAGTCAATATTGCAAAGCTAATAATGGTGGAGGACCAGTTTGGAGCAATTTAGTATGACAGTGTTTTCCAAATGCAACAGAGTATTTAAGTGAAGTAGACAAGTGCAAGACCGAGCAGACACAGCCTGACAACATTGAAGTGGGAAGGATTTTTATTAGCCCAGCAGCGAGCCCATATAACATAGCATCTTGGCAGAGAGTTCCCTAGAAGGACCAAAGTGCATGTAAGTGTGGAGCACTGACGATGATGTAGGGTTGGTATATGTGCATAGATAAAAGAGAGGTGGAATGAGGTATTAGTCGAAAAATGTCCCACCATGATAGCTCATCCCAACATCGGGTTCCCTAGAAGGTTGAAAGATGCACGTGAGTGTTGTGCCCATGATGACGTAAGCTCGGGTTGAGGTGGATAGTCCATATAGCAGCAAAGTAGGTGACAAGAGTATTGATTGTTGGAGTATGTAGAGACGGGAGGCCCCACATCCACATGTTCTCGACAGAGTTTCCCCGAAAGGCTTTAAATTTGTGCACAAAGGGAACGAGTCGGGACATTGATGTATGCACGAGATGACGTCAACATGATGTGGCATGTGTTGTAACATTTTCTTGTCAAAGATATACTACAAAAATTTTTGAAATGTGCCAGTTTATTACCTAGCTAGACTCTCGGGCATATGTAAACTTTTTTATAAATTTTGGTAAAAAATTATAATTTAGGGAAAAAATTGGTTTTAAATGGGTATTTATGCTCACGGGTTTAGAATAGTCATTGTTTTGTTCATCAAAATATTGGGCTTAGAACTCATCTCTATGTCTAAACATGCCATCAAAGCTCAACAATCAAAGTCACAAGCCAAGGAAACACTCAAAAATATCAAGTTCCAACGAGGAGGAGGAGCCCACATTGCTCAAAACAAGTGCACTACGCGTCAAAATAAGTTGTAGGTGCTCAAATATATAAAGGGTTTTATATTGTTTTTTCTTTCTCCATGTGGGAACAACTTTGGATTCTTAGCGTGGCAGTGAGAGTGAAACTTCAAGGCCAATTTTCTAAATGCAATGTTAATCTTGTCCTTTGCATCCTTTCTCAGTCTCAGAACCTTGTAATAATCATAAGGATCGATATTTTGAATTTATGTGATAGAAAAAATTAACAAATATTGAGATCATGAGGTCCTTCTAGGGAAATTTGAAATCACGGGTGTGAAGCATGCGAGTAAAATGCATTGTTATGAATGAAAGTTGCTTCTACGTGTGGAGTGTCTAGGTTTTATGGGGGAAAGCAATTGTGGGATAATGTGGATGGCTTGATTGCCATAAAGTATGTTTTATGTTTTAAATTTTGTAACGTGACTATGGATATGAGAACCTAAGTGGCCTTTCTCACACAGATTGCTTCTTTGATCAAAATTTTAAATGTTTGATGGATACTTCTCAAATAATGTTTACAGTTAGTGATTGAGGATGACTAAAGATCTCATACATATGCCTCATTGAAATCTTCTCAAAACCAGTTTAGTCTCATTATTAGAGGGTGAAATAACACATAACACATAAAAACTCTATCAACAACACATCACCATCCAGCAAGTTAAGTGTCAGTAATGGAGCATTGCGGCTTTAACTAATTACAAATGTCATTAATCTACAACAAAGCACCCAAATTCATATATCCATACCATGAAAATCGCCCAGGCATAATATCCAAATGTCAAGTGTTAAAGGTAAAGAAACAACTTCAGAATGCAAAAGGTATTTTTCACTACCAAATATATGGAGCTAGTGCTATTTGTAGTACATTTGCTTGATGATATAAAGGATCAAAAGCTTGAGGTGGTTAGGTTAGCCTTATTTCTTCATAGGCTAAATATTCAAAAATTATGAAACATTCATCAAAGGTTTGTACGCATGGAACGTTTGACAGGTTCATCATTTTAGTTAAAACACTTGAAGTTTTCAAAGGTGAGTTTTGGCTCATGAAAATTGACAAATGTGATTTAATTGTGCACCCCTAGCCCATATGATGTTTAAGGTGAATGGGGGGGTACACAATTAATGGTTTTGGCAAACTAATCTTTGGCAACGTGGCAGCTTCAAGTTAAATCCACACCCTCCAAGTCTAAAATTGTTGAAATATGGCAACAAGAATATTCCAATTTAATTTATCCTTGACTTAAATTGTGAATTAAAATCAAATTTAGTCTTAACAGCTAGGAAATAATTAACTAATTCATTTTGAATTAATTAGTTGGAGAAATTCAAGATAGAAGTCTTTCTTAAGTCATGCAAGAGTTATCCCTTAAATTAATGAGATAATATTGAGTTATGTTTGAGTTGTAATTAGTTAACTTAGTTTACTGAGTTAAGTCCAGTTAAATTAGTTCCAAACTGTTTGAGGAACTAATAGAGAGTTAACAGTTAGTTGATGCATGCATGCACTCAACTAGTGCTCCTCCAGTTAACTGAATATTCCCTCATCAGAAACTCATGCATGTATATTCTGAGAAAGACCCAGTTGAGATTAAAGTCAAGGAAAATGTACTATTAGTTGCATGTGTTTTCTTATAAAGAAAACTCATGCATGCAGTCAAGGCATCATTCCTTGAGGATTGTGTAGTTCTGACAGTGTGTGAGAGAGTGTTCCACTTGGTAACAGGAGAATCATCCACAAGGAATAGTGCAAGGAAATAGGAGCTTGGAGGGCAGAGAGGAAGGCTTGAGAGAAGCCAAGATTTCCTATGAGCATCTATGAGGATTGTACTGAGAGCTAGCTAGATGTGAGAGCTAAGGATTTGTATAATTCCTGTGTATTTCCACCTTGTATGATAATACAGATAGTGGGGTTTTTAGCTAAGGCTTTCCCCAAAGTATTTTCATGTGTATTGTGCCATTGATTCTTCTTCTTCTGGTTATATTGTTTAGCTCGATCTTTAAGCTTCCGCAAATTGATAGTAGAAGTAGGTTATAGTATTCTGCTTTGATTTATATTGCATTATCGGGTTAACCTACATCATATTTTCTACATGGTATCAGAGTTGGATTTGTAGAAATTTTCTACATGGTATCGGAGCTCTGAACAATATACTGAGAAAAGAATTCAAAGTTTGAAGTTCGGGGTTGCAGGTGCAAATCAAATTCATATCACACTTGAAGGTTGGCCAATGGCATTCTATGGCTTGAGACTCGAGTATGCCTTGGAAGGTAGCTCTAATTACATAGCATGGAAAGATAGAATGGAGGTTGTATTAGGAGACAATGGCTTGAAGGGATTCATTGATCAAGAAATCCCAAAGCTAACTTCAACTAATGCACAAGAGTTGGCTGACTGGAAGAAGTGTGTGGCGAAGGCAAGACAGATCATCCTTGAGGGAGTTTGAGACCATATTGTCTCGAGTCTCCATGGGAACGATACTCCATTTTCAATGTGGAAGACATTGAAGGACCTATAACAGAATAGTAGCGACTAGAGTAAATTGGCATTCAAGGATAAGATTCGAAGAATCAATATGGAGAAGGGAAATACTATTTCCACATATCTGAACAAGCTCACCACCTGTAGAGATGAGCTTGGCAGTGTGGGAATAACTACTTCTGATGATAATATGGTGAGCCTCACTCTCCTTGGCCTTCCAAAGAGTTGGAACAGCTACCAAGACTCTGTGAATGGAAGGGAGAAACTGTCAGATTGGGAACGACTGTGGTCGGATCTTATGCAGGACGAGATCAAGAGGAGCACGCGAGATGGTTCTTCATCCATGAATGATGATGAAGAAAATCTTCCCTTAGCAAGTAAGGCAAGGAAAGGGAAGGGGAAGGCTTCCCATTTCAAATTGAATCCTTCTCATGGAGTGAAGAAGGGTGACATGTCTAAAGTAAGATGCTTCAATTGTCACAATATGGGACATTATGCGACTAATTTCCCATCAAAGAAGTCCAAGAAGGGATCCTCAGAAGGATCGGAAGGTGAGGCATTAGCCTCTCATTTTGAAATGGACTTTACCCTCATCGCATGCATGGTGTCATCGATGATGGGTTGTGTCTGGTATCTTGACAGTGGAGCCTCACTCCACGTGACCGGTGATAAAAGTTTATTTAGTGCCTTGGAGGAGAAAGATCTTAAGATGTGCATAAAGATGGGTGATGACGAAAGGTATAGTGTTTCAGGAGTGGGCACGATTGCTTTCCAGAGGGAGCATGGAGCTCCTATCACCTTGAAAGATCTGAAGTATGTGCCTGGACTGAAGAATAACTTGATATCGGTCACGACGTTGGAGGATAAAGGCTATGATGTTGTCTTCAGTAAAGGAAAGGTGTTCCTAAGACACATAGCCATGAGTCAAACCAAGAGGACAGGGATTTGGGTGAAGAATCTCTATAAACTAGAGGTAGATGATTGTGCAACATTAAGTATGAAAGCAGAATTGGTGCAAAGCCAAGACATTGGTGACTTGTGGAATAGGTGGTTGGGCCATTTGCATCATGGGTCTTTGAATATCATGCAACAGATATCTACAAGACTTCCCAGAGGTAAACTTGAGCAAGTTGACACATGCAAAGGTTGTACCTTGGGAAAGTACACCAAGTCTTCCTTTCATGATCGAGACAGTCGAGAAAAGGCTATCTTAGAGCAATTTCATACTGATGTGTGTGGACCATTCTCAACAACATCCACAACAAAGTAAAGGTATTATGTGATTTTCATTGATAATTCTTCTCATAACTGCTAGATTTATTTCATGCAGAAGAAGGGAAAAACTTTCACAAAGTTTTGTGAGTTCAAATCTTTGGTCGGGAAAGAGTTAGGGAGGAAGACCAAGGCCTTGAGAAGCAATAATGGTGGAGAATATGTATCTCAAGAGTTCAAGGACTTTTGTGCAGTGGAAGGAATTAAACGAGAGTTGATGGCACCTCATAACCCATAGCAGAATGGGTGGCCGAGAGGAAGAATAGAACTATTGTGGGGGTAGCACGGGCAATGCTGCATGACTAAGGCCTACCACTTCACTTGTTAGCTAAGGCATGCAACACAACGGTCTATTTGTAGAATAGAAGCCTGTGTCACATACTTGGGATGAAGACACCAGAGGAAGCTTTCTCCGGTAAGAGACCAGATGTGGGTCACTTTAGGATCTCTGGCTGATCGGTATATTTCCATGTGACAAAGGATGCACGGAAGGAGCTTGAGATGACAACAAAGTTGGGGATACTTGTGGGGTATGTTAGTGTCGGTCTTGAGCCCTCCATCGGTGATCAAAAGCTCTTTGCATATGCATAGGTAGGTGTCTCATCAGTGTCAGTTTTGCATCCCGTTAGGCATGCCATAAAACTGATGGAGGAGCTGGTCCTTGTCCCCTTCTTGGCTTTGCTGGATCAGGTCATGTCAGGTATTAAGCTTGTGTCATACTTGTTTTGTTTTGTCTTGAAGTCCCAAGTCTTAGGTCTAGGGTTTTGGTCAAAAATCACTGCAAGGTCATGAGTCAAAGGTCCATGAGTGCCCAGCAAGCCAGAAGGAGGTATGTACATATGTTCCATTGATATTTTTCATCAGGTACAGCTCATTTATACCTTGGATTTAAAAACCCTGTTTTTAAACCCAAGGTCATGTAATATTTGTAAAAAATAAGGAAAATTTCAAAAGTCTTCAAAATGCCGGCAATAACCCTGGTCTCCTCGCCAGCGTCCATCAGATGGTCAACCTGCAAAAAGAATGAAGTTAAAGCGCCTCAAAAGCTAAATTCAGGACAAAGCAACTCAAAAAGCAGTGTTAAAAGTGAATGTCAAAATAGAACATTAGAGAGTGGGTTTTGTAAATTAATTTTTTCAAATTAAACCTACAAGAGGTAAATTTCCCTCTAAACATCTTCATTATGCCTCTATGAGCTAGCAAAGAAGAGCAAGAGGGCGGAAAGAGAGAAAGAGGGCGAATTGCAGAAAAATTAAGGAGATTTCTGGTGCGCGACCATGCGGGCAGTGTGCGCGACCACCTGGGCGGTGCGCGACCACTCGGCGCCTCCTCCACAGTTCAAATTTCTAACGCGCGCGACCACTCGGGGTGTGCGCGACCACTCGGAGCCTGCGCGCGACCACTCGGGCTCCCACTCACAGAACCTTCCTAAATCCACTCAAATCCCCGTTTTGGTTTGCTAATTGCTCGAGGTAGGCCTCTCTAATGTATTGAATGTTTGAAACATGGATGATGAGCTTGTGTTCATGCATTTTTACCATCAAAAATATGAAGAGAAATAGGTTTAGTGATTGTTTGTTCATGTAGGCAATTTTGCTAAGGTTGGTGTTTGCTTTCAAGGTTTTTAATTCCTCTTTATTCCCTCCATTACTCCTATTAGATTTACAATTGTCATAATGTGTCTCTATCTCATCACATTTGCAAAGAATATCAATTCCCCATTCCCTATACCTAAAACCCTAATCCCTCTCATATGCATCCCTTAAACCCTAATTCCTTCCCCACAGCAATATTATAAAAAAAAATATATAAAAACACAGCAAGAATCAAAATAGTGATGTGTAAAAGGAAAGAGCAATTGCAATGGTAAAAATAATAAAACAAAAAAGACAAAAAACAGAGGAAAAGATTACTATGTGTAGCCAAGCCATTGCAAGAACAAAAGAAACTTATTGCTGTGCATAGTCCTCACAAATACAGTGAAAAGAAGGCTGTGTTATTCAAAGCAAAAATAAAGCAAATACAGCTGTACATATTTATTAAAGGACATGCTGCTCTGAAATACTGTTTGCAAAAGAATGTTGCTGTGTCTCCAAAACCAAACCCTACGCATCCTTTTCCCTTCTATCCCCCTAATACCCTTGATGCAATGCATCTCCTTTCTCTTTTGAATTTGTTAAGTAAAGCCCTCCTCCCCTTATGACAAATGTAAATTAATTCCTTATTTCCCCTTAGCATCAGAAGTACATCAATCCCTTGGAAAAACAGAGAATGCCTAATAATGTACAGTCAAAGGACAAAATCTAAGAGCTATCTGTTGATGCTAGTAATCAGTGCTGCCCCATCTCCTGTATTACATGCTACCCCTTACCCCCTGTTGAAAAATGTATTGTCCTTTCCCTTGGTGACCTTATTACATGTCTTCCCTAATAAAGATATTTCTTTGCAAATGATTTCCCGATGATGAGAGATGAGATAACATGTTTGACATTTTGTGAATTATTCCTTAAAAGTTCCCTGTTTTTATATATTTTCCCATTCCTTATGAAAAAGTTCCTCCCCTAACATTTCCCTCATGATTTTTTCCCCTTGAAAACAGCATACTTCTCAACATTTTGCAGGCAGGGCAGCAGTCAACTTTGTCTATTTTCTCCACCTTGCTCAATAACACCATGTCAACCACTGAAACTAATGAGCAAGGTGATGACCAGTCTTCTTCTACGGAGGTTGAGGCACAGCAGAGGCCTCGTAGGGGTGGCAAAGGTGGTCATCATAGGAGAGAAGAGCCCACATCTTTAGCAGAATTACAGGCTTGCCCATTGGCAGTGACTTGTTTCCAGTACATGTCATGTTTCCAGTTTTGCGAGAGGCTTGCCCAGATTCAGCACCACAGGGAGTTGGCCCGGCTATTTGTTTTGCGCCTTCATGATGGGCAGGTTACTCTTGCAGGGGTGAATTTTGTGTTTTCTCCTGAGATGATTTCAGAGGCTACCGGGATACCCAATGTGGGTGAGGTGTGGTCAAAGCGCAAATGGCTGGATTTTGTTTATTTTGAGCCATATGTCATGCTAGCATTCGTACATCACTTGTCAGGGAACTTTCCTTTCAGATTCCTCCGAGAGGAGTATGCTCCAATCATGCGGCTTATCATGCATTACTTCACATGTGAGGGAAGGTTTTCACGAGTCTTTGCTTGTCACATTCGCCTGTTGATGCACTTTACCCGAGTGAGGATGATGAACAACCCGGTTTACTTCTTCCAGGACATTCAGAGGATGGTGTCCGTGTTTCAGAGGCAGTCCCCAGCTCAGCAGCATAGGAGTTTGTGCCATCATGGTCTCATCCAGCTCATTGTTTCCCATCAGTTGAGTCAGCAGGGCATTCCATGGGCAGACTTCATTTCTCATGAGTTCTTTACAGTGCCACCACAGCCACAACCAGAGCCAGAGGCCATTCATGAGGTGGGAGGTCCATCACACCAGCCCGAGATTATTGTTCCGAGACATGTTGCTTCCCCACCGCAGCTTACATATCAGAGGGGTCACAGGACCATATTTGCAGCAGCTCGACGAGTATTTTCTCCACAGCAGGTGGAAGGGGTCTCGTCATCTTCTTCAGATCAGCGAGTGTTATCTCCACACCAGGTGGAAGGGGCCTCGCATTCTTCATCAGCAGAGGCAGTACGGGAAGGCAAGCAGCCCATGGTTGAGGATGAGAGAGCTGGCGATACACATCATGATTTCATTGCCCTTGACGCTCACTCTCCTTCTTCAGATTTTTATGAGCTTATCAGACAGAGAGAGGAGGAGAACCTCGTGTTACAGCAGAAGCTCGAAATGGCTCAATGGACCATCACTTATCTGGAGCAGCGCAACAGACAATTAGAGGCAGAGAAAGAACTTGATGAGCTATGGAGGATCCGCGGTAATCGAGGTTTGAACTGTAGGAGGCCCGGGGACCCATTGCCTGCTGACCGGGAGTCTTTGCTCATTCAGGCAAATGCTCGCTTGGAGAAACTGTTGGAGAAAGCCAACCAAGACAAAAGGCTGCTACGGAACATGAAACTCATTATTGGGCGAGAATGCATGTTTGCAAGGCAAAAATGAAGATACTCCAAAGGAAGTTGTCCGAGGCCCGCAAGAGGAGGAAGAAGACCAACCCGCTCCATATCTTGGCTGAGGCCTCTCTTACTCACCATGATACTCATTAGCCTCCTCCTGGCAGGAAACTCAAAAAATTTTGAGAGTTTTGAGGCATTTTTGGCATTTTTGAGAATTTTACAGGTTTTGGCCATTGGAGTGGTCCCACCCCGCGCGCGACCACTCGTGGGGACAGCTCAGAACGGGGAAAACTCTACATTTTTGGAATTTTCATGCAAAAATACACTTGCCTATGGATGGACTTCAAATTTTATGGAGATTTGGACTTCCAAAAGCTCAAAATACATGCAAATTTTGACTTTCTGCCCCTTTTTTGAGTTGCAGAAAGCTGCCTTGGGAGAAATGACTTTTGAGGGGTCAAATCAACTCCAAATTCAGAAATTCCAGTGGGGTTGGAAAGTAGACTCATAGACCTTTCCAACAAGATATCTTGCACCTGATTTGGACACCAGGAAGGCCCTCAAACACAGCTTCCAATGTGCGCGACCACTCCAAGGGAGGGGTGCGACCACTCAGGGAAATTTCACCATTTTGACTATTTCGGCCTGCAAAACACTGTTTTTACTTTGGTTGACTTTTGATGTATGTAAATGATGGATTGTTGGGTAATTTTCATGGCACATGGATACATTTACTCTCCTTTAACACTTCTAGAAGTTTCCTTGATGTAAATAGTGAATATTAAATGCATGGATGGGTTACCTAAGTTTTAGAGGCAAGTTGTTTTGATTGCCTATTATCTAGTGCTCAGTTTAGAATTAGTTCAAACTGCTCCTAGGAAGCTGAGCTTGACCCCTAGAGGTGGGGAAAGGAGTTAGATGATCTATATTATGCCTTCTCTTGCTCATTTTCATGGTTGGACTCTTGAGGGAGAAGCTCTATTGTATATTTTACTTGTATCTCTGCAATTTGAGGAAAAGGAAGGCCAGGGTTTTGCAGACATCATTGTGGATTCTTGTGGATTATTGTGTTGATGGTGTGTTTCCTACTTGTCATTGTAAGTGTGTTTATGTGTTCCATCTCTTATTCTATTGCTTCTAATTAAACAAAAGAAGTGATAAAGTTTGAATTCATGCATGCCATGCTCAGCTTTCAATTTTGTTTAATATTTATGTTTTCCACTGTCTAAAGAGGATTCAAAGTCATTGTTTGCCCTCTTTAGCTCCCTCTCTTTCTTCCTTGATCATCCATCTCAGCTTAAGGCATCAGCACAAACTCCTTCCTTGCCCCAAAGACCCACCTGCAAAAACTGAGCTCAATCCCCACACCCTGAATTGCACTCCCTCCAATTGCCACCAAAAACCCCAAAAACTTTAAATCAACCCTCCTTATCAGTTTACTAGCCTAATATCTTTGATCCTAATTGGTCAGCTCACCCCATTGAGAAAATACCTTGAGTCTGACCGGAGAGAGCCTTCTCCTTCCTCGTAGGGCTAGCTACGAGGTGAAATGGTTTGATGTTGCCTTGAAGGTTTACCTTCCTCAGCCTAGGGTGAAATCTCAAGCGCTAACATAGTGGCGACCATATTGGGGAGAACATCTAATCCTTTGCTCATTGACGTGTTATTTCATAAGTCTTAGAAGGAGCCTGAAGTTACGCCAGGTAGCCTTCGAAAACGCTCTTGTTTTACATCAGCGTTAGTAGATAAACGCTGCTTCAGTCAATCTCCGTGAGCTTATGAACATAGTGCTTCATTGACACTTTACCCCAGTACATGTATCAAGTTCAGATCTGATTGTTGATGGTGAACAACGATCAGACACTTGAAAGGCTGAAATCATTCACTGGCGACTCCTTTCACTGAAGAATCCAGCAACCTATGCTTCATGGTGACTTCACTGCAGGAAGATCAGTAGCTTTGAGCTTTTCATGATGGATCGGATTGCAAGAAGATATGCTCCCTTGAGCTGAGATCACATTCCAGGTTTTCCGAATAAGATTCCCAAGGTAGATTGGTCAAGGAATCTGCCTATATTTAATGATGATGGTAAGAAGGATGCTGCTTTACATCTAGTTAGATTTCACATGCATATTCGCAAGTTGAAGGTTGATTTTCCTGAAGATTGCTTGATGAAGATATTCTTGGCCACTCTGGAAGGTGCAGCCCAATCATGGTATGAAAGTTTGCCGCCTGCTTGTATTTACTCTTTAAAGGATTTTCATGCTATGTTCATTGAAAGATATATGGACTCTTATCCATCATTACATCTAGTTCAAGACTGTTGCAAGCATGCTTATAGTTTTATTGAAAGCTTTGAGAAGTTTTATGAAGATGATAATTTCATGGATGAAGAGATCATGGAAGCCCTGTATGAAAAGCCGTTTCAGCAGCACATAGAAATCTTAGAGGATACTTGTCAAGATCAGCAGGTTGAAGATGGCCATATGGCTGTAATTGATGAAAGAGAAGAGCTTGTTTCAGATCTGCCTACAGAAGAAGACAGCGTGCAAGATAGCCAAGATTCAATTTTAGAATGTAATGCAGTCGACTCAGCTATTTCAGATCAAAATTTAGATCATGATGACCAAGAAGACCTTGTGCCGAATCCTAAAAAGGAGAGTTTTGTTGTTGAGATCATGGACAAAGTTCTTGATCCAAATGTCCTTATGCCATCAGAACAGGGCCTGCATGAGGATGTAATTCAGCCAGCTCATGAACATCCAGATGAGATCTTTGTTCAAGTAAGTGAAAAATCTTCTTTCAATCATAATTTGGATAGTTTGATTGCCATGTCATATGAAGATGATCAACAATGTTTCCAAGTTTCAGAAGATCAGAACTGTCATTCAGATCTTTCATGTTTTGAAATGTTATTTCAAGAAGACAAGACTTGTTTGAGCAAACGGAAACAGAAAGTCTTACCTCCTTTGTCTGAAGAGGAGATAGATCAGCTTTTGAAAGGTCATGCTACAACCCAAGCTAAAGCAAATCGGCAGTGTCCACATGGTCACGAAAGTGTTGGTGAAACTTCTTCCTCTTTTGAAAATGATGATAGTCTTGTAAGTAGTTTTATAGATCAGCAAACATATAATATTTTCTTTCATGAAGATGATGAGGCTGTCATGTTTGATGATCTTGAGGATTGTTTTCTGTTTAAGAATGACCTAGAACATGAAATTGAGGAATATAAGCTTGAGAGAGACAATATGTCAAAATTTCTCACGGTCAAAGAATTTACAGCCAACACTCATATGGCAGAAGCTTATACCTCTCTGTGCTTTCCTATCAATCAGCAACCCACTGTTCTTTCAGATCAGAATGAAGAGAGTACTTATATTTTTGCAGCTGGATCTCCAAACAAGGTAGTGCTTCAGGATTATCAAGATCCCTTTGGCGTTCTTCTGCAAGCATTAGAAAAGATAAATGTTGCCTGGTTCATTATCATAAGCTTTGGTTTTAGTGGTTATTTTGAGTTGCCTACAGGTTCATCGTTTCGCCTGCTTGAGATAAGCGAGAGCAGAAATTTGGTATGTAGCCATCTGCTGGATTGGTTACATTGGAAAGCTCATTATACATGATTGTACATATTTCATTAGTATGCAGGTGGTTGTCATCATGATTCCAAATCTTGATGGATTGCTGCCGTTTCTCCAAAAGCTTTGTAAAGTTTTGTTTTAAGTCAGTCATGAGTCATTTGTGTTTGGTCTATTGAGTGAGTTTTTTCAAGTTATTTCAGTTTGTCATCGAGTTGGTTTGAGTCAAGTTTCAGTCAGTTTTTAGTCAAGTTTTCATTCAATAAATGAGTCAAAGTCTTGTGTTGTTTTCCGAAATAATGACTCCATTGCCCAATGACTATAAGGCACTGGTCTGATCTCCCAGAGGTCTGCGGTTCTTGGTACCTCCAAGGAGCTACCATCCCCATTCGAGCCAATGTTAGTGTCGGTCTTGAGCCCTCCATCGGTGATCAAAAGCTCTTTGCATATGCATAGGTAGGTGTCTCATCAGTGTTAGTTTTGCATCCCATTAGGCATGCCATAAAACTGATGGAGGAGCTGGTCCTTGTCCCCTTCTTGGCTTTGCTGGATCAGGTCATGTCAGGTATTAAGCTTGTGTCATACTTGTTTTGTTTTGTCTTGAAGTCCCAAGTCTTAGGTCTAGGGTTTTGGTCAAAAATCACTGCAAGGTCATGAGTCAAAGGTCCATGAGTGCCCAGCAAGCCAGAAGGAGGTATGTACATATGTTCCATTGATATTTTTCATCAGGTACAGCTCATTTATACCTTGGATTTAAAAACCCTATTTTTAAACCCAAGGTCATGTAATATTTGTAAAAAATAAGGAAAATTTCAAAAGTCTTCAAAATGCCGGCAATAACCCTGGTCTCCTCGTCAGCGTCCATTAGATGGTCAACCTGCAAAAAGAATGAAGTTAAAGCGCCTCAAAAGCTAAATTCAGGACAAAGCAACTCAAAAAGCAGTGTTAAAAGTGAATGTCAAAATAGAACATTAGAGAGTGGGTTTTGTAAATTAATTTTTTCAAATTGAACCTACAAGAGGTAAATTTCCCTCTAAACATCTTCATTATGCCTCTATGAGCTAGCAAAGAAGAGCAAGAGGGCGGAAAGAGAGAAAGAGGGCGAATTGCAGAAAAATTAAGGAGATTTCTGGTGCGCGACCACTCGGGCAGTGTGCGCGACCACTCGGCGCCTCCTCCACAGTTCAAATTTCTAACGCGCGCGACCACTCGGGGTGTGCACGACCACTCGGAGCCTGCACGCGACCACTCGGGCTCCCACTCACAGAACCTTCCTAAATCCACTCAAATCGCGTTTTGGTTTGCTAATTGCTTGAGGTAGGCCTCTCTAATGTATTGAATGTTTGAAACATGGATGATGAGCTTGTGTTCATGCATTTTTACCATCAAAAATATGAAGAGAAATAGGTTTAGTGATTGTTTGTTCATGTAGGAAATTTTTCTAAGGTTGGTGTTTGCTTTCAAGGTTTTTAATTCCTCTTTATTCCCTCCATTACTCCTATTAGATTTACAATGGTCATAATGTGTCTCTATCTCATCACATTTGCAATGAATATCAATTCCCCATTCCCTATACCTAAAACCCTAATCCCTCTCATATGCATCCCTTAAACCCTAATTCCTTCCCCACAGCAATATTATAAAAAAAAATATATAAAAACACAGCAAGAATCAAAATAGTGATGTGTAAAAGGAAAGAGCAATTGCCATGGTAAAAATAATAAAACAAAAAAGACAAAAAACAGAGGAAAATATTACTATGTGTAGCCAAGCCATTGCAAGAACAAAAGAAACTTATTGATGTGCATAGTCCTCACAAATACAATGAAAAGAAGGCTGTGTTATTCAAAGAAAAAATAAAGCAAATACAGCTGTACATATTTATTAAAGGACATGCTGCTCTGAAATACTGTTTGCAAAAGAATGTTGTTGTGTCTCCAAAACCAAACCCTATGCATCCTTTTCCCTTCTATCCCCCTAATACCCTTGATGCAATGCATCTCCTTTCTCTTTTGAATTTGTTAAGTAAAGCCCTCCTCCCCTTATGACAAATGTAAATTAATTCCTTATTTCCCCTTAGCATCAGAAGTACATCAATCCCTTGGAAAAACAGAGTATGCCTAATAATGTACAGTCAAAGGACAAAATCTAAGAGCTATCTGTTGATGCTAGTAATCAGTGCTGCCCCATCTCCTGTATTACATGCTACCCCTTACCCCCTGTTGAAAAATGTATTGTCCTTTCCCTTGGTGACCTTATTACATGTCTTCCCTAATAAAGATATTTCTTTGCAAATGATTTCCCGATGATGAGAGATGAGATAACATGTTTGACATTTTGTGAATTATTCCTTAAAAGTTCCCTGTTTTTATATATTTTCCCATTCCTTATGAAAAAGTTCCTCCCCTAACATTTCCCTCATGATTTTTTCCCCTTGAAAACAGCATACTTCTCAGCATTTTGCAGGCAGGGCAGCAGTCAACTTTGTCTATTTTCTCCACCTTGCTCAATAACACCATGTCAACCACTGAAACTAATGAGCAAGGTGATGACCGGTCTTCTTCTACGGAGGTTGAGGCACAGCAGAGGCCTCGTAGGGGTGGCAAAGGTGGTCATCATAGGAGAGAAGAGCCCACATCTTTAGCAGAATTACAGGCTTGCCCATTGGCAGTGACTTGTTTCCAGTACATGTCATGTTTCCAGTTTTGCGAGAGGCTTGCCCAGATTCAGCACCACAGGGAGTTGGCCCAGCTATTTGTTTCGCGCCTTCATGATGGGCAGGTTACTCTTGCAGGGGTGAATTTTGTGTTTTCTCCTGAGATGATTTCAGAGGCTACCGGGATACCCAATGTGGGTGAGGTGTGGTCAAAGCGCAAATGGCTGGATTTTGTTTATTTTGAGCCATATGTCAGGCCAGCATTCGTACATCACTTGTTAGGGAACGTTCCTTTCAGATTCCTCCGAGAGGAGTATGCTCCGATCATGCGGCTTATCATGCATTACTTCACATGTGAGGGAAGGTTTTCACGAGTCTTTGCTTGTCACATTCGCCTATTGATGCACTTTACCCGAGTGAGGATGATGAACATCTCGGTTTACTTCTTCCAGGACATTCAGAGGATGGTGTCCTTGTTTCAGAGACAGTCCCCAGCTCAGCAGCATAGGAGTTTGTGCCATCATGGTCTCATCCAGCTCATTGTTTCCCATCAGTTGAGTCAGCAGGGCATTCCATGGGCAGACTTCATTTCTCATGAGTTCTTTATAGTGCCACCACAGCCACAACCAGAGCCAAAGGCCATTCATGAGGCGGGAGGTCCATCACACCAGCCCGAGATTATTGTTCCGAGACATGTTGCTTCCCCACCGCAGCTTACATATCAGAGGGGTCATAGGACCTTATTTGCAGCAGCTCGACGAGTATTTTCTCCACAGCAGGTGGAAGGGGTCTCGTCATCTTCTTCAGATCAGCGAGTGTTATCTCCACACCAGGTGGAAGGGGCCTCGCATTCTTCATCAGCAGAGGCAGTACGGGAAGGCAAGCAGCCCATGGTTGAGGATGAGAGAGCTGGCGATACACATCATGATTTCATTGACCTTGACGCTCACTCTCCTTCTTCAGATTTTTATGAGCTTATCAGACAGAGAGAGGAGGAGAACCTCGTGTTGCAGCAGAAGCTCGAAATGGCTCAATGGACCATCACTTATCTGGAGTAGCGCAACAGACAATTAGAGGCGGAGAAAGAACTTGATGAGCTATGGAGGATCCGCGGTAATCGAGGTTTGAACCGTAGGAGGCCCGGGGACCCATTGCCTGCTGACCGGGAGTCTTTGCTCATTCAGGCAAATGCTCGCTTGGAGAAACTGTTGGAGAAGGCCAACCAAGACAAAAGGCTGCTACAGAACATGAAAACTCATTATTGGGCGAGAATGCATGTTTGCAAGGCAAAAATGAAGATACTCCAAAGGAAGTTGTCCGAGGCCCGCAAGAGGAGGAAGAAGACCAACCCGCTCCGTATCTTGGCTGAGGCCTCTCTTACTCACCATGATACTCATTAGCCTCCTCCTGGCAGCAAACTCAAGAAATTTTGAGAGTTTTGAGGCATTTTTGGCATTTTTGAGAATTTTACAGGTTTTGGCCATTGGAGTGGTCTCACCCCGCGCGCGACCACTCGTGGGGACAGCTCAGAACGGGGAAAACTCTACATTTTTGGAATTTTCATGCAAAAATACACTTGCCTATGGATGGACTTCAAATTTTATGGAGATTTGGACTTCCAAAAGCTCAAAATACATGCAAATTTTGACTTTCTGCCCCTTTTTGGAAATGCAGAAAGCTACCTTGGGAGAAATGACTTTTGAGGGGTCAAATCAACTCCAAATTCAGAAATTCCAGTGGGGTTGGAAAGTAGACTCATAGAACTTTCCAACAAGCTATCTTGCACCTGATTTGGACACCAGGAAGGCCCTCAAACACAGCTGCCAATGTTCGCAACCACTCCAAGGGAGGGGCGCGACCACTCAGGGAAATTTCACCATTTTGACTATTTCGGCCTGCAAAACACTGTTTTTACTTTGGTTGACTTTTGATGTATGTAAATGATGGATTGTTGGGTAATTTTCATGGCACATGGATACATTTACTCTCCTTTAACACTTCTAGAAGTTTCCTTGATGTAAATAGTGAATATTAAATGCATGGATGGGTTACCTAAGTTTTAGAGGCAAGTTGTTTTGATTGCCTATTATCTAGTGCTCAGTTTAGAATTAGTTCAAACTGCTCCTAGGAAGCTGAGCTCGACCCCTAGAGGTGGGGAAAGGAGTTAGATGATCTATATTATGCCTTCTCTTGCTCATTTTCATGGTTGGACTCTTGAGGGAGAAGCTCTATTGTATATTTTACTTGTATCTCTGCAATTTGAGGAAAAGGAAGGCCAGGGTTTTGCAGACATCATTGTGGATTCTTGTGGATTATTGTGTTGATGGTGTGTTTCCTACTTGTCATTGTAAGTGTGTTTATGTGTTCCATCTCTTATTCTATTGCTGCTAATTAAACAAAAGAAGTGATAAAGTTTGAATTCATGCATGCCATGCTCAGCTTTCAATTTTGTTTAATATTTATGTTTTCCACTGTCTAAAGAGGATTCAAAGTCATTGTTTGCCCTCTTTAGCTCCCTCTCTTTCTTCCTTGATCATCCATCTCAGCTTAAGGCATCAGCACAAACTCCTTCCTTGCCCCAAAGACCCACCTGCAAAAACTGAGCTCAATCCCCACACCCTGAATTGCACTCCCTCCAATTGCCACCAAAAACCCCAAAATCTTTAAATCAACCCTCCTTATCAGTTTACTAGCCTAATATCTTTGATCCTAATTGGTCAGCTCACCCCATTGAGAAAATACCTTGAGTCTGACCGAAGAGAGCCTTCTCCTTCCTCGTAGGGCTAGCTACGAGGTGAAATGGTTTGATGTTGCCTTGAAGGTTTACCTTCCTCAGCCTAGGGTGAAATCTCAAGCGCTAACAGGGTACACTGATACACCTCACAATTATCAGGTGTACTTGCCTACCGGTTGGAGGATAGTGGTTTGCAAAGATCTCAAGTTTGATGAGCAGAAGGTCGTGCGAGTTTCCCTTGAGAGGGAGTTCCAACTAAAGGGTGTGGAGGAATGATTGGTTCCTAAGGAGGAGGAGCCTTAGACTGATGTAGAGCAGCTGCATGCAAAGGTTCCAGGAGTGGAGACATCCACTCAAGCTGAGTCTTCCAGAGATGGATGGAAGCACACAAGAGAAGCATACAAATTGTTGGAGGATGCGAGAGAGAATGTGGGAGCACCATATTCTCAACACAGACAGAGGAGGTCACCTGAGAGGTACACTAGATTCATGGCCCTTGCTGGGGAATGTGTTGAGACTGAGCCATCTTCCTGAGGAAGCAGTGCAACAACTGATTTGGGTTCATGTTGTGGTGGAGGAGTATGACTCCATAGTTTGTAACAGTGTTTCGGATGTGGTTCTGAGACCGAAGAACAAGTCAGTTGTGAGTTCCCATTGGCTTTACAAAGTAAAGCAAGTTGCTGATGATGGGAGGATCATGTTGATGCAGTATATTTCGATAGAGGAGCAAGATGCTGACATTTTGACAAAGGCATTGTCAAAGTGTAAATTTGAGTTCCATAGAGACACGATCAGGGTAGCAGATAATCCCTTTCTTGTTGAGAGGGAGTGTTTAAATATGGCAACAAGAATATTCCAATTTAATTTGTCCTTGAATTAAATTGTGAATTAAAATTGAATTTAGTCTTAACAGCTACTTGGAATTAATTGATTAATTTGTTTCAAATTAATTAGTTGGAGAAATTCAAGTTAGAAGTCTTTCTAAAGTCATGCAAGAGTTATCCCTTAAATTAAGGAGATAAGACTGAGTTATATTTGAGTTGTAATTAGTTAACTCAGTTTACTGAGTTAAGTCTAATTAAATTAGTTCCAAACTGTTTGAGGAACTAATAGGGAGTTAACAGTTAGTTGATGCATGCATGCACTCAACTAGTACTACTCTAGTTAACTGAAGATTCCCTCATCAAAAACTCATGCATGTCTATTCTGAGAAAGACCTAGTTGAGATTAAAGTCAAGGATAATGTACTATTAGTTGCATGTGTTTTCTTATAAAGAAAACTCATGCATCCAGTCAAGGCACCATTCCTTGAGGATTGCATGGTTCTGATAGTGTGTGAGAGAGTGTTCCACTTGGTAACAGGAGAGTCATCCACAAGGAACAACACAAGGAAATAGGAGCTTGGAGGGCAAAGAGGAAAGCTTGAGAGAAGCCAAGCTTGCTTGTGAGAATCTGTGAGGATTGTATTGAGAGCTGGCTAGCTGTGAGAGCTAAGGCTTTGTATAATTCATATGTATTTCCACCTTGTATGATAATATAGATAGTGGGGATTTTAGCTAAGGCTTTCCCCAAAGTATTTTAATGTGTATTGTGCCATTGATTCTTCCTCTTCTTATTATATTTTTCAGCTCAATCTTTAAGCTTCCGCAAATTGATAGTAGAAGTAGGTTATAGTATTATGCTTTGATTTATATTGCATTATTGGGTTAACCTACATGAGATTTTCTAGAAAAACTACTTACCAACAGTGCCCCCCCCTCAATACACTTTTGGTTTGGCTAATCAACGTTACGGTGGGTTGTTTCTTTGCCAAGGATTGTGAAGGCCTATGAAAGGAAGAAAATATCAAGGTCAACTTTTTGTTATTCTAGCTAACATTTTCATACACAGTGTGGATCCTTCTTAGCTCTTATGGGAGTAATTATTGCCATATCTAGTTTCGTAAATCCTCAACAAGGGAACTTATTGTAATAGCCTTGGTCAATTTTATGTGTAAAAATTTAAGTAAGACCATGTTCATGGGACACATATTCGAAGTTGAATAGTGGGAAAAACATCCTAGTGGGTGTTCATTTGGATTATTATGGCTAAAATAAATTGGAAAAGGCATTATCAAAGGCATTTGAAAAGGCAAGAAAATAAAGGTGAAAGATCACAGGTTTGCATGAGAGGTAAATTCAAAGAAAAATGATGGAAATTGGAGAATTAGAGGCCTCAATGATAAAAATTCTTTTGAGGATTAGTTCACGGCTTTGTTTAGTTAGGCTTTTGTTAGTTTTAGCTTGGACCTCTCTATTATATTCTATCTCTCATACTCTTTCACACTTAGAGTTTTCTTGGAGCACTCTTGGAGGAGTGCGGCATGCTTGGGATTTGGAGAAAGAAGGCAAAGGAAGAGAAATAAAGAAAAAGGGGACAACGGGATCAACAACTACAACTAGATTTCTTTGCAGGTATTGAATTACATGTATGATTTCCTTGCTAGTTTTGGCATGCATGTGGTTTCGTGGTTATGATTTGTCATTGGCATGGAGGATTGAATGGATTGATACTGGTTTTTCTTAGCCTTTCCATTTCTTGGATAGCTATGGTGTTATGGGTTTATCTTTGTTTTCTCGTTAGTGCTCATGTTCCTTATGGTTGTGGTTTGAGTTATTAGTTCCTAGAAGCCTTGGTTGGAAAAATGCTCTGGAAGTGCTGTAACAACTTCGGTTGAGTTAATAGTCCTGGAAGACTTGGTTGGAAAAGTTCTATGGAGCCCTTGGTGGATTGAATTAATAGTCCTAGAGCCTTGGTTGGACAAACTCTTTGGAGTTGGCAGTAGTTCTGGGTTGAGTCACTAGACCTAGAATTCAGGTTGGAGCAAATGCTTTGGAGCCCTAAACAACTTCGATGGAGAAATATCTGGTTATAGTTAACGATGTTCGACCATGAGGTGGAATCATTGGTTGAGGGTTGACGTTTTTTGGCTTCTGGAAGCCCTAGTTTGGTTTTCTTGGTTTATTCCATAAGATCCCACATTCATGTTTTGAATATGACATGGGGGCGATTGGCTGAAAGAAAGATTTGGTTTAGCCAAATCTATGGTATGGCGGTACATGGAAGCCCATAACTTGGTTGGCTTTTACATATTTTAATAAGATATATTTTCCCTTTATATTTCATTAGTAGTTATACTTGTTATTATGTGGCTTTAATGGTTGTTCTATAATTAATATTATTCTAGTCATAAGGTGGTTATCAGCATGGTTTCATGAAAATTTTTAGTTATGGCTATTAACACGTTTTGATTGGTAAATGAATGGATATTGAATGCATTACCTAATATATGTTATTGCAAACTATTATGAGAAGGCATTAGACCTTCTTGGTGATTTGTCATATAAGTATCAAACGCTTATGTTCAAATAAAATTTATACCCTGTAGATTAAATGTTTACAATGTGTTCAACTAAATATGTGTCATGGTTAGGCCTTGCTATGTTAAGTTCTTGAATGATTTTTGTGTGGAAGGATTTGTCCTTATTTCATTCATTGATTTGAAAATTTTCATCAAGTTCTGGGAAGTGACCTGAAGTCTAACCCTAAAAAGGTGACATAGATTCCATGGTAGCATGCATAGAACTAGCTAAAAAGGACTGCAGTCGCACCCTTGCAGTGGTTATGCATGCAACTGGAGGCCTACAGTCGCATGGATGTAGGATTTTGCATGCGACTAGGGGTCCAGATCAGTGAAAGAGAAGTTTACTCAGTGTTTGGACACCTAGAAGGGTGGATTAACCCTTGGGGTCCTGTACCACCTAAGGAAGGTCAATAAGGTTTAATTTTGTCAAATCCACTTCCTTAAGGTGATATAGAAGGTTGAATCATATCATAGTAACTCTTCGTCACATATTTACCCTAGTGGACTAGTAAAATTGGGTAAGTGTTGGACGAAGGTGTTATAAAGTGGTATCAAAGCGGGTTCCATTCTCTTTAGGTGATCTCTAGTTTTTGTTCTCCTTAGGTGATATCTGATACCACAGACTGGTATCAGAGCATGGTTCAACCTATTTTCGTTCCTAGAGATAGACCTTGCATTGAAAGGAGACTAGTTCCTAGGACATCTTAGTGAGTGTTGTTATATTTGGCTGGAAGCTCATAGGACATTTACTTTTCAATATAATTCAAATGAGATTGATTAAGAACCCTTCATAAGAGATGCAATACTAGAATTGATGTAAATAATAATCCACAAGAATGTTATTCATAAATCCATCGTGGTCGATTTTGATTGAAGTTCACAGCTAATTAGTTTTTTTAGAGTGTGAGGTAGTAGAAGTGAGTAGAAATGAGACCTGACATATAGATCTTAAATGTTGAAGAATACCATATATTTGAGTTCACAAGGAAATGAAAACAGGAGAAATGTTTATGAGGTGAAAATATACACATAGCACTTTTAAGGACGTATCCATACGAGAAGCATTGATCAACATCTAATTTAAATGAATATATGTATGAAAAATATATCTAGCAGGGACTTTACATGTGATATGAGAAGAATATTGAACACATATGAAAACACATAGAAGAGAGAACATATTGCAAACTCAATAAGTCGGAATGAATGAAAACTTTGCATTAATTTCCAAAGAAGCATACATCCATCAAGATCCATAACATTGTTCTTATGAAAACCAAAGGCAAGTTCCCAAAACTTCTGAACACTTGTTTCATGCCATAAATTTGTTTTTATAGAACATCCTAGAAAGAGAGAGGTTGTTAAAAAATATTATTTTCTTGATCTCATCATGATAACTAACCATGTCAAAATTTCGGCGTGTTCGATAACACAACTAGACTAACTAAAGAGTAACAGACTAAATAGAACAAAATTTTAACATAAAAGATGCGAGTAAAATAAAATATGCAAGTAAAATTTCGTAATCAACATGATTAGAAATATCTTCAAGGATGATGGGTTGGTGGAGCATGTTGTGGAGTATGTTGTGTTGATGGTTCAATGATTTGAACAATAGGTGGATTAATGAACTTCTCACATCGTTTCCATAGTGATGAAGATGGACAACGAGCGGAGAATAATTATTGATATGTGACCTTTAAATTGGTCAAACCAGCATAAGTTATCGTATGACTAAATATGCTTTTCACCATTCCTAGCAGTTGAAATTCCTACTTTGGATAATTTACCATCATTTTACCTTTGAGGGAGGAAATTTTCTCGGGAGATGAACCCACCTTTCTTTTAGCTTCGACAAGTCTCTGACTATACTGCTCCCAAGGGGTCATCTCACCAAGAGAATCCCAATAGTTAGGTAATCCTGCTTGGACCACCCTTTCAAATTCATCACTGAAGGTGGCCACTTCTTTTGATACTATTTTAAGGCATTGCTCGACTTTGATCCTAGTCTCCTCTTTCAGGATTACTTTGGATATCTCCATTAGGATGCTGACTTTGTCCCCCACATTGATGGGACTTAGATCATTGATTGGCCTTTCATTGACAAACCAAATAAATCTCTTGGTGATCTGAGCATTCCTCTCGCCCTCCTCTTTGGCATCTTTGAGAAAGCGTTTTCAATCCTTGTTACATACTTATACTCATGCATCAACATTATATGCTCCTAGATGTTCTTCATCTCATCAATGATCTCATCCCAAACCAACTTCCTTTCTTGCAATAGAGACATATTCCCTTTTAGCTTTGCTTTTAGCTCAGTAACCTCCTGAGTCACCACTTGCATATTTTTTTTTATGAGCTCAGTGTTTGTCATAGCAATATCTATCTATTTCTCCTTTTAAGCTAAACTTCCATTAGTAGAATCCAAGTCTCTCTACACCTTCATCAAATCCCCTTTCAAGATTTGTAGCTCAATAAGGGCCTTGGTGAGTTATTCAGTGGGGTTTTGTGGATCTTCAGGCACAACCACCACACATACATGAAAATTTACTTTTCTTTTTGTAGTTCAACCAATTGTTGCTTGAGGACTACTATATCATTATTTATTTCAACTAGCTCCTTGGACAAAATCTCTTTTTCTCTCTCAACCTCAGCAAGCTCTTGAGACTGTACATGTTCACTACCTGACATCTTCAGCTTGTACCTCAACCCTTGGATCTCATTTTGAGACTGACAAAGGAGAGCTTCCACTATTGTCTTGTCCTTTGGATTCACCCCCAATTTAATTATCAACTCTTTGAAACTCTCATTCTGTATATGCAGGGCTTGAGAGTTATCCTTCTCTTGATTTAACCTATTTGCAACCTTCTCTAGTAATGTCTTGGCTTTTCTTATGGTTGTAGAGTGCTTGTTGAGATCATTGTATAGCATTTCACTTACCTGTTTATGAAAGTTTATTTTTTCTAATAAGGGGACACTTTACAAGTCCAAAGAAACATCAAAAGTTTTGAACTAAGAATGTGAAGGTAAATACTATGCCAATGGATGTTGTAGTGAAAACTTCATTTGATTCCTCTCTAGGTACATATCATCTAGTAGTCTGGTGTGATAGGATACTGATTAGGATGCCATTACTTGTTGTACGTCCTCCACGACTTTCTTGTTTACTTCCTCAATGACCTTTCCAGTAGGCCAAATTGGTCTAGTAGCAGCAAACACCCTCCTAAGTGCTTTGAACTGTTATCCCTGTAGAGGATGTGGTTGCAGCTTGAGGTGGATCCTCCATGATCACCTGAAAGCCTAGTTGGCCTGGCTCTGTTTCTACTAGCTTGGCTATAAAATATTCTTCTCCTTGGGGATATTGACTTCTAACCTTTTTATTTATATGTGCGTCCTCCATTTCAGTATCCCAACTTGGTCAATGGTCCTTTTTGACGCTTCATCAGTTTTCACTAGGGTCTCGGTGTCCATTTTTGTATTAAGTGGCCATGAATCAAAATTAGCTTTCCATTCGATTTCAAGCATGGGCTCATGTACATAAGTTGAGGCTTTTATCTTTTCTCTCCTTCGGGAAATGACACCCTTGGGATCATAGTGCCAGATGTTTCCCTTATCAAAATCCATTGTTTTGAGTAAGGCCTCAACTATCTTGAAGGCCTATCTTGTATCCACAAAAAAATATCCACAGACTGTCCCATTTTAAAAATATATTTGTAAGAACGAAATGGCCCAGGTATACACTGACGATCTATCTAATAAAGTCTAGGGACAAACCTCTCAAGGGCATGAATACATGCAGGTGGTCAGGATGGAGCTCACACCCATAAACCCTTATTTATGTATAATTCTCATAAATGTACTAGTCCCCTACCAGAGTTCCTTTTCTAAGTTGGAGAAGCTCTTTTTTTTGGGGAAGAATTATAGGTGGAGAAACACTATGGATAATCCTATATGTGATGGCCATACAAGTTGATATGAACTGAGAGTACCCACCAATGAATGGTCTTCTCCTGACTGTAACATTCCAATCAAAGATGAAATTCCTTTGCTTGTTGCGAGTAATCATGCTTAGACCCAAACAATCAAACTCTTTGATGTGGGTGTACATAAACATGTAGAACAAAAGTGAATAATAGCGGAAATAAGAAGTGGTGGGAAAGTGATGAAGCTGGAAGCATATGACTGTAGATAGGTAAATCGGGATATCGAACAAACAATGAGGCTTCATCATTTTATGTAGAAATCCCAGGATGGCCTTGTTGGTCATATTGGCATTGTCTTCCCCAGATAAACAAAAAGTTATAGATAGAATGGTTTGAATAGGCTCACTGAAGAGGAAGAGTAAGAAAAGCTCAATGTGGGGTAGAGATTGCACTCCAGGAGCTAGGATAATTTTCAAAAAAGATTGTTGTTCATTAGGAAAAAGGGTAACAAAATGATAGGTTACGGTGACATCGGTAAATGATTGCATGGCAGGAGAGATGGTGAAAACTAGGGATGTCTAGATCAATTCAGGAGTTATCTCAAGTATTTTGGCCCCATAGGTAGAGACAAAATAATTCTTCTCATTAATGTATGCCACAGTCACCCAGGAAATGAATTCAAGGAAGTAATGAATTGAAGGTTTGATTTGGTAGTATAGACTGGACTCAATTACTCAGAAGGTATCTTCCCCCCTTATATGGTGCTCAAATAGGTTAAAATGAAGGACGATGAGGTGGTAAGCATAGACCGGGTTGGTAATTTGGCCCTCAATGTCCATTAAGGGTTCAAGGCTCGGAGATGACTTGACTTTTTAGGGGTTTAAGGTGCCATTTGCTTCATTTTAACAAGTAAAAGCACAAATTACAAGTGTTCATGGATGATGGGTTACTTGGAGTCTGTAGAAGAAGTTGAAATATGTTAGGAGAAAGTCTTTGGGTGGTCCAGTTGCTCGAACGGGAGGTATTGTTTAGACAACTGATAAGGAGGGTTGCACTAGAAACTGGAGAGGGACTTTCAGAAAAGGAGGCGAGAACGGGTCACTTTTATAGTAGGAACGACCATGGTAGGATGACATGGTGGTGACATCAAGTAAGCAAGACACATGGCATGGTGAGATCTGTTAGGGGAGGGAGACATAAGAATGGGAGTGAGGACCACCAAATTACCTTTTACCTTCGATACCGTGCTCTCTTGACATAAACAACCAATGGGGGTGGTGCACATGGTGTTTCGTCCCCACTGTAATTATATGGGTTATCCTGCGGGTGGAGGAATCCCTCCTTCACCCCTCGGAATGAATCTAGGTTGTTGGAGCATACTCTGACTTTTCATCTCTAGGGGTTCATACCGACTAAATTACACACAAGTCCCACCCTCTGAACGGATCAAGAGCATTATTTATTTAGAATGAATGATGATTGGTCTGAGAAATACATGATTTAAACCCACTTTTAGACCAGTGTAGGGTCGCTTTCCCCCTTTCTTTGTTGCTGAGTCTATGGCTTGATAGGTGTCATATTTCACTTTAAATTTTCCCCCTTGTGCGTTTGGCTTCGGCATTCCTTGCTTGAGTATGCCTTTAACCACAAGTTTGATTTGTGAGGTCGTATCTTCAATCCTTGGTTTCTAACTTTTTTAAAATTCGAGAATAGTGATAACATTGGCTCCAACTAGGGATGGTGCAATGGTAGTAATGCACCGAGAACGTACAGCTTAGAATTTTTCTCCTTGGGCATGGAGTCTTATTATTTAAAAACTTTACTTAAATAAGAAGGAATAGAAAACTTAAAACAACATTGATTATTTGTAGATAGGAAACCAATATTACAATGAGTGGGAGCAGTACCTTCAGTCTTGGAAGTAAAATTTGAGAAACTTCCCATTAACCAGCAGCTCAAGTGCTTCACCTTCTACATTTTCTCGTAAGAAAGTATTTTTCTTTTCACTTCTGTATTCTTGAAAGGGTGGAACCATAAAGGGTCAAATTTTCCATGCTTTCCTTCATCTTCCTTTCTGACATATGACCTTAATACTAGATCCCTAGAATGGAGGGATCTATGTTTTGCCTTTTTATCAAAAAAATACTTCATTTTCTACTGATAACTAATCAACTGATGATTCACCTGCTCTCTACTCTCCTAGAGCTCTACTAGTTGATTTATCCTTTAGGTCAGGGAGTTAGGCTCTTCTTCAATGTCTTGTAAGATTTTGGCAATGAGTATGGCAAGATGTATGGGGAAATTGTAGCTTTCCCATAGACCAATTCGAAAGGAGATTTCCCAATGTATATTTTAGTTGTGACCTTGTTAGCCCATAGGGAAAATTTCAGTTATGAATCCCAATTTCTCTAGTTTTCTGCAATTGTTTTCTTCAAGATCCTTACTAAAGTTTTATTTGAAGACTGAGCTAGTATATTTCCTTATGGATAATAGGTAGTGGAATGACTTATAATAATTTTTAATTTATGACAAAAATTAATCAATTTTTTTGACTTTAACATCTGGGTGTTATCGGTCACAATTTTCTTAGGGAAGCTAAACTTGGCAAGGATGTTTTCCTCCAAAAATTTAATGACTACAACATCGGTTTCATTTCTGGTTAGGATCACTTCCACCCATATAGTGAAATATTTAGTAGTTGTAAGTATCCACTTATGTTGACTACTGGAAGGTGGGTGTATTTCTCTAATGAGGTCCAAACCCCATTTCCTGAAAGGCTCTTCAACAAAAATAGGGATTAGTGGGAGTGGGGCTAGTTTATATTTCACAGTGAATATTTGACACTTTTCATAGCCCTGAACAAAGGGTGAACTTCTCCAAATAGTTTTGGCCAATAAAAGCCTTCTTTAATTATTTTTTGTGTTGTAGCTCTCCAACTATAATTTCCCCCACAAACACAACCATGGACCTCATCAATCACCTTACGAATTTCCTGCCACCAAGCATAGAAGTAGGACCCCAACAGGATCTTTCAAATATAGTTGCCATTTGATATAACAAAATTTTGGGCCTGTAGTCTCAAAGATATGTACTTCACTTTATCTAATTTCACTGGGCATCTTAGAAACAACAGATAATGAACGATGCCTTTATACTATCCAGATGCTTCAAATTTCATATGGATTTTCTTAAATGTTGTCTTGATAATATGTTGTTGCATCTCTTCTCCATATTCTTCAGTTAATAAGCTTATGCCCAAGGCTCGACAATTTGACTATGATAGGATTTTATCTAGCCCTTGTCCTTTGATGAGTTTAGTGGGCTTAATGTCCATGTCATACTCTTGGATTTTAGCAATCCACTTGCCTCTTTTTCCATCACTATCTCCTTGCACCAGGATGTCATTTACGGTTGCTCCTGGGACATAAGAAACTATTTTTGATTGCAACGCATAAAATCTGAAAACCTTTAAGGCTTTGACCATGGAGTAGGCCTACTTTTCTAGGATATTATACTTCAACTCAGCATCCTGCATCACTTGACTAAAAAATGCTATTGATTGCTCGTGTCCTCCACTATCCTTCTGCAATAAAACAAAAACCATAGTATGAGGAGACATGAAAGAAAATATGTAAAAAGGTTTTGAATAATTTGGGTTAATGAGAACAGGAGCTTCTGCAAAATCTCTTTTAATCCTAGAGAAGGGTTCCCAGGAATATAGGTTCCATCTCACTTCATTTTCCTTTTTCAACATCTGTGTGATCTCATTTATTATCTCAACGTAGTTAGGTATGAATGTTCTCAAGAAGTTAATTCTACCTAGGACAAGTTGGACTTATTTCTTAGTCCTTGGTAGGGAGATGTGATTGATGGCTTCCACATGCTTGGGATCGATATTCACCCATTCTTGTGCTACTATGTTCCCTAATAGCTTTCCTTCTCTTAGGGTGAAATGAGAATTTTTAGAGTTCAAAGACAATCCATATTTTTTACATTTCTCAAAAGTGAGTCATAATTTCAATGTGTTCCTCATTTGTTTTAGAGAAAACAATGATATTGTCTAAGTATACCACTACAAATTTGTCATGTTCCCCCACAAACGCTATATCCATTTCTCTTTGAAAAGTGTCTCCTACATTTATAAGGCTAAATGGCATTCTGGCATACATGAAGGTTCCCCAGGGTGTGGTAAATGTAGTTTTCTTTTGATCGTCGGGATGCACTGCTACCTGATTGTATCCTGAAAATCCATCCATCATAGACATTCGAGCTGACCCAACTACCTTTTGTAAGATATAATCCATTTTGGGTAAAGGGTAATTTTCCTTCAATGAAGATTTGTTGAGGTTCCAAAAGTACACACATAGACTTATCTCCCCATTCTTCTTCCTAATAGGAACAAGGTTCGCCACCCACTCTGAATAGCTCAGGGGCACAATGATCTTGGCTTGGAGTAATTTACTTGCTTCCTTCTCAATGGATGGGAGTAAAAGAAGGTTGACCTGTCTCAATTTCTTCTTATATGGATTCACTCCATTCTTCAAGGGAATCTTATGTTGAATAATATTAGTATCAAAAATTTTTAAATCATCATACGACCAAGCAAACACATCTCTATGATCTCTAAAAATATTTAGGTATCTTAGCTTGTATTGATGGGGGATTCCCTTTGACAGCTTGAGTATTTGGTGTTCTTTTTTCAAGATGGTGTTGCATTCCTCCACCTATTTATCGACTCGTTCTTTAGTGGGTTTGGATGTTACACCATTGTAATTGAACAATATTTCCCAAGGAACCAGACCCCGAGGAAAAGTATTACCCTTTAGCTGCAAAAACTAATGCCCTGTGATGGTTTCCTCCCAAGTAGCTTACTGCTCATATATTAGTTTTTTGTCTTATTTGTCAATTGCAAAATTCTAGAACTCCTCAATGACCTCCATAAAACGTTTGGTTTTCTCGCTGTCCTCAAACACTTGCTAGTGTCTAACATTGTTTCGCATTGAGGGTCTATATCTGACTTTGACCTCATACCAGAGGAGTGGACTTTGCGGTGGTCTAAAATTGCTGACATCTATGGCCAAGGAGTGAGCCATTTGATTTCCTTCTCTGGGAAGAAATTGAACACTAAAAGCCAAGAAAAAATTATCCATCAAATCCCAGACCTGAATTCTGTAAGCCTTAAATCTCGAATGCTTGGCTTGATACTTATTCCTGATTTTCTTCACTAACAGTTCATAGTCTCCAAACATGGTTAAACACTCGATGTTCAAGTTTCTTGTTACTTGTAAGCCCAGAAGCAAAGCATCATACTCAACCACATTATTTTCAGCCCCAAATTCCAATTTAAATGAGAGAGTGATCAAACTACCTTCTAGGGATATCAAAAACACCCCTACCCCATTGCCTTTCCTAGAATTAGCACCATCAAAATATAGCTTCCAGACCTTGCTACAATCCCATCACTACTGATACAATTGGACTACAGGCTACACCTATGTCTCTTCCAAAATAAAATCTTCCTTCTCTAATAGCAAGCAGGAGAACTCCCTTTCTTTCCCATATACAGGGGCATTATTTGAACAGTTAGCTCTCGTAATTGTCTTAACAAACCTTGATTCTCTATACAATCATCTTTCTTCTCCACCAAAGATAGGAATGGTAGCATAGGTCAAATCCAACTTGATGGAACCTCCAATATTGGACCCCCATGACCTAGACAAAGGCATACTAAATCTTGTAGGGATGTCAGCTACTACAATATCCATTACTACATTTTTTACTGGGATTTGATCCAAATTCACCACTAGATCCTTAATCATTCTTAAACATTTTACCCTTTTGGAGTCAAACGAGTAAAGGTATTTGTATGGTCTGGTTATTTACAGCCCCAATTGATCCATGATAGATAATGGCATCTGGTTGCGAGAAGAACTTGAGTCTAGTATACAATTGTGTAGCAGAAGGTCATGTACTATTAAGGTAACATAAAAAGGAGCGGTGGGCAGATCTTGTTCTTCAACATGGGGTTGGAAGACAACCATTGACCTTTCTTCTTGGGTATTCAAACTATCATGTATGTTGACTGAAGCAGATGGACATATGAGCTAGGAAACTTGAGCCTTATAAGTTGGTTGTTTGAACAATTCAGCCAATGGGACCGAGATTTTGAATTTCTCAAGTTATTTTTGGAGATTAAATATATTAGGACCCTTTTCAACCGTGACAACCTCAAAAAACTATTTTTCTTTATCACAGATTGGTTTATATGGGGAGGGTGATTTCTCTACCTTGGGAGCTTTGGACTTATGACATATTTGGTATAAGGGCTCCTTCTTTTTTGGTAGGATTGGATCTAAAGGCTTCTTCCCTTTGTCTACTAGTTTGGGAGGTTTTTGGGAGGAGGAATCTTCATTTTGGTCTTTCCCCTAGATCTCTTTCTAGAAGACCAAAGATCATATTTCCTGCATAGTTTGGCTTGCATGAAATCAACGATCTGCATGTAATAATCATCAATCTCACCATAATTTAGTGTTTCATCTAAATCATCCCCTCCTTCCTCATGCACTTTGACCTCCTATTCTTCATCAGATAAAAAGGAGAATAGGTTTTCTTGAACCTCATTGGCTTCTTGTATCTACTCCTCTAGATCATATTCTATGTATAATGGAGGTTGAATGTGATCTTTCTTCTCTTTTCTCTCCCTTTGAAATATTTTCAAGGGAGGCCTTCTGTATTGAGGATTGAAGCCTCAATTAGGGGCTTGCAGATTTTGTGGGGGAAGGTTTTTATTTTCTAACTCTAGTTTCACAAGATTATTAGATAAGTTCCTTATCAACTTATTCATTTCCTCCAGTTTCTATTCATCAGTTTCTTTCCTATGACTTGAGGAATTGGCTTCCTCTTCCCCCCTTCTTCTCTCTCCAGGATCAACTCTGCCTCTCGACTTACTGGTAGAGGTAAATTTTTCTTCAAATTCTAGAGAATCAATTTGAATCTATTATAGAGTGTGAGAATTCCTCTCCCTGAGTGTGAAAATGAGCTTTGATCCAAAAGCCCCAGCAAAAACTACTTTAGTAGATGCCTATGGAGGTTTAATTTCAGCACGAAGACTATTATACAAATTATTAAATTTTTTTATGAATTCTAATAAAATTCATTGTGTTTCTTCTTCATGGAATTGAACTTAGTGAGAATATAACCATGATCCCTCTTCTCCCCCAATTTTTGCATAAAAGAATTTTCCATCTCTTCGCAAGTGGTAATGGAAGCATCTGGCAAGGACTTGAACCATTTCCTAGCCTCTCCATCTAGGGACTAGATGAAAATCCCTAGCACTACATCCAAGTGCTTGACATTCAGGTTTTCTATGAAGGAACAAAAATATTTTATATGTCTCTATGTTGATATGTCATCTTCTCTTGTTAAACTTGGCAAGAGTTTGAGATAATCCTGTTGCATAAAACTCAAAGGTTGAGGCAGGTCTAAGTGAGCATATTTTTTCAAGAGGAATCCTGGGACAACCATATGGAGCTGAGGTGGTGGTAATAGGTTTATTATAGGTCTCTACGGAAGGGCCAAATGCAGGACAACTGACTCACTTTGGATTGGAATGTTATTCACACTTTGTGTATGATTTACCGAGAATGCCTTTAACCTCCTCAACTTCAGGGAGGGTATGGAATGAGAAAGAGGGAGTGTTTATCGAGGCTTATTCGTCTTTGAACTTAGGGAAGGATGTGTTGAATACATGATCGCTTTTCGAAGGATATTCCAGGACTCTAGAGAAAAAATCGGAGTAGTGTGTTACAATATTATGCAAGATGGAAGAGGATGCTTCAGGAAAAGAGGAGACATGAGCAGCGGTAGTCAGATTTATTTCCTTCTAGATCCTCCCTGATATTATTCTTTCAAGGTCAGATGTGGGGGGAGTTCTTTGTTGAGAATTATCTGAGAAGGTATGGGGTCTCTTAAAAGCCAGGGTGATCAACTTAAATTTGGACAGTGGAGTCATGAAAGTCAGAGATCTACAACCGAAACTCCTTTGCTCACCTTATCAATCGTACCCAAGGAAACATCTTCTAATTCATTCCATGAAAACAATGCCAGAAAATGTTGTCATTCCTAGAGATAGTCCCTGGGTTGAAAGGATACAAGTCCCTAGCACATCTTAGTGAGTGTTGTTATATTTGGCTGGAAGCTCATATCAGATTTACTTTTCAATATAATTCAAATGAGATTGATTCAGAACCATTCATAACAGATGCAATACTAGAAAAAATTTAAATAATAATCCATAGGAATGTTATTCATAAATCCATGGTCACTGATTCTAATTGAAGTTCGCAGCTAATCAACTATTTTAGAGTGTGTGGTAGGAGAAGTGAGTAGAAATGAGACCCGACATATAGAGATTAAATGTTTAATAAGACAAAATATTTTAGTTCAGAAGGAAATGAAAACAAGAGAAATGTTTATGAGGTGCAAAGATACATGGAGCACTTTTAAGGACTTAGTTTCCATATCCATACAGGTGTCATTCATCAACATCTGATTTAAACGAATATATATATATATATATATATATATATATATATATATATATATATATATATATATATATATATATATATATATATATATATATATATATATATATATATATATATATATATATATATATATCTAGATATATATATATATATATATATATATATATATATATATATATATATATATATATATATATTTGTATATATATATATGAAAAATATATCCAACAACTACTTTACATGCGATCTGAGAAGAATATTGAACACATATGCAAACACATAGAAGAGAGAACATACTACAAACTCAATAAGTTAGAATCACTGAAGACTTTGCATTAATTTCCAAAGAAGCATACATCCATCAAGATTCATAACATTGTTCTTATGAAAACCAGAAGCGAGTTCCCAAAAGTTTTGAACCCTTGTTTCATTCCATAAAACTGTTCTTATAGGACCTCCTAGAAAGAGAGAGGTTGTTAAAAAATATTATTTTCTTGATCTCATCATGATAACTAAGCATGTCAAAATTTCAGCGTGTTCGATAAAACATCTGAACTAAATAAAGAGTAACAGACTGAATAGAAAAACATTTTAACATAAAATATGTGAGTAAAATCAAAGATGCAAGTAAAATGTCATAATCAACATGATCAAAAATATCTTCAAGGATGATGGGCTAGTGGAGCATGTTGTGGAGTACACTATGTCGATGGTTCAATGATTTAAACAATAGGTGGATTAACAAACTGCTCACATCATTGCCATAGTGCTGAAGGTGGATGAGGAGTAGAGAATAATCATTGATATGTGACCTTTAAATCGGTCAAGCCAACGTAACTTAGCCTATGATGAAATAGGCTTCTCACCATTCCAAGAAGTTGAAATTCCTTCTTCAGATAATTTACCACTGTTTTACCTTTGAGGGAGGCAGTTTTCTCATGAGATGAAGTCGCCTTGCTTTTAGCTTCGACAAGTCTCTAGCTATATTGCTCCCAAGGGCTTAGCTCAATGAGAGAATCCCAACAACTGGGTAATCCTTCTTGGACCACCCTTTCAAATTCGTCACAAAAGGTGGCCACTTCTTTTGATAATTTTTCAAGGCATTGCTCATCTTTGATCCCAACCTCCTCTTTCAGGGTTACTTTGGATATCTCCATTACGGTGCTGACTCTATCCATGACGTCAATGACCCTTAGCTCATTGATTGACATTTCATTGAAAAACTAAATAAATCTCTTGGAGATATGAGATTTCCTCTTGCCCTCCTCTTTGGGGTCTCTGAGAAAGCATTCATAATCCTTGCTTACAACCTTATTCTCATGCATCAACGTTATGTGCTCCCAGTTTTTCTTCATCTCATCGATGATCTCATCCCAGACCAGCTGCCTTGCTTGCAATAGAGACATATTCCCTTTTAGATTTTCTTTCAGCTCAATAAGCTTTTGAGTCACCACCTGTAGATTTTTGTTGATGAGCTGAGTGTTCATAATAGAAATCTTCAGTTGTTGTTGCTTCTTAGCTAGACTTTCATTAGCATAATCCAAGTCTCTCTGCACCTTCTTCAACTCCCCTTCCGAGAGTTGTAGCTTAGTAAGGGCCTTGGTGAGTTGTTCGGTGGGGTTTTATGGATATTCGGGCATAACCACCACACATACATGAGAGTTCACTTTTTTTTATAGTTCATCCAATTGTTTCTTGAGGACTACTATATCATTATTTATTTCAACCAGCTCCTTGGACAGTTTCTCTTTTTCTCTCTCAACCTGAGCAAGATCTTGAGACTATACATGTTCACTACTTTGCATCTTCATCTTGTGCCTCAACCCATGGATCTCCTTTTGAGACTGGCATAGAAGAGCTTCCACTGCTGCCTTATCATATAGATTCACCCCCAGTGTAATTATAAATTATTTTAAACTCTCATTTTGTATATGCAAGGCTCGGGAGTTAGCCTTCTCTTGATTTAACATGTTTGTAGCCTTATCTAGTAATGTATCAACTTTGTTAATGGTCATAACGTTCTTGTTGAGATCATTGTATAGCATTTCCCAACCTATTTGTGAAAAAAAATTTGTTTGATAATGGGACACATGAAAAGTCCAAAGAAACATCCAAATTTTTGAACTGAGAACCTAAAGGTAAATATTGTGCCAATGGATGTTATAGTGAAAACTTCATTTGATTCCGCTCTAAGTCTATAGTAGCTAGTTGTCTGGTGAGATAGGATATTGATTTGGATGCCATTACTTATTGTATTTCCTCCTTGAATTTCTTGTTTCTTTCCTCAATGACCTTTCCAGTAGGACAGCTTGGCCTAGTAGCAATGACACCTTCCTGAGTGCTCGAAACTATTATCTCTGCAAAGGATGAGGCTACAGCTTGAGGTGTATCCTCTAAGTTCACCTAGAAAACTGGTTGGTCTGGCCCTATTTCCACTAGATTGGTTACAAAATATTCTTCTTCTTCAGGATCTTGACTTCTGGCCTTTTTATTTATATGTGCATCCTCCATCTCGGTATCCCCAACTTGGTCAATGGTCCTTTTTTACACTTTATCCATTATCACTGGGGTCTCGGTCTCCATTTTTATATTAATTGGCCAAGAATCAAAATTAGCTTTCTATTCGATTTTTGCCATGGGCTCATGTACATAAGTTGAGGGTTTTATCTTTTATCTCCTTCAGAAAATGACACCCTTGGGATCATAGTGTCAAATGTCTCCCTTGTCAAAATCCATTGTTTCGAGTAAGGCCTCAACTCTCTTGAAGGTTTGTCTTGTATTCATAACAAAAGGACCCACACAATGTGCCATTTTAAAAATATATCCCTTCTTTGAAGGAAAAAAATGGAATAGGTATACACTGAGGATCTGTTCAATAAATTCTAGAGAAAAATCTCTCATGGGAATGAATATAGATAAGTGGTAAGGATAGAGCTCCCACCCATAAACCATGGTTATATAATTCTCATAAATGTACCAGTCCCCTACCATAGCATCTTTACTAAGTAGGAGAAGCTCTTTTTGCTCGGGAAGAATTATAGGTGGAGAAACACGTGGATAATCCTATATGCGATGGCCATACAGGTTGATATGAACTGAGAGTACCCATCAATGCTTGGTCTTCTCCTGACTATAACATTCCAATAAAAGACAAAATTCCTTTTCTTGTTGTGAGTAATCATGCTTAGACCCAAAAAATCAAACTCTTTGGCATGGGTGTCCATAAATGAGTAGAACAAATTTGAATAATAGCGAAAACAAGAAGTGGTGGAAAAATGATGAAGTTGGAAGCATATGGTTGTAGACATGCAAGCCAGGATATCGAACAAACAACTGGGTTACATCATTTTATGTAGAATCCCAATATGACCTTGTTGGTCATATTGGCATTGTCATCCTCCAATAAACACACAGTTATAGATAGAATGGGCTAACCGGGCTCATTGAAGAGGGTGACTAAGAAAAGATCATTGTGGGGTAGAGATTGCACTCCATAAGCTAAGATCCTTTTAAAAAAAATATTGTCGTTCATTAGGTCGAAGGGTAACAACATGATAGGTTAGGATGATGTCAGTAAATGGTTGCATCATCGGAGAGATGGGGAAAGCTAGGGATTTTTGGATCAATTCAGGGATTATCTCAAGTATTTTGGCCCCAGAGGTAGAGAAAAAATAATTCTTCTCATCAATGTATGTTGCAGTTAGCCAGGAAATGAATTTGGGGAAGTGATGAATCAAATGCATGATTTGGTAGTAAATACTGGATTCAATTACTCATAAGTTACCTTACCCCCTTATATGGTGCCCAAACAATTCAAAATGAAGGCCAGGTAGGTGTTAAGCATAGGCTGGGTTGGAAATTTGGCCCTCGGTGTCCATTAAGGGTTCAAGGCTAGAAGAGGACTTGACTTCATGAGTTTTAGGGGTTTCAGGTGCCATTTTCTTTATTTTAACGAGTAAAAGCACAAATTACATGTGGTCATGGATGATGGGTTACCTGGAGTTTGTAGAAGTAGTTGAAAAATATGTTTGAAGCAACTCTTTGGGTGCTCTGGGTGCTCGAAAGGGAGGTCATGTGCAAACAACTAATAGGGAGGGTTGCACCGAGAACTGGAGAGTGACTTTTAGAAAAGGAGGTGGGAGTGGATAACTTTTAGAGCAAGAAGGGCCATGGTAGGATGATGTGGTGGTGATGTTAGGAAGAGGAGTCACGTGGCATGGCGTGATTGGTGAGGGTAGAGAGACATGAGAACATGAGCAGTGACCACTGAAATACCTTTTACCTTCAATATCGTGCTCACTTGACATAAAGAGCTAATGGTTGTGGCGCACTTGGCATGTGGTCCCCACTATACTTCATCAGGTAGAGTTGTGGATGGATGAGTCCTTCATTCACCCCTTAGAATGAATCTAAGCTATCAAATCATACTCTGACTTTTTAACTTCGGGAGTTCCTGTGGACGAATCTTCACACAAGTCCCACCCTTTGTACTAATCAGGAGCACTGTTGCTTTGGAATGAACAACAATTGGTCTGGGAACTACATAATACTTCCTACCTTTAGACCAGTATAGGGCCTCTAGCTCACTTTCTTTGTTGCTTGTACATGGGTTGATATTTTTCATGTTTCACTTTAAATTCTTCCCCTTGTTCATTTGGCTTCAACATTCCTTCCTTGAGTATGTTTTTAACCACAAGTTTGATTCATGAGGTCGTAGCTTCGATCTTTGGTTTCTACCTTTTGGGAAACTCAAGAAGAGTGATAACACAATGTTATCGGCCTATTTTACCCCTCTACGTTAGTGACCCTCAGTACTTGAGTCTGAAGGATTGTTTCTAGACTCATGACTCTTTTTCTACCAGTTTGACTGAAATTCGCTCGCACAAAAACCTATTGGAGTGACTATACACTGAGAGTCACTCTTAGGCCCACTCTATGGAAGCGAATAGGGACATTTTTTCCCCTTTCAGTGCCAGTGACCAAGGATTCCTTCTAGAGTGTCTTAGTCTCTAGGAGATCAACTTGATTCCTCATCTATTTGAGTTGGCCAAAACTTATCCCTGATAAATTTCTATGGATTCTCTTTATCCTAAGCATCCAAATATATTCTCCCAGGACCTCTCTTCTACCTATTTATACTGGACCATCCAAGAGGGTCATCTAGTTTTGGAGAGCTAGGATTGAGACTTAGATCTTGAGATTATTTTGCCATCGTCTATGAGGTCTCTTGCCATTGGTCTACTACTCTTCATGCTCGTTTCTTGGATATAGTGTGGAAACTCAACCAGATTGTGGAGAAGAGGCTTGGAGGTGAAATTTTAGCATTGTATTGTTTACTTTCATAATTAATGGAAATCTGTGTTCCCTTCCTTACATGAACTTTTGTTCAATATGTTATATGTCGGTATCTATTGCTTTTGATCTAATGATATTCTAAGGAATATCACTTATTGTCTTCATTTAATCATTACTGCGTGTAGGGATAGAGATCTATTGTGAATGTGTTGGATCGCTCGCATGGAGTGCAAGATCTGCATCGAACTCAAAACCCTTCCCCGACATCCGAGGATTCCAAGTGTGGTCTCCTATCTTTATAGTATAGATTCGATTGTCTGTCGCATGATTGGGCATTTGGGATGTGGATTGTCTTATTGTTCCATTGATTCTATTCTTCTCTATCTGGTGATCTGATTTGGACACGATATCATTGAGAAACAACTCCTTGTAGGTTTAGCTCCAATAGAAGTGGTGCTTCCAATGAGAGCATACGTGATTTTTGTCTGTTTTGCCTCCATCTTTGATTGATTCATCTCTAACTTGTTTTGCTAAGTTTTCCTATTTGTTTTGAATTTTCTTAGCAATTTTCAGGGTTACTGGGTGTGTGTTTCTCTTGTTTCTCGACCTGAGCATGGGATTTTAGGGATTTTTTGAGTTTTTCTCTTGGTCACTCTCACAGAGAGTCATATAAGTGACCAAGCTCCATAGTCGCTCTCTTGCTAATATCCTGAGAGCGACCCTCATCGCTATGATCCTGTCTTGTGCTAACAACTAAGATTTAAGCCCTATAGAATGCCCAGATCTACTCTAAGGCTTCTTCACCCCTGTTCTTGCTCAGTTTGGAACCCTATTCATTTGTTGTTTTTGATCCAGATTTGTTGTTGTTCCTTGGTTTTCTTTAGAACAGTGACTTTTTATCAAGGCAAATTTTTTCGTCTTTGATTGGGCTTAGGCTCTCTTGTTATTTGCTGATATGATTATAAGATTGTGTGATTTATGGTTTTCTGTTACTAATTATCGATTGCATGTATCTAGTTTGATCTTTTCAGTCCAAAGTTTTCTATTCCCTTTCAAAATTTCTTTGAAGCCTCTTTTGGATTATTTGGGTTGAGGCTTGCTTTTCGCCAATAGGTCTCACTTTCAGATCTGATCAAATTTTATCAGCTACTCTTTAGGCATGATACACACCTTATTGATAAATTTTTGTCACTTCCATTCATTATTGTTGTCTCTTGTTGAGAATTTTTTCTTCTATAGGTTATTTTGGTTACATTTGGTGGTGTTGTGATCTCTTGTGCATTTTTCATCTAAAAATGTTCTCTTGAGTGTGTTTTAATTATTTTCGTAACACTCTCATTTGATCTTGTTTAGGCCTTTTTTCCTCTAGGGTCAGGTTTTGACCTTTGTAGACCATTGAACTTGGTTGGGCCATTGTACTACAATCTTAGCTTAATGACATTGCCCCCCCCCCGCCTTTTCACTTTTTTCTTTCGATTTGATTGCTTTCAGTGTGTTTCTTTGATTGGGATTTGTTTTTCCTAACTATGATGCTTTTGGTGTGCTTTGTGTTCTTGCTAGGGAGTATTTTCCTTTGGTTTCTTTTCAATTGTTTTCGTTTTCCTTCTTCGTTTGTTTTGGGCCATTAATTCACAAAATTTGGGATAATTTTCATTTAAGAAGATTTAGTGAAGAGGTGCATCATGATAGGCATTGGTGTGGTAGAAGGCTCTTACCTCATGTAGTTAGCATTCATCGAATTGAAAATCGAAAATTGCATATAGTTCCATTAAGGTGACTAACTAAGAGTCATTCACACTATAACAGTTTCATGCCGCATCTCGTTTTTGTAAACAACAACCACTAAAATCAACACAATAATAAAATTAACTAGATTTGTCTTTTACTTTCACTGGTAGTACACCAACACTAGCTTAGGCTAGGGTCTTCGAGATAGGAATGTGAGTTAACTTCTCCGGGACTTCAAAATCAACTCAGTAGCTTTCAGTAGGGATTTAAATCCATTTGTAGTAGTGAAATCTGGGAATCCTTCTCACACGAGGGTGAAGCATGTGGTCACACTTGGGATAGGCAGGGTGGCACAACCCATTTCACTTAGTTTCAGGTGGCATGATATAGCGGAATCTCCACGAATACAAATGGTGTCATTATCACTTAGGGACCACTTGTGAGGCAACTATGAAGGGGGTTTTGGTCTTAGCTCCTTTTTGTGGTTAATTTTCATTCCCTTGTGTGTGGATTTGTCTTGCAACTATCCCCCCAGGTTGTGTTATTATACGTGGTGACCATAGTGGACTATATTCTTAAGGCTCATACACAGGTGTAGGGTCGGGTTTGTCTTCTCTGTAACTGGGACAAATATTAGTCATACTCTCTCAGCCCTCTCAGAGGGTGCCCCATGGCTAATATGGGCATTTTCACTGAGTTCGCAGCTAAAAGGGCTGGGAAGAAGGTCACTAGTATAACTGTTCCACCACCAACTTCTTTGTATTTTGGTTTGTGTGTGCTATCTTTTAGGACATTTCTAGTGTGTGTTGTTTGGTTAGAGTCAGTAGTTTTGGTCTTAGGGTGTTTTCACTAACATAATTGTATTTAAATTAAAGTTATCACCCTTGTTGAATTTTTTCATCGATGATCACATCTTATTCATGGTTTACCTCCTAAATGAGGCTGACTTGTTACTCCTATAGGAATAGTTCTTATTGATTCTCAAGACTTGAACCAATAGATAGTCATGGACTCTATCCCTGGACCTTCTAGCACTGATTTGGTTTCTATCGAGACTTTGACAGAGAATTCTATTGTTCCTGCCAACCCAACTTTAAACAATCCACTGGGACTTGAGTTATTGAGGTTGAACCCTGACAGTTCCACACAAGCATACACTTACATGCCTTTTTTCATACTTTACCCTATGTTAGAGTCTGAGATTTCCTTATCGTTTACATCAACATTATTAGCTTCCATGACATCATTGCCACCACTTAGTGTGGCTATACCTACTCCTTCGTCCACACCTCTCACTTCTTCTCTAGGCATTCCACCAGTTCCTTCTATGACTCCTGCAAATTCCTTGAATGTTTCCACGCCCACACCATCTCCTATGCCAACCATGGCACCTCAACCTAGTTAGCCGATAAGTTCATGAATCTTTGCACAACATTTTTCCCAACCAACTTGATGAAAATGAAATTAACTCAAACAGATTACAGGAAAACACACATAAAAATCAGACACAAAATATTGGCGGAAAAAGGCTTCAGCCTCAGGTATTTTCTCTCATTCTCATTCATTAAAATAATTGAATATAGTGTTACAAATAAATAGATGAGAGATAGTGTTCTCAAGATAGTGCATGCTATCTTAGACACTTTTGGTTGAGATAATTTCTCCTTTGGTTGAGATAATTTCTCACCAGACACACACCAATATAGGAGTTACCTAAACTAACTCCTATCTTAGAGGAGCAAACCAAGAGTTAGGCACAAATTCCTAACTTGGAATATTTAATTAATTTATTTGTTTTTGGATTTATTATTTTTTTATGAGAGAGGCTAACATTCCCCCCTTCAATGATAAATCCAAAATAAGAACGAGAAACCATCTTCCAAGTTCTCATTTTGATCCTCAAAAACATTGCCTGAAAAAACCGCCAAAACTAGATGCTGGAAAAAAGTCAAATATGAAGAGAACATGAATCAGCTGCATGCCTGATTCATCTCTGAATGTTGCTTGACAACTCCATCACGTGCCAAGCCGCAAAATGATCCAACTGTCCTTTGTTTGAGAACAACGTCCGGTGTCCACTGAGACAATTTGATGAACGCCCACTGGCGTATTTGCTGATGATGATCGCCCACTGGCTGATGATGTTGGAAAACAACTCAATGTTGCTTTTGCTATGATGAAAGCTGCTCACTGCTACTTTGGCTGTCGATCGCCCACTGGCGAATTTGCTGATGCTTACTGCTGATGACAAATGCCCACTGGCTCATGAAGATGCCCACTGGCTGCTTCACTGATGTTGTCAAGACTTTCAGTCTGACAAACACTTGTCAATTTCATTGACATTGTCCCCCCTTTGTCAGCTGAAAGGAGAGACAATCTTCTCCAAAATATATTTGAACTCCCCCCCTTCACGTGTAGGAGAGTTTCACTATTGTACTCCCTCATTCAACTGCATGAGAGTACCATCAGCTGTTCACTGCTGGCTGCACTATGTGTGATTGTAGTCGGTTGTAGAACTGAGACAATCATTTGACTGTGGATGACCATTCCCAAGGATCAATCCATTCATAATGTATCTTCAAGCTGGCTGATTTTTTTTGGTTGCAACATTTTTCTGAGGAATGATTGGGCTTGCCATAATGGCAAAACGGATGGAGATCAAAACACTGATCTTCCATATGACCGGTTCTTTGACAATGAGAACATTTCGGTTGGACTTCAACTTCAGGTTGTGTGCAATTCTGTTTGTCTGCAACTTTCTCAGAACCTACTGAGGTGAGTGGTTCAAGAAATCCTGCACTCACGAATTGAATTGGCTTGGAATTATCTGGGATATGTAATTTGGTGTCATTAGTGACATATCCTAAGCCTCGTTGATTCTTGTTGATTTAAATTTCCTCCCAGGGCTTGATGACGGGTTTGGAAGAATTTTGAATTTGATCATGAAAAACTTCGACACTTGAAGTTGTTTGGATGAGTGATTTGGAATCAACATCTTTATCTTCATCTGTATGGGTGAATGACTTGGAAGAAGCACTTACTTGTTGCAGCTCATCTCTTTGTAGTTGTGACTCTAGTTGAAGAAACTCAATGGTTTCATGTGTTTGTTGTAGATGCCGTGAAAGATCAGCAAGAGTTTCTTTGCTGATCTGCACCATGTCTTCATCACTGGAGATGATCAAACTGTGAAGAATGTTTAACAACTGAATATGTTGCGCCATCTGAACTTGCTCACTTGAAGTCAGGCTCTCTTGTCATAGATGTCGTGCTTTGAACTATTTCACTTGATTTTGTTACTTGAATGACAGGCTCGCTTGCTATGGGACTTGAATGGCATGCTCGCTTGATTTGTTGCTTATTGCACTTGCTGGGAACACTTGCTAGAGTTGTAGAACTTTCTTGCTTAAATTCTGGAATTCAAACTCGCTTGATGATGATCATATTTGCATGAATGACTTCACACTCACTTGAATGAATAGCCACGCTCGCTTGATGTGGATCTCAACTTGCTTGATTGGTGTTAGAGTTGAACTTGTTTGGTTGCTTTGATGGTTGTTGCAATGAACTTTACTCTGGCTCACTTGAAGGTTTGAACTTTGTATTGTTTTGACGCAAATTGCTTGAATGCATACTCACACTCGCTTGCAGGAGATGTGAACTTGTTGTTTGTTTCATTTGGAGTTAAAACTCATGGACTCACTTGATTGTGCTTTAAAGGAAGGGTGTCGAACACTGTCGAAAATGCACCCAAAAAAGCTTACAATGATTTCAATGATTCACGACAATGAATGCAATTTGACTCAATTCAAGACTTGGGTGTCGGTTTCAACCGAGAATGCACCCTTACAATTCAATGTGATTTGAGTTTGATTACAAGTTCAACAATGTTGATGTAGACTGTGCGCTGAAACGTTGAAGTTTACAGATTCATTAACTTGAATGTAGTGATGTAGACTTTGCTTTGAAATACTGGAGTTTGCAGATTCATGAACTTGATTGTATTGAGTGAATTTGTTTGTTGAGGTAGAATGTCGATGTTGAAAACTTTGATTATTTGTTGTAGTGATGCAATGCATATGTTGAGCTTAATTATCCTTCCTTGAAGCTATTTTGTTACAAGTGTTGTGCTTGCTTGCATTGAACATTATGTGTGTTAAATGAGATCATTTATGTGTCAAAACTAGACACAAATCAAAAGCAACAACATGAAGCATGCACCATCATCAACACACTCTTCGTGTACCTAAGATCCCCTTATTCAATTTCGGGTGGATCTAGGACACAATCACCACAAAAAATGATATCTTTATTAAACTTTAGAGTACATAATCGCGCAGCTTCACAACATCTTCATGGAATCAGAGTTCTGGAACTTTTTGAAAGAAAAATGTCTTCAAAAAATTGACTCAACCTTCTAGAAATAAAAATATTCACTTATCTCTCCAAATACAAAAATAAATTTCTCACTCCAACAATACAAAAAATACTTTCACCTTATTACTCCACAAAATCACACCTTACTTCTAACTCCAAAAAACTTATCACTCCAAAATATTAAAATATACCCTTATTACTCCAGAAACATCACTTTAGAACCTTCACATACCCACTTCCTCGTCTTTATAAATGTTTACTTTTTTTTTTTGGTTAAGTAAAACCATTGAATATAAAAGTTTTGTTTTAACCATTAAAAAAGTATTCCCATATGTTTCTTATAACTAAAATTCATGGGCATCAACATTATTTATGAAGCACGCAAGCCAAACTTCGTCCTAGATTTAGAAATACAATTAAAGATAATTTAATGATACCTTTTTTTTGCATGCGGCCACGCACTGGAATTTCATGCTCTTCATTCCACACATGGTTCTCAATTACTGCGAATATGAAAAAAAAATTGCTCCATTATGTATTGTTCTTTAATTCATGGTGGACGTTGGCTCCTCCATTGGTGCAAGCAGGTTCTTCCACAGGCTCTAACGTTGATCCGTAGTGCAGGTTTAGCGTAAGGTCAATGATCCTACGCCTGTATTGATCCTGCAATGCCCCCGGTGCTGCAAAAAACTCACGGGCACCCAATGCTAAGAGGAGGGAGAATCACGTCACAGAGCCATGGGCTCTCTGCCTCCCAAATTAAATCTTTTGTAGCAATCTGCGATACATTCATCCCGTCAGTTCTCCCTTCTAAGGACCTGCAAGATCCAGAGGTCGAATCCATTTATCATCGGAGGAATCGCAGTTCGAGATCGGGGTTTTCTTTCACCGTCGCCATGGCTGCAGCTAGCGCCCCGATCACCATGAAAGGGGGGAAAAACATGTCTATGCAATTGAATGTTCTCACATGGCTGACATGGCACAATAAATTGTTAAAACAAATGGCAAAATCGAGGAAATAGAATTGCCTGTTCAAAATGTGGATATCATAATTTCAGAATGGATGGGCTACTTTCTCCTCTTCGAGAATATGTTGAACACCGTGCTATATGCTTGGGACAAATTGCTGATTCCAAGTGGTATTGTGTTACCAGATAAGGCCTCTCTTTACCTGACTGCCATTGAGGATGCAGACTATAAGGCAGAGAAGATTGATTTCTAGGAGAATGTCGATGGCTTTGACATGACATGCATTAAGAAGCAAGCAATGTTGGAACCTCTTGTCGACACAGTTGATCGAACACAAATAGTTACGAACTGCCAGTCACGCAAGATGAAACCTGGTGATGCATCCTTCACTGCATCTTTTAAACTCGTAGCCGAGTTCCAAGAAGCCAAAACTTCACCAGCCTTAAACTGCAGAGCCTCAAAGCACACTACAATTCAAGATCGCTACAATAGGCATTACAACACATTTAATTTACAAGTCTTTACACCGACATAACCTAAACATCACAGCTAATTCCCTTGGTGAAGCACGAATAACGATCAGATTTTTGGCATTTCCCAGCTTCTAAAGAGACTTGAGACGGATCAAACTCTCGACCTCCGAGGAATGATGAAAAACTCAGCGTTGTACAGCTATAAGCATTCACAATACTGGAGGAATTCGATGATTTTCTGCCAACGAAATACACACAATAAATATTGTGCACAACACCTCTACACAGCAACTTCAATTTTCTTTAGTGGCAACGCGGTCCCTTAGCACCAGTACGCACGTAGTACTATTGCAGCCACACTACAAGGCTTCAATTAACATGTGATTCGGTCTCCCACCATCGCTCACGAGTCACCTTCTAATAGTAATTTACAGGTTTCAAATAGAACCTATCACAAAAACATCACACACAGCACTCAACTCTTTGTGTCCTCTCTGTGCACTACTCCATGTTCTCTACAGTAAGGCAACTCATCCTTCTTGCGACACACCATACAAGTTAACCAAAACTCAACACACAATATACACAGCTTTCCCTCGCAACCCCAAATCAAACAACCTTGCTCTGATACCACATGGCTCTGATACCACATGATGAAAATGAAATTAACTCAAACAGATTACAGGAAAACACACATAAAAATCAGACACAAAATATTGGCGGAAAAAGGCTTCAGCCTCAGGTATTTTCTCTCATTCTCATTCATTAAAATAATTGAATATAGTGTTACAAATAAATAGATGAGAGATAGTGTTCTCAAGATAGTGCATGCTATCTTAGACACTTTTGGTTGAGATAATTTCTCCTTTGGTTGAGATAATTTCTCACCAGACACACACCAATATAGGAGTTACCTAAACTAACTCCTATCTTAGAGGAACAACTCAAGAGTTAGGCACAAATTCTTAACTTGGAATATTTAATTAATTTATTTATTTTTGGATTTATTATTGTTTTATGAGAGAGGCTAACACTACTATTCGAGTACCTCAGTTAGGCATGGTTATTTCTTGTAATATGTGGGGGGGGGTCACCAATTCTTCCTGGTCAGCGTGGGGGAAATGCTTCTTCTATTATGTCACAAGCTTGGTACAGTTCAGAGGGTCACCACCTACCAGTAATTTTGTTGGGGTCGCTAGTTTACCTGGGGGAAACCCCACTACCAGTATCGTCTCTCACATGGGTTATCCCCCTTATGTCAGTCCTATGATGCAGAGTGGTCCTTCTTCTATCCATTGGTACAACCTCATGATCACCCATGATTTTGGGGTTCTTTTTCTCTCTAGTTTTACTTACCCTGGGGGGAAATATCCATTTACCAGACATGCTAGCTCACAGTAGTATTATGCCAAGGCGAACCCATTTCTTCACCAGTAGGTGCATCACTCCACTGCTTATATGGGGGGACCACACAGTTGCTCAAGGGATTCTCCTACCTATGACCCATTTACTCAGCTTCAAAATCCTTTTTTATCTTCTCTCCATTTACCAGATTTTGCCAAGTTGACTAATGACCCCATCCATCATGATCCTCGGTGGCCACCAATGCCTGCCAAATTACCATTTGATATTCCAAAGTTTGAAGGAAAACCTAGGGAGAATCCATCCATGGATATTACCACTTATCTTTTGTGGTGTTCATCTAATTCTTTGGTGGAAGATTTTGTTAAACTTTGCTTATTCCAATGTACATTGACTGGGGATGCCATAAAGTGGTACATTGAGTTAGATACCACATCCTATGGTGACTTTGCTTCCCTTGCTAAAGCTTTCTTGACACACTTCCAATTAGCCACTCAGTATGATATTGAATCTAAACTCTTGTCTAATTTCATTCAAGACAATGCCATGCTAATCTCTGATCATATTCATGAGTGGCATCGTTGCAAGCGGTTAGTGAGAACCAATTTACCTGATGAAATCTTATGTAAATGGTTCATATGATCGCTCCGACCTGAGATTGTCATTGATGTGTCTATGTTTTGAGTTGTTACCAAGGAATAAGCTATTTTAGCTGCCCAAAATTTGGATCTCATCTATTCACAGTTAGGTATGCTTTACGAAGTATTGCATAATGTTCCTAGGCCTTCCGTTGACCCTCCGAAACATGTTCCTAGCCCACATGTTGATGTCATGATCGAGTTTGTTTCCGATTCTACGAGCCAAAGTTTTTCCCAACTTGGGAACTTGATTGTTACATCTCAAGCCCTAAAAAGTGTGTCTAGCTCTTCTAAAGCACCCCATCCTAAACATTCCATTAATGTGCTCACGGTCTATTCCACTCAGCCAAAGAACAACCAACAACCCGATGGTAAAAAGAATAATAAGAGAAATAGAAAAAAGAATCAAAATGCTAAGGAGTCTCAACCCAACCATTAGAGTCAAGGAGGGGGCACTAGTGAATGTCACTATAAAGTCGAGCTCCCCTGTAAAATGTGTCAAGTTGACCACCTTACTCACAAATTCCCTTGAGTGGATGAAGTCCATACACTTCTTTCACCACCATCCACTCAACATCCTATCATTTTGACTCATCCATTCCCTGCATAACCCTAAAAAAATGGTTTCTCAACCTTATCGACCTTCGCAAGGGGGAAACAAGCAGTTATCTTCTCATAATTCATCAGTCATCGTGTGCAAGGAAGATGTCAATGTGGCTACGCGGTCCAAGTCTTGCAATGTTCCTGAGTCAAGTTCCCCCTCTAAGGACTCGTCAGCTCCATTACCTTCCAATGGACCTCTCACATTGGATAATCCTATGGAACCAGTTTATTCCCCCCCCAAAGGTGTTCTCCAGAAGATGACACACAATCCTTCTGCTAGGGCTACTTAGCACTATAGTATTATTGAATATCTGTCCCAAGCTCCTTTTGTGATGTCTTCCTTGGAAGTATTGCAAAGTTGTCCTCACCAGCTCAAAGCCTTCTGGTCTATTATTGGTGGAGTTGACCCATATGAATCTAATCTCATTTCTTTTAATGTCGACAAAGCTACTCCTCATCTTTCCCATTAGATTTCTTTCCACATCATTGTGCATATTTTCCATCGGAATATTCATCGCACTTTGGTGGATGAGGGTTCTTCCACATGTGTTATGTTTATATCTTGTTGGAAGGCTCTTGGCTCTCCGTCGCTCGCCATGTCCAACATGACTCTCCAAGATTTTGATGGAAATAAATTTGTACCTAAATGGGTTCTTCCAATTTTTTCCATTGAGTTAGGGGGGGGAAACTGTATATGTCAATGTTGAAGTCGTTGATGCCCCTTTGGACTATAACCTACTCCTTCATCATAGCTAGTTTTATGTTATCACCGTCATTGTTTCATCTATGTTCTGTGTACTTTGATTTCGCCATGAAGGCAAGATTATGACCATTGACCAACTGGAATATTGCATGCCATCGACCCAAGTTTCCACTACAAGTACCTCAGTCCCATTTGTGGGATATAACTGTGGTCAATATCTGAGTGTTGGTGCAGGCTTGTTTAAAAGCTCATCTCTTATTGGGGTATTTCCTCAATTAACACCCCGCAACATTCCCTCCTCATCTTCAAAAGATCCTATGCATATGATCTCTTCCAGAACCTATGGACCCATAGACCTCCTGATCCTTGGGTGGTGCCATCTAATTCTATGGAAGTTGATTAAGCTAGTGAGCACCCTCCGCCACCTATTGTGGAAGAGATTGCCTCTCCACTAGTCCCATCAGTACCTCTTGACACTAGTAACAAACTCCAGCATAATATGGAATATTATCAAGTTATTTTTCCCACATGGGCTGCCCCTCCTCTTTTTCTACATGACTCCCTTGATGACGATCCTCCCTAATTAGTCAACTTCAGGGTCATGGATATACCCACTGATAATCCTAGGGAGATTATGCCTCTTCCTGCCTGTAGTCTTCTCGATGTGAATTAAGTATATCTTCGTAGCTTAAATCTTGAACCAACTCAAGGGGCACCCTCCTCGTGTTCCTTGGAATTTCCACCCATGGCCCAAGTCAAGTCTTGGGTTTCTCATACTAAACTTGCCAATGGATTGCCCAACTCCTTACCACCTGTTGATGAGAATCTTTGATCCAAAATGGATCTTGTATGCAAAACCTCTACGTCCAAGTCTTCATTGATTAATAGCGCAAAACAAAAATATGGTGGAAAAACCCGAAAGTCCAAGGGAAAGAGGAAGCACAACATGAATGCACCAGAGCCATTGGATCCATGGGATTAATGGATGGGATTCAATCACATCAGAGGGAGCCTATGGCACATCAAACCTCACCCTCTAGTGATTAGGATTAGTGATGACATATAAACCATTGATCAAGCGTGCAAATCAATGACGAAGCAAGATTGAATCGCATCGCAAACCACTGAAGGGAGGACTTACCGTAGGCCAAGAGTTCTTGCGATATGTGATTGCAATTATCGCATCACAATATCGCATCACTCCAAACCAATGAGGAAAGGACCAATAGTATCGCAAAGGGCTGATATGAGATACGCTAATATCGGCGATCGGTGATCGGCAAGTGTAATGGTGCAACAATGCAGAAGACCTGTGACCCTGCGATATGCGATACGTCGATATCAGTGATTAGCGATCGGTGGAGGAGGGGGATCGCAGCCATATGAAAGAGCCGCACCTTGCGACATGCGATAAAGGCCAGGCCCGATATGGATTATGGATGCAGTTGGATATTATTTGAAGTCTGATAGAAAGTGTTTTTGTCAGATTTTCTATGTTTTCTCTATATTTTCCTTTAGAGACCAAAAATGCATTGTTTTAAGGATTTTTCCGAGGGAAGGTCGAATGGCCAGTTCCACCCATGCCTGCCAGTATTTTTTCCTGTTAGTAGCCTTGTACGCCTGAGCATTTCAATAATGAGTGCATGAATGCTCGACGGGTACTAGAGAGCCTGAGGAAGAAGGGAAATGAACGAGAGCCAGAGAGCCTGAAAATGGAAATGAACAAACAGCGTTGTTATGCTTAGAAAGCCATCCAATGACATAAAAAAGACAGTTAGAGGGAAAACAAATTGAGACAATAATTGAAAGACAGTCACTCAGTCAGATTGAGGTAGATTGGATAGAGGAACAGGACAGATGGAGAGAATGTGCACTCTTTTAGACTCGAGGTTTTCGAGCAGATCCCTCTTTGATGTCATTGTTGGTTGAGACTTTGTTTTTGAGCTCACTCTTGTAATAATCTATTCTTAAAGACTTAATATAGAGGTCAACACTGAAATCTGGACCAAGAGACGTAGCCAGGAAGTCTGGTGAACTCCTTGATTATTTGTTGTGTTGATGTGTGTGTCTGTTATGTTTTCTAACTGCTCATTGTCTATATTATTCGCAATCTTGTCTATCCGTTGCACTAAGTAATATAGGCATTCCTGCACATGAGTCTATAATACTTTAATATTGATTTAAGATCTCATTTTTAGATTAAGTGGTATCAGATCATTTGGTTTAGGTTTTTTTAAGGTTAGACAAGATTGTGTTGGATTTTGAATGCTAACTAGATTAAAGCTTAAACTAGGAGAAGGAGAACTTGTTGAGGCTAATCCAAAGATTAGAAGAGTCTATTCTCAGAGAAGAAAACAAGAAGAAACTCCATTGGGATCAGAATATCAATTTATGGAAGGTTTTAAGGCACTCCAAGCCATGGTGGAAGAGATGTATCTAGAATTTAAGAAGGGTCGAGGTGAAAGAACTTCAACACCTAAACCAGACAAAGGAGTAGAGGAACCTTTTCTAGTTGCCCCTCTAGAAGGCAAAGGGAAAGGGGAAATGCCTCCTCCACCATCTCCTCCATCATCACCTTCATCATCCTCATAATCTTCTAGCTCTTCTAAGAAAAATAAGAAAACTTCTTTGATTAAATTAGATGTGAAGTTTGATTTGCCAATTTATGATGGAGAACTAAATGTAGAAAAGCTAGATAATTGGATAAGACAAATTGATGTATATTTCAGGGTACTGAACATTGATTCAAAAAGAAAGAGGATTCAGATGGCTAGCCTTCGACTTGGAGGAACTGAACTAGTATGGTGGGAAGGCAAGACACAAGCTGATCTGCAAAAACATGGTAAAGTAATTTCTACCTGGAATGAATTTGTTTCTACTATCAAAATAAATTCTATCCTTTAGCTTACATGCAACAAGCAATGATGAGTTGGCAAACTCTTCGTCAGTTGAAGGGTCAGAGTGTACAAAGTTATACTTAGGAATTCAGAAAGAGAGCTTTAACTCTAGGTATATCATTAGACTCACCTGAGACTTTATTGAAGTATATAGGTGGTCTTCATAGCTATTTAAAGCATACTATTCTCATGTTTAATCCCACTAGCTTAGATGATGTATTAGTTCAAGCCACACATCTAGAAGCTAGAGGTAAGAATGTAAACCCCGAGATTGGGGGATCATCTAAATATTCTCTAAGAAAGAGTAAGGAAAAGAAGAAACTGAAATGGAAGGAGAGGAAAAAAAACACTGTAAAGAAGGATAAACCTTCATGCACTCATTGCAAGAAGGAAGGACACGATGAGGCACATGCTGGTCTTTGCATCTAGAATGGAGACCTAAGAAGTTTAGTGGAAGGAAGAAAAAGAAGGCTGCAGCTATTCAGCAAGACTTGGGATTAGATTTAGATGATGAAACAATAGTTATAGCCACAGGTATTAAAGGTAAAGATTCTAAAGCATCCACAAGTAATTATGCACAATCTGTTGATAATGAAATTAATGAGAGGGAAAGAAATGAGTTGTTTCATATTAAAGTAATTTTCAAGCACAATAAGATTGATACTTTGTTTGATAGTGGATTGTAAGTAAATTTGATTTCTGAAACAATTGAAAAAAAGTTGGGATTACAAACAAAACCTCATGAGAAGCCATATCCATTAGGTTGGGTGTGTGATAAAACAAAGCTACAAGTAACGAGATAATGTAAACTTAGGTTTGCTATTGGATCAAGATTTGTAGATGAGGTTGAATTAGCTATAGTTCCATTGGATATATGTGGTATTGTTTTGGGAATTCCATACTTGTATGATAAAAAAGCTATTTCCTATAGAGCTGAGAATAAGTATCAACTCACTAAAGATGGAATGGAATATATTGTAAGAGCTCATAAACTCAAAGGTAACTATTCTCTCATAAACTTAGGACAGAGGAAAAGAATTGTGAATTCAAGTAAGCAATTTTTACTAATGGTTGTAAAGGCAAAGGATCCTGAAAAATCCAATGCATTTGAAGGATGTAATGCTAAACAGAAAGCTGATTTAGTTAAAGTTGTTTCAGAGTATGATGTTCTATTTCAAGAACCAAAATGTCTGCCACCCAAGCGAGAAATAGTACATGATATTTGTTTCAGCAAGATGCTCCATTACCTAACATTGGAATGTACATGTTGTCAACTTTAGAGAATGCAAAGATAAATAAGCAAGTATAGGAGTTGCTCGATAACGGGTTTATATGACCAAGCACATCACCATGTGGTGAGAAAGAAATATGGTTCGTGGAGAATGTGCATTGATTATAGAGCACTAAATAAAATAATGATCAAGAATCGTTATCCTCTTCCTCGTATTGATGATTTATTAGATCAATTGAAAGAAGCGGTTTACTTTTCTAAGTTATACTTGCGAAGTGGTTATCATCAGGTCAGAGTTGCAAAACAGGATGCATGGAAGAATACTTTGAAGACAAAGCAAGGACTTTATGAATGGTTGGTTATGCCTTTTGGCTTAACGAATGATCCGGCTACATTTATGAGAGTTATGAATGATGTAATCAGACCATTTATTGATGATTTTGTAATTGTTTATTTAGATGAAATTCTTGTTTTTATTAAGACATGGGAAGACCATGTGAAGCATGTAAAGCAGACTTTAGATGTTCTAGAAAGAGAAAATCTCTATGTAAAACTATCGAAATGTGAATTTGGTAGAACATATTTAAATTATTTGGGTCATATTTTAGGGGGGTGGTGAATTGAAGATAGATCCCTCTAAGGTTGAAGTCATTGTGAATTGGCCTAAACCCAAATCTGCTATAGAGGTTAGGAGTTTCCTAGGGGCAACACAATATTGAAGAAAGTTTATTGCTAACTTTTCTTCGATTGTAGCTCCATTACATGCTTTAACAGGATTGAAACAGTTGTTTCAGTGGGGAGGCAAATAGCAGAAAGCCTTCGACACCTTAAAAGAGAAAATTAGTACAACACTATTACTAGAACTGCTAGGTCTTCAACATCCATTTGAGATTGAGGTAGATGCCAGTGACTATGCCATGGGAGCAGTGTTGATGCAACACGGAAAGCCCATATGCTATCATTCTGAGACATTTACTTATGTAGTAGTTAATTATCCCACATATGATAAATAATTGTATGCATTAGTACAAAGTGTGAAAAAGTGGAAACATTACCTAATGGGTAAAGAAATAATCATACATACAATCATCAACCACTTTAATATTTGCACTCACAAACTAAATTGCAACAATCAAGACATTATAGGTGGATGGGTTTCCTACAACAATTTCATCTTGTCATCAGATATAAGAAGGGAATACAAAATAAGGTTGCAGATATGTTGTCAAGACCAATCATAAATGCATCTACTATACTTAAGCATAACTCAGTAATGCATGAAAGTTACATGGAACAGTATGCTCAAGATGTAGAACTTAAAGATGTATATGCAACTTTAAGTCATGGAAAATAGGTAGAAGAATTGGATTATTATGTAAAGGACCAACTCTTATATTAATTGGGAAAGTTATGCATTCCAAAAACTGAAAGAGTTAACATAATCCAAGAAGCACATACTTCTCTCATATCAGATCATTTTGGTGTAAGTAAAATAGTTGCACAATTGCAAACTATGTTATTGGCCAAGAATTCATGAGATAGTTTCTAGATATATCAAAGGGTGTACTATTTGTGCTACAAGAAAGCCCAATAATAGAAAATTAGGCTTGTACACTCCACTTCCAATTCCTTCTCGTCCTTGGGAAACTGTTTCCATGGACTTTGTTGGGGGATTGCCAAAATCTAAAAAAGGTCATGATTATTTGTATGTTGTTGTGGATAGGTTCAGTAAAATGTGTATTTTGATACCATGTAACAAGCAGGTTACAACTGAACAAAAAAGAAAGTTGTTCTTTCGAAATGTATGGGTTACCCACTTCTATTGTATCTGATAGAGATTCTCGCTTTGTTGGGAAGTTTTGGTCAAGTTTATGGGAGTTCATGGACACCAGGTTGAAGACGAGCACATCATTTCATCCACAAACAAATGGTGAGAGAAAGGCGGTCAACAGGACAATGATCCAGTTGCTTAGAGGCTATTGGAGCAAGCATCCCAAGCTTTGGGATGAGCATTTGTGTTATGTGCAGTATGCTTACAACCGTGCCAAGCATTCTTCTACTAGGAGATCTCCGTTTGAGACTTGTTTTGGTTTTATACCAAAGTATCCCTTGGATTTTGTCTTTGGTAAAGACATAGCAGTTGATGGACATAGTGATGTGGACAAAGCAACCAAGTTCATTGAACAAATCCAGGAAATTCACCAGGTAGTACAGGAACAACTAGAAAGAAGTCAAGCTAAGTACAAGGCAAGAGATGACAAGCATCGAGCTGCACATAGTTTTCAAGTTGGTGATCAAGTTTGGCTATACATCAACAAAGACAGAATGCAAGGTGAAGGTAAGAAGCTAAAACAAATAAGATATGGACCTTTCAAGATACTTGGTAAAATTGGTGAAAATGCTTTTCGCCTTAATTTACTAGCTTATATGCATATCTATTCAGTTGTTAATGCAGAAAGATTGAGATTGTATAAACCTTAATTGATTGAAGATCCTAAAGAGAAAAGTCAGTTGGCTTCTATTGGGGATTTTTTGCCTAAGTATCTCAATGAGTTACAGGAGGACACAGTTCTGGAAAGGAAGGTAAGAACTATGCATCAAGGGGGTGTTGAGTACTTGAGAGTAGGACTCAAAGGTTCAAATCCAAGAAAAGCATGATGGATAGAAGTTAGACAGGTGAGGGAACTGTATCCTCACTTGATCGATGCCTAAAACCAACTTTTGGAGGTCCAAAAGCTTTTTAGTGAGAAGGCGTGATCCAAAATGGATCTTGTATACAAAACCTCTAAGTCCAAGTCTTCATTGATTAATAGCACAAAACAAAAAGATGGCGGAAAAACCTGAAAGTCGAAGGGAAAGAAAAAGCACAATAGGAATGCACTAGAGTTGTTGGATCCATGGGATCAATGGATGGGATTTAGTCGCATCAGAGGAAGCCTGCAGCACATCAAACCTCAGCCTCAAGTGATTGCGATCAGCGATGAGATATAAACTATTGATCAAGCACATAGATCAATGGCGAGGCAGGATTGAATCAAATCGCAAATCGCTAAAGGGAGGAATCACCGTAGGCCAAGAGTTCTTGTGATATACGATTGCGATTATCGCATTGCAACAAACCAACGAGGAAAGGACCCATAGTATTGCGAACGGCTGATATGCGATACACCGACATCGGTGATCAGCGATCGACAATGTAATGGTGCAATAATGCAGAAGAGTCGTGACCCCGCGATATGCGATACACTGATATCGACGATTGGTGATGGACGAAGGAGGGGGATCACAGCCATATGAAAGAGCCACGCCTTGCAACATGTGATAAAGGCTGGACCCAATAGGGATTATGGACACGGTTGGACATTATTTGAAGTCCAATAGAAAGTGTTTTTGTTGGATTTTCTATTTTTTTTTGTATTTTCCTTTGGAGACCAAAAATGTATTGTTTTAAGGATTTTGCTAGGGAAGGCCAAACGACCAATTCCACCTATTCCCACCAGAATTTCATCCTGTTACCATCCTTGTGCCCCCGAGCATTTCAATAATGAGTGCATGAACACTCGATAAGAGCCAGAGAGCCCAGGGAAGAAGGGAAATGGACAAGAGCCAGAGAGCCCGAAAAGGGAAATGAACAGACATCGCTGTTAGGCTTAAAAATCCATCCAATGATAGAACATAGATAGTTAGAGGGAAAGAATATTGAGACAACCACAGAAAGACAGTCAGGTAGTTAGATTGAGGCAGATTGGATAGAGGAACAAGACAGAGGGAGAGTCTGTGCACTCTTTTAGACTCGAGGTTTTCGAGCAGATCCCTCTTTGATGTCACTATCGGTTGAGACTCTGTTTTTGAGCTCACTCTTGTAATAATCTATTCTTAAAGACTTATAGAGGTCGACAATAAAAGATAGACCAAGAGACATAGCCAGGAAGTCTGGTGAACTACTTGATTATTTGTTGTGTTGATATGTGTGTCTGTTATGCTTTCTAACTGCTCATTGTCTATATTATTTGCAATCTTTTTGATCCATTGCACTAATTAATATAGGCATTATTGCACATGAGTTTGTAATACCTTAATATTGATTTAAGATCTCATTTTTAGATCAATCTTCTACCTCCTTTATGTCTTGATCCTCCCTTATGTCCTCAGGTTGATTTTGAGAGTGTGACTATGTTAGAATGTCCCTCACATGGTCAAACTTCTAGCATTGGGAAGTTTTACTTCCTTTGGTATGGGCCCATATTGGGGAACCATATGGTACCTTTACCCTCCATGAGTTCATGTATAGAAATGCTTGGCGTGTGCTCGGTTGTGGGCACACACTAGAATGACCTATTGGACTATGTTGCGCTTGTACATCTTGTACATAGGAGTGTGATGCCTTTTCATTTTTTTTAGTGTTTGATGTGAGTATTTGTCATGCCTTATTTATGCCAAAAATCCAAAAGAATTATAAAACTAAAAATAAAACTAAAAATAAAAATTATAAATATATATATATATATATATATAATATATATATATATATATATATATATATATATATATATATATATATACATATATATATATATATATACATATATATATATATATATATATACATATATATATATATATATACATATATATATATATATGTATATATATATATATATATATATATATATATATATATATATGGTCTTGTTTTTACCTCATCCATGTTTATTTCTTTCATTATGTGATTTAACCATGGGTCTAGTCTTTCTGGATGGTTTTTATAGGATAGGGTGGTGTTTCTATTGCGACATCCATTAGACCTTAGGTGCATTTCTCTTGAACTTGGCATATAGGGGTAGGTCATATATCACTGTCACCATTGCATTTTGACCGTCATTGCCATATTTATGCCTTATGTCTGACCCTGTAAATTTGCAACTTTTACCACTTCCTTTATGTGTGTTGTAGCTTGGCGGTAGGCTTACCCACTCATGGATACCCTAGTTAGCACCTCTTTGCTAATTTGGTGTCCATGAAGTCATTTTTACTCGTAATTCCTCATTCTCACCCACCATGACCTAGAATCTAAGCCACTTGTTCTCTTCTTCATCTCATTTCTGGCTTTACCCCAAGAGGATTCCACAAGTTTTTATCCCTTGTGATTGCCTCCTTTTATCTGCCTACTTTTTCACAATGAGCCTTGGTTTCTCTCTTCCATCATCATCATCTACTTGGCCAACCATCCATTTTCACTTGGTGTCTTACCCTTTCTTGGAGGAACTGTTGCAATGAGTAGTCCTATTATCCATCCTCTTGCCCTCATTATGTCATGAGCAGTTCCAACATTACCGTAGCCAGATTTTACACACTATATTACTCATTCCTCCAAGGAGATTTTTCTTTAAGCTCTTTTTAGACTCCTTAATTTAGAAAAGATTTCCAAGTGAGCTTGTATACTTCACGCTTGTTAAATTACCTGAAGTGTCGCTTACCCAGTATAAGTTTAACAATTTTTCTAGCTGGGATAGACTAGTTATGAAAAAGAAACTTATAAGAGAGAGAGAGAGAGAGAGAGAGAGAGAGAGAGAGAGAAGGGAGAACACATCATTTTCCATTAGTCATAAAAATTGAAGCATCAGTTAAATCACCCTTGAACACAACATCTGTCTCTCTCATTATCTCATAGCTGATTTTTAGATTTCCTAGGAGACGTACCATCCATATGAGTCTCTTTACTCCTCCAGTTGGTTACTCTTCTAGTCATATGGAGCGTGCTTTAATGCCTCCTATGTTTTTGCATGATATCACATGGTGCTCATTAGTGATACTGCTAAGTCACTCTTGTGTCATGCTGTTATGTGTTCAAGGGAAATCACAACCTATGGCATCCATCTATAGTAGCTGTTGACCTTTTTGAGTCAGCCATGCTTGTGTCAGTTGTACTTCACCACTTCATGAATTCATACATTCATCACATCATCTTGGTATGTTTTGTGTTAATTGATGGGGGATATATTAAGGCCCTCCTTCAATGGATCTTCTCCTGTCGAGTTCAACTCATTATCTAGGAGCTTGATCTAGGAACTGGTAGTACCTTGGAGCTTGCGGACCTCAATGGCAGGTTTCCTCGTGATTGACAGTGGGTTTACATCATTGGCTCCTGATTCATTGGGTTCACTCGTGTTTGACATAAGCTCATGATCTAGATTTAAACAGGAATGCAACAAATTACAAATATAATCATACATATAGAGATGCAGGATAAATAATACTTCATTTCATTACTATAAAATACTGACATATGCTTACAAATAGAAATGGAAATAAATTAGCTAGGGCGATGGTAGCTTATCTCTGAGAAGAGATGTGGTAGCTACATGCCTCTGAACTGTCTTACAATGAGGCTCGACGGCCTATTTATTGTTGAGAAACAATGGAAAACCTTAAACATCCAAAAACCTAACCCTAGCAGATGAAGCACCAAACTATGGGCCCCGTTTTGGGTAAATTGGTATATCAACTTCCCGGGGTCATAACTTTGGCATACAATCTCCGTTTGATGCGCACAATACCTCGTTAGAAAGATCTATCTGAGGAGTACAACTTTGGGAAGTGAAACATTTGTCTATGGACCCATTTTGCTCCTAGATTTCCCAAAAAACATTTTTTAGGGCCTTAAAACGGCTCCGGAAGTTCAGGACTTGAAAAACTGCTAAAAATAGTAAATTGTGCTACAATTAAGGAAACTGAAAAACTAAAAGAAACAATGGTGGGGGTCCAAGTGGAATTACTGGGTCACCACCAATATCCACCTAGATCATTCCTCCCCCCTTAGGAAGCAATGGTCCCCATTGCGTCGAGTTCCTCCATGAGATGAAGAAACTTCTGCTTAACTTGGTCCTTGGTGAGCCACCTGCCCTGGTGAAGGAGTTGGTCTGCTTTGGAAACTCGATACAATTGGATATTCTGCTAGTGATTGTGCTTGACTTGTGTGTCGATGATTCGATCATTTGTAGCTTCTTCCATGCAATCTAGCTTTAACTCTGTTGGTGTGAGTTGTTTTGCAATGTTGGATGTGTCTAGTAATGGTGGAAAGTATGGCTGAAGGCAATCGACATTAAACACTGGGTGCAGGCCAACGAATGGGGGAATGTTGAGCTCAAATGCATTGTCTCCCACAACCTTGGTAATGGTGTAAGGACCATATTGGAGTGGTTTGAGTTCCCGATAGGCTCTAGTAAGGCGTTCCATTTGCAAATGCAACCAGACTTTGTTGCCCACCTAAAACTTGTGTGGCACCCGATGTTGATCATGTCGCTGCTTGTACTTGGCATTTGATTTCTCCAGAATGTCATGGACTTGCTGGAAAATATTTTGGATGTGCTAAATGAAGTTGTTTGCCTTATTTGTTTCGGATTGGACATGAGTTAAATCTGCCAGAGTAGCTACAAATGGCATGGCCACATTAATGGGACATAGTGACTGGAATCCCAAGCCCACCTCAAAAGGGATGTGGCCAGTCAAGCTATGGAGAGCCCGATTATAGTTGTGCTAAACATAGGGGAGGCTCTCATCCCATGTGTGTGGATGCTTTGAGTTGTACATGCGCACAATTTGTACGATCATCCTATAGACAATCTCTATCTGGCCATCAGTTTGGGGATGGAAGGCTATGGACTTAGTGAGTTTGGTGTCCAGCATTGACCAAAGATTGGAACCTGCTATCCTGATCTAAGATGACAGACTGTGGGATCCCAAAGTGTACCCATACTCGTTCAAAGAAGAGTTTTCCAGTGGTTTCTGTTGTGATATTCTTCTTACAAGCCGCCATAATGGCCATCTTCGAGAACCTGTCGACAACCAAAAAAAAACATTCGTTTCCATGGTTAGTCGAAGGAAGGCTCGACATGTAATCCATGGAGATGGATTCCCAAGGTCGACTAGGGGTAGGCAGCAGAGTATAGAGGCCTTGCTTCTTGATGGTCGGTTTGGCAATGGGGCAAGAAGTGCAAGATCTAATGTACTTCCCCACATCCTATCAAAGATTCGACCAGTAGAAATACTTCTGTAGCACTGCCACCATTTTCTCGACCTCGAAATGCCCAGCAGCCCGACTGTAGTGTGCTTCCCAAATAATCTTGGCACGCTAACTTGAAGGAACACAAAGGTCACCCAGGTGGCATAACAAGGCATCCTAGAGGTGAAAATATGTAACATGCTTACCCTCCAAGAGTGTCTGGTATGTGTGGATGAATTCTAGGTCGCTTTTGTAGAGAATTGGCCAATCAGAAGTATTGTGCCCACAAGCGTTGAGCACAATGGTTAACGCCATGATCGGTGGTTCACTGAGGCAATCTGAAACATTATTGGTGCTATCCTTCTTATACTTGATATTCAAATGAAACTTTCGTAGGCATGTGGACCACTTCTGATGGCGATCATTCTACAACTTCCCTTGCATCTGTATGATTTATTGGGGCTGGTGGTCTGTGTGGATGACCGTTTCCTTCCCCAAAATGTAATGGTTCCATTATCCGCAAGCTTGCACAATGAAATACATCTCTTTGTCATAAGTGGGATGCTTTCAGACTATGTTTGAAAGTGTCTCACTGTGATATGCCATTGGATTCCCGTGTTGAGTAAGGACTACCCCAATAGCATAGTCAAAGACATTTGTATCAATCTCAAATGGTTGTTGCAAGTCTGGTAATGCGAACACTGGTGTCGAGCAGAAGCAATGTTTCAACTCTTTGAATGCCTTTTGTTGAGATTCAAACCAAAATAATTTTTTCTTTCGCTCCTCCCTTGGTGACTTGACTCAAGGGCCAAGTGATATGAGATAATCCCAACACAAACCTGTGGTAGATGTTGGCAAGACCCATAAAACTGCGAAGCTCTATCAGAGCGGTTGGAGATGGCCAATCCCAAATGGCATGGATCTTGGATGGATCAACATGTACCCCCTGTTCATCAATAATGTATCCCAGATACTGAACTTGGGTCATGCCAAAAGTTCATTTCTCCAAATTGGCACATAAATTATGTTGCTGCAGTGTTTGGAGAACCTATTGGATGTGGTGGAGGTGCTCTTCCCAACTCTGGCTGAAGATCAGAATGTCATCCAAGTATACCACTACAAATGAGTTGGTGAATGGCCGCAATATGACATGCATTAGCCTCATGAAGGTTGCAGGAGAATACGTCAACTTGAAAGGCATAACCAACCATTCAAAAAGGCCCTCCTTGGCTTTGAAGGCAGTCTTCCACACATCAGAGGGTTCGATTGGTACCTGGTGATATCCTGACTTCAAATTGATCTTACTGAAATATTTTCCCCCCTTCAGTTGGTCTAGAAGGCCATCAATCCATGGGATTGGGTACCTATTTCGGATAGTGATCTTATTCAGCACTCGATAGTCAATACAGAGTGTCCAAGTCCCATCCTTCTTCTATACCAACACGATCAGGCTCCCATAGGGCAATGAACTCAATCGGATTTAACCTTTCTGTAATAGCTCTTGAATATGCCTCTTGATTTCATCATTCTCCAGAACAGAGCACCGATAGATTGGTCCATTTGGCAGCGGCACACCTAGTGTCAAATCGATGGAGTGCTTGACCTAGCAGTGTAGAGGAACCCCTGCAAGGGAGGTGAAAATGTCCTCGTACTCCTCCCTAACCTTGTCCATATGTAGTTTTTGTGCAAAGGGGCCCTGTCTAGTGGTCGTGGCCACTATCTTCTTCTTTCCTTGAGGGAATATCACTAGGAAAACAAATTTCCCAGATTTGGAAATGACGTTACTACATTGTTTTACACTAACCACAAAGATGGTGGTAGGCAGTACTACCTTCGATATCCTGTACAACTTATTTCCCAAAGTAACAATAATAACATGAGGCCTTGATTCATACATAGCATGTCACTTCCACAAGTATTGTTGGCCTAATAATACATCACAAACATCAAGGGGAGCAATGTCACACAATACCTCATCCTTGAAGGGCTTGATGTTGTATGGAAGGTGACACTGCTGGCTCATGCGAAGATCCTGTCCTTGGTGAATCCACCTGATGGTGTAAGGTTGTGGATGTGCTATGGTTGGTAAGCCCAACTGCTTCACGAACTATACTTAAATGAGGTTCTTTTGGCTCCCGTTGTTGACAATGAACTATAGTGGGGAGCCCTTTACCCACATATAGGAGTGGAAGAGGCGCTCCTCCTCCTTTGGATCTTCAGGTTCCTCCTTTTGGATCTTCATGGTGGCAATGGTGGTGTTGGGCTCTACATCAATAATCGGCTTCCCTTTGTCATTCCCCTTGTTGGGTTATAACACAGAGTTAGACATGCATCTGATTCTGAAACCTTTAGCTCAGCCACTAGTGACTACTTGGCCTGACACTCACTTGTGTTCTGAGTGGAGCTCTTATGGAACTCACACCACTTTCTCGTGTCCTTTTTCGGCTTCGCGACATTGTTCTTTGCTTGTGGCTTTGGCAGGTTGTCTTGGGTCGCCCCACCTTGGCTTTATCCTTTGTTCTACGGTTTGGGGGCACCCTTCCCTTGCTTGGGATTCACATATCCAAAGTCTCGCTTCTTCTATTTGAACTTTTCTCAATCTTGATGGCATATCAGTAGGCCGTGTCGAGTGAGGAGATGTTCAAGAATTCTATTTCGTCCTGGATGTACCTATGCAAGTAGCCACAATATTTGAGTACCAAATGCTGCTCTGAATCCTTGATACCCAACTTTTTGCGAAGGGTATGGAAAATATTGGTAAACTCCGGCACATCTTGGTCCCTTCCCTACCACAACGTGGTCCATTTTATGTATTGATCCTCATATCTTCTGACAGGATAGTACTGATCCTCGATGGTAGCCCGAAATTAATTCCAAGTGGGTGTAGCTGAAAGTAGTGAAGCCGTACTTTTATCCTTCTACTTGCAGTAGGTTTCCCACTAGTCCTTGACGTCGGGGGCAGCTTTGAGAAGAGTGAAAGTAATATTTTCCTGGCTGGAAAAATCATGAATAGAAAAATACCCTTCTAGCAGATTTAACCATTTATCTACGGCGTTTGCATCTATCTGACCCTCAAATATGGGAATGTCAAAGTTAACTTGTACCTTAAAGGGTGTGGCACTTCCAGAGTAGCTACTAGAAGTAGATGTGTCGCCCCTGGGTAGCCGCTGAAGGATCTGGGAAAAGTTGTCCATCATCGTGTTCCTTTGTCGCTCGAGGGCCTCTTCGAGCAAGATTTTGATAGGATCTCCTGCACCCTCATCTTTCTTTTCATCCGCCATGGGAGGCTGTCGGGATTTGCAAGGCTGGTCTTGCAAAGGTTCGACTAGTTCAAGCCCTAACTCCTTATATCCTGACCTCATTGGGGACATGCAAAGAAAGACAGAGAAAGAGTAGACGACTCTGATACCATTGATCTGGATTTAAATAGGAATGAAAAAAATTACAGATATAATCATACAAATAGAGATGTAGTAGAAATAATACTTCATTTCATTACCGTAAAACACTGAAATATGCTTACAAGTAGAAATGGAAATAAACTAGCTAGGGCGATCGTAGCTTATCTCTTAGAAGGGATGTGATGGCTACATGCCTTTGAACTATCTTACAATGAGGCTTGAAGGCCTACTTATCGTTGAGAAACAATGGAAAACCCTAAACGTCCAAAAACCTAACCCTAGGAGATAAAGCGCCAAACTATGGGCCCGTTTTGGGTAAATTGGTACATCAACTTCCCCGAATCGTAACTTTGGCATACAATCTCCGTTTGACATGCACAATACCTCGTTAGAAATATCTATCTGAGGAATACAACTTTGGGAAGAGAAACATCAATCCATGGACCCATGTTGCTCCCAGGTTTCCCAAAAATCATCGATTAGGGCCTCAAAACGGCTCCAAAAGTTTAGGACTCGAAAAACTGCTAAAAATAGTAAATTTTGCTACAATTAAAGAAATTGAAAAATTGAAAGAAATAATGGTGGGGGTCCAAGTGGAATTGGTAGGTTGCCACCAATATCCACCTGGATCAGCTCATCCATTCACACTTATTGGAATGTAGTAGGTACCTTGGGGTCCATTTTCATCATTGGTGGATACCCTCGCATCTGTTACTGGTTTACCTCATTGGTAGGTAATCAGGTGGTTTTTACCATGTTCGACTTCAACTCATATATTCTCATGGTGTAGATTCATACCATCATGGTTATGTCGAAGAACCTGGTCTAGGGACATCTCACTCTTATATGGAATCCTTCTGAGGTTGTGTTGGAGTTATGTATCATTTATGTACTGTGAGAGATATCTTGAGACAATTATCTATATTTCATGTGTACATAGTCCTACTAATGTATACTATGACATAGATCCATGATTGTATTTATTAGTGGCTATGCTCTATCTGTTGAGTCACATGGATCCACTGTGTATATCTATGTGGCCATGTTCCAACATTTCATTTGATGGATCCGCAGTGTATCTTATGGAAGGCATGATTAGTATTTTCTTATGACCGAGCATAGGTATGCCCACCTCAGGGGTGTTATTAGCATACAAGAGACTTCAAATCAAAAGTTGTATGATCCACAGTCCTAGATTTGTTTCCTCACTCCAATTTTGACCTCTCAATTTTATCATAATGTATTTCGGTCATCGCCTTCTCTTCAGACCTCATACATTAGGGGCCATATGTTTTCTACCTATTTTACCCCTCTAGGTCAGTGAACCTTATTACTTGAGTCTGACCAACTTTTTCTAGACTCAGTACTATTTTTCTACCAGTTTGACCCAAAGTCACTTGCAGAGTAGCGGATGGGAGCGAATATAGACCTAGAGTTTCTCTTAGTCCCACTCTATGCGAGTGATCAAAGACTTTTGCTCCCCTTTCAGTGCCAACAACTAGGGATGCCTTCTAGATTGTCTTAGTCCCTAGGAGATTAGCTCAATTACTCATCTATTCGAGTTAGCTAGGACTTATCTCTTAGAAGTTTCTATGACTTCTCTTTGTCCTAAGCATGAAGATGCATCCTCCTAGGACCTCTCTTATACCTATTACTAGACCATCTAAGATGGTCAGCTAGTTTTAGAGAGCTAGGATTGAGACTTAGATCTTGAGATTATGTTGCTATAGCTTGTGAGGTATTTTTCCATTGGTCTACTACTCCTCATGCTCATTTCTTGGATATAGTGGGGAAACTCTGCCAGACTGTAGAGAAGAGGCTTGGAGGTGAAAGTTTAGCATTGCATTATTTCCCTTCATAATTAATCGAAATCTATGGTCTCTTCCTTACAAGATTTTGTGTTTAGTATGTTATATGGCAGTATCAATTTCTTTTGATCTAATGACCTTCCAAGGAAGATCACTTGCTTTCTTCATTTAGTCATGACTATGTGCAGGAATAGTGATCTAGTGCGGATGTGTTGGATCGCTTGAGTGGAGCACAAGATCTGCAGCAAACTCAAAACCCTTCCCTGACATGTGAGGATTTCAGGTGTAGTATCTATCTTTATAGCATAGATATAGCTGTTTGTTGCACGATTCAACATTTGGGTTCGATATTATCTTATTGTCCCATTGATTCTATTCTGCTCTGTTTGGTGATCTGATTTGGACTCATGGAGAAAAAAATCCTTGCAGATTTAGCTGTAACACACAACCCTTGGACTAGATGGGTGAAATGTGGTTTTCATGCATGCATGTAGGTTGTATATGTGTTTTTTATGTATGCATGGTGATGGTCATTGTTACAGCTTTGTTGTCATGTAGAAGTTGATGATGTTTTTGTGTTGATGTGTTTACCATGATTGCATGTTAGTGTCTATATGTTTTTATGCATGCATAGTCATGGTTATGCACGCATCATAGGTCAGGCATGCATCTTCATGGTAATTTTGTAGTTTGTGTCATCATGATGCTAATGTGTTGGTTGAGACAGAGAATGAGAAGAAATTATTAGAACGAGGTTATAACACGGGACCTCGGTGTAAGAGCAGATCGCCATACAAGTTTGTATGTTGGGCATGCATGTATGTTGGTTAATGGTTGTTATAAGCATACACATGCTTGTCATTCTATTGTTGTTATGGTTACATGCATGATAGATGCTAGTTGGTCAATGTAATAATATGCAGATAAATTATAGTAACTTGTTGTTTTGTGCATTATGGTTATATGCATGATGATTACAATCATTGCAGCTAATATCTTGATGTTATATGTACCGTGCTAATATGGAATGGCCGGTATACATGGTTAAGGTTATGATATTTAGGTATGATTCGATATACTTGTGATATTGTCGTACTAATCTTAACTAATTTGTGCAGTTGTGACAACCTCCCTTGAGATACATTGAGGTATGAGTTTGATTATGTTGTCTACTTCATTTATCTAGCATGATATGTTTACAGGTTGTTTGAATGTTTGATTAATTTTGTTCTATGAGTATGTGTCTATAAGATTTCATGAAGGAATGATCTTGTTCTAAGATTATTGTACTAATGCATTATGTTTTAAGATAGTTGATGTCAACTTGTGTGCAGTGTAGGTGATAGTTGTATCATTTTGATTAATGATTGTGAGTTGATTATTGATTCTGACATGGATGATAGTCTTGGTAAAGGTTGATTTCAAATTAATAGATATGGTGTCTTAATATTTGGAACATGTGACTGACATGTGTAAGTAGTGGAAGGAAAAATGCATGGCATTAGCGTGACAAGGTAATAGTTGATTTGTTTATGTAGCTAACAGTTGGTTGATGTGATAGCACATAGTAAGACTCAATTACAACAAGATAAAAGTTAAAAGAAAGGAATTTGGTGAGAATTCTTTTTCCTATGTTTGGAAACCACAATTCCAACTGAATGAGTGCTTTGCATGAACACAAGAAGTATTCCTAACCTTGATTTTGTCTAACATTATGTGGATATGAGCTATAATTATGAACATGTATTTGATAGGTATAACAATTGGTTTTCAATTTTGGCTAGATTCATCAAGGAATTGGAATCCCTAAAGAGATGATATATGTACCCATTCAATTACAGCGTAGCATGATTGGCACATCAAGGTAAGGTAATCAGTACATTGTTATGTTTATTTACGTACCGACAACTATGTGTTTATGGTAGTATGATGTAGGTGATTGAATGCAAAAAGAGATTGCCGTGAAATGTTAAAGAAGGCTTGGTTGATCTTTCCTTGGGGACCATGGGGATTGAGTCATGATGTTTGTTTCTAGTCTTCTATTTTTGTCTTTTGTGATTTTTTGTGCTTGATTGTGGTCTTGTTTATGTCTAGTGTATGGCCATACCACTTTTCTTGTGGTGTATTTCTATTGGTTTTTCATAGTTCTCTCTTGTTTTCTTCTTGGTCTTGCCTTTTGTGTTTTGAGAGTCTTGGGAATCGGTTGGGGAAAGAGGAAAGTTAATGGAGCTCAAGAGAGTTGAATGAAACTCAACAGGTGATGTAAGACCTGGATGAAGCTCAAGGCATGAGTAAAAGACAGTTGAAGGTAAGAATATGATAGCTAGTTGGATTGGTTGAGTCCATTGGGGTAAATGGACAATGGTAGGACAATCATGAGGAAGGTAATTAGGAAAGATAAAGTGAATGGATCTGAGGCATCAGATGCCTTGGTTATGTTGGGAATAGTTGTTCACAATGTTGTGCATGTTGTGCACAAATAAAGAGAGTTTCTTAACCTAGACCTAATGATATTATATGGTAATTATGTTGTGACCATGATTATGTTGATGCCTATGTATGTATACATGTATGTATGTATGTCATTTCCTAATAGGGTTGTTAATGATCATGATTTATTTATGTTAATGATTATATATATGTATGTATATATGTTATTGTCTAACAAGGTCATCAGGGATCATTATTGTGGAGGAATGATTTCTTATGCAGGTGAATGGCATGAAGAGGTTCATGGTCTTATGAGGAATCAAGTGGGAAGAGTAGTCTTGATAGATCAATGAGGTCAGTATTATGTAGAAATCATTGATATTATGTGCTTGCACTATGTCTATGTTTATTTTATGACAAGTAATGCTGAGGGATACATCAGTGGAATGAAATCAGTGCAATTTGCAGCATGCTAGGACAAGCATGGATATAGTATATCTGTGGTTTATATCTTCTAATTTAGTAACCGGAGAACCCACAGTAAAAACCAATTTTCGTCAACGTTTCAAATCCCAACAGGGATCCAACATCAGGACATTCTTGAATGATGATAGTAGAAGAGCTTGAATGAGGGTATTAAATATTTTTTAATAGTTTGAAGTGAGAAGATTTAAATGGATGTCGGCTGTTTTAATCATTTTTATTTATTATTATCCTTATTTTTAAATAATTTTAAGAATTTTAAGTATTTCCAACAGATTATTTATTAATGTAACAATAAAAAAATACTTTGATTATTTAATCTTTATTACTAAATGTCTAAATTTATTATTAAGAGTTTAATTCAGTTAATAGATAAAATAGCAGATCCAAATAATAATTAATCAAAATTATTATAATAAATATTTATTTACATTAAATATTAATATTAATATTCAATCTATATTAATAATCATATGTGAATATATAAATATTATAATAAATATTAATTTACATTAAATATTAGTATTAATATTCAATATATATTAATAATAATATGTGAATATATAAATATTTAAATTATTATTATTAAAAAATAATATTAGTGTATTAATATTAAATATTAAAATTTAAAAATATATTAATATTAATAATAATATTAAACTTAATAATAATATTAATGTTAATGTATTAATAATAATTAATAATTAATAACTAATATTTAATATTAATAGATAATATTTAATAATTAATAATTAATATGAGATCCTAATAATTACTGCTAAAAGATTAATTTTTATTAATAGTTTGTTTAATAGTATTTTTAATTAATGGATTTATTTACATTAAATATTAGTATTAATATTCAATATATATTAATAATAATATGTGAATATATAAATATTTAAATTATTATTACTAAAAAATAATATTAGTGTATTAATATTAAATATTAAATATTAAATATTAAATACTAAAAATTATATTAATATTAATATTAATATTAATTAATAATTAATAACTAATAATTAATACTTAATATCAAATCTTAATAATTAATGCTAAAAGATTAATTTTTATTAATAGTTTATTTAATAGTATATTTAATTAATGGATTTATTAAAAGGTCATAATAAATAATAAATAATAACATTACATAATAATAATTAATGATAATAGTAAAAGCTATTATCATAATTATTATTGTAAATGTTATAATTCATACCTAATAGTATTGAAAATTAATATTATGGAGAGTAACAGTGAAACTACTAACTACTAATTGGTAGAATAGGAGAGAGAAATCTACCCACTGAGCGTTGTACCTGAGATGTATTGGCAATCCTAATTTCTCTGATTAAGGGAAGCCAGCTTCCACTAATCTCAATACCATTGTCCCTGTTGAGATTTTGTGGATGTTTGATAATCTCAAGAGCTTCTCTGATCTTTCACCTATGATTTTTTTCTTCACATGCAATAATTGAAGCGTTTTCCAAGCAGACATGGTGCTTGGTTTTTGAGGAATGCTTTGCAAGGGCCAAAGTTCGAGACCTTTCGTTCCTAATATCAGCTCCATGTTCCTTGACTCTTGTCTCCAAGGATCGACCTGTTTCACCAATGTAACTTTTTCCACATGAGCAGTCTATTTTATAGACTCCCTTAAGCTGATGTCTATTAATATTATCCTTGACAGACCTCATACATTGTCTAATAGTTCTAGGGGCTGAGAATTGCATGATTATGTTTCTCTTTCTAAGGATTTTAGCAATCTTATCTGTCACTCCTTGAATATAAGGAAGAAAAACCCTCCCACACTGAGATTGGTCTTGATCCTTAGGCTTATGAGATAACACCTTTCTTTCAACTCTCTCTATAGCTATTTTAATTTCTTTTTCTTTGTATCCTATACCTTTAAAAGCTAAGACTAAATGATTATTTTCTTCATCCAAATGCTCAGAGTCAAAAATTCGAAGGGCTCTGATGGCGAGAATGTTTAGAACACCAAACTTCTAGGCTGGGTGATGGTGGGAATCAGCGTGGAGGTAGTTTTCTGTGTGGGTTGATTTCCTGAAAACCTTATGTCCCAAAGAGTCATCCTCCTTCCTGATGATGACCACATCTAAAAATGGGATGCTCATGTTTTCTTCAAGCTCCATAGTAAATTTTATTTCTGGAGAGATAGAGTTGAGGTGAATAAAAAACTTGTGAAGTTCTATTTTACCATCAGTCCATTTTATATTGGTATCATCGACGAATCGCTTCCAGCAAGCTGGCTTTAAAGGGCATGATTCAATAGCTTCCTTTTCAAAGTATTCCATGTATAAGTTGGCCACAATTAGTGAAATGGGTGACCCCATTGCCACCCCAGATGTTTGCTCATAATATTCTCCTTGGAAGGTGAAAACAGTTGATCATAAACAAATTTCAGCCAGTCTTGCAATTCCTGGATCCATAACATCTCTTATAACCTGAATGGCTTCATCAAGAGGGATCTTGGTGAATAAGGATACTACGTCAAAGCTAACAAGGATGTCATCATGATCTAACCTCTCATTTGTAATAAGATTTAAAAAATCATTTGAGTCCTTAATGAAAGAAACAGTACACCCAACAATGGGTTTAAGGATTTTAGCAACATACTTAGCGACCTCATAGGTTGGCGAGCTAATGGTGTTAACTATTCGTCTAAGATGAACACCCTATTTATGGATCTTGGGTAAACCATAAATTCTAGGGATGGTTTCACAAGAAGGGATTAACTTTTTCTTTAACTTATCCTCAAGGTTGGAATCTGCAATTGTCTTTTTTACTTCCTTCATAATCTTGGGAATGGGATTATTGTTCAGCTTCTTGTAACTGCCACATCTGAGGTGTTCATTCATTTTACATACATAGTCTTCTTTATCCAAGATCACCGCTGCCCCTCCCTTATCTGCCTTAAGAACCACAATTTTATCATTGTTTCGCAAGGATTTAAAGGCAATTTGTTCTTCTTTTCTTAGATTACTTTTGGGAGCTTTGGCTTTTCTCAAAATGAGGGAAAACTCTTGTCTTAGTGCTTCCTTATCCTCCAACGAAAGATTATTAATCCCATCTAATATGCTACATATCATATTCTCAATAGGTAGGTTTTTAGGAGCAATTGCGAACCCTAAACCTTTGTTAAGGACACTCATGATTTCTGGATCTAATTCATGGGAAGACAGATTAACCACTTTCCTTCTCAGCTCTTTTACTGAAGAATTGTTGGCTTTTGGGTTGGCCTTGTCGATGTCACTGCCTTTTATTATCTTACTGTTCTTATCTTGTTCACCAATTTCCTGGATTTTATTAACTTCTTCCCTAACAATCTTACATGGTTCTCTAATTACCATAGCATTCTTATTATCGTTGATGCCTGAACGTCGTAGGTGTGAATCATTGTCGTTGTTGCTTCCTGGAGGCCGTAAGTCATTGCTGTCTACCTGATGAAGACTGTTGTCTTCGTTGCTACTTGGAGGCCATAAGTCCTTGTTGTCTGTTTGATGAAGACGGTTGTCTGCCTTATGAAGATTGTCTGCTACTGATGATGCCCTCGGTGACTAAATATTGAACGCTGTCTGAACACTTGTTGCTACCTATGTTATGCATAGTCTTAATCAACGCATTCTTAATCAATGCATTTGTTTCACGTTCACCTTCACTGTTTGAGCACATAGTGGCACCTACACTATGTGTTTCCCTATTATTTAATGGATCTTCATCTACAATGTCTGAGCTAGTGCTGTCTGCACTCTGCGAAGTCAACGTATTAGTTTTCTCTCTGCTAACCAGCTTATTGCTACCTTTGTTATGTGTCGCCCTTAACGGATCAGTTTTAACCTTCAATGTACTTGTTTCTTCACGCTTGGTTCTGTCTTTGTCTAAGCCTTCGATTGATGTTCTCGAATTGTTTTCTTTTTCAATCACTATTAATTGGTTTTTTAACATGCTTGCCATCATTTTTATGGATCCATCAGACATTGCAGAGCCTAATGCTTCTGAACCTACTGAATTTTCGATGGTATTGTTGGGTCTTCCGTTTGGATTATCTTATTTACTTCTATAATACGACTTGTTTAATAATTTAGATAGATTCTTGGGTTGTTTGTTTTGAGCAATGTGTCCTTCATTATTGGCTTTTAGAGCAGCCCTGGCATCAATTACAGACCAAAGATCTTTGTTGATGCTGTTGGCTAGTTTTAGGTGTGTTGAGAGCATTGAGCATCCAAGATTATCCAGAGAAGCCCTAACCCTCTTAATTTTTTCCCGAATTAGAGTAATGCTTAATTGAAAAAAATGCCTTGTTATTAAATTTGTTATGTAATCTATGGTTAATTTGTGTAAATGAGGGAATGAGATTATTGTCACAACAATTCTTAAGAAATTGAAGGTTTGCAGCTCTTCTTGCTATCTTCACCCTAAATTTTTCGAGTAAAATGATTTCACTCCATGTATCCCCTCTGCATAGGGAAATGATTCTGGATTTAAGACATCTGTGGTTTATATCTTCTAATTTAGTAACTGGAGAACCCACAGTAAAAACCATTTTTCGTCAATGTTTCAAATCCCAATAGGGATCCATCATCAGGACATTCTTGAATGATGATAGTGGAAGAGCTTGAATGAGGGTATCAAATAGTCTTCAATAGTTTGAAGTTAGAAGATTTAAATGGATGTCAGCTGTTTTAATCATTTTTATTTATTATTATACTTATTTGTAAATAATTTTAAGAATTTTAAAGTATTTCCAATAGATTATTTATTAATGTAATAATAAAAAATACTTTGATTATTTAATCTTTAATTATTTAATCTTTATTATTAAATGTTTAAATTTATTATTAAGAATTTAATTCAGCTAATAGGTTCAATAGAAGATCCAAATAATAATTAATCAAAATTATTATAATAAACATTTATTTACATTAAATATTAGTATTAATATTCAATATATATTAATAATAATAAGTGAATATATAAATATTATAATAAATATTAATCTACATTAAATATTATTATTAATATTTAGTATATATTAATAATAATATGTGAATAAATAATTATTTAAATTATTATTGCTAAAAAATAATATTAGTGTATTAATATTTAATATTAAATACTAAATACTAAAAATATATTAATATTAATAATAATATTAAACTTAATAATAATATTAATGTTAATGTACTAATAATAATTAATAATTAATAACTAATAATTAATATTAATAGTTAATAATTAATATTTAATAATTAATACTTAACTTCATATCCTAATAATTACTGCTAAAAGATTAATTTTTGTTAATAGTTTATTTAATAGTATTTTTTTTTCTCGGTAAAGACTAAATCTATTAAGTAAAATATTGTACAATCTGGAAAGGCAAAAGACCGTCAGACCGGAAATGATGGAATCATCAACCTCGGTCCCGGAAGAAAGATACAATCACAGAGCTACAGGAAAAACAAAAGACCGACAGACCGGAAATGATGGGATCATCAACCTCGGTCTCGGAGGAAGATACAAGCTCAGCTACATCAACAGATTCGCTAGCAAATACAAACTGTCAGGCTGTTACCCCAGCGGGGCAATGACTGCTCCACAATGTTTTTTCCCTTTCTTTTTGTTGACTTTTGTCCAGCCATCATGGGGAGGATGGGCTAGAACAACTTGAAGACTGGAGTTCTCTATCATCGGGGACTCCTTCTCTGAATCCGAGGAAGAAGTCTCATGGGGACGTTTCTGGGAGATTGCTGAGACCTGGGAGATCCCCATGTTGACCGGTGGCGGTTCCATCGGCTGCTGCGTCTGATCTGGTTCTGACTCTCTTTCCTCCTTCTCCATACAAGGGGAGCTGGAGCTTCCAGCTGGCTGCTGAGGACAAGGAGCCCAACGCTTGGGCTTAGAATGAGCGAAGAGGCCCTTTTTCGCTCTTGCTGACAGCGATGGGCAAGAGTGATGCAGATGCCCTGTTAGGTGACAATGACGGCATCTGAAGGCAGTGTTTTCGTACTCTAAAAACTGGGTCCAGATAAAGTCCTTGATCTTGAGATTGATGTACTCTGGCAATCCCTTGCTTAAATCAAGCTCCACACAAACTCTGGCATGTGTATAGAGCCCCTGCCTCTCTCTCTTATAGTCTCCCTTGAGAAAGCTACCCAAGGTATTGCCGATTTGCCTGTATACTTCTGTACGCCACAGGTGAACAGGGAGATTTGGAAGTCTGATCCATACCGGGGCTTTGGTGATAACTGCTGTGGCTGGGTCAAAGTCTGGAAACCATGGAGTGAGGAAGAGGCCAGCTGCTCCCATGAGCCAAGGTCCTTCGTCGAGGGCATTGTAGCAATGCTCGAGGTCGTCAAACATCACTATGAAATATCCTTTTGCACAGAAATAAACCTTGCAGCGGTCAGTCCAGTTGTCTTTGATCCAGTCATACAGATCCTGTGAGCGCGGCCAGAGCCCATTGAATCTGCAGATGATGGTCCTTTCAACAAATTTCTGGGTTTCGTCTTCAAGATCAGGGTAAGAGATCTCAACTGAGGGGACTTCCTCCACTTTGTCAACCAAGAAAGGCTTGGGTGAAGACTGCGTTGGTGGATCTGTCTTTTCAGACTGTTTGGCATGGACAACATCTTTATACGAAAAAGCCTTAGCTGAAGAAGGCTCTCCCACAGCTCCTCCTCGAAGCCGAAGGGTTAGGATAATAGATGCATCTTTCACAATGCCATAAGAAGAAATAGGGAAGAGATCCTCAAGATGTTTACCTTCGAAGAGAAGCCTTTGAGCTGCAGACGGGATCCCCAGTTTGATGTCCAATGCATGCTTGAGATTCCGCACTAGATCCGTCTGGCAGACCCATTGAAGCATAGTTTTGCCAGAAAGAAGCCTGATTTGAATCTGGAAGGAAGAGGAAGTTTCTGAAAGCCTTTTTCCCCAATCGATCTGTGGAGAGGAAAGGCAAATGCCTTGATAAATTTTCGGATCCCGCATCTGTCTAGGTGGCAGGGGCTGCGTGCATCTGATAGACGCCATTCCTTCCTTTCTGGAAGCTCTGGACAGAGGACAGGCCAAGGGATCTGCACGATCTATCTTGTTCGCTGCTCCAACCATCGAAAGGGGCCTGCAAAGGCGCGTCGTGGAGACAGGGGGCCGGGTCCAGGCTTTCCGGGAGCATTCGGCTAAGAGGATTGCAGGTTCTTTTAGATCTACAGCACCCGTGATTATGGCTTGGGAATCTTGTATGCCTGCCTTTGAGTGAAAACCCTTTGATCTTTGCCCAGATCTCTCCGTCCCCATCGCAGCCGGAACAATCTGAAACCCTGCGGCGGCATGAGGCATGGAGGCGTCAGTGCTGGGGTTCAAGCCGGTGAACATGGCGAAATCATGCTGCTGATCTGCATCTGAGAGATAGCCCTTAAGTCTTAGCTTAGAACTCTCAAACCCCTTCTCACGCAGAGCATGCCGAGAGCCGACGGCGGCCGAGGGCACGGAGACGGAGGATCTAGGGTTCGCCATCGCTCTCGCAATCAAGAAACCACCCTATACTTGTTAATAGGTTATGGAACAATATATTTTTAATTATAATTTGGTTATTTAATAGTATTTTTAATTAATGGATTTATTTACATTAAATATAAGTATTAATATTCAATATATATTAATAATAATATTTGAATATATAAATATTTAAATTATTATTACTAAAAAATAATATTAATGTATTAATATTAAATATTAAATATTAAATACTAAAAAATATATTAATATTATTAATTATTAATTAATAATTAATAAATAATAACTAATTTATTTTTTTTGCTATGTAAGTCTAAACTATTATTCACAGTAAAAGAGTAAAATTACAACAAGCTGAGCATGGTGAACCAATTAGCTTGAGAGTAAGGCCGTTTGAGCTAGACATTGTCCAAAACTGAGAAATTGGACGAGATTCCCCACGCAGGGGATCCAGAAGAACACAAACAACATGCAAACACAACAAAAACTAGAAATTGATCTCGACACAGCGACAGAGACAGAATTTGACACATTGAGCCAAAAAAACCTTTTCAACTGGGCTGCAAAAACCTGTTAAGCAACTGCAAAGCTTGATTACTCATCAGGTGACTCCTCCACGATCCTGCACCAACCCCCTTCATTCAGGTCCTGAGGAGCTTGGGCCGCTGCATTATCTTGCATGTCTGGAGGAGCAGGAGCCATTGGATTAACATTGACAGCGCTGGCCGGCAAAACCATCCCGAGCTGCAAATTGGCAATTGGCCTCAGAGTATGGGGATCACCCACATCCTGTTCATCCTCTATGAGTGGCATTGGAGCACTAGGATTGCCCTCATCTTGGGCTTCCTCTAGAAAGAGGACAGAGACATGAGCCGTGATCCGAGGGTGATTGAGGGAGCAATTGAAAGTGAAGATAGTAGAGCCAAAGGAGGGAAAATTCGAAGAACCTGGAGAGCTTGGGTCGAGGAATTGACTGGGCATCAGAATGCCCTCATTTCCACTTCGAGGTCGAGGATCCTGAGTCATGGTGACAGACCCAGAGGACAGGTGTTGGGCCTCAAAATAGTCCCTATTTTCACTCCATTATTCACCAATATTTTCACATTTTACCTTCATGTCACCTCCATTCCACCTCCATATCATTACATTTACCTCATTATTGGGTTCTAACAATACTTTTCCAAAGTTTATTAATTCTTAACATTTCTAAGTGAATTTATGGCTAAAACTTAGAAAATAATATGCTTAAACTTATACCTAACAATTAGCATGAGTTTGTTGACATGTGTAGGCACAAAGGAAGCTTCCAAGGCATCTTTATGTGGCCTTGAATGATCAAATTCGAATTTGATAAGATAAGCTTCATGGAGAAGATCATGGACCTCATGGAGGAGATCATGGAGGATAGGGTTATGTGTCATCATTGGTTGAGAAATATGTGGGTCAAAGGAGAGAATAGTGGGTCTACATTTATGAGGTTGTTATCATAAGTTTTTGTATAAATAGGAGTACCTCCTCCATTCCAAAGAAGAGGACTCTTAGAGCATTGTATCCAATTGATGATGGAATAGAATAAGGCTTCATTTTGCATATATTTCCATTATTTAGTTTTCTTTCCATTATGTAGTTTTAGATTTAATTTTCCTTAATGTAGTATATGGAATAATTTGTCTTGTTCTTAAGAGAATTGAGCTCACTCTAAAAGGATGAGAGGAACATGTTATTTCATATTAGATCTTGTTTTATTTCATTGTTTAGATGTTTAAGGATTTGATTGGTGAATGAGTTTTGAATTAAAATCTTATCAGCATGTGAGAGAACAACCAAGGGTCTAAGTTAGACTCTCTCTCTATTGATTTGCATGATAATTAAGATTCATTCTTTTGCTTTTATGTTTCAAGTATCATATGAGGAGATACCAAGAGTCTAAGTTAGGCTCTCTCTCCCATGATTTATATGGTAATTGAAATTCATTCTTTTGTGTTTATGTTTCAAGTTGTTTCATTTCTTATGCTTGTGGATGAATCTTAGTTTAGTTTGGATTAGTACATGAGAGGACAATCAAGAGACTAAGTTAGTCTCTCTCTCTACTTGAATCTAAACAATAATTAAATTCATTCTTTTGTCTTCATTTCAAGTTTCTAGTTTTATATAATCAATGATTTCTCTATGATACTGTAGGGAAGGACAACCAGGACCTCCTTAGTTAGGAGCCTCTTCCCTTGCATATTATATTGAATCGTAAATAATTAAGTTAGACATAGGTTAGTTGCCTACTCCTGCATATATTGTGCTGGCATCATCACAAGCTTACGAGTTTCCCTGGTCGATAATTTATGCAGCAATTTAAGTCCAATAAATTGCTCAACATTTTGGCGCAGTCTCTCTCTCTACTTGAATCTAAACAATAATTAAATTCATTCTTTTGTCTTCATTTCAAGTTTCTAGTTTTATATAATCAATGATTTCTCTATGATACTGTAGGGAAGGACAACCAGGACCTCCTTAGTTAGGAGCCTCTTCCCTTGCATATTATATTGAATCGTAAATAATTAAGTTAGACATAGGTTAGTTGCCTACTCCTGCATATATTGTGCTGGCATCATCACAAGCTTACGAGTTTCCCTGGTCGATAATTTATGCAGCAATTTAAGTCCAATAAATTGCTCAACAACAGGCATGAAGGGTTGCGCCGTCCTGAGCCTCTGTGGCTGAGCATTCTCTGGCGGGGCCTCGACATTGCAGCAGCGTTAAAGTAATCACCACGAATAGCAGGGGGAATACCACACGAAGAGAGCGCGCTGGTTTGCTTTAGTGAGCCCACCACCTCAGGAGAGGGCCGCTGATAAAAACCATAGCTCGACCCCCACGAAGCCCAAGCACCTGCAGAACCTGCAACCATCCAAAACAACATGAAACACAACAGCATATAGCCATGGCTGAGGCCGGCTAATAAACAGTTCCCACCACCTCGATACTCTCCCGCCATAACTATGGCATTCATGGGAGCCGAAGACTGATAGCCATCGTCGCATGCGAATCGGGACGGCATATTAATGCTGGTCTCAGACATTCCTTTACCCTTAATGACACCCACCTGCAGGCGCTCCTCCTCCCACATGGCCTTTTGTTCGATGATCATGGCGGGCAGGTGTCTTCGCTGCTTTGCCCACCCCAGTCCCATCACACTAAATGCAATTCGAATCACCCACATCCGGGTAATTAATAACTAATTATTAATATTAATAGTTAATAATTAATATTTAATAACTAATACTTAATATCAGATCCTAATAATTACTACTAAAAGATTAATTTTTATTAATAGTTTATATAATAGTATATTTAATTAATGGATTTATTAAAAGGTAATAATAAATAATAAATAATAACATTAGATAATAATAATTAATGATAATAGTAAAAGCTATTATCATAATTATTATTGTAAATGTTATAATTCATACCTAATAGTATTGAAAATTAATATTATGGAGAGTAACAGTGAAACTACTAACTACTAATTGCTAGAATAGGAGAGAGAAATCTAACCACTAAGCACTATACCTAAGATGTACTGGCGATCCTAATTTCTCTGATTAAGGGAAGCCAGCTTCCACCAATCTCAATACCATTTTCCTTGTTGAGATTTTGTGGATGTTTGATAATCTCATGAGCTTCTCTAATCTTTCGCCTATGATGTTTTTCTTCACATGCGATAATTGAAGCGTTTTCCAAGCAGACATGGTGCTTGGTTTTTGAGGAATGCTCTGCAAGGGAAGAAGTTCTAGACCTTTCATTCCTAATATCAGCTCCATGTTCCTTGAGTCTTGTCTGCAAGGATCGACCTATTTCACCAATGTAACTTTTTCCACATGAGCAGTCTATTTTATAGACTCCATTAAGCTGATGTCTATTAATATTATCCTTGACAGAACTCATACCTTGTCTAATAGTTCCAGGGGCTGAGAATCGCCTAATTATGTTTTTCTTTCTAAGGATTTTAGCAATCTTATCTGTCACTCCTTGAATATAAGGAAGAAAAACCCTCCCACACTAAGGTTGGTCTTGATCCTTAGGCTTATGAGATAACACACTCCTTTCAGTTCTCTCTATAGCTATTTTAATTTATTTTTCTTTGTAGCCTATACCTCTAAAGGCTGAGACTAAATCCTTATTTTCTTCATCCAAATGCTCAGAGTCAGAAATTCGAAGGGCTTAGATGGTGAGAGTGTTTAGAACACCAAAATTCTAGGCTGGGTGATGGTGGGAATCAACATGGAGGTAGTTTTCTGTGCGGGTTGACTTCCTGAAAACCTTATGTCCCAAAGAGCCATCCTCCTTCCTGATGATGAGCACATCTAAAAATGGGATGCTCATGTTTTCTTCAAGCTCCATAGTAAATTTTATTTGTGGAGAGATAGAGTTGAGGTGAACAAAAAACTTGTCAAGTTCTGTTTTACCATGAGTCCATTTTATATTGGTATCATTGACGAATCGCTTCTAGCAAGCTAGCTTTAAAGGGTATGATTCAAGGGATTTATTTTCAAAGTATTCCATGTATAAGTTGGCCACAATTGGTGAAAGGAGTGATCCCATTGCCACCCTAGATGTTTACTCAGAATATTCTCCTTGGAAGGTGAAAACAATTGATCATAAACAAATTTCAGCAAGTCTTGCAATCCTTGGATCAGTAACATCTTTTATAACGTGAATGGCTTCTTCAAGAGGGAACTTGGTGAATAAGGATACTACGTCAAAGCTAACAAGGATGTCATCAAGGTCTAACCTCTCATTTTTAATAAGATTTACAAAATCATGTGAGTCCATAATGAAAGAATTAGTATTCCCAACAAGGGGTTTAAGGATTTTAGCAACATACTTAGAGAGCTCATAGGTTGGGGAGCCAATGGTATTAACTATTGGTCTAAGACAAACAACCTCTTTATGGATCTTGGGTAAACCATAAATTCTAGGGATGTTTTCACAGGCAAGGATTAATTTTTTCTTTAACTTATCCTCAAGGTTGAAATTTGCAATTTTCTTTTTTACTTCCTTCATAATCTTGGGAATGGGATTATTGTTCAGCTTCTTGTAACTACCACATCTGAGGTGTTCATTCATTTTACACACATAGTCTTCTTTATCCAAGATCACCGCTTCCCCCCCGTTATCTTCCTTAAGAACCGCAATATTATAATTGTTTTGTAAGGATTTAAAGGCAATTTGTTCTTCTTTCCTTAGATTACTTTTGGGAGCTTTGGCTTTTGTCAAAATGAGGTAAAACTCTAGTCTTAGTGCTTCCTTATCCTCCAAAGAAAGATTATTAATCCCATCTTCTATGCTACATATCATTTTCTCAATAGGTAGGTTTTTAGGAGCAATTGCGAACCCTAAACCTTTGTTGAGGACACTCATGATTTCTGGATATAATTCATGGGAAGACAGATTAACCATTTTCCTTCTCAGCACTTTTACTGAAGAATTTCTGGCTTTTGGATTGGCCTTGTCGATGTCATCACCTTTTATTGTCTTACTGTTCTTATCTTGTTCACCAATTTCTTGGATTTTATTAACTTCTTCCCTGACAATCTTACATGGTTCTCTAATTAGCATAGCGTTCTTATTATCATCGATGCTTGAAGGTCGTAGGTATGAATCATTGTCTTTTTTGCTACCTGGAGGCCATAAGTCATTGTTGTCTGCCTGATGAAGATTGTTGTCTTCCTTGCTACCTCGAGGCCATAAGTCTTTGCTCTCTGTCTGATGAAGACTATTGTCTGCCTTATGAAGACTGCTGTTGCTGATGATGCCCTCAGCGAGTAAACACTAAACACTATTTGAACACTTGTTGCTACCTAGATTATGCGTAGTCTTAATCAACGGATTCGTAATCAATGCATTTGTTTAAACTTTACTTTCATTGTTTGAGCATATAGTGCTGCCTACGCTATGCTTAGCCCTATTATTTAATGAATCTTCATCTACAATGTCTAAGCTAGTGATGTCTATGCTCTGTGAAGTCAATGTATTAGTGCTGTCTATTCTTTGATAAGAGCTTGTATGACCTTTTGCCAATCATGTTTTTCTTCACGTGCAATAATTGAAGAATTTTCCAAGCAGACTTGGTGCTTGGTTTTTGAGGAATGCTCTGCAACGGCCAAAGTTCGAGACCTTTCATTCCTAATATCAGCTCCATGTTCCTTGAGTCTTGTCTGCAAGAATCGACCTATTTCATCAATGTAAATTTTTCCACATGAGCAATCTATTTTATAGACTCCCTTAAGCTGATGTCTATTAATATTATCCTTGATAGACCTCATACCTTGTCTAATAGTTCCAGGGGCTAAGAATTGCCTGATTATGTTTCTCTTTCTAAGTATTTTAGCAATCTTGTCTCTCACTCCTTGAATATAAGGAAGAAAAACCCTCACACACTGAGCTTGGTCTTGATCATTAGGCTCATGAGATAATACCTTTCTTTCAGCTCTCTCTATAGCTATTTTAATTTATTTTTCTTTGTAGCCTATACCTTTAAAACATGAGACTAAATTCTTCTTTTCTTCATCCAAATGCTCAAAGTCAGAGATTTGAAGGGCTCTTATGGAGAGAGTTTTTAGAACACCAAACTTCTTGGCTGGGTGATGGTGGGAATCAATGTGGAGGTAGTTTTCTATGTGGGTTGACTTCATAAAAACCATATGTCCTAAAGAGCCATCCTCCTTCCTGATGATGAGCACATCTAAAAATGGGATGCTCATGTTTTCTTCAAGCTCCATATTAAATTTTATTTCTGGAGAGATAGAGTTGAGGTGAATAAATAACTTGTCAAGTTCTGTTTTACCATGAGTCCATTTTTTATTGGTATCATCGACAAATCACTTCCACCAAGCTGGCTTTAAAGGGTATGATTGAAGGGCTTTCTTTTCACAGTATTCCATGAATAAGTTGGCCACAATTGGCGAATGGGGTGATCCCATTGCCACCCCAGATGTTTTCTCATAATATTATCCTTGGAAGGTGAAAACAATTGATCGTAAACAAATTTCAGCTAGTCCCTTATCTGCCTTAAGAACCACAATTTTATCATTGTTTCACAAGGATTTAAAGGCAATCTGTTCTTCTTTTCTTATATTACTTTTGGGAGATTTGGCGTTTCTCAAAATGAGGGAAAACTCTTGTCTTAGTGCTTCCTTATCCTCCAATGAAAGATTATTAATCCCATCTTCTATGCTACATATCATATTCTCAATAGGTAGGTTTTTAAGAGAAATTTCGAACCCTAAACCTTTGTTGAGGACACTCATGATTTCTGGATCTAATTCATATGAAGACAAATTAACCACTTTCCTTCTCAGCTCTTTTAATGAAGAATTGTTGGATTTTGGGTTGGCCTTGTCGATGTCACTGCCTTTTATTATCTTACTGTTCTTATCTTGTTCACCAATTTCCTGGATTTTATTAACTTCTTCCCTGACAATCTTGCACGGTTCTCTAATTACCATAATGTTCTTATTATCGTCGATGCCTGAAGGTCGTAGGTTTGAATCATTGTCGTTGTTGCTGGCTGGAGGCCGTAAGTCATTGTTGTCTACCTGATGAAGACTACTGTCTTCTTTGCTACCTGGAGGCTGTAAGTCTTTGTTGTCTGTCTAATGAAGACTGTTGTATGCCTTATGAAGACTGCTACTGCTGATGATGCCCTCGGTGACTAAGCACTGAACGTTGTCTGAACACCTGTTGCTGCCTACGTTATGCGTTGTCTTAATCAACAAATTCTTAATCAATGCATTTGTTTCACCATCGTTTTCACTGTTTGAGCACATAGTGCTGCCTACGCTATGCGTAGCCCTATTATTTAACGAATCTTCATCTACAATGTCTGAGCTAGTGCTGTATGTGCTCTGCGAAGTCAACGTATTAGTTTTATCTCTGCTAACCGACTTATTGCTACCTTTGTTATGTGTAGCCCTTAATGGATCAGTTTTAACCTTCAACATACTTGTTTCTTCACACTTGGTTCTGTCTTTGTTTAAACCTCTGATTGATGTTCTCGAATTGTTTTCTTTTTCAATCATTGTTAACAGGTTTTTTAACATGCTTGCCATCATTTTTATGGATCCATCAGACATCACAGAGATTGATGCTTCTAAACCTGCCGAATTTTCGATGGTATTTTTTGGTCTTCCATTTGGATTATCTTATTTACTTCTATAATACGATTTGTTTAATAATTTAGACAACTTCTTATGTTGTCTGGTTTGAGCAATGTGTCCTTCATTATTTGCTTTTAAAGCATCCCTGACATCAATTATAGACCAAAGATCTTTGTTGATGTTGTTGGCTAGTTTTAGGTGTGCTCAGAGTGCTAAGCACCCAAGATTATCCAGAGAAGCCCTAACCCTCTTAACTTCAGCCCAAATTACAATAATGCCTAATTGAAAAAATGCCTTGCTATTAAATTTGTTATGTAATCTATGCTTAATTTGGGCAAATTAGTGAATGAGATTACTGCCACGACAATTCTTAAGAAATTGAAGGTCTATGACTCCTTGCTATCCTAATCCTAAAATTTTCGAGTAAAATGATTTCACTCCATGTATCCCCTCTGCATAGGGAAATGATTCTAGATTTAAGACATCTGTGGTTTATATCTTCTAATTTAGTAACCGGAGAACCCACAGTAAAAACCATTTTTCGTCAACATTTCAAATCCCAACAGGGATCCATCATCAAGACATTCTTGAATGATGATAGTGGAAGAGCTTGAATGTGGGTATTAAAAAGATTTTAATAGTTTGAAGTGAGAAGATTTAAATGGATATCGGTTGTTTTAATCATTTTTATTTATTATTATCGTCATTTTTAAATAATTTTAAGAATTTTAAAGTATTTCCAAAAGACTGTTTATTAATGTAATGATAAAAAATACTTTGATTATTTAATCTTTAATTACTTAATCCTTATTACTAAATGTTTAAATTTATTATAAAGAGTTTAATTCAGTAAATAGATTCAATAGCAATCCAAATAATTAATCAAAATTATTATAATAAATATTTATTTACATTAAATATTAGTATTAATATTCAATATATATTAATAATAATATGTGAATATATAAATATTTAAATTATTATTACTAAAAAATAATATTAGTGTATTAATATTAAATATTAAATACTAAAGACATATTAATATTAATAATAATATTAATGTTAATGTATTAATAATAATTAATAATTAATAACTAATGATTAATATTAATAGCTAATAGTTCATATTTAATAATTAATACTTAATATTAGATCCTAATAATTACTGCCAAAAGATTAATTTTTATTCATAGTTTATTTAATAGTATTTTTAAATAATGGATTTATTTACATTAAATATTAGTATTAATATTCAATATATATTAATAATAATATGTGGATATATAAATATTTAAATTATTATTACTAAAAAATAATATTAGTGTATTAATATTAAATGTTAAATATTAAATATGAAATACTAAAAATTATATTAATATTAATAATAATATTAATTAATAATTAATAACTAATACTTAATATTAATAATTAATAATTAATATTTAATAATTAATACTTAATATCAAATCCTAATAATTACCGCTAAAAGTTTAATTTTTATTAATAATTTATTTCATAGTATATTTAATTAATGGATTTATTAAAAGGTCATAATAAATAATAAATAATAACATTTCATAATAATAATTAATGATAATAGTAATAGCTATTATCATAATTATTATTGTAAATGTTATAATTCATACCTAATAGTATTGAAAATTAATATTATGGAGAGTAATAGTGAAAGTAAAGCTACTAACTACTAATTGCTAGAATAGGAGAGAGAAATCTACCCACTGAGCGCTATACCTGAGATGTACTGGTGATCCTAATTTCTTTGATTAAGGGAAGCCAGCTTCCACTAATCTCAATACCATTGTCCCTGTTGAGATTATGTGGATGTTTGATAATCTCAAGAGCTTCTTTGATCTTTCGCCTATGATGTTTTTCTTCATGTGCGATAATTGAAGCGTTTTCCAAGCAGACATGGTGCTTGGTTTTTGAAGAATGCTCTGAAAGGGTCGAAGTTTGATACCTTTCATTCCTAATATGAGCTCCATGTTCCTTGAGTCTTGTATGCAAGGATCGACCTGTTTCACCAATTTAACTTTTTCCACATGAGCAGTCTATTTTATAGACTCCCTTAAGCTGATGTCTATTAATATTATCCTTGACAGATCTCATACCTTGTCTAATAGTTCCAAAGGCTGAGAATTGCATGATTATGTTTCTCTTTCTAAGGATTTTAGCAATCTTGTCTGTCACTCCTTGAATATAAGGAAGAAAAATCCTCCCACACTGAGGTTTGTCTTGATCCTTAGGCTTATGAGATAACACCTTTCTTTCAGCTCTCTCTATAGCTATTTTAATTTCTTTTTCTTTGTAGCCTATACCTTTAAAAGCTGAGACTAAATGCTTCTTTTCTTCATCCAAATGCTCAGAGTCAGAAATTCAAAGGGCTCTGATGGTGAGAGTGTTTAGAACACCAAACTTCTGGGCTAGGTGATGGTGGGAATCAGCATGGAGGAAGTTTTCTGTGTGGGTTGACTTCCTGAAAACCTTATGTCCCAAAGAGCCATCCTCCTTCCTGATGATGAGCACATCTAAAAATGGGATGCTCATGTTTTCTTCAAGCTCCATAGTAAATTTTATTTCTGGAGAGATAGAGTTGAGGTGAATAAAAAACTTGTCAAGTTCTGTTTTACCATGAGTCCATTTTGTATTGGTATCATCGACGAAGCGCTTGCGCTAAGCTGGCTTTAAAGGGTATGATTCAAGGGTTTTATTTCCAAAGTATTCCATGTATAAGTTGGCCACAATTGGTGAAAGGGGTGATCCCATTGCCACCCCAAATGCTTGGTCATAATATTCTCCTTGGAAGGTGAGAACAGTTGATCATAAACAAATTTTAGCAAGTCTTGTAGTTCCTGGCTCAGTAACATCTTTTATAACCTGATTGGCTTCATCAAGAGGGATCTTGGTGAATAAGCATACTACATCAAAGCTAACAAGGATGTCATCAGTGTCTAACCTCTCATTTTTAATAAGATTTACAAAATAATGTGAGTCCTTAATGAAAGAATCAGTATTCCCAACTAGGGGTTTGAGGGCTTTAGCAACATACTTAGCGAGCTCATAGGTTGGGGAGCCAATGGTATTAACTATTGGTCTAACAGGAACACCCTCTTTATGGACCTTGGGTAAACCATAAATTCTAGGGATGGTTTAACAAGAAGGGATTAATTTTTTTCTTTAACTTATCCTCAAGGTTGGAATCTTCAATTGTCTTTTTTACTTCCTTCATAATATTGGGAATGGGATTATTGTTCAGCTTCTTGTAACTACCACATCTCAGGTGTTCATTCAATTTACATACATAGTCTTCTTTATCGAAGATCACCGCTACCCCTCCCTTATCTACCTTAAGAACCACAATTTTATCATTGTTTCGCAAGGATCTAAAGGCAAGTTGTTCTTATTTTCTTAGATTACTTTTGGGGGCTTTGGATCTTCTCAAAATGAGGTAAAACTGTTGTCTTAGTGCTTCCTTATCCTCCAACGAAATATTATTAATCCCATCTTCTATGCTACATATCATATTCTCAATAGGTAGGTTTTTAGGAGTAATTGCGAACCCTAAACCTTTGTTGAGGACACTCATGATTTCAAGATCTAATTCATGGGAAGACATATTAACCACTTTCCTTCTCAGCTCTTTTACTGAAGAATTTCTGGCTTTTGGGTTGGCCTTGTCGATGTCACTGGCTTTTATTATCTTATTGTTCTTATCTTGTTCACCAATTTCCTGTATTTTATTAACTTCTTCCCTAACAAACTTACATGGTTCTCTAATTACCAGAACATTGTTATTATCGTCGATGCCTGAAGGTCATAGGTATGAATCATTGTTGTTGTTGCTTCCTGGAGGCCATAAGTCATTAATGTCTGCTTGATGAAGATTGCTGTGTTCGTTGCTTCTTAGAGGCCATAAGCCTTTGTTGTTTGTTTGATGAAGACTGTTTTCTGCCTTATGAAGACTATTGTTGCTGATGATGCCCTCGGTGACTAAACACTGAACGATGTCTAAACACCTGTTGCTACCTACGTTATGCGTAGTCTTAATCAACACATTCTTAATCAATGCATTTGTTTCTCCTTCGCTCTCACTGTTTGAGCATCGGCTTATTTCTGCCTTTGTTATGTGTAGCCCTTAATGGATGAGTTTTAACCTTCAACGTACTTGTTTCTTCATGCTTGGTTCTGTCTTTTTCTAAACCTCCGATTGATGTTCTTGAATTGTTTTCTTTTTCAATCACTGTTAACATGTTTTTTAACGCGCTTGCCATCATTTTTATGGATCCATCAGACATCACAGAGCCTGATGCTTCTGAACCTGCCAAATTTTCGGTGGTATTGTTGGGTCTTCTATTTGGATTATCTTCTTTACTTCTGAACCTACCGAATTTTCGATGGTATTGTTGGGTCTTCCATTTGGATTAACTTCTTTACTTTTGTAATACAACTTGTTTAATAATTTAGACAGCTTCTTGCGTTGTCTGGTTTGAGCAATGTGTCCTTCATTATTGGCTTTTAGAGTAGCCCTAGCATCAATTACAGACCAAAGATCTTTGTTGATGTTGTTCGCTAGTTTTAGCTATACTAGAGCGCCCAAGATTATCCAAAGAATCCCTAACCCTCTTAATTTCTGCCCGAATTAGAGTAATGCTTAATTGAAAAAATGACTTGCTATTAAATTTGTTATGTAATCTATGGTTAATTTGCCCAAATGAGGGAATGAGATTATTGTCATGACAATTCCTAAGAAATTGAAGGTCTGCAACTCTTCTTGCTATCTTCACCCTAAAGTTTTTGAGTAAAATGATTTCAATCCACCTATCCCCTCTACATAGAGAAATGATTTTGGATTTAAGACATCTATGGTTTATATCTTCTAATTTAGTAACCAGAAAACCCACAATAAAAACCATTTTTCGTCAACGTTTCAAATCCCAACAGGGATACATCATCAGGACGTTCTTTAATGATGATAGTAGAAGAGCTTGAATGAGGGTATTAAATAGTTTTTAATAGTTTGACGTGAGAAGATTTAAATGGATGTCGGTTGTTTTAATCATTTTTATTTATTATTAACCTTATTTTTAAATAATTTTAAAAATTTTAAAGCATTTCCAACAGATTATTTATTAATGTAATAATAAAAAATAGTTGGATTATTTAATCTTTATTACTAAATGCTTAAATTTATTATTAAGAGTTTAATTTAGTTAATAGATTCAATAGTAGATCCAAATAATAATTAATCAAAATTATTACAATAAATATTTATTTAAATTAAATATTAATATTAATATTCAATATATATTAATAATAATATTTGAATACATAAATATTTAAATTATTATTACAAAAAATAAAATTAGTGTATTGATATTAAATATTAAATATTAAATACTAAAAATTATATTAATATTAATAATAATTAATATTAATAGTTAATAATTAATATTTAATAATTAATACTTAATATCAGATCCTAATAGTTACTCCTAAAAGATTAATTTTTATTAATAGTTTATTTAATAGTATATTTAATTAATGGATTTATTAAATGGTCATAATAAATAATAGATAATATCATTACATAGTAATAATTAATGATAATAGTAAAATCTATTATCATAATTATTATTGTAAATGTTATAATTCATACCTAATAGTATTGAAAATTAATATTATGGAGAGTGAGAGTGAAACAGCTAACTACTAATTGCTAGAATAGGAGAGAGAAATCTACCCACTGAGCGCTATACCTGAGATGTATTGGTGATCCTAATTTCTTTGATTAAGCGAAGCCAGCTTCCACTAATCTCAATACCATTGTCTGTGTTGAGATTTTGTGGATGTTTGATAATCTGAAGAGCTTCTCTGATCTTTCGCCTATGATGTTTTTCTTCAGGTAAGATAATTGAAGCGTTTTCCAAGCAGGCATGGTGCTTGGTTTTTGAGGAATGCTTTGCAAGGGCTGAAGTTCGAGACATTTCATTCCTAATATCAACTCCATGTTCCTTAAGTCTTGTCTGCAAGGATCGATCTGTTTCACCAATGTAACTTTTTCCACATGAGTAGTCTATTTTATAGACTCCCTTAAGCTGATGTCTATTAATATTATCCTTGACAGACCTCATACCTTATCTAATAGTTCCAGGGGCTAAGAATTGCGTGATTATGTTTCTCTTTCTAAGGATTTTATCAATCTTATCTGTCACTCCTTGAATATAAGGAAGAAAAACCCTCACTCACTGAGGTTGGTCTTGATCCTTAGGCTTTTAAGATAACACATTTCTTTTAGCTCTCTCTATAGCTATTTTAATTTCTTTTTCTTTGTAGCCTATACCTTTAAAAGCTAAGACTAAATTCTTCTTTTCTTCATCTAAATGCTCATAGTCAAAAATTCGAAGGGTTCTGATGGCGAGAGTGTTTAGAATACCAAACTTTTGGGCTAGGTGATGGTGGGAATCAACGTGGAGGTAGTTGTCTATGTGGGTTGACTTCCTGAAAACCTTATGTCCCAAAGAGCCATCCTCCTTCCTGATGATGAGCACATCTAAAAATGGGATGCTCATGTTTTCTTCAAGCTGCATACTAAATTTTATTTCTGGAGAGATAGAGCTGAGGTGAATAAAAAACTTGTCAAATTCTGTTTTACCATGAGTCCATTTTGTAATGGTATCATTGACGAATCGCTTCCACCAAGCTAGGTTTAAAGGATATGATTCAAGGGCTTTATTTTCAAAATATTCCATGTATAAGTTCACCAAAATTGGTGAAAGGGGTGATCCCACTGCCACCCCAGATGTTTGCTCATAATATTTTCCTTGGAAGGTGAAAACAGTAGATCGTAAACGAATTTTAGCCAGTCTTTTAGTTCCTCGATTAGTAACATCTTTTATAAACTGAATGGCGTCATCAAAGGGGATCTTGGTGAATAAAGATACTACGTCAAAGCTAACAAGGATGTCATCAGGGTCTAAACTCTCATTTTTAATAATATTTACAAAATCATGTGAGTTCTTGATGAAAGAATCAGTATTCCCAACAAGGGGTTTAAGGATTTTAGCAACATACTTAGCAAGCTCATAGGTTGGGGAGCCAATGGTATTAACTATTGGTCTAAGAGGAACACCCTCTTTATGGATCTTGGGTAAACCATAAATTCCAGGGATGGTTTCACAAGAAAGGATTAATTTTTTCTCTAACTTATCCTCAAGGTTGGAATCTGCAATTATCTTTTTTAATTCCTTCATAATATTGGGAATGGGATTATTTTTCAACTTCTTGTAACTACCACATCTGAGGTTTTCATCCATTTTACATACATAGTCTCCTTTATCCAAGATCACCGTTGCCCCTCCCTTATCTGCCTTAAGAGCCACAATTTTATCATTGTTTTGCAAGGATTTAAAGGCAATTTGTTCTTCTTTTCTTATATTACTTTTGGGAGATTTAGCTTTTCTCAAAATGAGGGAAAACCTTTGTCTTACTACTTCCTTATCCCCCAACGAAATATTATTAATCCCATCTTCTATGCTACATATCATATTTTCAATAGGTAGGTTTTTAGGAGCAATTGCGAACCCTAAACCTTTCTTGAGGACACTCATGATTTTTGTATCTAATTCATGGGAAGACAGATTAACCACCTTCCTTCTCAGCTCTTTTACTAAGAATTGTTGGCTTTTGGGTTGGCCTTGTCGATGTCACTGCCTTTTATTATCTTACTGTTCTTATCTTGTTAACCAATTTCCTAGATTTTATTAACTTCTTCCCTAACAATCTTATACGGTTCTCTAATTAACATAGTGTTCTTATTATCATCGATGCCTGAAGGTCATAGGTATGAATCATTATCGTTGTTGTTTCCTGGAGGCTGTAAGTCATTGTTGTCTGCTTGATGAAGATTACTGTCTTCGTTGCTACCTGGAGGCCGTAAGTCCTTTCTATCTGTCTGATGAAGACTATTGTTTGCCTTATGAAGACTTCTGCTCCTGATGATGCCCTTGGCCAGTAAACACTAAATGATGTCTGAAAACCTATTGCTACCTATGTTATGCGTAGTCTTAATCAACGCATTCTTAATCAATGCATTTGTTTCACCTTCGCTTTCATTGTTTGAGCACATAGTGCTGCCTATACTATGCGTAGCCCTATTATTTAATGGATCTTTATCTACAATCTCTGAGCTAGTTCTATTTGCGCTCTGCGAAGTCAACTTATTAGTTTTATCTCTGCTAACCGGCTTATTGTTGCCTTATTTATGTGTAGCCCTTAACAGATCAGTTTTAACCTTCAACATACTTGTTTCTTCACACTTGGTTTCATCTTTGTCTAAACCTCGGATTGATGTTCTCAAATTGTTTTCTTTTTCAATCATTGTTAACAGGTTTTTTAACACCCTTACCATCGTTTTTATGGATCCATCAGACATCGGCCACTAAACACTAAATGGTGTCTGAACACCTATTGCTACCTACGTTATGCGTAGTCTTAATCAACGCATTCTTAATCAATGCATTTGTTTCACCTTCACTTTCATTATTTGAGCACATATTGTTGTCTATGCCATCCGTAGCCCTATTATTTAACAGATCTTCATCTACAATCTCTAAGCTAGTGCTGTCTACGCTCTGCAAAGCCAACGTATTAGTTTTATCTCTGCTAGTTTGCTTATTGCTACCTTCATTATGTGTAGCCCTTAACGGATCAATTTTAACCTTCAACATACTTGTTTCTTCACGCTTGGTTTTGTCTTTGTCTAAACCTCCGATTGATGTTCTCGAATTGTTTTCTTTTTGAATCACTGTTAACAGGTTTTTAACATGCTTGCCATCGTTTTATGGATCCAGGAGACATTGCAGAGCCTAGTGCTTTTGAACCTGCCGAATTTTTTATGGTATTGTTGGGTCTTCCATTTGGATTATCTTCTTTACTTCTGAACCTGCCGAATTTTCGATGGTATTGTTGGGTCTTCTGTTTGAATTATCTTCTTTACTTTTGTAATACGACATGTTTAATAATTTATACAGCTTCTTGCGTTGTCGGGTTTGAGCAACGTGTCCTTCTTTATTCGCTTTTACAGTAGCCCTGACATCAATTAGAGACCAAAGATCTTTGTTGATCCTGTTGGCTAGTTTTAGGTGTGCTCAAAGCGTTGAGCATCCAAGATTATCTAGAGAAGCCCTAACCCTCTTAATTTCAGCCCGAATTAGAGTAATGCTTAATTGAAAAAATGCCTCGTTATTAAATTTGTTATGTAATCTATGGTTAATTTGTGCAAATGAGGGAATGAGATTACTGTCATGACAATTCTTAAGAAATTGAAGGTCTGTAGCTCTTCTTGCTATCTTCACCCTAAATTTTTCAAGTAAAATGATTTCACTCCATGTATCCCCTCCGCATAGGGAAATGATTCTGGAATTTAAGCCATCTGTGGTTTATATCTTCTAATTTAGTAACCGGAGAACCCATAGTCAAAACCATTTTTCGTCAACGTTTCAAATCCCAATAGGGGTCCATCATTAGGACATTCTTGAATAATGATAGTAGAAGAGCTTGAATGTGGGTATTAAATAGCTTTTAATAGTTTGAAGTGAGAAGATTTAAATGTTGGCTGTTTTAATCATTCTTATTTTTTCTACGTAAATACTAATTCTATTAAAAAAGAGAAAAATATGTACATGGAGGTCGAGACCTCAGAGGGGGCAGAGGCCAGCCCTCAGCCAGAGATTCCGAGACATACATATCCTACTATCTACCATTTCCAGATTACAGACTTCAAAAACTTGATTTGTTAGACAGTGACCCACTAAAAAATAATTATGTTCTGAGTCTAACATATCATAGCTATCGCCAACAGAGGCTTTACTGATACGCATGCTGTCATGCCCATCATGGACAAAAAGAGGCAAAATAGAACTCATCAAACCCAGAGTTGTTGCTACAAATTAAGGACAGGTTGGCTAGCACCAAAATCTTAAACAAGAACTAAGACCAGACCCATGACCAGAGACCCAAAAACAAAGACACATAGCAAAAAATCAAACAGAGTGAAGGCGAGAATGCCACCCGTCGGTGATGAACCAGCCTCAATCTGCATGTTGCGGAGAGTCGGGCATGTCCTTTTACATGCCTGCACGATGAGTCAGTCCACAAGCAAGGATCTCGTGCTGAGTTGAATCGGCTGGATGCGGAGGCGCTTCAGGAATAGGGGAATCTTCCTGCATATTGTCTGCATTAAGCACAACCCCGGCCATCTCCCCCTGAAGGACGTTGTCTTCCTGAGATTGAGAGGTGGTGGTGTGGGCTGAGCTGTTGGGATTGTCCTCTTCCTCAGCAAGAATAACCGTGATACTAGCAAACAAAACTGGCATGTTGAGCCTGCTATGGAAGGTGAACCGGGTAGTTTGAAAGGAATTGTGCGGGAGAGGCCCAGCATGGCCAGAGGGCGGTGAGGACGGGGAGGCCGAAGCAATGGGGATGACATTCTGAGGAGCAGACCGAGAGGCTCTGCCTCTGTTACCTGTGTTACCTCCTCGGCGAGAGACTCCTCGACGGTGAGGCATTCTCGAAATTACAGAACAATTGAGAAAGGGAAGATGATAGAGCTGACGGGAGAGGGACTGAGCGCAGAGGAACCCGGCGATACCAAATAACCAGGCGAGCTTCCAGAAAATCTGAGTGAGGCAGGGGTGTGGGAAGAACAACGGGAGGAGGTGAAAAGAACCAGGAGCGATGGTGTGAACCAAATACCGAGCCATACATAAAACCTTGAGCATGAACTCTCGAACCAGGCGCACATTAATGCCAATCTCTGCGACCAACATTCTGTCCAGCAGCCAAATAAATGTGCATGGCATGGAGATCTACAGCCTTCGTCCACCAGCCAGGTGCAGGGCCAGCTGCCTGCCTTGAGCGAGCCCTCATAAATGCAGCACATTAACACCCGCATCCGGGTGTGTGTCATCCTCCTGAAGCATGTCATTCTTCACAATATTCTGGAACTCAGAGAGTTGATCCTCGGAGGCTATGCCAGAGATTGAGCCTACAAAGAGATCTACCCCAATTTCCACTCCTATATTAGCAAGAAAATCAGCAAGCTTGTTTCCTTCCCTCTTAGTGTGCATGAAGGAAATTACTTGATGTTGAGAAAGCCATCTGTTTATTAGCTCGAGCCTTTGAGCCATCCTCCAACTGTTACTGACCTTATGTATGGGGGATCCCTGCATTATTTTTGTGACCATATTTATGATGATTTGCGAGTCCCCTTCTATGATAAGTGGAAAAAAACTTTTGTCCTGAGCCAGGGTGAGGCCTCGCCATAGTCCTTCCAATTCCACTGAGTTGTTGGAGTCCCAACCTTTTGAGCCAAGAAAGATGAGTTGAGGAGTGCCATAATGATCCCTGAAGACCCCCCCATAACCTGCTTTTCCCGAATTACCCTTTGAAGCTCCATCGAAGTTGAGCTGGAACATGTTGCTGGGCGGCGGAGTCCACTTTGCTGACTTTTGTTTCTTCTTAGTAGGATTGTTTTTAAGGGTAGGCTGTTGATTTAAATGTATCTTCCAATTGTCCCATACTGATTGTTCCTGCGGCAATGAAGGAAAATCTTCTGGGGACTAGTCTTTAATGGATAATGACTCCTTAATGTTCTGATGTAATTTGGTCCATATCTTCTCTATAGACATAGATTGATCCTTAAAAACTCTTCTGTTCCACTCCTTCCAGATATTCCACATCAGTAGACCAGGAATAAGCTGCCATAGTGTGTTGCGGAGTTTGCTTTGATATGGCTCGTGACTCCAATTGCGAATAGTAGCTCTGATATCCCCTTGCACTTTGCCTTCTTTTTGGCATCGGAAGGCAACCTTTTCCCACAGCTTCCGTCCTATTTGACAGGTATGCATTAGATGTATAGCTGATTCCTCTTCTTGCTTACAGTTGAGACATATAGATGGGCTAGAGAAGCTTCTTTTTCTAAGATTATCCCATGTGAGAATTTTATTGTGACATAGGAGCCATAGAAAAGTAGACACCTTTGGCCAGTTTGAGGAATGCCAAATTTTATCCCATAAAGTGTCTTTGATTATCCATTCTTTGATAATTATCTTATATGCTTCCCTTGTGGTGAAAGTCCCTCTCTCTTCATATCCCCATCTTAGTATGTCCGATCCTTCTGAGATAAGGATTTTCCGTGTTTGTAATTCTAAGGAAAGAGATAGCTGAGTTTGCTCAGAGCCGTGCATCATGATTTGATTGGCATCCATCCATTGTCTATATCCCTGTGTGGAAGAGGGGTCCCAGAACTAATTAACCGTTGCTAACTGATTTATGTCTTGCTCTGGTAAGGGAAGGTTAGAGAGTGTATCCTTTATCTTTGGGAGCTGCTGCCAGGAGTCTTCCCAAAATCTTGCTATGTTGCCGCTCTTAACTTCCCAGAAGCTATGCTTTTGTATTAGATCTCTATGTTGAATGGCCGAATTCCAAATTACAAACCCCATGCTTACTTCTGTCATCTGAATTCTTTCTTCAATAGGGCTATTATTCGCATATTTTGTTGTCCAAAGGGAGGCCCAGGGGGTGTTAGGATTTGCAAGCCACCTCCACCATATTCTAGATCCCATTGCCTTATTACTGTGCCCTGAATCTCTTAGCCCAATGCCCCCAGCCTTCTTCGAAAGACATACATTATCCCATTTAACCAGAACCCACTTTCGATTAGGGCCTGAACTGCCCCATAAGAATTTGCGCTGGAGATTCTTTATCTCCTTGAGAACCCATTTAGGAGCTGCAAGAATAGAGAAGAGATACAGGGGCATGGAATGGAGAACCGCCTTAAGGAGAACAAGTCTGTTGGCCATATTAAGAGCTCTATGAGTCCAGAGGAAAAGCTGTGCCTCTAGCTTTTCTAACAGGTTTTTCCAAGAGGAGTGCTTGAGGGCCGAGGCTATTAAGGGAGCTCCAAGGTATTTGGAGGGAAGGGAAGCAATGGTAAAACCAAGAATACGTGCAATTGCTTTTTGAGTGGGAGCAGGGGTGTTAAAGAAGAAGATTTTAGATTTGACACGATTGATAAGGGCTCCGGACGCATCAGAGAAGTTCAATAGGAGGGTTTTGAGAAGGCGAGCTTCTTGGACTGAGGGATGACCAAAAAACATGTTATCGTCCACAAATTGTTGGTGGGAGTAGGCAGGAGAATTATTGAAAGATAGGCCTTTGAGATGCTGGGAAAGCAGGGCAGAATTTAGACTCCTACCTAGTCCTTCTGCCATAATAACAAAAAGAAAAGGTGAAAGGGGATCTCCCTGCCTGATACCCCTGGAAGGACGAAACGTAGCCGAAGGGATACCATTGATAAGCACAGAAAAGAATGAGGAAGACAAAAGATTGATAATCCATCTGACCCAGGACGGGGCAAAGCCAAAGGCAGTAAGAATTTTTTGAATGTAAACCCAGCTGATACTATCAAAAGCTTTGGACAAATCGATTTTAAGCAACATACCTGGTTTTTTGGTTTGCTTCAAAGAGTGGATTATTTCATGAGTTAAAATGATCCCGTCCGTTATCTGTCGGCCTTCTACATAACCAGATTGCTCGGGCGAGATAATGAGAGGGAACAGTGGTTTCAGTTTGGTAGCTATCACTTTTGAGACAATTTTATAGATGATGTTGCATAGAGAAATCGGTTTGTACTTGTCTGGAGTATTGGATTCTTCTGCCTTGGGTATTAAAGCGATGAAGGTGGCATTCAGCCCTGGGTACATCCACCGTAAGGTGCGAGATTCCTCCACAACTTGCCAAACCTCCACTTTGATAAGATCCCAAAAGTTATGAAAAAAGTTGGATGTGAATCCATCCGGACCCGGCGCTTTCCCTACTTTCAACTGATGAACAACATCTTCGACTTCCTGCATACTTGTGGGCTTGAGGAGGAGAAGATTATGCTCCTCTGTAATTAATTTTGGAATGTTCCTTAGAATCTTGTTTATAGCAGGCATTCTATCTATGCTGGGTTCTTGGTGAGCTTTCTTAAAGTATCTGAGAAACTCATCTTCAATGCGTTCATGCGTCTCAATTCTGTCTCCCTGCTCGTTTTTGATATGGGAAATGTAATTATTCATTCTGCACTGCATTGTAGTTTTATGAAAAAAATTTGTATTCTTTTCCCCGTCCTTGAACCATCTGATCCTCGATTTCTGCCTCCAAAGGGTTTCCTCCTATTGAGCTCTATCTAGAATTTGGGATTCGATATCTTGTTCCTTCTTTATGAGTTCCTCGGAGTGTCCTTCGGTGATGATCCTTTGCTGGACAATATTCATTTCTTGATTGAGAGCAGCCCGTGCTTTAAAAATATTTCCAAAAGTGGTGTTATTCCAGTGTTTGATTTCTCCTTTGAGGTGCTTTAGTTTCTGCTAGAATATAGACATCTTGGTACCACTAGTGGGATTGAACTTGAGCCAAGTTGATCTAACAAATTCATAGAAATCCGGATGAGTTAACCAGAATGCCTCAAACCGGAAGGGACGCCTAATATTGTTACCTGGCCGGTTCCATTGGAGAGCTATGGGCCAGTGGTTTGAACCTGATACTGGAAGGATGGAGGCAATGAATTCCCCTCCCAGGTGAGTTGCATTGTCTGATATTAGAAATCTATCGAGATGCGAAGCTATCTGTTGCAATCCCTCTCTTTTATTGTTCCAAGTGAACATGTCGTTGTTTGAAGGAAGATCTACCAGCCAGTTGTTTTGAATAAAGTCTTTCAGTAGGTTCCCATCTCTGTTCGTTCTGCTTCTGCCTCCCTGCTTTTCCTCCATTCTTGCTATCATGTTAAAATCTCCTCCAGATATCCAAAGCGGGTATAGCCTACTTGAGTTAAGCTCCGACAGAGTATCCAGAATTTCAGCTTTGTGTATGGTTTCCTGAGGGAAATATACATTAGTTATATGACCATGAGTGTTGGTACCAATTATATGAAATATTGCCTGAATGAAGTTCTTGTTTGCATGTATATTATCGAGTTGAATTACTCGTGCATCCCAGAGAATTTCCAGTCCTCCCGATGCCCCTTGAGCATCAACAGCTGTTACTAGCCCTCCTGGCCAGGCTTTCGCTGCTATTTTTTCCAAAACTGTCGAATTGCATTTAGTTTCTTGCAAAAAGAGTATATTTGGTTTTTCCTGCGTAAGAATATTTTTTAATAATCTGCCTTTCCTAGGGCCGTTGAGCCCCCTTATGTTCCATGATATCAGCTTCATTGAGAAGGATTGGGATTGATATTAAAGTACTTGGTTAGCTTGGCGTACCTACCTGACTCAACTATCACTTCGCCTATCTTGATGGTTCTTTCAAGGGTTGTTTTTCTTCCTCGCTTCTTACTATCTTTGGTGATGAACTTGCCATCCCATTGACTTCCAATCTGGACTCCTAGAGAGTATTTCTTTTGTGCTCGATTGAGGACCTCCACCAGGTTATCCACTTGCCGGTCTGGTATTTTGTCAAAGTTCCCTGTCTTGCATGCTTGCTCGAGTCCTAGGATATCCAGTTCACCAATATCAATATTCTCAGGGTCTTCTTCCATGATCTGGGGTTCTTGAGAGGCTTCCTCTCTTTCCTTCAGCGACTTGGAGCTTGGTTCAGGATTATCAACTTCCATTCCTTGAAAATGCCAGGATTGGGTTTTGGTTTGGGTTTGAAGGGTTGATTTATTGAATAAGATATCCCTTGGTTGCTATGAAGTTCTCTCCAGCTGCTCTTTGTTGGTTTCTTTGACATTTTGAGGTCCATTATCAGGATCTTGCATATCATTACTGGCTAGGGCCTCAAAGCTGTTACTCGTTGAGGGTTTTGACATATTAACTTGATTGGTCTTGGGATTGGATGTGGATTTTTTGTTCCCTCTTCTATGGTTTATCACTTTGGTAAAACCGTCAGACATTTGGTTATCTGAGCTCAATTGAGGAGGGGGTTTCCTGTTCAAAGGACAATCTCCGTAGAGATGTCCTAGATCATGGCATTTCCTGCATCTAAATGGTATGTGCTCATAATCTATTAATTGAATCCATTCAACATCTTCATGGAAGAGACTTATCGTGTCTGGCAGGGCTTGCTTGAGGTCCATATAAATGCAGATCCGGGCATAAGACGTGTATCTGCATAATTTTGTTTCCTCGGCCACTTTGACGAATTCGCCCAAAGAATTTCCAATCTCTTGGAGGGAGTTTTCTTCCTAATATTCCCAAGGAAGTGAGTACAGCCTTATCCAAACTGGAGCATAACTAAGTTCTTCCTTGTCTGGATTGAATCGTTCAACCCACCCTTTGAGATATAGTCCTGGAGAATTGAAAAAATAAGGACCCCATCCAGAATCCTATTGCGATCTTCCAAGCAGTTAAAAACGGTAGTGAAAAACCCCTTTGGACCTAAATGCAGAGTGATGTGTCCCTTTGGGTTCCATTTGGTGCTTATCCAGCTCCTTAACGCTCTCTCAGTTGGCCATATTCCATTAAACTTGCCAATCAGCGCATGATCTCTCATGAATTGTATTCTGGCATTGATTCGGTGATTGGGAAATTCCACTTTTGGCCTGTGAGTTGCCACCGGTCTGCATGTGGAGGAACTTGCTTTATTTTTGTCTTTCTGACCTTGTTCATTGTCCTGTTGCTTGCTGCTGTCCGTATTGCCCTCATTCTGTCTGTTTTCTTTGTCAAAGTCTTCCGTCTGCTGCTTTTGGCTGTCCTTTTTTGGGGGAGGCGCATCGCCCTCCCCCTGAGGGGGCTGCATTCTTCTTCGCGCTTATGGCAGGATCACGAGAACCACCAATCCGCCCTGATTCCTTCAGTACTGAGCTTTGCCTGTCAAGCCTGCCGTAGCAGGGGCTGCAGAAACCCTAGGACGGGTTACAGAAACCCTAGTTCACCTCCGCCGCTCCTTCTCCCTCACACCAGACATGATTTTTGTACATAATCTTTACAGAATATGTTTTAATCATTCTTATTTATTATTATCCTTATTTTTAAATAATTTTAAGAATTTTAAAGTATTTCCTACAGATTATTTATTAATGTAATAATAAAAAATAGATTGATCATTTAATATTTAATTATTTAATCTTTATTACTAAATGTTTAAATTTATGATTAAGAGTTTAATTCAGTTAATAGATTAAATAGGAGATCCAAATAATAATTAATCAAAATTATTATAAAAAATATTTATTTACATTAAATATTAGTATTAATATTCAATATATATTAATAATAATACGTGAATATATAAATATTTAAATTATTATTACTAAAAAATAATATTAGTGTATTCCTATTAAATATTAAATACTTTAAATATATTAATATTAAAAATAATATTAATGTTAATGTATTAATAATAATTAATAATTAATAAATAATAATTAATATTAATATTAATAGTTAATAATTCATATTTAATAATTAATACTTAATATCAGATCCTAATAATTACTGCTAAAAGATTAATTTTTATTAATAGTTTATTTAATAGTATTTTTACTTAATGGATTTATTTACATTAAATATTAGTATTAATATTCAATATATATTAATAATAATATGTGAATATATAAATATTTAAATTATTATTACTAAAAAATAATATTAGTGTATTAATATTAAATATTAAATATTAAATACTAAAAATTACATTAATAATAATAATAATAATAATAATTAATAACTAATAACTAATAATTAATAATTAATATTAATAGTTAATAATTAATACTTAGTATCAGATCCTAATAATTACTACTAAAAGATTAATTTTTATTAATAGTTTATTTAATAGTATATTTAATTAATGGATTTATTAAAAGGTCATAATAAATAATGAAAAATAACATTACATAATAATAACTAATGATAATAGTAAAAGCTATTACCATAATTATTATTGTAAATGTTATAATTCATACCTAATAGTATTGAAATTAATATTATGGAGAGTAACAGTGAAACTACTAACTACTAACTGCTAGAGTAGGAGGTGAGAAATCTACCCGCTGAGCGCTATACTTGAGATTTACTGGTGATCCTAGTTTCTCTGATTAAGGGAAGCTCGCTTCCACTAATCTCAATACCATTGTCCTTATTGAGATTTTTTGGATGTTTGATAATCTCAAGAGCTTTTCGCCTATGATGTTTTTCCTCATGTGCGATAATTGAAGCATTTTCCAAGCAGACATGGTGCTTGGTTTTTGCGGAATGCTCTACAAGGGCCAAAGTTCGAGACCTTTCATTCCTAATATCAGCTCCATGTTCCTTGAGTCTTATCTACAAGGATTGACCTGTTTCACCAATGTAACTTTTTCCACAAGAGCAGTCTATTTTATAGACTCCCTTAAGCTGATGTCTATTAATATTATCCTTCACAGGCCTCATACTTTGTCTGATAGTTCCTGGGGCTGAGAATTGCGTGATTATGTATCTCTTTCTAAGGATTTTAGTAATCTTGTCTGTCACTCCTTGAATATAAGGAAGAAAAACCCTCACACACTGAGGTTGGTCTTGATCCTTAGGCTCATGAGATAAGACCTTTCTTTCAGCTCTCTCTATAGCTATTTTAATTTCTTTTTCTTTGTAGCCTATACCTTTAAAAGCTGAGACTAAATGCTTCTTTTCTTCATCCAAATGCTCAAAATCAGAAATTCCAAGGGCTTTGATGGCAAGAGTATTTAGAACACCAAATTTTTGGGCTAGGTGATGGTGGGAATCAACATGGAGGAAGTTTTCTATGTGGTTTGACTTCCAAAAAACCATATGTCCCAAAGAGCCATCCTCCTTGATGATTACCACATCTAAAAATGGGATGCTCATGTTTTCTTCAAGCTCCATAGTAAATTTTATTTGTGGAGAGATAGAGTTGAGGTGAATAAAAAACTTGTCAAGTTCTATTTTACCATGAGTCCATTTTGTATTGGTATCATCGACGAATTGCTTCCACCAAGTTGGCCTTAAAGGGTATGATTCAAGGGCTTTCTTTTCAAAGTATTCCATGTTTAAGTTGGCCACAATTGGCGAAAGGTGTGATCCCATTGCCACCCGAGATGTTTGCTCGTAATGTTCTCCTTGGAAGGTGAAAACAATTGATCGTTAAACAAATTTCAGTTAGTCTTGCAGTTCCTGGATTAGTAACATCTTTTATAACCTGAATGGATTCATCAAGAGTGATCTTGGTGAATAAGGATACTACGTCAAAGCTAACAAGTATGTCATCAGGGTCTAACCTCTCATTTTTAATAAGATTTACAAAATCATGTGAGTCCTTAATGAAAGAATCAGTATTCCCAACAAGGGGTTTAAGGATTTTAGCAACATACTTAGCGAGCTCATAGGTTTGGGAGCCAATGGTATTAACTATTGGTCTAAGAGGAACACCCTCTTTATGGATCTTGGGTAAACCATAAATTCTAGGGATGGTTTCACAAGAAGGGATTACTTTTTTCCTTAACTTATCCTCAAGGTTGGAATCTACGATTGTCTTTTTTACTTCCTTCATAATCTTGGGAATGTGATTATTGTCCAGCTTCTTGTAACTACCACATCTGATGTGTTCATTAATTTTACATACATAGTCTTCTTTATCCAAGATCACTGCTACCCCTCCATTATCTGCCTTAAGAACCACAATTTTATCATTGTTTCCAAAGGATTTAGAGGAAATTTGTTCTTATTTTCTTAGATTACTTTTAGGAGCTTTTGATTTTCTCAAAATGAGGGAAAACTCTTGTCTTAGCGCTTCCTTATCCTCCAACGAAAGATTATTAATCCCATTTTCTATGCTACATATCATATTATCAATAGTTAGGATTTTAGGAGCAATTGTGAACCCTAAACCTTTGTTGAGGACATTCATGATTTCTCGATCTAATTCATGGGAAGATAGATTAACCACTTTCCTTCTCAACTCTTTTACTAAAGAATTGTTGGCTTTTTGGTTGGCCTTGTCGATGTCACTGCCTTTTATTATCTTACTGTTCTTATCTTGTTCACCAATTTCCTGGATTTTATTAACTTCTTCCTTAACAATCTTACACGGTTCTCTAATTACCATAGCATTCTTATTATCGTCGATGCCTAAAGGTCATAGGTATGAATCATTGTCATAGTTGCTGCCTGGAGGCCGTAAGTCATTACTGTCTGCCTGATGAAGACTATTGTCTTCATTGCTGCTTGGAGGCCGTAAGTCTTTGTTGTCTGTCTGATGAAGACTGTTGTCTGCCCTATGAAGACTGCTACTGCTGATGATGCCCTCGGTGACTGAACACTAAATGTTGTCTGAACACCTATTGTTGCCTATGTTATGTGTAGTCTTAATAAACTCATTCTTAATCAATGCATTTGTTTCACCTTCGCTTTCGTTGTTTGAGCACATAGTGCTGCCTACGCTATGCGTAGCCTTATTATTTAACAGATCTTCATCTACAATGTCTGAGCTACTACTGTATGCACTCTGCGAGGTCAACATATTGGTTTTATCTCTACTAACTGGCTTACTGCTACCTTTGTTATGTGTAGCCCTTAATGGATCAGTTTTAACCTTCAATGTACTTGTTTCTTCACGCTTGGTTCTGCCTTCGTCTAAACATCCGATTGATGTTGTCGAATTGTTTTCTTTTTCAATAATTGTTAACAGGTTTTTTAACATGCTTGCCATCATTTTTATGGATCCATTAGACATCGCAGAGCCTGATGCTTCTGAACCTGCCGAATTTTCGATGGTATTGTTGGGTCTTCCGTTTGGATTATCTTCTTTACTTCTGTAATACAACTTGTTTAATAATTTAGATAGCTTCTTGTGTTGTCTGGTTTGAGCAATGTGTCCTTCATTATTGGCTTTTAGAGCAGCCCTGACATCAATTACAGAGAAAAGATCTTTGTTGATGTTGTTGGCTAGTTTTAGGTGTGCTGAGAGTGCTAAGCATCCAAGATTATCTAGAGAAGCCCTAACCCTCTTAATTTCAGCCCGAATTAGGGTAATGCTTAATTGAAAAAATGCCTTTCTATTAATTTTTTTTTGTAATCTATGGTTAATTTGCGCAAATTAGGGAATGAGATTACTGTCACGACAATTCTTAAGAAGTTGAATGTCTGTGGCTCTTCTTGCTATCTTAACGCTAAATTCTTCTAGTAAAATGATTTCACTCCATGTATCCCATCTGCATAGGGAAATGATTCTGGATTAAAGACATCTATGGTTTATTTCTTCAAATTTAGTAACTGGAGAACCCACAATAAAAACCATTTTTCATCAACGTTTCAAATCCCAACAGGGATCCATCATCAAGACATTCTTGAATGATGATAGTAGAAGAGCTTGAATGTGGGTATTAAATAGTTTTTAATAGTTTGAAGTGAGAATATTTAAATGGATGTCGGCTGTTTTAATCTTTTTTACTTATTATTATCCTCATTTTTAAATAATTTTAAGAATTTTAAAGTATTTCCAACAGACTATTTATTAATGTAATAATAAAAAATACTTTGATTATTTCATATTTATTACTAAATGTTTAAATTTATTATTAAGAGTTAAATTCAGTTAATAGATTCAATAGCAGATCCAAATAATAATTAATCAAAATTATTATAATAAATATTTATTTACATTAAATATTAGTATTCATATTCAATATATATTAATAATAATATGTGAATATATAAATATTTAAATTATTATTATTAAAATATAATATTAGTGTATTAATATTAAATACTAAAAATATATTAATATTAATATTAATATTAATGTTAATGTATTATTAATAATTAATAATTAATAACTAATGATTAATATTAATAGTTAATAGATCATATTTAATAATTAATACTTAATATCAAATCCTAATCATTGTTGCTAAAAGATTAATTTTTATTAATATTCAATCTATATTAATAATCATATGTGAATATACAAATATTATAATAAATATTAATTTACATTAAATATTAGTATTAATATACAGTATATATTATTAATAATATGTGAATATATAAATATTTAAATTATTATTTCTAAAAAATAATATTAGTGTATTAATATTAAATATTAAATACTAAATACTAAAATTTATATTAATACTAATAATAATATTAATTAATAACTAACAACTAATAATTAATATTAATAGTTAATAATTAATACTTAATATCAAATCTTAATAATTACCGCTAAAAGTTTAATTTTTATTAATAGTTTATTTAATAGTATAGTTAATTAATGGATTTACTAAAAGGTCGTAATAAATAATAAATAAGAACATTACATAATTACAATTAATGATAATAGTAAAACTATTATCATAATTATTAGTGTAAATGTTATAATTCATACCTAATAGTATTGAAAATTAATATTATGGAGAGTAATAGTGAAACTACTAACTACTAATTGCTAGAATAGGAGAGAGAAATCTACCCACTGAGCGCTATACCTAAGATGTACTGGCGATCCTAATTTCTCTAATTAAGGGAAGTGAGCTTCCACTAATCTCAATACCATCGTCCTTGTTGAGATTTTGTGGATGTTTGACAATCTCAAGAGCTTCTCTGATTTTTCACCTATGATGGTTTTCTTCATGTGTGATAATTGAAGCATTTTCCAAGTAGACATGGTGCTTGGTGTTTGAGGAATGCTTTGCAAGGGCTGAAGTTCGATACCTTTCATTCCTAATATTAGCTCCATGTTCCTTGAGTCTTGTCTGCAAGGATCGACCTGTTTCACCAATGTAACTTTTTCCACATGAGCAGTCTATTTTATAGACTCCCTTAAGCTGATGTCTATTAATATTATTCTTCACATACCTCATACCTTGTCTAATAGTTCCAAGGGCTAAGAATTGCATGATTATGTTTCTATTTCTAAGTATTTTAGCAATCTTGCCTGTCACTCCTTGAATATAAGGAAGAAAAACCCTCACACACTGAGGTTGGTCTAGATCCTTAGGCTTATGAGATAAGACCTTTCTTTCAGCTCTCTCTATAGCTATTTTAATTTCTTTTTCTTTGTAGCCTATACCTTTAAAAGCTGAGGCTAAATGCTTCTTTTTCCAAATGCTTAGAGTCAGAAATTCAAAGGGCTTTGATGGCGAGATTGTTTAGAACAACAAACTTCTGGGTTGGGTGATGGTGGGAATCAGCGTGGAGGTAGTTTCTGTGTGGGTTGACTTCGTGAAAACCTTATGTCCCAAAGAGACATCCTCATTATTGATGATAAGAACATCTAAAAATGGGATTCTCATGCTTTCTTCAAGCTCCATAGTAAATTTTATTTCTGGAGAGATAGAGTTGAGGTGAATAAAAAACTTGTCAAGTTCTGTTTTACCATGAGTCCATTTTGTATTGGTATCATCGACGAATCGCTTCCACCAAGCTGGCTTTAAAGGGTGTGATTCGAGGGCTTTCTTTTCAAAGTTCCATGTATAAGTTGGCCACAATTGGTGAAAGGGGTGATCCCATTTCCACCCCAGATGTTTGCTCATAATATTGTCCTTGGAAGGTGAAAACAGTTGATCGTAAACAAATTTCAGCCAATCTTGCAGTTCTTGGGTCAGTAACATCCTTTATAACTTGAATGGCTTCATCAAGAGGGATCTTGGTGAATAAGGATGATACATAAAAGCTATCAAGGATGTCATCAGTGTCTAACCTCTCATTTTTAATAAGATTTACAAAATCATGTGAGTCCTTAATGAAAGAATCAGTATTCCCAACAAGGGGTTTAAGGATTTTAGCAACATACTTAGCGAGCTAATAGGTTGGGAAGCTAATGGTATTAAATATTGGTTTAAGAGGAACACCCTCTTTATGGATCTTGGGTAAACCATGAATTCTAGGGATGGTTTCACAAGAAAGGATTAATTTTTTCTTTAACATATCCTCGAGGTTGGAATCTGCAAATGTCTTTTTTACTTCCTTCATAATCTTGGGAATGGGATTATTGTTCATCTTCTTGTAACTACCACATCTGAGGTGTTCATTCATTTTACATACATAGTCTTCTTTAACCAAGATCACCACTACATCTCCCTTATCTTCCTTAAGAACCACAATTTTATCATTGTTTCGCAAGGATTTAAAGGCAATTTGTTCTTCTTTTCTTAGATTAATTTTGGGAGCTTTGGCTTTTCTCAAAGTGAGGGAACAATCTTGTCTTAGTTCTTCCTTATACTCCAATGAAATATTATTAATCCCATATTCTATGCTACATATTATATTCTCAATAGGTAGCTTTTTAAGAGCAATTGCGAACCCTAATCCTTTGTTGAGGAAAATCATGATTTCTGGATCTAATTCATGCGAAGACAGATTAACCACTTTCCTTATGAGCTCTTTTACTGAAGAATTGTTGGCTTTTGGGTTGGCCTTGTCGATGTCACTGCCTTTTATTATCTTATTGTTCTTATCTTGTTCACCAATTTCCTGGATTTTATTAACTTCTTCCCTGACAATCTTACACAGTTCTCTAATTACCATAGCGTTCTTATTATCATCGATGCCTAAAGGTCGTAGGTATGAATCATTGTTGTTGTTGTTGCCTGGAGGCCGTAAGTCATTGCTATCTGCCTGATGAAGACTGCTTTCTTAGTTGTTGCCTGGATGCCATAAGTCTTTGTTGTTTGTCAAGTGAAGACTGCTACTGCTGATGATGCCCTCAGTGACTAAACATTGAACATTGTTTGAACACTTATTGCTGCCTACATTATAAGTAGTCTTAATCAACGCATTCTTAATCAATGCATTTGTTTCACCTTTGCTTTCATTGTTTGAGCACATAGTGCTGCCTACACTATGCGTAGCCTTATTATTTAATGGATCTTCATCTACAATCTCTGGGCTAGTTCTATTTGCGCTCTGCGAAGTCAACTTATTAGTTTTATCTCTGCTAACCAGCTTATTGTTGCCTTATTTATGTGTAGCCCTTAACAGATCAGTTTTAACCTTCAACATACTTGTTTCTTCACACTTGGTTTCGTCTTTGTCTAAACCTCAGATTAATGTTCTCAAATTGTTTTCTTTTTCAATCATTGTTAACAGGTTTTTTAACACCCTTACCATTTTTTTTATGGATCCATCAGACATCGCAGAGCCTGATGCTTCTGAACTTGTCGAATTTTTGATCGTATTGTTGGGTCTTCCATTTGGATTATCTTCTTTACTTCTGAACTTGCGGAATTTTCGATGGTATTGTTGGGTCTTCCATTTGGATTATCTTCTTTACTTCTGTAATACTACTTGTTTAATAATTTAGACAGCTTCATGCATTGTCTGGTTTGAGAAATGTTTCCTTCATTATTGGCTTTTAGAGCAGCCCTGGCATCAATTACAGACCAAAGATATTTGTTGATGTTGTTGGTTGGTTTTAGGTGTGCTGAGAGCACTGAGCATCCAAGATTATCTAAAGAAGCCCTAACCCTCTTAATTTATGCCCGAATTAGAGTAATGCTTAATTGAAAAAATGCCTTACTATTAAATTTGTTACGTAATCTATTGTTAATTTGCGCAAATGAGGGAATGAGATTATTGTCACAACAATTCTTAAGAAATTGAAGGTCTGCAGCTCTTCTTGTTATCTTCACACTAAATTTTTTCAGTAAAATGATTTCACTCCATGTATCCCTTCTGCATAGGGAAATGATTCTGGATTTAAGACATCTGTCATCTATATCTTCTAATTTAGTAACCGGAGAACCCACAGTAAAACCCATTTTTCATCAACGTTTCAAATCCCAACAGGGATCCATCATTAGAACATTCTTGAATGATGATAGTAGAAGAGCTTGAATGAGGGTACTGGATAGTTTTTAATAGTTTGAAGTGAGAAGATTTAAATGGATGTCGGTTGCTTTAATAATTTTTATTTATTATTATCCCTTTTTTTCTGGTTGATAAGTCGGTGAATCCTGAAAATCACTCTTACCCTGTGGCTAAGAGGCCACGACCGAGGGGCGTCTAAGCCGTCAAAGTCACCCGGGGATCGCACCCGGCCTGAGCCGCACCAGCGGAAACCATGCTAGATTTTTGGTATCGGCGAGACTAGAACCGGTGACCTTTGCTTACGGAGCGCCTTAACAGCACGCTCCCTCACCAACTATTCTATATCTCTTTGATTATTTATTATTATCCTTATTTTTAAGTAATTTTAAGAATTTTAAAGTATTTCCAACAGATTATTTATTAATGTAATAATAAAAAATACTTTGATTATATAATCTTTATTACTAAAAGTTTAAATTTATTATTAAGAGTTTAATTCAGTTAATACATTCAAATCCAAATAATAATTAATCAAAATTATTATAATAAATATTTATTTACATTAAATATTAGTATTAATATTTAATATATATTAATAATAATATGTGAATATATAAATATTATAATAAATATTAATTTACATTAAATATGAGTATTAATATTCAATATATATTAATAATAATATGTGAATATAGAAATATTTAAATTATTATCACTAAAAAATAATATTAGTGTATTAATATTAAATGTTAAATATTAAATACTAAAAATTATATTAATATTAATAATAATAATATTAATTAATAATTAATAACTAATAATTAATATTAATAGTTAATAATTAATACTTAATATCATATCCTAATAATTACTGCTAAAAGAATAATTTTTATTAATAGTCTATTTAATTAATGGATTTATTAAAAGGTCATAATAAATAATAAATAATAACATCACTTAATAATAATTAATGATAATAGTAAAAGCTATTATCATAATTATTATTGTGAATGTTATAATTCATACCTAATAGTATTGAAAATTAATACTATGGAGAGTAACAGTGAAACTACTAACTACTAATTGCTATAATAGGAGAGAGAAATCTACCCACCAAGCACTATACCTGAGATGTACTGGCGATCCTAATTTCTCTGATTAAGGGAAGCCAACTTCCACTAATCTAAAAATGGGATGCTCATGTTTTCTTCAAGCTCCATAGTGGAATTTTATTTATGGAGAGATAGAGTTGAGGTGAATAAAAAACTTGTCAAGTTCTGTTTTACCATGAGTCCATTTTGTATTGGTATCATCGACGGATCGCTTCCACCAAGCTGGCTTTAAAGGGTATGATTCAAGGGCTTTATTTTCAAAGTATTCCATGTATAAGTTGGCCAAAATTGGTGAAATGGGTGATCCCATTGCCACCCCAGATGTTTGCTCAGAATATTCTCCTTGGAAGGTGAAAACAATTGATTGTAAACAAATTTCAGCCAGTCTTGCAGTTCCTGGATCAGTAACATCTTTTATAACCTGAATGGCTTCATCAAGAGGTATCTTAGGGAATACGGATACCACGTCAAAGCTAACAAGGATGTCATCAGGGTCTAACCTCTCATTTTTAATAATATTTACAAAATCATGTGAGTCCTTAATGAAAGAATCGGTATTCCCAACAAGGGGTTTAAGGATTTTAGCAACATACTTAGCGAGCTCATAGGTTGGGGCGCTAATGGTATTAACTATTGGTCTAAGAGGAACACCCCATTTATGGATCTTCGGTAAACCATAAATTCTAGGGATGGTTTCACGAGAAGGGATTAATTTTTTCTTTAACTTATCCTCATGGTTGGAATCTGCAATTGTCTTTTTTACTTCCTTCATAATCTTGGGAATGGGATTATTGTTCAACTTCTTGTAACTACCACATCTGAGGTGTTCATTCATTTTATACACATAGTCTTCTTTATCCAAGATCAATGCTGCCCCTCCCTTATCTGCCTTAAGAACTACAATTTTATCACGGTTTCACAAGGATTTAAAGGCAATTTGTTCTTCTTTTCTTAGATTACTTTTGGGGGCTTTGGCTTTTCTCAAAATGAGGGAAAAATATTGTCTTAGTGCTTCCTTATCCTCCAACAAAATATTATTAATTCCATCTTCTATGCTACATATCATATTCTCAATAGGTAGGTTTTTAGGAGCAATTGCGAACCCTAAACCTTTGTTGAGGACACTCATGATTTCAAGATCTAATTCATGGGAAGACAGATTAACCACTTTCCTTCTCAGCTCTTTTACTGAATAATTGCTAGCTTTTGGGTTGGCCTTGTCGATGTCACTACCTTTATTATCTTATTGTTCTTATCTTGTTCACCAATTTCCTAGATTTTATTAACTTCTTCCCTCACAATCTTACATGGTTCTCTAATTACAATAGCATTCTTATTATCATTGATGCCTGAAGGTCGTAGGTATGAATCATTCTCGTTGTTGCTACTTGGAGGCCATAAGTCATTGCTGTCTGCCTGATGAAGAGTGCTGTCTTCATTGCTGCCTGGAGGCCGTAAGTCTTTTTTGTATGCCTGATGAAGGCCGTTGTCTGCCTTATGAAAACTGTTGTTGCTGATGATTCCCTCAGCGACTAAGCACTGAATGTTGTCTGAACACCTATTTTTGCCTATGTTATGCGTAGTCCTAATCAACGCATTCTTAATCAATGCATTTGTTTCACCTTTGCTTTCACTGTTTGAGCACATAGTGTTGCCTACGCTATGCGTAGCCCTACTATTTAACGGATCTTCATCTACAATGTCTGAGCTAGTGTTGTCTATGCTCTGCGAAGTCAACATATTAGTTTTATCTCTACTAACCAGCTTATTGCTGCCTTCGTTATGTGTAGCCTTTAATGGATCAATTTTAACCTTCAACATACTTGTTTCTTCATGCTTGGTTCTATCTTTGTCTAAACCTTCGACTAATGTTCTCGAATTTTTTTCTTTTTCAATCGCTGTTAACAGGTTTTTTAACACACTTGACATCGTTTTTATGGATCCATCAGACATCACATAGCCTAATGCTTCTGAACCTACAAAATTTTCGATGGTATTATTGGGTCTTCCATTTGGTTTATCTTCTTTACTTCTGAACCTACTGAATTTTCGATGGTATTGTTGGGTCTTCCATTTGGATTATCTTCTTTACTTATGTAATAGGACTTGTTTAATAATTTAGACAGCTTCTTGCGTTGTCTGGTTTGAACAATGTGTCCTTCATTATTTGCTTTTAGAGCATCCCTGACATCAATTACAAACCCAAGATCTTTGTTGATGCTGTTGGCTAGTTTTAAGTGTGCTGAGAGCATTGAGAATCCAAGATTATCCAGAGAAGCCCTAACCCTCTTAATTTCTGCCCGAATTAGAGTAATACTTAATTGAAAAAATTTGTTTCTATTAGATTTGTTATCTAATCTATGGTTAATTTGCGCAAATGAGGGAATGAGATTATTGTCACGATAATTCTTAAGAAATTGAAGGTCTGCAGCTCTTCTTGCTATCTTCACCCTAAATTTTTCAAGTAAAATGATTTCACTCCATGTATCCCCTTCGCATAGGGAAATGATTCTGGATTTAAGACATCTATGGTTTATATCTTCTAATTTAGTAACCAGAGAACCCACAGTAAAAACCATTTTTCGTCAATGTTTCAAATCCCAATAGGGATCCATCATCAGGACATTCTTGAATGATGATAGTAGAAGAGCTTGAATGAGGGTATTAAATAGTTTTTAATAGTTTGAAGTGAGAAGATTTAAATGGATGTCGGTTGTTTTAATCATTTTTTTATTATTATCCTTATTTTAAAATAATTTTAAGAATTTTAAAGTATTTCCAAAAGATTATTTATTAATGTAATAATAAAAAATACTTTGATTATTTAATATTTAATTATTTATTCTTTATTACCAAATGTTTAAATTTATTATTAAGAGTTTAATTCAGTTAATAGATTCAATAGCAGATCCAAATAATAATTAATCAAAATTATTATAATAAATATTTATTTACATTAAATATTAGTATTAATATTCAATATATAATAATAATAATATGTGAGTATATAAATTCCCAAATGCAGGTGGAAATAGCGGACGATGAGGTGGCTACCAACTGGGTTGGCGTGTGGACAGAGCACATGGCCTCCCACAGGGTAGCGGAGAGATCCAAATATGGCATTAACCATTGCCATAAATGTGCCTCGAGTGAACACTGCCACCACTCTAATAACTGACTTCAACCTCCACTCAAAGTAACGATGGGCTCTTTGGAAAACACCACCTCTGCTCTTGCCATTCCTCCTCTGCAACCTTCTGCCATTCCTCCTCTGCAACCTCAACCCCTGCAATGCCTCTGCCCTCATGCAATGGCAGTGCCCAGCTCCCGCACCACCACTGGGAGGAATTGTAGTCTTTATTGCTGGATCGATTTTGGCTCGGGCATCCATTTCACTCATAGCTTGAATTTGCAAATTCTCATCCCCTCGAACCTGGTAGCTCATCCCTCTACAAAATTGCCTGGTAGCTCCACTGCAACGCTGTGGCCCACTAAGCCTAATTTGGACTAAAACTCGCCTCCAATTACAGAAAGCATGGTGTGCCATAGGATGCGTAGCCAAAGAGGTGGGAACCGAGGGAGCCTAAGTTGCTCTAGACACTCTTCTGCTTCAGAGACCACCTCCTCTCTAGCTAAGAAGAACATTGGCCGCTACCCCAATACGCATAGTGGCAGAGGTCATTTCCACTCGGGAGCCTCTGCTACACCTCCTTCCACTTCCGACCCTTCTGCTAGAAGCACTCCACCTACTCCTCAGCCGCATTCCCAGAATGCTCAATTTACCTTTCGCTTGACCCTGAACCAGCCCCTCATCACTGCCACAATTACCATTAGCTTTCATGAGGAGAAGCAAAATTCGGAACACAGAGCAATGGATGATGGCCACATTGAAGCAATGGGGCTCTTAGGAATTGATGCGGGAGGACGAACCATTATGGGAAGTAGCCAACCCAAGGCCAAAAATGAACTGGCACAATCAAGTCTTCAGGGTGCAAGGGAGCGAAGCACAGAGTTGCCAACCAAACGTGCTGGGAAGGAAGTGGAAACAGCTCCGCAGATGAATTGGGTAATCAATGAATACTGTTGCATCATCGAGGAAGAGCAACCGGAGCTGCAGACGGGCGACACAGAGACTACGCCACTAGCAAGTTTCGCCATGGACGAGTACCAATGCTTCATCGTGGAAGAGCACCCTTCGTCGCCGCCACGTCCCTAGCGCCACCTCGATGTCGTGTGTTCGCCACCTGGTCTCCCACCTTGCTGTCATTCAATGTGCCACATGCCTACCAAGTAGACTGCCAGTCAGCTGCAACATGTCTCAAGTTCATTGGAATTTTGTTCTTCAGTTTCTGGTTTTCAATGGTTTTTTCTTGGGGAATACTAAAATATTAGGATTTTTAGTTGGGTTTATTTTTTAGTCTCTTACTAGTTTCCCTTGCATGGGCAGCAAGATAATATCTTTGAAAAACTTTGGTTAAGAACTGGTTTCCCTTCTGGGCAGTTCAAATCTAGTTTTTTGCTAGTTGATGCCTTTCCTCTGGCATAGCTAAGTACAGGCTTCGGCCTCAGTGTATGATATTTTTCTTACCTTAATAGAATTATCATAACTTAGAAAAAAAATATGTAAATATATAAATATTATAATAAATATTAATTTACATTAAATATTAGTATTAATATTCAATATATATTAATAATAATATGGGAATATATAAATATTTAAATTATTATAACTAAAAAATAATATTAGTGTATTAATATTAAATAGTAAATATTAAATACTAGAAATATATTAATATTAATAATAATATTAAACTTAATAATAATGTTAATGTTAATGTATTAATAATAATTAATAATTAATATTCATAGTTAATAATTAATATTTAATAACTTATACTTAATATTAGATCCTAATAATTACTACTAAGATATTAATTTTTATTAATAGTTTATTTAATAGTATTTTTAATTCATGAATTTATTTACATTAAATATTAGTATTAATATTCAATATATATTAATAATAATATGTGAATATATAAATATTTAAATTATTATTACTAAAAAACAATAATAGTGTATTAATATTAAATATTAAATATTAAATACTAAAACTTATATTAATATTAATAATAATATTAATTAATAATTAATAACTAATAACTAATATTAATAGTTAATAATTAATATTTAATAATTAATACTTAATATCAGATCCTACTAATTACTACTAAAAGATTAATTTTTATTAATAGTTTATTTAATAGTATATTTAATTAATGGATTTATTAAAAGGTCATAATAAATAATAACATTACATAATAATAATTAATGATAATAGTAAAAGCTACTATCATAATTATTAGTGTACATGTTATAATTGATACCTAATAGTATAGAAAATTAATATTATGGAGAGTAACAGTGAAACTGCTAACTACTAATTACTAGAATAGGAGAGAGAAATCTACCCACTGAGCGCTATACCTGAGATATACTAGCGATCCTAATTTCTCCAATTAAGGGAAGCCAACTTCCACTAATCTTAACACCATTGTCCCTGTTGAGACTTTGTGGATGTTTGATCATCTTAAGAACTTCTCTAATCTTTTGCCTATGATGTTTTTCTTTACATGCGATAATTGAAGTGTTTCCAAGCAGACATGGTGCTTGGTTTTTGAGGAATGCTCTGCAAGGGCCGAAGTTCGAGACCTTTCATTCCTAATATCAGCTCCATGTTCCTTGAGTCTTGTCTACAAGGATCAACCTATTTCACCAATGTAACTTTTTCCACATGAGCAGTATATTTTATAGACTCCCTTAAGCTGATGTCTATTAATATTATCCTTAACAAACCTCATACCTTGTCTAATAGTTCCAATGGTTGAGAATTGCGGGATTATGTTTCTCTTTCTAAGGATTTTAGCAATCTTGTCTATCACTCCTTGAATATAAGGAAGAAAAACCCTCACACACTGAGGTTGGTCTTGATCCTTAGGCTTATGAGATAGAACCTTTATTTTCAGCTCTCTTTATAGCTATTTTAATTTCTTTTTTCTTTGTAGCCTATACCTTTAAAAGCTGACACTAAATGCTTCTTTTCTTCATCCAAATGCTCAAAGTCAGAAACTCGAAGGGCTCTGATGGCGAGAGTGTTTAGAACACAAAACTTCTAGGCTGGGTGATGGTGGGAATCAGCATGGAGTTAGTTTCTGTGTGGGTTGACTTCCTGAAAACCTTATGTCCCAAAGAGCCATCCTCCTTCCTCATGATGAGCACATCTAAAAATGGGATGCTCATGTTTTCTTCAAGCTCCATAGTAAATTTTATTTCTGGAGAGATAGAGTTGAGGTGAATAAAAAACTTGTCAAGTTCTGTTTTACCATGAGTCCATTTTATATTGGTATCATCGACGAATCACTTCCACCAAGCTGGCTTTAAAGGGTATGATTCAAGGGATTTCTTTTCAAAGTATTCCATGTATAAGTTGGCCACAATTGGTGAAAAGGGTGATCCCATTGCCACCCCAGATGTTTTCTCATAATATTCTCCTTGGAAGGTGAAAACAGTTGACCGTAAACAAATTTTAGCCAATCTTGCAGTTCCTAGATGAATAACATCTTTCATAAATCGAATGGCTTCATCAAGAGGGATCTTGGTGAATAAGGATACTACGTCAAAGATAACAAGGATGTCATCAAGGTTTAACCTCTCAAGAATGTCCTAATGATGGATCCCTGTTGGGATTTGAAATGTTGACGAAAAGTGGTTTTTACTGTGGGTTCTCCGATTACTAAATTAGAAGCATGGATAATGCAAAGACATTAGAAGTAGGGTTGTTTGTTAAAGATAGTGTGGTATCTGGATGTGTAGTATTGGTGTTGTGTACATGTTTCATATGCAGTATTGTGTCTATATGGTGTTGTGTACACATTATATATGCAGTGATATATACATAAGGTGTTGTGTACATGTTGTATATGCATTATTGTGTACATGTTGTATATGCAGTGTTGTGTACATATGGTATTGTGTGCATGTTAGATATGTGGTGTTATGTACGTATGGTGTTATGTGCATGTTTGATATGCGATGTTGTGTACAGATGGTGTTGTGCGCATTTTGGATATACAATGTTGTGTACATACAGTTCTTTGTGCATGTTGCATATGTGATGATGTGTATATATGGCATTGCATGCATGTTGTATATGTGGTGATGTGTACATCTACTATTGTGTGCATGTAGTGTTCTGTACATGTTGTACATGGGGTGTTGTGCACAGGTGGTGTTGTGTACATGTCGTGCATATGCTGTTGTGTACATATTGTGTAGGTGGTCTTATGTACATGTGGTGTTGTGTACACATTGTGTAGGTGGTACTACATACATGTGATATTTTTTACATGTCATACACGTTATGTTATGCACATGTGGTATTGTGTTATTGTGTTACAGGGAATGTGTAGTTGATGTATCGTGAGATGTGTATTCACTATGTTATCCTCTATGTACGTATATGTATTGTGTTGTACACGAGATGTAGGTGTATGTATTGTGTGGTGTTGTAGACTGGGTGTAAGTGTATGCGTTGTGATGTATACTATGTGTATGTGTATGTTGGTGTAAGTATTTAGGAAAAGTGTACCAAAAATGGTTCACTTAAGTCACTGGTGACAAGTTACCCTAACAACAAGATGTGGTTGTTTACACTTCAGATTTGCAAATGAAAAAATAAGAAAACCCTACAGTAAAAAGATCATATGCAGCCCAAAACACAAAACAACAAGAAATAACCAATGTAATAACCCAATAGAAAATTTGAATGAATAATATTTTTATTAAAAACCACATTGTGAAGAGGATTTACAACATGGGTCTACAAAATCCCCCTCTGTGGGAAGGGCCTTTTGATGTCCTTGTGCTTCAGTGATATGTTTCTCTCTCTCAATATGCAGAAAACCCTAAAAGCAAGATGAAACTCAAGTGGGAGCTCAAATGCAATATGACGATAATGGTGACGAAGATGATGATCATGGTCAAGAATGAATGGAAAACCCTCTTATTTATAACAAAGTATTGGGATAAATTAAAAATTAGAAAATAATAAAATACTATTGACCAAATCAAGATCTAACTGTTAAGAATTCTTCATTATATTATTTGGAGAGGGAAAAGATATTCAAAGTGGTCAAATATCTTAATTTAGAAAATGGTTGAAGCAATTAACAAACAAAATGACTTATTAATCACTTTGCAAGGACTAAGAAAAGTGTGAATTTGAAATAATTATTAAATAATGGCTTGACAATTATTCAAAAAAATAAGAATAAGGAATAATAAATAAATAGTGACCTATTTAATTATTCCAAGGTTATTTAGTCAAACGTGTTAACAAATAATTATCAAATAATTATTTAATAATTATTTCTAGAGAAAATTAAATAAATAATTATTTATTCAATTATTCTCATGGGATTTTTTAATTTTAAACAGAAATAATTTAATAAAAATGGTTTATTAAATTATTTCCTATGGTGAAAGTGAATTTACTATGGTAAAATTAATGCTACAAGGTGTATTTCGATCCACCTAGTTAGAAATGGCTAGGTGATAACAGATTGCCCCCTAACGTACTAGCGTCAGGAGAAAATCATATGGCTGAAATATGTTGTAGGTTACACTTCCACAATACACCAAAGGGGAGTCAAAGAGAGAGAGATATCGCTGAAGTAATGCAAGGAAGGATAGAGGAATGGTGGGGGCGAGATTGACTAAGATGATATAAGTCTCCTTCTATTTTGGAGTACATGATCTCAAATGAGGCAGGAGAGGCATACCCATACCCACCGAGATAACTTAGTACAAATAATAATCGCATGCCCAATAATGTAGGACTAAGCTACAAAGTACATGATATGTTGGAATCAATGGGCTAGAATGTGATACAATAATACAGTGAGTCCCATATACATAATGTGCCTAGAAAACAAAGACCATGACTGAATACAATAACATATGTTGATCTGAGTACATGATACATAATTTCCCTAAAGATGACATGGTGAGGAAAAATCACAACCAAAGAAGCCTTGCTACATAGGAAAGGGATCTGAAGGTCTAAATGAATCGTCTGAATGAGACATGCATGATGTGGGTGTTGTAAGTGGTGGAAACCAAACCCATCAAATCTGTAGAACTACATGTGAGGCTATAACATGTTCTGCTGACATCTAGGCATGTGGGAGGCTACCTAAAGGGCCATCGCCTCATGGTGTCTTGATCCAGGTGGATATTGGTGGCCACCTACCTATTCCACTTGGACCTCCACCCTTATTTCTTTTCAGTTTTCTTAGTTGTAGTACAATTTACTATTTTTGGTAGTTTTTCAGGTCCTAGACTTCCGAAGCTATTTTGAGGGACTTAAAGACGTTTTCAATGAAAACATAGACTCTAGAAAAGTCCCAAGCCAATTTACCCTTTTGTTTTTGGCCTCCTCTTCGAAAGGAGGTATTACGATAGCAAAATGGAAATCATATGCCAAAGTTACAACCCTGGGAAGTTGATATACCAATTTACCCAAAGGGGGCCCACAGTATTAGCACTTCATTTCCTAAGGTTAGGTTTTTGGATGTTTAGGGTTTTTCATTATTTCTCAATAATAAATAGGACTTTGAGCCTCATTGTAACATAGTTCAAAGGCATGTAGCTACCACATCTCTTCTCAGAGACAACCTACCATCGCCCGAGCTAGTTTTCTTGAATTTATGTATGTAAGCATATTTCAGTTCTTTGATATTAATCAAATGAAGTTTTATTTCTATTGCATCTCTATGTTTATTTGTATATCTATATTTTGTTGCATTCCTCCATAAGTCTGGATCAATGGTATCAAAGTAGTCTGCTCTTTCTCTTTTTTTCTTTGCATGCCCCCAACGAGGTCATTGTATAAGGAGTTAGGGCTTGAATTGGTTGAACATTTGCAATACCAACCTCGCAAACTCCGATGGCCTCCCATGGCAGAAGAAAAGAAAGATGAGGGGGCAGGAAATCCTTTCAAAATATTTCTCGATGAAACCCTTGAGTGACAAAAGAATGTGATGATGGATAACTTTGCACAGATCCTTTGGCGGCTACCCACAGGCGACACATTTTCATCCAACATCCACTGTGGAAGTGCCACTTCTTTTAAGGTACAATTTAACTTTGACTTCCCCATATTTGAAGGATAGATAGATGCAAATTTTGTAGATAGATGGTTAAATCTGTTGGAAGAATATTTTTCAATTCATAACCTTTTCCAATCAGGAAAATATTACTTTTCCACTCCTAAAAGCACCCCATATGTGAAGGAATGGTGGGAAACCTACTGTGAACAATAGGACGAGAGGGATCCTCACTATTTTCAGCTGCACCCACATGGAATTCTTTCTGAGATGCCATCAAGGAACAATATTACCATGTCGAGAGCTATGAAGATAAATACAAAAAGTGGAACACATTGCGCCAGGGAAGGGACCAAGATGTCCCAGAGTTCACAAATGTTTTCCATACCCTTCACACAAAGATGGGTATTAAGGATTATGAGCAGCATTTAGTACTCAAGTATTGCGGTTGTCTACACAAGTACATCGAGGATGAGATGGAGTTCTTTGACATCTCCTCACTTGGTGTTGTTTATCGATACACTATCAAGATTGAGCAGATATTTAAACATAAGAAGCGAGGCTTTGGATCTATGAATATGAAGCAAGGGAAAGGCACCCCCAAATAGAAGAACAAAGGAAAAAGCCAAGGTGGGGTGACCCACGAAAACCCGTCGAAGCCATAAGAAAAGAACAACACCACCAAGACAAATAAGGACACAAGGAAATGGTGTGAGTTCCATAAGAGCTTCACTCACAACACAAGTGAGTGTTGAGTGAAGAAGTCACTGGTGGCAGAGATGAAGGTTTATAAATCAAATGTATCTTCTAACTTTGAATTACAAATGGACAAGGGGAATGAAAAAGGGAAGCAAATTATCGATGCAGAGCTTAGTGCCACTGTTGCCACCACCAAGATCTAGAAGGATGAGCCTGAAGATCCAAAGGAGGGGGAGCAGATCTTCCACTCACAGAAGTGGGTGAAGGGTTCTTTCTTGTAGTTCATTACCGATAGCAGGAGCCAAAAGAACATCATTTTAGTAGAGGCCGTGAAGTGATTGGGCCTACCAACCACACCACACCCACAATCATACACCATTTAGTGGATTCACCAAGGTTGATATCTCCACGTTAGCCAACAATGTTGCCTTCCCTATAGCATCAAGCCCTTCATAGATGAGATATTGTGTGATGTTACTCCTTTTGAAGTTTGTGATGTTTTATTAGGCCAACCATACTTTTGGAAGTGGCATGTTGTGTATGAGGCAAGGCCTCACACGATTATTATTACTATGGGCAATAAGTTGTACAGGATACCGGAGGTAGCACCACTTACCATCGTTCCTTTGATCATTGTGAAGCAATGCAGTAAGATCATTTCCTAGATCGGGAAATTTGTTTTCCTTATGATTCACCCTCAAGAGAAGAATAAGGTTGTGGCCACGACCTCCAGATAGGGCTCTTCTGCAGACAACATGAGATGAAAAGGGTTATAGAGGAGTACAGGGACATCTTCACCTCACCCACATAAATACCTCTACACTATTAGGTCAAGCACTCCATCAATCTAACCCCCGACGCATCGCTACCCAATGGAATGATCTATCGATGCTCTATTTTGGAGAACGATGAAATCAAGTGGTAGACCCATGATCTATTACAAAAAGGGCACATCGGGGCAAGTTCATCACCTTGTGGGTGCCCCATCATGTTAGTGCAGAAGAATGATGAGACCTAGAGACTCTGTATTAACTATCGGGAACTGAAAAAGATCACTATTTGGAATAGGTATCCAATCCCATGGATTGACGACCTTCTGGATCAGCTCAATGGGGTAAAATATTTCAGCAATATTTACTAGAATTCCGGTTATCACCATGTACTGATTGAACCCTTTGATGTGTGGAAGACTTCCTTCAAATCCAAAGAGGGCCTTTTCGAATGGTTGGTCATGCCTTTCGGGTTGATGAATGCCTCTGCAACATTCATGAGGTTGATAGATGACATCTTGTGACCCTTCACCAACTCATTCGCGGTGGTGTATTTGGATGATATTTTGATCTTCAACCATATTTTGGAAGAGCACTTCCACCATATTCGACAAGTCCTTCAAACCTTGTGGCAACACCACTTGTGTGCCAATTTGGAGAAATGAACTTCTGGTATAACCCAGGTTCAATATTTGGGGTACATCATTGATGAGCGGGGTGTGCATGTTGACCCACCTAAGATATAAGTCATTCGGGATTTCCCAACCCTAACCACTCTAATAGAGCTCTGCAAATTTCTGGGACTTGCTAACTTCTACCACAGATTTGTGTTGGGGTTCTCTCATATAACTTGGCCTTTGAGTCAAGTCACCAAGGGAGGAGAAAAAGAAAAGTTCTTTTGGCCCGAATACCAACAAAATGCATTTGCCGAGTCCCTCTACACTAGTGCTCACATTACCATACCTGTAGCAACCATTTGAGATCAAGATAGATGCCTATGACTATGTTATTAGTGCAGTTCTTACTCAGTAGGGGCATCCAGTGGCATATCACAGTGAGACACTTTCAGACATAGTCTAAAATTATCCCACCTATGGAAAAGAGATGTATTCCATTGTGCAAGCTTACTGACAATGGAAGAATTATATTCTGGGGAAGGAAACAGTGATCCACATAGACCATTGACCCTTGCAGTTCATATAGACACAACAGAAGTTGCAGAATGATTGCCATCAGAAATGGTTCACATACCTACAATAGTTCCATTTGAACAATAAGTATAAGAAGTGCAACACCAACAATGTTGCAGACTATGTTAACCGACCACTGGTCATGACATTGACCACTGTGCTCAGAAAAGTTCTTTTGGCCCGAATACCAACAAAATGCATTTGCCGAGTCAAAGCATTACCTCTGCTCTACACTAGTGCTCACATTATCATACCTGTAGCAACCATTTGAGATTGAGATAGATGCCTATGACTATGCTATTGGTGTAGTTATTACTCAGTAGGGGCATCCAATGGCATATCACAGTGAGACACTTTCAGACACAGTCTAAAATTATCCCACCTATGGAAAAGAGATGTATGCCATTGTGCAAGCTTACTGACAATGGAAGAATTATATTCTGGGGAAGGAAATAGTGATCCACACAGACCATCGACCCTTGCAATTCATATAGACACAACAGAATTTGTAGAACGATCACCATCAGAAATGGTTCACATACCTACAACAGTTCCATTTGAACAATAAGTATAAGAAGTGCAACACCAACAATGTTGCAGACTACGTCAGCCGACCACTGGTCATGACGTTGACCACTGTGCTCGATGCTTTTGGGTAAGATATTGCAGGGTGGTCGCATCTTTACAAGAGATATCCAAAATTTGACAACAGATACTAGACACTCCTAGAAGTCAAGAATGTTCTAAAATTTCACCTCCAGGATGCATTGTTATGCCACCTGGGATAGCTATGTGTTCCTTCAAGCAAGCATGCCAAGATGATTCAGGAGGCACGCTATAGTTGGGTTGCTAGACATTTCATGCTAGTGAAAATAGTGGCAGTAATTCAGAAGTATTTTTATTGGTTGAACCTTTGGAAAGATGTTGGGAAGTACATCATATCATACACTGTCTATGCATTTCAAAATTGATCACCAAGAAGAAATTCCTATATACTCCTCTTCCTACTCCAAGTCAACCCTGGGAATCCATTTCCATGGATTACATGTCGGGCCTTCCTTCTATTAAGCATGACAATGACTGTGCTTTTCTGTTCGTCAATAGATTCTCTAATATGGCCATTCTGGCAGCCTGAAAGAAGAGTATCATAACAAAATCCATTGATAAGATCTTCTTTGAATGAGTGTGGGTACATGTTTGGATCCGACAATCCATTATCTCAGATCGGGACAAAAAGTTCCTAATTATATTTTGGTTAATTCTTTGGTCTATGTTGAATAGAAATCTCACTAAGTCCACAACTTTCCACCCCAAAATGATGGCCAAATAGAGGTCGTCAAAAGGATGATCATACACATTCTACATATGTACAACTCGAGGCATCGACACACATGGGATGAAATCATTTCCTATGTCCAACACAGTTACAACAAATCTCTCCATAGTTCAACTGGCCACAACCCCTTTCAGGTGGGGTTGGGATTCTAACCACTATGTCCCATTAATGTGGCCATACCATTTGCAGCTACTCAGGCAGATTCAGTTCGTGTCCAGTCCTAAGCCGACAGGGCTGAAAAATTCATTGAGAGCTTTCAAAACATTCACCAGTTGGTCCATGACATATTTGACAGAGCTAATTCTATGTACAAGCAACGTCATGATCAGCATCGGCTTCCAGCCAAGTTCCAAGTGGGTGAAAAGGTTTTGTTACATTTTCAGAAGAGCGCCTCGTTGGACCCCACCGCAAGCTTCACCAACTCTGATATGGGCCTTACACCATCACTAAGGTTATAGGAGACAATGCTTTTGCACTCATCATTCCACCATTCCTTGGCCTACACCCAATTTTTAATGTGGACCACCTTCGACCATACTTTCCACCATTATTGGACACATTACACATTGCATAACAACTCACACCAATAGAGTTAAACCCATACTTCATGGAACAAACCACAATTAATCGGATCATGGATATGCAGATCGATAACACTCGCTAGTAGAAGATCTAACTATATCAGGTTGTCAAACCTGGACAACTCCTACACCAAGACATGTGACCCACAAGGGACCAAGTTCAGTAGAAGTTTACCCATCTCATGGAGGCACTCAACACAATGGTGACCATTTCTTCCTAAGGGGGGAGGACTAATCTAGGTGGATATTGGTGGCTACCCGCCTATTCCACTTGAAACTCCATCGTCTTTTCTTTTCATTTTTCTTAATTGTAGAAAAACTTACTATTTTTAACAGTTTTTCTAGGTCCTAAACTTTTGGAGCTGTTTTGAGGGACCAAGATATGTTTCTAGGGAAAACAGAGAGAACAGAAAAGTCTCAAACTATTTTTCTAGTTTGTTTTCGACTTCCTCTTTGAGATGTTCAAAACAAAATATTATGATAGCCAAACGGAGATGTATGCCAAAGTTATGACCTCAGGAAGTTGATGTACCAATTTACCGAAATGGGGCCCACAATTTTGGTGCTTCATCTCATAGGGTTAGGTTTTTGGATTTTTATGGTTTTCCATTATTTCTCAATAATAAATATGCCTTTGAGCCTCATTGTAACACAATTCAAATGCATGTAGCTGCCACATCTCTCCTTAGAGATAAGTTATCATCACCCAAGCTAGTTTATTTCCATTTTTGTATGTAAGCATATTTCAGTTCTAATGGAAAAGCAGGTATAAGGGTCTCTATTGAGTTTAAGCTAACATGAGTAGATGATTTTGAATCTTAACTGACAAAACATAATGGTATTTTGTAGGTATGGTAGAGATAAAGTTGTTATGTTGAGAACGAGATTTTGATACTCTTCGTGCAGAGGTTCAATGGAATGAAGTAGTTAGAGGGACTCTAGCACGATATGGGTTCCTGAAGCTCTTGGAGAACCCCTTGATGAAGGCTGGTGAGTCACTATTATCGAGGATTATGGGTTATTGGGATCCATATTAGGAGGCCTTTGTGGTATAGGTGCATAAGATCAAGATCAATATCCAGGACATATACTTTTTGAAAAGATTGCCACCCTTACATCCATTATTGCCTCGTGGGAGGCATATAGGGGAGTCTGTGGAGCATCATTGTGTACTTGGTGCTCGTGAAAAGGGTACAACCATCTAGATTCATGACTTGGAGAGACTCGAGACATGGGCTATAGCTGTAGTAGTGGTGCAGATCTTGGGTAGTCATGGATTTCATCACATCACTGGGGGCAGATGATGTTTGTAGAGAGCATACTATCAGGGACCTACTATGGGTGGTCCCAAATGAAGTTTTCATCATTGAAATAACAGTTGAGACTATGCAGGTGACAAACCAATGATAATTGTTTGTTTGGGATAGTTGTGTGCTCATTCTTCTTTGATGAGATCCTAACTATCCATCCACATGTACAGATCTGTGATGGGGGCCCACAAGAACCTAGGATGCATCGTTGGGGGTAGCTAATATGACGAGTAGAGGATGGGGAGTCAGACGTGTGTTCTGACCTAAGTTCTTTTCTCATTGGGATTAGATGCCACTGCACATAGATGACTATACATATAGTGGAATGAACTTTTAGGGGGATCCTGATCTACCACTACTACCAGGATGAGTGGGGGGTCCATATGGTAAGTAATAGTTTTTATATTTTGGTTGCATGTAAAGTTTAGAAAGTAAATGTATGTGGTACTAATTTCCAAACTTTTGGTTTGAAAATATAGCACTAGTGAGGTCGAAAGGGTATGCAAGATGAGCGCAACACGTGGGGCTACAGATCAGAGAGGTTTGACATCATGAAAAATAGCGGATAGTGATGTGATATTGGAGGATCTTTACCTAGTTTCGATGTGCTACTGACTAGGGTGACAGAGCATGGATGACATGAGTTAGAAGATCAATATAAAAAGAAGTGCACTAGACTTCCTTTGGAATGTCGAGGTATCATGAGGAACATAGCTATGGTCGGTTAGGTAGTTCAAGACTTACAGGCAAGTGGGATGGAGCCATTGGCCTGGGATCCTGTTGGGACAGGGTCCCCTAGGGTCAATTTTGGGGCAACAACCCAAGTTTTGGGGAAAAAGGCCCAAGTTTTACTGTAAAGAATGTAAAGTCTCCGCAAGTTGTGGTCGTGGAGTGCTTAGATAGTAAAGTGTCATAAAGGGTTTTACCCTTCTTTTATGTAAGTTGTGTCGGCTTTATAGATCTACCCATGGTCTGCAGACCATGGGATTGTATAAGTAGGAGAGTATTAAAGAGTCTAAGGGATAATGAAGAGGATGAAGGTGAATGTAATGGGTCATTAAGAGTAAGAGCGAAAAAGTCTTAGAGTAGAAGAGAGGCTCTACAGATGTGTGCATAGAGGCCTAAAGTAGAGTCTGCAGTTGAGTGCATGGACCCCTGTAGTTGAGTGCACAGGGAAGTCTTGAATCTCTAACAAAACTGAAGTATTAATAAAGATTTATTCCAGAAATTCCTGTGTTTATTTATTTACTTCTATTATGAATGAATGTGCTATTATGTTATGATAAATGATGGGTTTATGAATTAATACTGTATCGATGCGCGATTTTACATGATTTATATTATCACATGATTGCAAGTAATAATAACTTTTTACGTGAAGAATATCTTGTTACATGTTAATGTTACCGCCGATTAAACTGGTCTAGGTAAATATGGGATAAAGGGTAATCACAGAGGCGCGTAAGTGGTTGATTCACCTATTTAGGGTCCATGGAGGATGATCAAGAATGTTCATGGAGGTATAGAAGTCGACTAAGGGAAGTTACATCAATTAGCCCTAAAGGCATATCAATTTGCACGAAGACATGCTTAGGGCATAAAACGACATTACACCCAGCATCCCCCCATACTGCTTTGGGTGAGACTTCAGTCCACACTCCACGGGTTGATGCCGGAAGGGCCAGTAGGGTAGGGATTTGTTTGGAAAAAATAACTCTGAACCTAGGTCAGGACCCACTAAGCCAACAAATGGCTCCATTGCTGGGACAGGTATATGCATAAAGAGATGTGTGATGTTGCATCACTGGAATCTAACTAAGAAGGAAATTGAGGAGTGGTTGGATACGAACATCCATGAATTCACGGTGCAAGAATATAGAACAGTGGTTGGATAGGTATCTGTACATAAAGATACACAAAATTTTCTTCTATTCCTTCCCGATTGAGCTATATGAGTGGATCGCTAAATTGGAAGATGCCAAGGAAGGTGGAGGCTTGACAGTCCAATAGTGTGGACCCCGGAGCTAGTGCAAAGATTGGAAGCCTCTAAAGATAATATCGTGCATGCTGCCGATCACTGGGTTGATCGTGTCAGAGGAGGATTTGTGATAGAATTCACGGTTGATACATGAGTCAGCTACAAAGAAACATAGCGACACTTCTTCAAAGGACTACGAGGTAAGTATTTAATATCTTTCAATATTTGGATTAAAACGCTCTTGTGTGAAAAGTAGGTTATGCCATTAACTTAATGTTTGGGGCTACGTGAAGTGGAAATTTCTTTAGGGATAGAGGGAGAACAGGCCCTGAATATAGCTCGTTGATTGAACCTCCTTTGAGTGATGATGAAGGAGTAGCACAGGCTTCACCACAGAGTGATGCCCCGTTAATAAAGCAAGGGTTCCAGTGAATACCCTATCCGCCCACACAACCTCCACATTCACCTCCACATCACACACCTTCGCCCAAATCGCCACCACCTCTGCCACCACTCAATATGGAAAATACAATGAAGTTTCTCATTTTCAAGGGCTTGGGAAAGGAGGACCTGGATCTATTTTGGTTCATTGCGAAGGCCATGTGGACAACCTAGAATATTACGGATGATTAGATGAAAAAAGCGATGTTGGTTACTACTTTACATGATCACGCGCTAACATGGTACATTAAGTACTGTAGCAATAACCCAATGGCTCTGTTAACATACATTATGACTACGCTGAATAAGGAATTTAGTAGGACCAAGTTTGAATCGCAATTAGTCGTTGGATCCAAGGAAATCATGATGAGGCTTGGTGAAACACCCTAGGAGCTGGATCAGAGATTGAAATACCGAATTCGCAAAGCTAACATGAATCTTATGGATGGATAGCACCGTGAATGGTTTGTAGCTTCGCTCTTGTCTCACCTAAGGGTTGCTTTATCACAGCAAAAGATTAGGACCTAGGGGCAAGCCTTGGAGATTACGATGAGATTGCATGAGACACCGATTCAAGATGTTTCTTTGGGAGTTTTGTATATTCATACGGAGTTGCAAAATATTCGCCTAGAGTTCCAAAGCCTAAAGAAGGATAGAGTGTGTATAAATTTTGAATAATTAATCACTTATTCACAGTGATTATCCCGATTATACACTATTGCGGAATACATGCAAAATACATATTCTCCTCTATGTTGATCATCAATTTAGCAGCATTAAAATCAATGAAACATCAATCGCATGCACACATTAACACAGTATGTAACCTGGGGAAGCATACAGTTGAAAACCTCACACTATCTGTATATTATAATGATAGAGAACATCTAACAATATATAGTACAATACTCCTCATAAGTACTCAGTACTATCTCCACCTGTTACACACAAAACTAGCTCATATTTGATCAATCACATCTCAAATCTCCTCCACTGCTTTGCCTGCCTCCACTGTGCAATCCTGCAAGAGAATCAATCACGGGTTCAAATCGAATTCCCTTGGTTATACTACTCAAGCCTCATGGGCAATCTCCATCCATGCATGTGCAAATCTCATGCACAACTATAGTCACAACTGATAGCAATCTCAACCTCTAACACCTATCTCCACTGAACTGTACATGCACTGAGTTACTGATGTATTCTTCAGTTGCTTTATGAGTTAATAATTAGTGAATTAACTAATATTTAATTCACACAACTCATCATTAGTGTATTCTTTAGTTATACTAAAATACAACTAGTTCAACCAAGTCAAATTGAACACAACTCCATCAACTCCACCGAAACTCGACCACATGAGTTCTAACTAAACTACTACATGCAATAGCTCAACTCACCCACAAGAAAATCATATTTCCTTCTGACAGCTGCATGTGCCACATCTATAGCTCAAACTGAAGTGCTCCAAGAGGATAAGATAATGTTTATAGTCCAAATATTATTATGAGACAATAATATTCGACTGTTCTATTTTTAGCCAGGCAGTCTAAAAATAGAAACCACCCATATGTGTAAAAATAGAAGTCCATCTATTTTTACCGACATGACCAATCATCCAAAAATAGCATCCTACAACTCATAGACCATGATCCATATGTCTAAAAATAGACATAGTATAAAAATAGACTTTGCGCCAAAAATAGCCTGCGAGCCCACTTAGTGAAGGCGACTTCTTTCCACTAAGCTCCATCATCTTGTTGCATTTTCAACACTCCCTCTCAACAAGATATGGATTATCTACAACCCCTATCCTGCAACTCTGGAATATTCTGCATGAAACACATTTGCTCGGTCCACTTGCTCCAACAACACTTGGAACAAAAAAACACTCCCAATTGACCACTCTGTTGGGCTAGGAACATACTCTGATGCTGAAGCTCTACATGCTGCTGACAAGTGCTCCCTCTCTGACATCTGCATTACTGCAACATCTCCATGCATCTCACACCATTGCACACCTCTCTGTGCCACCTAGCACTGTGCAAAACACTTGTGCCTCTTGCATTGCTGCAGCCTGCTAGCTATGCGCTATCCTGGGATTCCCTACACTATCGCTATCTCTGTTGCTCCATCCGCATCTGTCTCTACCCAATCAGTTAGTTCCTACTACTCCACATCGGGGCTCCTGTAGCAAGGTCTCATCCAAGAGGTTGGGGACCTCAAGGATCCTGCCCCTCCTCCTTGGGACGATCACTCTATCTCGCCCCACCTCCTACCTGGAGGTATGGCTACATGCGATCCCTCAACCCACCTGGCTCGAAGTTTCCCCCTACTGGAGGTCTCTATATGATTAGATGTCTCTACTTGATCTCCTCTCAGCTTCCCTTGTTGTGGCTGCTCCACAACCTCCTGAAGCTGCTGCACCAATCGTGGCTCCTCCACGATCGTCTGAGACTTCTTCTGGATCTGCATGTTGAGAGGTAATATATGCTCCCTCTCAACCACCAAGTCTCCATCAGTTGCCTCGCTGCTCAAGGCTTTGCATGCATCTTGAACCTCAAGAGCATACAAGTTCTTGACCCGTGAACCAATTTTCTTCACCTGTCTAGTGATGATGTGTCTAAGGAAAAACTTTCCCTTACTGAAGAATACATCACAGCCTCTGTCTTCTAGCATCACGATCGACACCAAGTTTCTCTTTAGTCCTGGTACATACTTGACATTGGTCAAGGTAAGGTGAGCTCCATGCCCTCTCTGAAAAATAACCGTGCCTACACCTGAGACACTATACTTCTCATCATTACCCATCGCTATGAGTATCTGGAGATCTTTCTCCTCCAAAGTACTGAACACATTCTTGTCACCGATCATGTGGAAAGAAGCTCCACTGTCAAGAAACCAACCACTTCCCATCATGGATGAAACCATGCATGTGAAGAGTGTGAAATCCAACTCAAGTTGTGAAGTAAGTGCCTCACCTTCAGATCCTTCCCCGAATCCCTTCTTGGATTTCTTCTTTGGGCAATTAGTAGCATAATGGCCCTACTCATGACAATGAAAGCATCTCACCTTCGACTTGTCAACCTTCTTCCCATCATTGGAAGAACTGGATTCGGAAAGAGAACCCCCCTCCTTCCCCTTCTTTGCCTTGGTAGCCAAAGCGAAATTTTCTTCATCAGATGCCTTTGATGAAGATCCATCCCTGGTATTCTGCCTGATCTCCTCTTGCACAAGATCTGACCAAAGTCTCTCCCATCCTGGCAATTCCTCCCAACCATTGACAGAGTCCTGATAGGAATGCCAACTCTTCGAAAGACCAAGGAGAGCCAAGCTGACCAAATCCTCATCATCGACAGTCACCCCCACACTTCCCAGCTCATCCCTACACTGAGTGAACTTCGTGAGATACTTGCGCATACTGTCTCCCTTCTCGCATTTAATGTTTATGAGTTTATCCTTGAGCGCCAGCTTCCTCTGATCGCTCTTGCTTTGGAATAACTCTGTCAACTCTTTCCACATCAAGTATGGAGAAGCCTTTCCATGTAGGCTGGACACAATGTGATCCTTCACGCCCTCCAACAGAATCCTTTGACACTTTGTTGTCTTCTTTTGCCAAGCATCAACTTGCGTAGTATCAGTAGGTTTTGGGACATCAGCCTCTATGAACTCCTTCAGCCCATTATCATCTAACATCGCCTCCATCCTGTCCTTCCATGCAATATAGTTTGAGATACCCTCAAGAGAATACTCCAATCACAATCCATTGAAAGACATTGCCACGTTGATACCAAGAAAACACTGCTGCAAACTCGAATTCCACCAGCTCCAAAATCAACCACCTATGATCTAGAATTCGTGAGAACAAGGTATTTCTCGTACAGAGATTAACTGTATGGGCTTTTACCAGATATCTCACCTTCCAAAGGAAGGATGAATCCAGAGGCTACCTAGCCCGATTACAGACTATGCCTGAAGAAATAAAATGTAAACACTTTCTGAATAATAGATCTGATGATCAACTTCGCTCTGAAATCATGTAGAACTTTTTCTACAAATTCGCCAGCTCTGATACCATGTAGAAATTTTGAATAATTAATCACTTATTCACAGAGATTATCCTGATTATACACTATTGTGGAATACATGCACAATATATAATCTCCTCTACGTTGATCATCAATTTAGCAGCATTAAAATCAATGAAACATCAATCACATGCACACATTAACACAGTATGTAACCCGGGGAAAGCATATAGCTGAAAACCCCACACTATATTTATATTATAATGATAGAGAACATGTAACAATACATAGTACCATACTCCTCACAAGTACTCAGTACTATCTCCACCTGTTACACACAAATCTAGCTCAGATCTGATCAATCACAACTCAAATCTCCTCCACTGTGCAATCTTGCAAGAGAATCAATCATAGGTTCAAATAAAATTCCCTTGGTTATACTACTCAAGCCTCATGAGCAATCTCCATCCATACATGTGCAAATCTCATGCACAACTATAGTCACAACTGATAGCAATCTCAACCTCTAACACCTGTCTCCACTGTACTGTACATGCACTGAGTTAACTGATGTATTCTTCAGTTGCTTTATGAGTTAATAATTAGTGAATTAATTAATATTTAATTCACACAACTCATCACTAGTGTATTCTTTAGTTAGACTAAAATACAACTAGTTCAACCAAGTCAAACTGAACACAACTCCATCAACTCCACAATCAACTCCACCGAAACTCAACCACATGAGTTCTAACTGAAGTCCTACATGCAATAGCTCAACTAACCCACAAGAAAAGCGTATTTCCTTCTGACAGCTACGTGTGCCACATCTGTAGCTCAAACTGAAGTGCTCCAAGAGGATAAGATAATGTTTATAGTCCAAATATTATTATGAGACAATAATATTCGACTGTTCTATTTTTAGCCTGACAGTCTAAAAATAGAAACCGCCCATATGTTTAAAAATAGAAGTCCATCTAATTTTACCGACATGACCAATCATCCACAAATAGCATCCTGCAACTCATAGACCACGATCCATATGTCTAAAAATAGACTTTGCGCCAAAAATAGCCTGTGGGCCCATTTAGTGAAGGCGACTTCTTTCCACTAAGCTCCATCATCTTGTTGCATTTTCAACAGAGTGGCTAGGCTAGAGGTGCACAAATATGTTTGGTGTCTAAAATGCAAGAATCAAGGGCGTGGTAAAGATCACTTCCCTGTCTTCGCGAATTATGTTGCAAGAGGAAGGCCAATGCCTCTGAGGCTAGAAGCTCAAGTAGGGCCAAGTACAAGGCCCATGATGTGGTGTGTTATCTGTCAGGTAACTGGAAAACATGTGACAGACAATTGCCACCTACTGCAGAAATTTGTGCAGAGACTGCAACATCTCTTCTACAACTTCTGTAAATCGGTGGGTCATGATGAGTGCAATTATCGTAGCTACGAGATGATGATGGAAATAACGCCTATGTATTGAATGAAAAAAAAGACTTGGCCTCCGGATCAAGGTGTTGGGGTAGTGCGCAGAGGATATTAGTGGCACAGATGGGGTCGAGGAGGAGAAGGACCTGCGAGAGGTCAGGGACAAGTCATTTGTTATAATTGTGGGGTGCTAGGACACTACGCATAGGATTGTACAAGCCTGATGCGCCTGTCGTGCCGATACTGTACTCAGTTTGATCACACGATAGAAGACTGCCCTATATTCATAGCTAAAATGTAGGAGAAGAGGGCGCAGACTCAACAGCCTACCCAAAACCTACAGAGATGAGGGTTAAACCCCACAAAGAAGATCCTAATGTGAATATTATGCTATGAAGTGGAACGACGACAAGCGAGGATAAAGGAAAGCAACCTGAAGAAGATGAGTGGGTCCACAAAGCTCCAAAAAACGAGGTTGGGTTTGATTTGGAGTGTGTGGAAGAAACATTCATGGAAGGAAACAAAAGCTTCGTTGAGGCTTCTACCTCATGATGTCAGGATAAACTGTCCAAAGAAATGGACCCCTCCATGCTTACTACCTTCTTGGAGACCTGTATGGAGCTTATTTGTGATAGCAAGGCCATGAAAGGATTACAACAGTTCATAAATAAATGTCCTGATAAAGAAAATTCTCTTGAAGGACCTTGTGTAGTCAAAATAATTGGTAAGCATAAGGCAAGAACAGGGCGTGAGATGAGGCTCAATGTGAAAACAGGGAGTATGAAATGGATCAAGTTATTTTGGATTTGGGGTCGGATGCAAACGTGTTTCCTAAACAGACATGGGAAAGGATGGGGAGACCCACGCTGTAGTGGTCTCTAATTCATTTGAGGATGGAAAATCAACAGAAGATTATCCCCATGGGAATATTGCAGGGAGTGACGGTAGATATTGAAGGCACAAGCGCGTTGGCTGATTTTGAAGTGATAGAGATTGTCGATGACAACAATCCTTACCCCACACTCCTTGGGATCGATTGGGCAATTGACATGAACGGGGTGATCAATTTGAAGAAGCAGACAATGTCATTTTAAAGGAAATCGCTCTCCGTAGTAGTACCTTTGGACCATGCAGAAGGAATGTGCTAAACTAGACTGGTCCGCGATTATGAGGAAAGAAATGATGATCTAGACCCGATCTATAAAATAATAGTGTGAGATCAAGATTGGGTTAATCCGAAAACTGATGGATGCATTGCATGGGACCACGCAAGTTCTTGTACATTAGATTCAAATGAAGAGCTCGAGCACTGGAAAAATAGTTTGCATGAAGTATCTACACCGCGTTGTAACATGATGACTAAATCGTTGCGTTGTGTATTGTCATAGGTAAGGAATTTTCGTTATTATGATGGTCTATTGATATAGATAAATTTTTGGATGCATTTTAAATGGAACTGCATAAGAAGAATCACTTCCAAGCATTGGATTTGGCATTGCGTGACACACCAGCAAGGTGGTGGGGTACGCATAAAGATAGTTTTGATGGATGGCGTGAATAAAGAGGAATGATGAGGTTGCGGTTTGGTCACCCAAAATTGCGGATAACAGAGAAATATGATGGGAGGAATGATGTGATCATTTAGCTAAATGGATTGACGTTTATGGAGTGGGGCCACAACCTGAGTGGGTACATTTACTTTTTCATACTTTGGATATAATACCAATGAATTGGTACCCAAAAACAGAGCTCCTTCATGGAACTGAAGAGTGGGACGTTTTGAGACAGATATTTTTTATGACATTCAATTTGATGATGGTTTTGAATGCATCGTTGAAGTGTTGTAGGGGGTCAAGGCAATCATCTTCAGAATACCACATGATTCCTTGGATTTGATTCGACCAGTTTGGACCACTCAATTGCGCCATGCGTTGGAGTGCTACAATGTGACTACTAAAGAAAAAGAGGAGGACCCAATGAACATTAATATCCCAGAGGAAGAAGGTCACTGCAAAGTTGAGGGACCACAGATTGAGAATCCAGATATCACTGCACCACTGAAAACTAGGCAAGTGAACATTGGCACAAAAGTAGAGCCAAAGTTTGCAAAGATTGGGGACTATTGGGATGATGACACAATAGATAAGGTCACTGAGTTTATCCGCAAGTATCAGGATTTGTTTCCTACAAAGTTTTCATACTTGAAGGGAATAATAGGCGATTTAGGTGTGATGAAAATAACTTTGAAACCAAATTTGAAGCTTGTTAAGCAGAGGCCATATCACCTTAATCCCAAGTACAAGGAAAAGGTTTGCTTAGAGTTGGACAAGATGCTTACAGTAGGTATCGTTGAACCAGTGGAGGAAGATGATTGGGTGAGTCCAATGGTAGTTCAAGGAAAGAATCAGAAGGATGAAATAAGGATTCGCGTAGATCTCAGGAAGCTGAACGATGCTTGCATTCATGATCCTTTTCCAACTCCATTCATATATGAGGTACTGGATAATGTTGGTGGGCAGGAGGCCTATTTATTCACTGATGGGTTCTTTGGATACCATCAGATAAATTTCATGCTAGAAGGAAGGAGTAAGACTACCTTTGCAACTAATTGGGGATGGTTTCAGTATATGGTAATGCCTTTTGGGCTCAAACATGTGTCAACAATATTCTTGCACGTAGACATTGCGACATTCAAAGAGTTCATTCACAAATTTTTGGAGGTATATTTTGATGATTGGATGGTGTTTGGGTTGGTAAAGTGCCATGTAGTTAGTCTACGCTTGATGTTGGATACATGCCGAAGGTATCAGATCACGCTGATCTTGAAGAAATGTTTGTTCTGCATCCCTTTCGGAATCTTGTTGGGTCATGTAGTGTGCAAATAAGGATTAATGGTGGACCCTACTAAGACCATGGTTATAATAAATTTGGAGGCACCAAGAAGTGTTAAACAGCTTCGCACAACACTGGGTCATATTAGATACTATCAGAAGTTCATCAAGAATTATTGGAAAATTATCGCATTGATGGAAAAGATATTAAATAAGGATGCTACATTCTATTGGGATGAAGAATGTCAGTGGAATCTGGATGTATTGAAGGAGAAGATGGTCACCACACTGATCCTTGTCTTCCTGGATTGGAAGAGGGAATTTCATGTGCATGTGGATGCGTCTTGTATTGTGTTGGGAGTAGTCCTGACATAGGCTGGTGAAGGAGATCACCCTATAGCATTTGCAAGTAGGAAGATGTCTAAGGTTGAAAAGAATTATTCGACGATAGAGCGTGAAGGGTTGGCTATGGTGTATGCACTCCAGAAGTTCAAACATTACTTTCTAGGCGGAAACTTTAAGATGTATACAGACCATTCTACATTAAAGTACCTAGTCAACAAGCCTATGTTGGGGGAGAAAATATGCAGATGGATGTTGTTGTTTCAGAAGTATAATTTTGAAGTAATTGTGAAGCCAAGGTGATTGAATGTAGGGCTAGATCATCTGTCACACATTGAAACAAGAGAGGAGCCTACCAATTTAGAATAAGGGTTTCCTGATGCGTAGCTCTTTGTGGTGCATGTAACCGACAATCACTTTGCTAACATTATCCACTTCCTCACTACAGGAATGACTTCAGAAGGATACACTAGTCAACAAAAGAAGGAATTGGTGGTGCGCACAGAAATATTTTCTATTATAGCAGGACATTTGTATAAGATGGGATCACACAAAATATTGCAATGTTATGTGCTTGATTTTGAGCGAAATAGTATCCTTATTGAAGCTCGTGGAGGAGTTGAGGGAGGCCATTATGCAGGAAAAGCAACAACGCATAAGATTTTACGTGCTGGGTTGTGGTGGTCAACATTGCATAAGGATTCCAAAGCATATTGTACGGTGTGCGATGCATGTTAGAGAATGGGTAGGCCATCATGAAGGGATGAGCTGCCTTTGAATCTGTAGGTATCATTGCAGCCATTTGAGAAATGGGCAATTGATTTTGTAGGACCAATTCAACCTCCAGGAAAGAAGATCGGTGCGTGGTATATCATCACCATGATTGAGTATTTGACTAGATGGGTGGAAGCATAGCCCATGAAGGACTGTGGGGAAACAATAATGAATTTCTTATTTGAATATGTGTTGACTAGGTTCGGTTGCCCAAATATTTTGATGAGTGATCACAGTACACATTTCCTCAATGAAACGATCACCGCACTGATAGAAGAATTCCAAGTTTATCATCAGAAGAGTACGTCATATCATCCTCAGGATAATGGGATGATTGAAGAATTTAATAAGATATTGGATAATGCATTGACAAAGGTTTGCAATGCGTAGAGGAATGATTAGGACGTATGTGTACTAGCAGTATTATGGGCTTATAGAAATACTTGTAAGAAGCTTACTGGTCAGACACCTTTTAGGCTGGTCTATGGCATAGAGGTTTTGATGCCTATGGAGTACATTCTGCCTAGTCTATGCATAGTGGTGTTCACATGAATGGTAGGAAGAAAGGCTCATGCAGATAGAAAAGCTTGAGGAAGATAGATTTTTAGCTAGATTCCATCAGCAGGTGTAGAAGGAATGTGAAAAGGCATGGCACGATCGGGACATCAAACTGCACACCTTCAAGGTAAATGATTTAGTTTTATTATAATACAGTAAGTTTGATAAGTTTCCAGGAAAATTTTCGATGCATTGGCTCAGGCCATATGTTATCAAAGAGATTACCAATGGTGGAGCAGTTCAACTTGTGAAATTGAATGGAGATCCATTTCCGAGAAAGGTAAATGGAAGCCGATTGAAGCCATACATCGGGGGCCCGGTCTAATGACTACATGACGGTAGTAGTGTCATAGCACTCCAGGAAGCTGCAAGGACACACGGGACTATAAACTACACTGGCTTATGTGTAGAGCTACACGATGGGGGCTTTGGATGAAACAGGAGGCTATCAAAGTACCAGAAGAACCGCAAAGCGAGCTGCACTATAAGGGGAAAGACGCACAACGCAACTATTGGGAATGGGTCCCCTAGGGGTCAATTTTTGGTTAAACACCTAAGTTTTGGGGCAAAAGGCCAAAATTTTGTGTAAGGAAATGTAAAGTCCCCGCATTTTGTGGTCGTAGAGCGCGAAAGATGTCTAAATTTAAAAGGGATTTCTGCCCTTATTTTAGAAAAGTTGTGTTGATTTTGAGATCTACCCATGGTCAATGGACCATGGGATTATATAACAAGGGAAGGTTAGAAGAGAAGTATAAAAAGTAAGTAAGAAGTCATGAGTCATTTGTAAGTTTGGGTGAGCTAAGAGAGAGAGTCTTAGTGTAGGAAGAGGCTCTATAGCTGAGTGCGCAGAGGCCTAGGGTGGAAGTCCATAGCTGAGTGCGTGGACCCCTACAACTATGTGCGCAAGGTGGATAGAGTCTATACTGGGAACTTGAATCATAAATAAAGAGAAGTATTCTGGAATCACTGTGTTTTCTATCTATGATTATTGCATCCAATTATGATATGTTAAGTTCTAGGTTTACATTATAATGTTAAATTGATGCGCGAATGTATATATTTCTATCTGTTATTTGAATGCAAGTAATAATGTATGTTTATGCAAGGGTAATCTTAATTGCATGATAAAGTTGGCTAACCACTAAGATAATTAGGGAACCGAGATAGTAACATAGTTACAGAGGTGTGTAAGTGGCTAAATCATTGTTTAGGGTTGCAAAAAGGACAATCAAATACCTTTGCGGAGGTTCTGAAAGACGGAAGAGGAAATACTTCGATAAGCCCTAAAGACTTATCGATCTTCATGAAGGGAGGGATTGAGGTAGAAAATCGACATCAAAACCATCTTAGGGTGCGGAAGATTGGTTCCTACATCCTCCCATACTAATTTGGGTGAGACTTTGGTCTGCGCTCCGTGGACTGATGCTGAAAGGGATAGTAGTGTAGGGATTTTCTTAGCTACCTAATGCTAAACCTAGGTCAGGGCCCATCAAGCCAACAAATGGTTCCGTTGTTGGGACCAGGATCTACATAACGAGATGTGTGATGTCGTATCATTGGAATCCAACTAAGAAAGAGATCGAAAACTAGTTTGATGGAAGGATCCACGAATCCGCGACAAAACAAAATAAGAATTCGTGATTAACGAAAGAACAGTGGTTGGACAGATACCTGGATAGATATCTGTACACAGAAATACACAAAATCTTCTTTTGTTCCTTCCTGGTTGAGTTATATGAGTGGATTGCGAATTTTCCAAACGACCAAGGAAGGTGGAGGCTTGACAATCCGATTGTTTGGATATTGGAGTTAGTAAGAAGATTGGATGCCTCTAAAGATAATATCACACTTGCTATTGACCATTGGCTCAATCACATCATAGGAGGATTTGTAACAGAGTTTGTGTTCAATACTTATGCCAGTTACAATGAAGAAGAGCGTCACTTCTTTAAAGGACCACAGGGTAAGTATTTAAAATCGCTAAATAGTTGGATTAAGATGCTCTTGTGTGAATAGTAGGTTATGCAGTTACCTTGATGTTGGAGCTATGCAAAGCGGAAAGTATTTTAGGGATGAAGGAAGAAAAATCCCTGAGTATAGCCCACTGATCAGGCCTCCATTGAGTGACGACAAAGGAGCAACACAATCTTCTCCACTAAGTGATGTGCAACTGATAAGACAAGGGTCCCCACAAATACCTACACCACCTCCATCCTCATCCTATCCATCCAAACTACCTCCATTCTCACCTCCACCTCTCACTTGATCACCCACACGACCCCCACCTCCACCGCTGTACAATATGGCGAACTTCGTGAAACTACCTATATTCAAGGGTGTAGGGAATGAAGATCCAGAATAGTTTTGGTTCGTTGTGAAGACTATATGGGAGGTCCAGGGTATTACAGATGACCATATGAAGAAAGCCACGTTGGTTAGTGCTTTTCAGGACCGCGTACTAATGTGGTACATTAAGTACAGTACTGATAACTCAACATTTGCATTGGCAGATATCCAAGCCACACTGAATAAAGAATTCACCAGACCTAAGTCTCAAGTGCAGTCGATTGTGGGGTTCAATGAGATCATGATGAAGCCAGGGGAGAAGCCTTGGGATTTGGATCAAATACTGAAGTGTGAAATCCATGAAGCCATCATGAACCTAACTAATGGGTAGCATCGCAAATAGTTTGTAGCCTCGCTCCTGCCCCATTGAAGGGTTGCACTATCACAACAGAAGATTGGAACCCAAGCGGAAGGTCTGGAAATCACGATGAGGCTACATGAGACACCAATGTAGGATGCTAATCTAGGGGTTCAATAGATTCATGTGTAGCTGCAAAACCTTTGTCTTGAAATGTAAAGTCTGAAGCAAGACAGAACAACTCGGCAAGAGGCATGCGAAAAAGTTTGGTGCCTAAAATGCAAGGGTCGGGGACATGAAAAGGATCACTACCCAGTCTTCGAAAACTATGTTGCAGTAGGGGGACCAATGCCTCTATGTCTAGAGGCCACAGTAGGGCCAAGTGTAGGGTGCACGCTATGGTGTGCTATATGTCAAGTGGCTAGTAAACATGTGACTGACAATTGCCATTTGCTGCAGAAATTCATGCAGACACCACAATATATCTTTTGCAATTTCTATCAATCAGTAGGTCATGATGAGCGCAATTATCAAAGCTACGAATTGATGATGGACGGGACATTTGCATACATGGTGCAGGCAGAAATTCGGTCTCTAGACCAAGGTGTTGGGGGAATGCGAGGTGAGTATCAGGTGTGTGGACAAGGCTGAGGTGGAGGACGGCCTGGTAGAGGCCGAGCACAGCTGATTTGTTACAATTTTGGAGGCCCAGGACACTATGCAAGGGACTGTCCAAATCCGACGTGATTGTCATGCCATTATTGTACTTAGTTTCACCATGTGAGTAAGGATTTCCAAATATTGTTGGCTAAGATTCACAAAAAGGGGGCACAGCCTCTGCAGCCAACAAAGAACCTCCAGATGATGAGGGCTAAGCCTCGTAAGTAAGACCCTAAGGTAAACATTATGCTGTGAAGCAGAAATATGATGGGGGAGGATAAAGGCAAGCAACCTACAGAAGGCGAATGGGTCTACAAAGCACCAGAAAAAGAGAATGGGTTTAATTTGGAGCGCACAAAAGAAACATTTATGGAAGAAAAGAAAAGATTCACTGGTGCCTCTACCTAGGAGGTTAAGAGAAACCAGTTGAATAAATGGACCCATCCATGATTACCACATACTTGGATACCTAAATGAAACTACTTTGTGATAGTAAGGCTATGAAGGGCCTGCAGGAACTGATCAATCAGTGCACTGGTAAGGATGGCACTACTAGAGAACTACATGTGGTCAGGAAGCTTAGCAAGCATAAGGTAAGGATTGGGCGTGAAATGTGACTCACCGCATAGATAGGGGAGTACGAGATGGACCAAGTTATCCTGGATTTGGGGTCTGATGAGAATGTTTTTCCAAAACAGACTTGGGAAAGAATGGGGTGACCTTTGCTCGAGTGGTCTTCGATACAGTTAAGAATGGCAAATCAAAAGAAGATTATCCCAATGGGGAGGATACAAGGGGTAACAGTTGACATCGAGGGCGTAAGCGCACTGGCGGATTTTGAAGTAATAAATATTGTGGATGATAGAAATCCCTACCCTGTGCTCCTTGGAATCGATTGCGCCACTAACATGAATGGGGTAATAAACCTTAAGAAGTGAAAGATGATATTTGAAAAGAAGTCGCTCCGTGTAGTGGTGCCGCTAGATCTCGTGGAGGGACCGCACTATATAGAACCAATCTGAGATTACGAAAGTGATGATGATCTGGACTAGACTTACAAGATAACGATGCAAGACTAGGATTGGGTAAATCTGACAGTGGACATACGTATTTCATGAGATTGCGAGAGCTCGTGCATGTCAGATTCAGATGAAGAATTAGAGCACTAGCAGAACCAGCTACATGAAGTATCTACACTATGTTGTAATATGATGACCAAGTCATTATGTTGCATGTCATCCAAAGTCAATCATCTACCTCATTATGATGGGCTAACTGATGTCGATTTATTTTTGGATGCATTTCAAAGAGAAGTACCAGAAAAACATCTCTTCGAGGCCTTGGACTGGGTACTACACACTACACCTGCAAGTTGGTGGGGTACGCACAAGGATAATTTTGACGATTGGCACGACTATAGGAGGATGATGAGAATATGTTTTGGGCAACAAAAAGTGTAGAGATAGATAAGTATGATAGAAGGGATGATCCACGTGATTACCTGGCCAAATGGACCAAGGCTTATGGAGCGGAGCCCCAGCCTAAATGGGTGCATCTATTTGTCATACCCTAGATGTCATACCAATGAATTGGTACTTAGAAATAGAGCTCCACCATGGCAATGAAGAGTGGGACATCTTGCACCAAGGATTTATAATGACGTTCAACTTTGAGGATGGGTTTGACTTATTAACGCAATGCTACAGGAGGTTAAAGCAGTAATCTTTAGGATATCGCAATATCCGTTGGACCTGGTCTAACCTTATTGGACTACCCAACTAAGTCACGTGTTGGAATTCTATAAAGTGACTGTTGAAGAAGAAGAAGAGGATCCCAGAAATATTAATATTCTAGAAACTAAAGGTCACCATGAGGTTGAAGGTCTACAGATAGAGGATCCAGACATAACCGCACCACTGAAAACTAGGTAGGTTAAAATTGGCACAAAGGTGGAACCAAAATTTGCAAATATTGGGGACTATTGGGATGATGTGACAATAGACAAGGTCGCTAAGCTCCTCCATGAATATCAGGATTTGTTCCGCATGAAGTTTTCTGATTTGAAATGGATAATAGGAGACCTGGGTGTCATGAAGATCACCCTGGAACTAGACGTGAAACCTATAAAACAAAGACCTTATCACCTTAATCCTAAGTATAAGGAAATGGTTCACACTGATTTAGATAAGATGCTTGTGGCAGGAATTATTGAACTAGTAGAGGAATCTAATTGGGTAAGCTCGATTGTGGTTCAGGAAAAGAAACAGAAGGAAGAAATAAGGATATGCATGGATCTTCGGAAGCTAAATATGCTTACGTGAATGATCCCATCCCAACCCCATTCACTAACGAGGTCTAGAAAATGTAGGCGGCCAAGAAGCATACTCTTTCATTGAGGGGTTCTCTGGATACCATCAGATCAAAATCACAACTAAGGATAGAAGTAATATGACCTTTGTGACTGAATGGGGATGTTTTCAGTAGACCGTAATGCCTTTTGGGCTGAAAAATGCGCCAACAATCTTTTCGCACATAGTTATTGCGACATTCAAAGACTTCATTCATACGTTTATGGAGGTATACTTTGAAAATTGGACAATGTTTGGATTGGTCAAGCATCATGTGGCAAGTTTGCGCCTAATGTTAGATACATGTTGAAGATATCAGATCACGCTCAATCTAAAGAAGTGTATGTTTTGTGTCCTTTTCGGGATCCTGCTAAGTCATGTGGTATGCAGACAAGGATTGATGGTAGAACCCGTGAAGATCGTGGTGATAATCAACTTGGAGGCACCAAGGAATGTGAAACAGCTATGCGCAACTCTATGGCATACTGAATACTATAAGAAGTTCATCAAGAGCTATGCCCAGATCACCGTGCTCATGGAGAAGTTGTTGAAAAAAGATGCTACGTTTTGTTGGAATGATGAATTCCATAATATCTTAGACATGCTGAAGGAGAAGATGGTCACCGTGCCAATCGTAATCTTCCCAGATTGAAGGAAGGAATTTCATGTGCACGTGGATGCCTCATGTATTGTGCTGTGGGCCATGCTAACACAGGCAGGAGAGGGAATTGGACCATATAAAACATTCGCTAGTAGGAAGTTGTCTAAGGCTAAGAAGAACTATTCCACTACAGAGTGCAAAGGACTATCCATGGTATATGCGCTCCAAAGGTTTAGGCAATATTTGTTGGGTGGACATTTTAAGATGTATACAGATCATTCTACGTTGAAATACCTAGTCAATAAGCCTGTGTTGGGGGGGAAGACCTGAAGATGATTGTTGTTGTTCCAGGAGTATGAATTTGAAGTTATTGAGAAACCATGACGACTGAATGTGGGACCTGATCATCTATCGCACATTGAAACGGGAGAGGAACCTACTAATTTGGAGGAAGGATTGCCTGATGCAAGCTCCTTTTAGTGCACATCACAAACAATCACTTTGAAGATATCATACATTTCCTAACAACAAGAACTTCTCTAGAAGGGTATACAAGCTAACAGAAGAAGGAGTTAGTAGTGCGCACAACAGACTTCTCCGTCATTTATGGGAACTTATACAAAATGGGGTCAGACGAAATATTGCGACATTATGAACTCGACTTTGAATGAAGTAGCATTCTCATAGAGGCTCATGGAGGAGATATAGGAGCACATTATGTAGGAAAAGCAATAGCATAGAAGGTTCTGCATGCTGGGTTGTGGTGGCCAAGTCTGCATAAGGATGCAAAAGCATATTGTAGGGCTTGTGATGCATGTCAAAGGACTAGCAGGCCATCATGGAGGGATGAACTACCTTTGATGCCATAGGTGATGTTACAACCATTCGAGAAATGGGTGATTGACTTTGTGGGTCCAATTCAGCCTCCAGGAAAGAAGACAAGCACACGGTACATCATCATAGCAACTGAGTACTTTACCAGATGGGCAGAGGTGCAACCTGTGAAGGATTGTGCAGGTGTGATGATAGCAAAGTTTCTTTTTGAATATGTATTGACAAGATTTGGTTGTCCAAAGATCTTGATGAGCGATCATGGTACGCACTTTCTTAACGAAACAATCAGCATGTTGACAGAAGAATTTCAGGTGTATCACTAGAAGAGTACACCTTATTACCCATAGGCCAATGGGATGGTGGAAGCATTCAATAAGATACTAGAGAATGCACTGACGAAGGTTTGCAATTCTTAGAGAAGTGACTGGGATGTGTGCGTACCAACGGTGCTATGGGCCTACAAAACGACTTGCAAGAAGTTGACTGGGCAAATGCCTTTCAGACTCGTGTATGGCGTAGAAGTTGTGATGCCAATGGAATACATTGTACCTAGTCTGCGCATAGCAGCACTCACAGGAATGGCAGACCATGGAGCCTTGAAAGAGAGGCTTATGCAGCTATCAGAGCTTGAGGAGGACCAATTTCTAGCTGGATTTCATCAAAAATTCAAAAGGAGGACGAAAAGGCATGACACAATCGGCACATCAAACTACGCACCTTCAAGGTTAATGATCTGGTCTTGTTATATGACAGTAAATTTGATAAATTTTTAGGGAAATTCAAGATGCACTGCCTAGGACCATATGTCATCAAGGAGATTATCGATGGTGGCACAGTTCAGTTGATAAAATTGAATGGAGAACCCTTCCCCAAGAAGGTGAATGGCAGCCAATTGAAGCCATACATCGGCGATCCAACTAGGTGACTATATGAGGGAAGCATAGTCTTAGCACTCCAGGTAGCTAAAAGGAAGTGTAGGACTATAAACTACACTACCCGGGTTAGAGAGCTGCGTGATCGGGGAATTGCGTGGAATGAATATATGTCACAATGCCCATGAAAGCACGCAGGGGGATGCGCTACCAAGGAAGCAACTGCACAGAAAAACTGGAAAGTGACCATTAAAGTCATAATTCATGATTTGACGATGAAAAAATGGCCAAATGGAGTGGGGTGGAGACATTTAAGTCAGACTTTATGGACCAGATCTCTAAAAATCTAGCGCAAATCTAGCACAAATAAACCGATTTTGGGGGAATGTTCAGATTTGAATTTGAAAGTGCCTATAAATTATAATTGGCTTCCCAGCGAAAAACACTTGGAATTTTGAGAAGTGAGCTTTTGAGCTCTCAGGCGCACATGAACCGTGAAACCTTCGAGCTTTTGCTAGCAAGTTCTGTGTTTGAGACATTGCCATAGGCAAATAAGGAGTTATTATGTATCATTATGTCGACACCCACTGAAGCTATGAGCATGGAAGTAGCGACAACCGAGGGAGTTGTCCCAGAGGTGGCTATGGCAGTAGAAGGAGCTGCCCCGGAGGGAGCACCTACAAAAATATCAGCTGAAGTACCAAAGTCTCCACGGACACCTAGGCCAAGGCTTGCCCTGACCATGAAGGGCCCCAATATCAAGAAAGGCAAGCAGGTTGTGCCATCATAGCAGGTCCACGCATCTCCAAGAAAACACCCCCAGAAGGTTAAGCCCACTGCACAGGAAAAGGGTAAGACAATTAGCCTAGAGCTAGAAGAAGAGGATTTTGATGATATCCCAATGGATGATGAGGATGTTGGGATGGAAATAGATGATGTTGAAATTGTGGGGTCTGACCCCATCACTAAGTTGCCTGAGTATGTTCCCCCGCACAAGGGAAAGACCAAGGTGCCCAAAGACATTGACAAGAGTAAGGTCACCCTATATACACCCCTCTTACCAGACCAAATTGTGTTTGAAGGACCATGCTTGGGGCGTGTCCCCCTTTTGAAATTAGAAGACTGGGATTTAGCAGACAGAGAGCGGTTTCCTCACCTAGAAATAGATGAAATCATGAACCACATATTCCACAAAACCACTGGCGTAACCGTGTTGGAGCCGCAGAAGTGGTTAAGATGCATGGATAAGGTAGGACTGCTCAACCTGCTACAGTTGCCGCATTAAAATTTCGTACCCATCACAATGGTGGTAATCAAGCAACTATTGTGCTTGGTACACGATGGGTGTTTGTGGCTAGAGGAGCCAATACCCATCACTGATAGACTGATCCATAGGAGCACACGGCTGCCATACATGAGGGAAAATCTGGCCATGGCATTTGGCAGAAAGGCTGGTGAACATGTCCTCGCGGAGGCCATGAAGGAAAATTTCAAGTTAGTGAAGAAGACACACGGCTACGCCATCTCAAGCATTTGTGAGCTGGCAGTCAAAGTAGCCACACAACTCTTGGTAGGGAAGGTTATGCAAAAGTGTCAGGCAGATGAAGTGCTGGTACTAGTCATAACTTTGGCGACCGAATGCATGGATGGATCCCAATTTAATTGGGCATGCTACCTCTATGTTGAGTTCCTCCTGAACTTCCACGAGGCGCAAGATCTCAGCAAGACATTACACTACGTATCTCTCTTGCTATCCATAGTGTTGGTAGCATGGGAGCTACCCGAAGAAAGTCAGTTCCCTTTGGTCATGCCTAATCCGGATTTAGATAGGAATGAAACAAATTACATATATAACCATACGTATTTAGATGAAGTGGAAATAATACTTCATTTCATTACTGTAAAATATTGAAATATGCTTACAAACAGAAATGGAAATAAACTAGCTAGGGCGATGGTAGCTTATCTCTGAGAAGATATGCAGCAGCTACATGCCTCTAAAATGCATTACAATGAGGCTCAAGGGCCTTTTCATTATTGAACAATAAGAGAAAACACTAAACAACCAAAACCCTAAATTGAGGAGATGTAACACCAAGAGTTTATGGGCCCCATTGGGGTGAGTTGGACAACCAACTTCCCGGGGTCACGACTTGGTCATATATCTCCGTTTGACATGCATGATAACCCATTGGAAAGATCTCTCCAAGGACTATGATAAAAGGTATGATTTTAGATACGAAATCACTGGTAGTAGATTTCCAAAAAAATGTCATTTAGGGCCTAAAAACAGTTTCAGATGTTTAGGACTCAAAAAATGCTAAAAATAGTAAGCTATGCTACAATTAAGGAAACTAAAATGCTAAAAGAAACAATGATGGGGGTTCAAGTGGAATTGGCGGGTGGCCACCAATATCCACTTAGATCATTCATCCCCCCTTAGGAAGCAATGTTCCCCATTGCATTGAGTTCCTCCATGAGATGAGGAAACTTCCGTTAAACTTGGTCCCTAGTGAGCCACTTGCCCTAGTGAAGGAGTTGGCCTACTTTGAAAACTCGATACAGTTGGATCTATTGCTGGTGAGTGTGCTTGATCTATGTGTCCATGATCTGATTAGTTGCAACTTGTTCCATTCAATCTAGATTTAACTCTATTGGTGTGAGTTTTTCTACAATGTCGGATGTGTCTAGTAATGGTAGAAAGTATGGCCGAAGGCAGTCCACATTGAACACTGGGTGCAAGCCAAGGAATGGGGGAATGATGAGCTCAAATGCATTGTCTCCCACAACCATGGTAATGGTGTAAGGACCATATCAGAGTGGTTTGAGTTTCTGATAGGCTCTACTAAGGCATTCCTTTTGCGAATGCAACCAAACTTTGTGGCCCACCTGAAACTTGTGTGGCATCCGATGTTGATCATGTCGCTACTTGTACTTGGCATTTGATTTCTCTAGAATTTCGTGGATTTGCTGGTGGATATGTTGGATTTGCTCAATGAAGTTGTTTTCCTTATCTGTTTCAGACTGTAGATGAGCCGAATCTACCTATGTAGCTGCAAATGGCATGGCCACATCAATGGGACACAGTGGCTGGAATCCTAAGCCCACCTGAAAAGGGCTATGGCTGGTCGAGCTGTGGAGAGCCCAGTTATAGCTGTGTTGAACATAAGGGAGGCTCTCATCCACTATGCATGGATGCTTTGAGTTGTACATGTGCAGAATGTGTACGATCATGTTGTTGACAACCTATGTCTATCCATCAGTTTGGGGATGGAAGGCTGTTGACTTAGTGAGTTTGGTGTCCAGCATCGACAATAGACTGGACCAAAATGTACTAAGGAACCTACTATCCCAAGCTGAGATGATAGACTATGGGATACCAAAGTGTACCCACACTCATTCAAAGAAGAGGTTAGCAGTGGCTTCTGCTGTCATATTCTTCTTACAGGCTGCCATAATGGCCATCTTTAAGAACCTATCGACGACCACAAAAACACAGCCATTTCCATGCTTAGTAGAAGGAAGGCCCGACATGTAATCCATGGAGATGGATTCCCAAGCATGACTAGGGGTTGGAAGTGGGGTATAGAGGTCATTCTTCTTGATGGTCGGTTTGGCAATGACACGGGAAGTGCAGGATCTGATGTACTTCCCAACATCTCGTTGAAGATTTGACTAATAGAAATACTTCTGTAGTATTGCCACCATTTTCTCAACCCCAAAATTCCCAGCAACCCGACTATAGTGTGCTTCCCAAATCATCTTGGCACGCTTGCTTGAAGGAACACAAAGGTGACCTAGGTGGCATAACAGGGAATCTAAGAGGTGAAAATCTGGAACATTCTAACCCTCCAAGAGTGTCTAGTATGTGTGGCCAAATTCTGGGTCATGTTTGTAGAGAAGTGGTCAATCTGAAGTCTCATTCCCAAAAGAGTTAAGAATGGTGGTTAACGCTATGATCGGTCATCGACTGAGGCAATCTGCAACATTATTGGTGCTTCTCTTCTTATACTTGATATTCAAATGAAACTGTTGTAGGTATGTGGACCACTTCTGATGGCAATAATTCTAAAATTTCCCTTGGGTATGTATAAACTACAGGGGTTGGTGGTCTATGTGGATGACCGATTCCTTCCCCAAAATGTAATGCTTCAAGCCTGCATAATGGAATACATCTCTTTTGTTGGGTGTGGAGCCTGATTATCTTCTGTATTCAAAGGTTTCAGCTGGATGTATACCCCAGGAAGACTGTACACTCCTCCATGCGGGGGGATGCGGGGGGGACTTGTCCCCCCCATGGGGGTCCGGGGGTCGGCGGTCCCCCGGCGGGGGTTTGGGGGCAGCGCCCCCGAAGCTAAAAATAGATGTAAAATTGCCTTGTAAAAGTCTAGTAATTTCTAGTCAATCTAGGCCATTCATTAGGAGGATGATCTGATGGTAGAAGTTATGTTTAATTTAGGTTTTTTTGCCCTAGAAGGCAAACCCTCACTATATATGAGGGAATTGTATTGCGTCTATGTAGATCTGTATTCTGAGTGAAGAAGATAGAGGAGATTGATAGCGAAGAAGGTGTTACAGTGGATCTGCTATAGGTTGTATCTCTTCAGTTTGCTGGATAATATAATAAAAGAAGGACTGGCTATTTCTCTGTGGATGTAGCCCAAACTGGGTGAACCACGTATATCTGTGTCTCTCTTGTTTTATGTGTTTTCTATATTTATATTTCTGCAATATTTTATGTGTTCCATTGCTCCATAACATATAATTTTCTAACAACTGGTATCAGAGTTGAAGGTCTATTTGGCTGATAAACTCGCAGGAGAGAAGGGTTCCTGGTTTGAGTGGGAGCAATGGCGGAAGATGGTAGGTTTAGGGTCGAAAAATTCAACAGCGAAAACTACCAGCTGTGGAAGATGCAGATGGAAGATTATCTGTATCAGAGAGATCTGTACCTACCATTGAGTGGAAAGACAAAGAAGCCAATGAGTATGACAGGCATAGAATGGGATATTCTCGAAAGAAAGGCACTTGGAAAAATAAGGTTGTGCCTAGTGGTGTCGGTAGCGTTTAATATTTCAAAGGAAATGACAACACAAGGTTTAATGTCGGCATTGGCCAAACTGTATGAAAAACCCTCAGCCTCAAATAAGGTATTTCTTATGAAGCGTTTATTTAATATGAAGATGTCATAAGGTGGATCTGTTGCAGATCATTTAAATGATTTTAATATAGTTACAAGTCAGTTAAGTTCTGTAGGGGTAAATTTTGATGATGAAGTTAGGGCTCTGTTATTTCTGTGCTCATTGCTAGAAAGTAGGAATGGTTTAGTTATGGCCATTAGTAACTTTGTCTCTGGATCTAGTACTTTAAAGTTTGATGATGTTGTCAGTGCAATCCTTAGCGAGGAAATGCAACAGAAAAGCTCCGGTGAGACATCAGGTAATGCTTTGACTACAGAGACTAGGGGAAGAAAAATGGAAAGAGGAAATAACCCAGGATATCGTAGTAAGTCAAGAAAAGGTAGATGCAAGTCCAAATCAGGGATAGTGTGCTGGAAATGCGGGAAGAAAGGACACCTAAATAAAGACTACAAGTCTCGGAAGGGGAAAGAAGGAGACATGTAGCAAGAAAACAATCATGAACCGAATGTAACAGGTGATTTGTTGCAAGATGCTTTTATTCTTTCATTAGAAAATATTATTGATGACTGGGTGGTAGATTCAGGGGCCTCATTCCATGCCACACCTGATAGGAAACATTTTCATGATTATGTTCAAGGAGATTTTGGATAGGTTCGATTGGGGGATGATAAACCCTGTGAAATCGTTGGAATGGGTACATTTTTCATAAAACAACAGAATGGAAATCAATGGCTATTAAAGGAGGTAAGGCATGTTCCAAATCTAAAGAAAAATCTGATTTCAACAAGGCAGTTGGGAGGTGAAGGTTGCATAAGTACTTTCACAGATAAAACCTAGAAGGTCACTAAAGGATCCTTGGTAATAGTGAAAGGAGAAAAGGTTAGTACATTGTATTTATGAAATAGTATTTCTATTTCTGTTAATGCTTTAACCTCTATAGGATAAGATACAACATTGTGGCATCATAGGCTTGGGCACATGAGTGAGAAGGGGATGCAGATTCTTCACTCAAGAAATTTGTTGCCAGGTTTGAAGCATGTTGATTTAAAATCCTGTGAGAATTTTGTTTATGGAAAATAGAAGAGAGACAGATTCCTTAGAGTTGGGAAAGAAAAGAAGAACGAAAAATTAGAGCTTGTGCATACAAATGTATGGGGACCTGCTCATGTATCATCTCTTGGTGGCTCTCGTTATTATGTTACTTTTATTGATGATGCAACCAGAAAAACATGGATTTATTGTATTCGAAATAATTAGTATTTGATACTTTCAAGAAATGGAAAGATTTGGTTGAAAACAAGAGAAGGAAAAGGTTGAAGTGTCTCAGATCAAATAACAGAGGTGAATATTGCAGCAAAGAGTTTGATAGTTGTTGTTCAGAGAATGGAATTCGTAGAGAGAAGACAGTTCCAGGAACACCACAAGAAAATGGTGTGTCAAAAAGGATGAATAGGACAATCATGGAGCGTGCAAGGTGCATGAGATTGCATGCAGGATTGCCTTTACAATTTTGGACAGATCCTGTAGATACTACTGTTTATCTAATAAACAGAGGGCCTTCAAGTTCCTTGGATGGTGGTATTCCAGAGGAGGCATGGACAGGTAAAAAGGTAAACTAATCATTTTTAAAGACTTTTGGTTGTGAAGCTTTTGACCACATTAACAAAGAAAATAGAACAAAGCTTGAGGCAAATCAAAGAAATGTACCTTTATTGGATATGGTGTTAATGATTTTGGTTATCACTTATATGATTATGAAAATCACAAAATCATTAGGAGCAGAGATGTAATATTGAATGAAAAGGTCTTGTATAAGAATCAGTTGCAGGAAAAGAAACAAGAAAAAGAAAACAAAGCATATACAGTGCTTGACGATATCACAGGAAAAGTGATGGTGCTTGAAAATCATAATGATCAATAGCCAGAACAACAACCACAACAACATCAAGCACTTCAAACACATGAAAGTGTTGTTATAGGATCTACTAGGATAAGTAGACCCCCTGAACGATACTCTCCTTCATTATATTATGTATTGTTGACTGATTCTGGTGAACTAGAATGTTATAAAGAAGCAGTGTAGGTAGAAACTAGGAAGAAGTGGGAGCAATCCATGAAAGAAGAGATGGAATCCTTATCACATAACTAGACTTGGGATTTAGTCAAGTTGCCTACAGGTAAAACAACATTGCAGAATAAATGGGTTTACAGGCTGAAGGAAGAAGATGGAGGAAAACAGAGGTACAAAGCTAGACTTGTGGTGAAGGGGTTTGCACAGAAGAAATGCATTGATTTTGATGAAATATTTTCTCCTATTGCTAAAATGACTTCAATTAGAACTATTTTAAGTCTAGTAGCAGCTGAATATTTTCATCTTGAGCAGTTAGATGTAAAGACAACCTTTCTCCATGGGGATTTGGAGGAAGAGATATATATGCAACAGCCACAAGGATATGAGGTAAAAGGGAAGGAGAAACTAGTTTGCAGGTTGAAGAAGAGCTTGTATGGCTTAAAATAGGCTCCAAGGAAGTGGTATCTAAAATTTGACAGGTTTATGTCTGAGTAAGGTTATACTATATGTCACTATGATCATTGTGTTTATCTCAAATGGAAAATTGATGGCAGCTATGTTATATTGTTATTGTATGTAGATGATATGCTTGTTGTAGGTTCTAACATGTAGGAAATAAATCTGTTCAAAAGGAAATTGGCAAACTCATTTGCAATGAAGGATTTGGATGTTGCAAAACAAATCCTTGGTATGGGAATAACTAGAGACAGGAAGAATCACAAATTAACATTGTCTCAAAGTGAGTTCATAGAAAAGGTGTCGAAAAGGTTTAATATGCAGAATGCAAAATCAGTTAGTATAACTTTGGCTAGCCATTTCAAATTAAGGAGACATGTCCCAAGACTCAGGAAGAAATGGCTCATATGTCTAAAGTTCCATATGCATTAGCAGTTGGAAGCTTAATGTATGCAATGGTCTGCACAAGGCTTGATATTTCACATGCAGTGGGAGTTATAAGTAGGTACATGAACAATCCAAGAAAAGAACATTGGATGGCAGTGAAGCGGATTCTCAGGTATTTGAGAGGTACCACAAATCAAGCATTATGCTTTGGTGGTTCAAACATTGCTCTACAGGGATATGTTGATGCAAATATGGCAGGTGACAGAGATAATAGGAGGAGCACTATAGGATATGTATTTACTGTAGGTGGAACAACTGTTAGTTGGGTTTCAAAAATCCAAAGTGTTGTTGCACTTTCAATAACAAAAGAAGAGTATGTTTCTGCTACAGAGGCTAGTAAAGAAATGATTTTGTTACAAAGGTTTCTGGATGAATTGGGTAAGAAACAAGAGTTGGGCATGTTATACAGTGATAGCCAGAGTGCCATACATCTTGCAAAGAACTCTGCATTACATTCCAAGACTAAACATATACAACTCAAGTACATTTCATACGGTCGGCATTGGAAGATGGACAGTTGAAGCTGGAAAAGATACACACTAGCCAGAATCCTACAGATATGCTAACAAAAGTTGTAACCATGGAGAAACTAAGAATCTTCTCAGTTACAATTGGTCTTCAGGTATGATGAGGAAGATGAGAAACAGCCAGGTCCAAAGTGGAGTCATTGTCTAGCAAATGAAGCACCGGTGGAGTTTCTATAATCAGTCTCCAAGTGGTAGATTGTTGGGTGTGGAGCCTGATTATCTTCTGTATTTAAAGGTTTCAGCCAGATGTATACCCCAAGAATATTGTACACCCCCCCACGTGGGGGGTTGCGGGGGGACTTGTCCCCCCCGCGGGGGTCCAGGGGGGTAAATCCCCCTGGCTGGGGGGTCTGGGGGCCAGTGGTCCCCCGATGGGGGTTCGGGGGTAGCACCCCCGAGGCTAAAAATAGATGTCAAATTGCCTTGTAAAAGTCTAGTAATTTCTAGTCAATCTGGGCTAGTCATTAGGCGGATGATCTAACGGTAGAAGTTATGTTTAATTTATGGTTTTTTTCCCTAGAAGGAAACCCCTCACTATATATGAGGGAATTTTATTGTGTCTATGTAGATCTGTATTCTGAGTGAAGAAGAGAGAGGAGACTGGGAGAAAAGAGGGTGTCACAGTGGATCTGCTGTAGGTTGTATCTCTTAAGTTTGCTGGATAATATAATAAAAGAAGGACTGGTTGTTTCTCCATGGATATAGCCCAAACTGGGTGAACCACGTATATCTGTGTCTCTCTTGTTTTATGCGTTTTTTGTGTTTATATTTCTGCAATATTTTATGTGTTCCATTGCTCTGTAATATATAATTTTCTAACATCTTTGTCATAAATGGGATACTTCCAAACTATTTTTTAAAGTATCTCACTGTGATAAGCCACTGGATGCCTGTGTTAAGTAAGGACTACCCCAATAGCATATTCAAAGGCATCAGTCTCGATCTCAAATGGTTGTTGCAAGTCTGGTAATGCGAGCACTAGTGCCAAGTAGAGGCGATGTTTCAACTCTTTGAATTCCTTCTGTTGAGATTCAAACCAAGAGAATTTTTCTTTCAACCCTCCCTTGGTGACTTGAATCAAGGGCCAAGCGATTTGAGAAAATCCCAACACAAACTTGTGGTAGAAGTTGGAAAGACCCAGAAAGCTACGGATCTCTGTCAGAGTGCTTGGAGATGGCCAATCCCAAATGACTTGGATCTTGGCTGGATCCACATGCACCCCCATTCATCAATAATGTATCCCAGATACTGAACCTGGATCATGATAGAAGTGAATTTCTCCAAATTGGCACACAACTTGTGTTGCCACAATGTTTGGAGAACCTATCCGATGTGGTGGAGGTGCTCTTCCCAACTCTGGCTGAAGATTGGGATGTCATCCAAGTATACCACTAAAAATGAGTTGGTGAATGGCTGCAATATGTCATCCACTAGCCTCATGAAGGTTGCAGGATAATTTTTCAACCCGAAAGGCATAACCAACCATTTGAAAAGGACCTCCTTGGCTTTGAAGGTAGTCTTTCACACATCGGAGGGTTTGATTCATACCTAGTGATATCCTGACTCCAAATCGATCTTGTTGAATTATTTTGCCCCCTTTAGTTGGTCCAGGAGGTCATCAATATGTGGGATCGGGTGCCTATTCCAGATAGTGATCTTGTTTAGCACCCGATAGTAAATACAGAGTCTCCAAGTCCTATCCTTCTTCTGTACCAACACAATCAAGCTCCCACAAGGTGATGAACTCAAATGGATGTGACCTTTCTGTAGCAGCTCTTGAATCTGCCTCTTGATTTCATTGTTATCGAAAATGGAGCGCTGATATATTTTTCCATTGGGCAGTAGAGCACCTGGGGTCATATCGATGGAGTACTTGACCTGACAGTGCAAAGGAACCCCTGCGGGGGAGCTGAAGGTGTCCTTGTAATCCTCCACGACCTTGTCCATCTGTAGTTATCATGCGAAAGGGCCCTATCTAGAGGTCATGGGCACTATCTTCTTCTTTCCTTGAGAGCGTATCATCAGGAAAACAAATTTCCTAGTTTTGGAAATGAGCTTACTGCAATGTTTTGTAGTAACTAAAGAGATGGCAGTAGGCGGTTCTACCTCCGGTATCATGTACAACTTATTTCCCAAAGTAACAATAACAACATGAGGCCTTGATTCATACACAACATATCGCTTCCACAAGTATGGTTGGCCTAATAATACATCACAAACATCAAGGGGAGCAACATCACAAAATACCTCATCCATGAAGGGCTTGATGTTGTATGGAAGGTGACACTGCTAGCTCACTTGAAGATCACGTCCTTGGTGAAGCCACCCAATGGTGTATGGTTGTGGATGTGCTGTGGTCGGTAAGCCCAGCCACTTCACAACCTCTACTGGAATGAGGTTTTTCTGGCTCTTGCTATCAACAATAAATTGTAGCGGGGATCCCTTTACCCACATCTAGGAGTGGAAGAGGCACTCCTCCTCTGGATCTTCGGGTTCCTCCTTCTAGATATTCGTGGTGGCAAAAATGTCACTCGGCTCCACTTTGATAATGTGCTTCCCTTTGTCATTCACCTTGTTAGGTTCTAACTCAGAGTCAGAACATGCATTTGATTCTGAAACCTTTAGCTCAGACATAGGTGATTGCTTGGCCCGACACTCACTTGTGTTGTGATTGGAGCTCGTATGGAACTCACACCACTTTCCCGTGTCCTTTTTCGGCTTTGCGGCGCTATTCTTTTCTTGTGGCTTTGGCGGGTTGTCTTGGGATGCCTCACCTTGGCTTTGTCCTTTTTATTGCTTTTTGGGGGCACCATTCCCTTGCTTCAGATTCACAGATCTAAAGTCTCGCTTCTTCTATTTAAACTTTTGCTCGATCTTGATGGGATATCAGTATGTCATGCCAAGCGAGGAGATGTTCAGGAATTCTATTTCATCCTGGATGTACCTATTCAGGTAGCCATGGTATTTGAGTACCAAATGATGCTCTTAATCCTTGATACCCAACTTTGTTTGAAGGGTATGTAGAATATTGGTGAACTCCGGCACATATTGGTCCCTTCCCTACTGCAGCGTGGTCCACTTTATGTATTGATCCTCATAGCTTCTGATAGGGTAGTACTACTCCTTGATGGCAGCCCAGAATGAATTCCAAGTGGGTGCAACTGAAAATAGTGAGGCCGTACTTTCATCCTTCTACTCACAGTAGGATTCCCACCAGTCCTTGATGTGGGGGCCGGCTTTGAGAACAGCAACAGTAATCTTTTCCTAACCTAAAAAATCATGAACAAAAAAATACCCTTCTATCAGATTTAACAATTTATCTATGGCATCTACATCTATATGACCCCCAAATATGGGAATGTTAAAGTTGACTTGTACCTTAAAGGGTGTGGTGCTTCCAGAGTAGCTGCTAGAAGTAGATTCGTCGCCCTTACGTAGCCGCTGAAGGATCTGGGAAAAGTTGTCCATCATCGCGTTCCTTTGTCGCTCGAGGGCCTCTTCGAGCAAGATTTTGATAGGATCTCCTTCCCCCTTGTCTTTCTTTTCATTTTCCATGGGAGGCCACCAGGATTTGTGAGGCTGGTCTTGCAAAGGTTTGACCAGTTCAAGCCCTAACTCCTTATATCCCGACCTCGTTGGGGACATGCAAAGAAAGAAAGAGAAACAGTAGACCGCTCTGATACCACTGATCTGGATTTAAAAAGGAACACAAAAAATTATTTATATAACCATACATACTGAGATGCAGTAGAAATAATACTTCATTTCATTACTGTAAAATACTGGAATATGCTTACAAATAGAAATGGAAATAAACCAGCTATGGCAATGATAGCTTATCTCTAAGAACAAATGTGGTGGCTACATGCCTCTGAACTACATTACAATGAGGATCAAGGGCCTTTTTATTATTGAACAATAAGAGCAAACCCTGAATAACCAAAACCCTAACCCGAGGAGATGTAACACCAAGAGTTTATGGGCCCCATTGGGGTGAGTTGGACAACCAACTTCCCAGGGTCACGACTTGGTCATATTATCTATGTTTGATGCTCATGATAACCCGTTGGAAAGATCTCTCCGTGGACTACAATGGAAGAGATGATTTTATACAGAAAATAGCTAGTGGTATATTTCCAAAAAAACATCGCTTAGGGCCTCAAAACAGCTCTAGAAGTTTAGGACCTGAAAAACTGCTAAAAATAGTAAACTATGCTACAATTAAGGAAACTAAAAAACTGAAAGAAACAATGGTGGGGGTCTAAGTGGAATTGGTGGGTGGCCACCAATATCCACCTGGATCAGCGTCGGACCTACCAAAGGCCACGAAGTATGCTTCGATGTGGGCAACCAAGGATCCTCAGCAGATATAGGACAAAAAATATTTTGGACCTTGATGGAGATGAACGTGCACATGGCCATCAACCACAAGATGTAGTTGTCGCCTACCAGCTTTGATAGATTGTAGGAGTACAGGGAATTCAAGGATGATTTCCACCACGTCCCAATAAGGGCATGGAAAGACCCTGAGTAGAAGTGTCACGACTTGCCCTACTTGGCGACAGATGACACGATTGACGCGGTCCTTGACAGCTGGCCGGTAGAATGGCGCACTACCTCAAACTTGATTGCGAAATCTAGCAAGACCATTGCCCAGTGGAAGAAGGAAGAAGCCAAGCTGAATATGGAGCAGTTGGCCATGAAACGGACAAAGGAGGCTGATGCTAATGCTAAGGTAGACCATGCTGCTGCGTAGGAGATAGGCAGGAGGAGAGGAGCGTGGCTTTGAAAAAGAGAAATCGCCCTCACCAGAGATAGAGGAAGAAACAGACGAACATATAGAGTAGGGAGGAGAGGTCTCAGAAACAACTTTGTTCCGTATCAAGAACACTAGGGTTCCAGAAAAGATAGGGCCATGGAAGAAGTCCAAAGCTAGCAAGACGTCTTTGGATCCAATCACCCTGACAGATGGGGATTTGAATGATATAGGGGATACAGTGTGAAATGCCACCACAGAACTGTTGTAGTAGTTTGAGCACCAATAGTAGTAGGCACTGGGCATTATTCAAACAGGTCTACATGAGCTGTAGATCCATGCCTCACACATGCAGACCAGTGTGGTGCCCACCAGTGTGGCCATTGGCACCTCAAAATCACTGGAGATGTTGCGCGCTAGGAGTCACCGAGCCCTAGTGCTGTTAGATGGAGCATTAATGATGGCGACTGACACTGACAGACCCATTGTCAGCACCCTCAAGGGCGTGGGACTTAATCTGGCAATGCTTCCTAGCGAAGTGCTTTACCTTTTGCAGGATGGTGTGATCGTTGAACTTCGGGCCCGCGATCACTGCACATTACAAATGATCAGCGAGCAAAAGATCAACAATGCTCAGATGGTTGTATAACGCAACTCCGCCAACAACCTTGTGTCCGACCTCACAGATAAGAATCAGTGCCTCACTAAGGTTGTGGATGAATCATGTCAAACTATCCCAGAGCTAGACATCCCTGAGGTTGAGCTAGTCGATGTGTGGGTTCAAAAACTCACTACGGAAGTGTGTGATGCACACCCAGAGTTGGCCAAGGTTCATCTGGAGCTGAATCTCAATATCACGAAGTTGCAGTTGAAGGCCTAGCCTTCGAATCCGCCATAAGTTAGGGAGTAGCCTACGATTGTTGTGGCAGATGTGGTAGCAGTGGTAGCAAGTGCAGTGGCGAACAACACAACACTTTTTGAGCAGTCGCTCGAGGTGCTCACCAGCATACAAGAGGACCCCAGTATATATAGGCTGGAGATAGAAGCGTAGGAACTGAAGCAGCACTACGATGAGGTTAAGGCAATAGCATGAACTGTTTTCACCATGTAAAGGCTTGTGAAGCTACAGGAGGCCAAGGCACTAAAGGAACAGGTAGGCATAGTGTAGCACAAGGAAGTCGTGTTGAAGGCTCGTTTGAAGTGTTGGTTAGACGAGGCCTATGAGATCATGAATACCATTGAAGGCAAGTTGGATAGTCTGCAGGAGACTCAGTAGAAGCTACAAATTGTTGAGGTTGAGTTGGGAGGTCTTCGTGACAATATCTTCACCCCAGCCGAGTGACTCGAGTGCGAGTCACCATGCTTGTGTTGGGGGCCTATTGGGAATGAGTCCCCTCATGGTCAATTTTGGGTTAAAAACCAAAGATTTGGGGCAGAATGCCCTAATTTTGTGTAAAGAAATGTAAATTCTCCGCATTTTGTGGTCGTGGAGCACGAAAGATGTCTAAAGTTAAAAGCACCTTCTACCCTTAGCTTAGATAAGTTGTGTCAGTTTTGAGATCTGGGATTGTATAAAAATGGAATTCTTAGAAGATAAGTACAAAAAGTAAGTAAGAAGTTTTGAGTCATTGGTAAGTTTGGGTGAGATAACAGCGTGAGTCTTAGCGTAGGAAGAGGCTCTGTGGCTAAGTGTGCAGAGGCCTAGCGTGGAAGTCCGCAGCTGAGTACGCAGACCCCTACAGCTGTGTGTGCAGGGTTAATAGAGTCTGTACTGGGAACTTGAATCATAAATAAAGAGAAGAATTATGGAATCACTGTGTTTTCTGCCTATGATTATTGCATCCGATTATGATATGCTAAGTTCTAGATTTACATTATAATGTGAAATTGATGCGCGGATGTATCTATTTCTATCTGTTATTTGAATGCAAGTAATATTGTATGTCTACGTGAGGGTAGTCTTAATTGCTTGATAAATTTGGTTAACCACTAAGATAGTTAGGGAAACGAGACAATAATATAGTTACAGAGGCGCATGAGTGACTAAATGATTGTTTAGGGTTTTGTGAAGGACAATCAGATACCTTCGCAGAGGTTCTGAAAGACGGAAGAGGAAATACATCAATAAGCCCTAAAGGCTTATCGATCAACGTGAAGTCAGGGATTGAGGTAGAAAGTCAACAACACAACCATCTCAGGGTGCAGAAACTTGGTTCCTACATCCCCCCATACTGCTTCTGGTGGGACTTTGGTCTGTCCTCTGCGGACTGATGCCGAAAGGGCTAGTAGTGTAGGGATTTGCTTGGCTACATAATGTTGAACCTGGGTCAGGGATGATCAAGCCAACAACAGCGCAGCCAGAAAGTGATAGTTACTATCACTGTTCATGATTTCACTACTAGGAGACGGTTAAGAGGAGCGGGCTGCTGGAATTTAAGGCATTTAAGGCTAAATTTAAGAGTGAAATATTTGGAAATCTACCGCCAATATAACATTTATGAATGGATTTTGGGGGGAATGGTCGAATTTGAATTCAAATCTGCCTATAAAATACGCATGGCCATCCAGTGAGAAACTCTCTTCATTCTGAAAAATTCTTTGTTGTGTTGTATGTTGTGCATAAACCATGATTTCTTTGAGGATTTTCTCACAAGCCCCGTGTTTGATCAGTATCCTGAGTCAAACAAAAATCTTATCCTTGACATCATGTTAGGACCAGGTCCCACAGAAACTGCAAGCACTAGAGGGACTCTTGCCGCTGAAGGCGTTGCTCCAAAGGTTGTGAGTATGGAGGTTCTAGTAGCAGTGCCTATGGCACCAAGGTATCATAGGCTAAAGCCTACGCTGAAGAGAGAAGTCCTCAAACCAAAGAAGGATAAAGAAAAGAATCTAATGCCAATGTGAGAGTCACTGAGAAAGCATGTAGCTACATAGCCTCAGAGAAAAGAAAAGCCATGTGTGAAGAAGAAGGGGAAGGTAGTAGATCTGGAGGCAGAGGAGGGCACGAAAGATATTGACATTGAGGGAGTGGACCCTATTTCTAAGCTAACAGAGAATATCCCTCAGTGCATTGGAAAGGTGAATGTCCCGAAGAACCCAGTTGCAGGATTGTTATCCCTCAACACACCCCTATTTATGAAGAAAATCACCTTTGAAGGTCCGCGCTTGGCGTTGGTCCTGCACTTGAAGCTCGAAGACTGGGATTTGGAGGAGCATGAGCGGTTCCCACACCTTGCTATTGACACCTTCATGTAGAGGGTATTCTACAAAGAATCTAGTGTCACTGCATTAGATCGGATGGAATGGATTCGTGGAGTAAACAAGTTGGGGTTGTTGAACCTGTTGTGGGTGCCACACTACCATCGGTGAAATATCAATCTAATTATCTTTAAGAAGTTGTTGTGCCTGGTGCATGACAGGTTCTTGTCGCTGAATGAGCCAATCCCTATCACTAATACGTTGATCCATTGGATCACATTATTACCACAATCAATACTGAATTCATCCAAGGCATTTGGAAAAAATATGAGTGAGCATGACCTCGCTAAGAAGATGAAGGAAAAGTTTAAACTTGACAAAAATCCATGCAAGTATTTGATTACCAGCATTACTAACCCCACAGTTAAGATTTCCATGCAGATTCTGGCTGGAAAAATTATGTGAAAGTTCCACGCGGACGAGGTGTTGACATTACTGGTTTCATTAGTAGCTTGTTGGGTGGAGGGCGTACACTTCAACTAGGCACGCTACCTATGTAGCGAGTTCCTCAGAAACTATAGAGAGGCACAGAACAATAGTAAGACCTTTCAATATTCGTGGTTGTTTCTCTCAATTGTGCTGGTTGCATGGGATTTGCTGGAGGACAGCTAGTTTCCTCTTGTGAAGAAGGATTTACTAGAAGCAGCAAAGTTCGCATCTCTCTAGGCCACCAAAGATGATGTGCGGGTCACAGAGAGCAAATTCTTTGGGTACTAATGGAGGCGAGCATTTTCATGGCCATCAACCAGAAGCCACAGTTTCCGCCAACCGTGTTTAAGCAACTCTCGAGGTACGTGGAGTTTAAAGCAAACTTCCACCATGTTTACATCTGGGTGTAAAAGGACCCTAAGAAAAAATGGTTCAACTTACCCAACCTGGCTACGGATGACACTATGGTAAAGGTCACCAAGCGTTGGCCAACAGAGTCACATTCTGTATCCAATGTGGCCTCTGGGACTAGAAATTCTACAGAGAAACAGAAAAAGGAAGTAGCCAAGTAGAAGGTTCAGAAGTTGGCTGAAAAGAAGAAGAAAGAGGCCGAGGAGAAGGCCCACATAGAAGTAGAGCACGCCGTGAAGTAATAGGCAGAGCAGGAAGAGCGCAGCTCTGAAAGAAGTTAGAAGTCTCTTGCACCCCAAAGGGAGGAAGAAGAGTGGTCAGAGCATGATGGCGGAGATCAGTAGGAGAGCACTCTCTTTGGAGTCAAGCGTTACAGGGAGTAGGAAAAGTAGGGACAATGAAAGAATTCGAAAGCCACCAAGTCGTCGCTTGATCCAATTACCTTAATGGAGGGCGACTTGGATGATATTCGAGATAAGTTGCAGGATACAACAATGGAACTGCTGTAGTAGTTTGAGCAGTAGCAAAGGCAGGCACTAAGCACCATCCAGGAGGGTCTACGCAAGCTGCACATCCAAATGACTAGACTCCAGGTAGTCGCACGACAGAGCACTGCTGCATAAACCATTTTTGTAGCGGGGACCACTCAAGTAGCAAAGATGGTTTTCTCAATGGATCTTCGAGTAGTAGCATTTCCTGATGGAGCCTTGAGTGTAGACGCGGCCGCTGACAAGGCTATTGTCAACTCCTTGAAGAATATTGTCCTCAACCTAGCCATGCTCCCTAGTGAGTTCTTCACACACTGCATGCAGGTGTGATAGTAGAAGTTAAGGTCTTTGAGCAGCACATGTTGAGTATGATCAATGAGTACAAAGTCAACAACGAATAGATGTTTGCGGTGAAATCCGTAGCATTAGAAGAATGGAATAAATTTCAGGTGCAAACCGAACAAATTGTAGATATGGTGGCTGAGGCATGCAGAACAATCCCTGAACTGCATATCCTAGAGGAAGCGTTGGTGGACATGAAGATCAGGAAATTGGTTGCAGGTGTGTGTGACACAAAGATGGAAGTGGCCAAGGTTTAGTTTGAACTAAACCTAAAGATTACAGAGTTAGATTTGAAGTCACAACCTTCAACTCTGCCAGAGGTCAGAGAACAATACGAAGCCACTGTGAAGGATGGAGTTTTAGCAGTGGATGCCACAGTGGTGGATTGCACTGTGCTTTTCAAGAAATCCATGGAGATAGTCACAACACTGCAGGAAGACCCTAACCTGCAGAGGTTAAACACAAAATCCCGTGAATTTCAGCAGCGTTATGATGAAGCAAGAGCAATGGCACACACCGTCATTATAGCACAGGGATTGGCCAAGCTGCATGAGGCCAAACAATTGCTCGAACAGGTGGAGGCAGCGCAAAGGAAAGAGGCAGTCCTCAAGGTCAGATTGGGGCCTTGGTTGTCTGAGGCCTATGTTATCTTTGCCACCATTGAGGAGAAGTTGGAAAGCCTAGAGAGAACTTAACAAAAAATCAAGGAAGATAGTGGAGAACTAGCAAGAGATCAGCTGGTGGAGCAGATCAAACAAGGAACTACGCAGAGTGCGGTTGAGGTAGCAGTAGAACAAGTTGATTTTGGAGGTCTCCACAACAAGATCTACATGCCCACAGAGTGACTTGGGGGTGAGTCACGATATTTGTGTTGGGGGCCTGTTGGGACAGGGTCCCCAAGGGTCAATTTTGGGGCAAAAGCCCAAGTTTTGGGGAAAAAATCCCAAGTTTTGGGGAAAAAATCCCAAGTTTTGTTGTAAAGAATGTAAAGTCTCTGCAAGTTGTGGTCGTGGAGTGCGTAGATAGTAAAGTGTCATAAATGGTTTTACCCTTATTTTATGTAGGTTTTGTTGGATTTATAGATCTACCCATGGTCCACAGACCATGGGATTGTATAAGTAAGAGAGTCTTAGAGAGTCTAAGGGATAACAAAGAGGATGAAGATGAATGTAATTGGTCATTAAGAGTAAGAGTGAAGAAGTCTTTGTTATGCTCTTGACCTGTGAGAAGATGCCAGAATAGCAAATATGCAAAGAAATAGAACCCAGAATACAGAACAAATGAGAAATAACAACATGTATTTTATTATTCAAAAAGGAAAGCAATGTTCACTTGCCTCTTCGAGGGGACAACCTCCAATAGAGCAGGGCTCGAATACAAAATAAGACATGACACTCCTCAACGGGGATTCTCTATCCTTTATATAGGATTCATACATGCAATACCATGGGTCAGTACCATGGTTCTTATTAATACCATCTATCTAATACCATGGCCCATTTGCAACTAAATGTGGTCCCTTCTTTAAATGCGGATCAACCACTTACAATTATTAATATGGGATTTATTGACTCTTTAACTAACTATAACTATGACTCGACCCTATTACATAAATAAGGGGGTTAGGGTTGGACCCTAACATGCCCTCCCCCATAAAAACATCCTTGTCCTCAAGGTTAAAGCTGCAAAAACTACTGAAGAACAGTGGTTAGTTCCTAGGTTGCATCTTCTGGAGAGGTGCCTTTCCACTTGACAAGGATTTCCTTGATCGAGCAGCTGTGCAGGTGTTGTTCTCACGTGTCAAGAACCTATTCAAGTTGGAGCCAGATTGAACCTTCTTCATCCAATTCCGGTAGACTGGTTTGAATTCTGCAATTGTTCCCAACCACTTTCTTGAGGCATGAGACATGGAAGACAGGATGAATTTTTGTAGTGGCTGGAAAGTCTAGCTTGTAGGCTACTTTTCCGATGTGCTAAAGTATTTGATACAGTCCGTGGAATTTTGGAGATAATTTCTGACAACCCTTATCTTTGAGTAATGTTTGCTTATATGGTTGTAGCCTCAAGAATACCTGATCCCCTTATTGAAATGTGCACTCTGAACGATGTTGGTCTGCTTGTTGCTTCATGCGATTTTGAGCTTGATGGAGATTATCTTTGAGGTGGGCAAGCATGGTTTCACGGTTTTGTAGTAGTTGATCCATTGCTTGTACCTTAGAGCATCCCAGGATATAAGAAGTAGGTGAAGGGGAGAGTTGACCATAAACTGCTTCATATGGAGTCATCTTGGCAGTGGCATGATAGCTAGTATTATGCCACCATTCGGCTAGAGGTAACCACTATACCCATAGATGTTGCTTTTCTGAAGTGAAACACCTGAGGTAGCTCTCCAGAAATTTGTTGACTTCTTTAGTTTGTCCATCAGTTTGGGGATGATAGGAAGTACTGAGTTGTAGTTGGGTACCTTGTAGCCTCAAGAGTTCCTACCGAAAGTTACTGGTGAAGATCAGGTCACGATCAGGCACAATGGAAGTGGGCATGCCATGGAATTTGAAGGTCTGGTCCATGAAAGATTGAGCCACCAAAGCGGGTGTAAAAGGGTGGGGTAGGGCGCAAAAATGAGCATACTTAGAAATTATGTCCACAACCACCATGATGACTAACTTGTTGCCTAACTTTGGAAGACTAGTAATGAAATCCATAGAAACATTCATCTAGATTGAGGCAGGGATGGGCAGTGGCTATAAAGTTCCTGGGGATTTGACTATTTCTCCTTTGTGGCACTGACACACATCACATTCAGCTACAAAAGTAAGAATGTACATTTTCATGCCTGTCCAAAAGAATGAACGCTGAGTGTGAGGATAAGTATTCTAAAAGCTTAAATGGCCTGCAGTGGGAGATGAGTGGAACTCTACCGAAATGCGACTTTTGAGGGTGGATGTTGGTGATATCACTACTTTGTCCTTGTAGCGAAGAATCTCATCCTGCCAAGAGTAGCCCGCTATGGAATTTGGATCTGCCTACAATTTATTAATGAGTTGGGAGAGCGAAGGATGTGAAAACCATTCCTTGCAAGTCTCTTCAATCCACTCTAGAATGGGAAGAGAGATTGCTAGCAGGGTGCTTTACTCCTCAAATTGGCGTGACAAAGCATCTGCTATGACATTTTTGTGCCCTTTCTTGTAAATTATCTCATAATCATATCCCAACATTTTGGCTAGATATTTATTTTGTTTTGGGGAGGATAGGCGTTGCTCCAAAAAATATTTAAGGCTTTGATGGTCTATGCGGATTTGGAAAAGCCGCCCCAATAAGTATGGTTGCCAAGTATCCATTGCATGTAAGATGGCCATCATCTCCTTCTCATAGGTAGATTGTCCCAAATTTGTCCCACTTAGTTATTGGATAGTGAAGGCCAAGGGTTGACCTTCCTGCATTAAGACAGCCCCAATACCCATACCTGAAGCATCACATTCAACCACAAAAGATTTGGTGAAGTCGAGTGGTGCCAATACGGGAGTGGAACACATGGCATGTTTGAGAGCTATAAATGCCCATTGCACTTCATCATTCCAGAGGAATGAATTTTTCTTAAGAAGGTGAGTGAGGGGTCTAGAAATGTGACTATAATTGCAGACAAATTTGCGATAGTAGCCGGTGAGAGAAAAAAATCATCTCAAACTCTTCAAGGTCTTTGGTTGGGGCCAATCCTGCATTGCCTAGATATTTTGGGATCCACCCTGACACCTTCATGCCCCCCAATGTGGCCCAAATACTCAACTTCTTTCATATGAAAAGATCACTTGGAAAATTTGACAAATAATTTATGCTTCTGGAGTAGTTGCAAGAGCAAGTCTACATGCTGAAGATGTTTTTCCCAAGTGGGGCTGTAGATGAGGATGTCATCAAAGAAAACAAGGACGCATTTTCTGAGATATGGTTTGAGCAGGTGATTCATAAGGCTCTGAAAAGTGGATGGGGCATTACAGAGACCAAATGGCATGACCAAGAATTCATAATGGCCTTCTTGAGTTTGGAAAGCAGTCTTTGGAATGTCTACTTCTTTCATGTGAATTTGGTGATAACCTGAGTGAAGGTCTAGCTTAGTAAAGAATTGAGCCCCAATTAGTTCATCCAACAAATCATCAACAATCGGGATGGGAAATTTATATTTGACCATCAGCTTGTTGAGGGCCCTGAAGTCTGGACACATATGCCATTCCCCATCTTTCTTGAGCAGCATGACCATAAGCGATGAATAAGGACTAATGCTAGGACAAATAACACCAGATTCCAGGATTTCCTTATGTTGGGTGTGGAGCTTGATTATCTTCTATGTATTAAAAGGTATCACCACATTGGAACCCAATTCGTAATGGGGTGGCAACACCGCCTGTAAAATATTCGCTGCAGGGGGGGTCCAACGGGGGTGGCTGCGACCTTTGGGAGCCCCTTCCTGGTGGGGGGATTGGGGATAGCACCCCCGAAGCTAAGAATAGATGTAAAATTGCCTTGTAAAATGTTGTAATTTCATATTCAATTTGGGTCGTTCATTAGGCGGAGATCTGACAGGTAGAAGTTATGTTTAATTTAGGGTTTTTTGCCCTAGAAGGCAACCCCTAGCTATATATGAGGGAATTGTATTGCGTCTATTGTTGTAGATCTAACCCAAAAGTATATGATAATAGAAATAAACCCAAGAAATAACAAGATATAAATATATGGAAATGGTTCTTTATTGATCAACACCCTTAAGGTAGGGCAACACCATACATTCACTCCTTGAGGAAGGAGAACACTCCACAAGCCATATGCCTGTTCATACAATATTCCTTCTCTTCATCTTCATCTTCATATGTGGAGTATCTAGCCTTTATATAGGCCTCATACATACAATACCATGCATTATTACCATGGTTTCCTCATACCATCAACTAATACCATGGGTCCATTACATTATTATTAACTACTTGTGGTCCCTTACATGACATGGGTTAACCACCTTATTTATTACTATGGCCCATCCCATTATTACATTATTACCTTGGGTACCTCCCTTGGTACCCCATATTATCCCCCCTAGGTACATAACATTCCACCCCCCTAAACATGTTTCGTCCCCGAAACATGGGAAGAACATAAATAATAAGATCTACTCAAAAGAGTAGTCCACTGATACCATGCACGTGCATCTAGCCATCCAAGAGAAAGGTGAACCCTCGATCTCGTTGGTGCCTCGCTTGCTTGAGATGGAAGTTGACCATGGCAGCTCTTCTGTGTTGATGTGTAGTAGGTGGATCTAGGCTCCTTGCTATCCATCATATGGGGGTTGTTGTCCCTGTGGCTAGTTAGTTTCCATCTTGTTGGTTGTTTTCTTGCGGGGTGATGTGAGTGATGATATGTTGAAGTTTTAACCCACGATGGCTTTTGCTTGACTTCACCCTGCTGTGGTGCCTGTTGTGGTGTCTTCTTTTTCAATATGACTTCAACCACTGAGCCCTCCTCTGATGTATCATCACTTGTAACCTTTTCTTCTGCAGCCTCTGTTTGTGTTTGATTGTCGATCATCACTGGCTCATCATCAAATAGTATATGATAATAGAAATAAACCCAAGAAATAACAAGATAGAAATATATGGAAATGGTTCTTTATTGATCAACACCCTTAAGGTAGGGCAACACCATACATTCACTCCTTAAGGAAGGAGAACACTCCACAAGCCATATGTCTGTTCATACAATATTCCTTCTCTTCATCTTCATCTTCATATGTAATGTCTCTAGCCTTTATATAGGCCTCATACATACAATACCATGCATTATTACCATTGTTTCCTCATACCATCAACTAATACCATGGGCCCATTACATTATTATTAACTACTTGTGGTCCCTTACATGACATGGGTTAACCACCTTATTTATTACTATGGCCCATCCCATTATTACATTATTACCTTGGGTACCTCCCTTGGTACCCCATATTATCCCCCCTAGGTACATAACATCTATGCAGATATGAATTATGAGTGAGGAAGAGAGAGGAGATTGAGATCGAAGAGGGAATTATAGTGAATCTACTGTAGGTTGTATCTGTTCAGTTTGCTGGATAATACAAAAAGAAGGACTGACTGTTTCTCCATGGATGTAGCCCAAACTAGGTGAACCACATATATTTGTGTCTCTCTTGTTTTATATGTTTTCTGTGTTTATATTTCTACAATATTTTATGTGTTACATTGCTCTGTAATATATAATTCTCTAACAACTCATATCAGAGCCGAAGGTCTTTTTTGGCTAATAAACTCGCAGGAGAGAAGGGTTCCTAGTTCGAGTGGGAGCAATGGCGGAAGATGGTAGGTTTAGGGTCGAAAAAATCATCGGCCAAAACTACTAGCTGTGGAAGATGTAGATGGAAGATTATCTGTATCAGATAGATCTGTACCAACCATTGAGCGGAAAGACCAAGAAGCCGATGAGTATGACAGACACAGAATGGGATATTGTTGACAAAAAAGCACTTGCAACAATACGGCTATGCCTAGCGGCGTCGGTAGCGTTTAACATTTCAAAGGAAACAACAATAGAGGGTTTAATGTCAACATTGGCCAAACTATATGAAAAACCCTCGGCCTCAAATAAGGTATTTCTTATGAAGCGTTTATTTAATATGAAGATGTTAGAAGGTCGATCTGTTGCTAATCATTTAAATGAGTTTAATATAGTTACCAGTTAGTTAAGTTCTGTAGGGGTAACTTTTGATGATGAATTTAGGGCTATGTTATTTCTGTGCTCATTGCCAGAAAGTTGGAATGGTTTAGTTATGGCCATTAGTAACTTTGTCTTTGTATCTAGTACTTTAAAGTTTGATGATGTTGTCGGTGTAATCCTTAGCAAGGAAATGTGGCAGAAAAGCTCCGGTGAGACATCAGGTAATGCTATGATTGCAAAGACTAGGGGAAGAAAAATGGAAAGAGGAAAGAGCCCTGGATATCGTAGTAAGTCAAGAAAAGGCAGATTCAAGTCCATATCAGGGATAGTGTTCTGGAAATGGGTGAAGAAAGGACACCTCAAGAAAGACTGCAAGTCTCGAAAGGGAAATGAAGGAGACATGCAACAAGAAAATAATCATGAAGCGAATGTAACAGGTGATGTGTTGCAAGATTCTTTTATTCTTTCATTAGAAAATATTATTGATGCCTGGGTGGTAGATTCAAGGGCCTCATTCCATGCCACACCTGATAGGAAACATTTTTATGATTATGTTCAGGGAGATTTTGGACAGGTTTGATTGAGTGATGATAAACCCTGTAAAATCATTGGAATGGGTACAGTTTTCATGAAACAACAAAATGGAATTTAGTGGCTATTGAAGGAGGCAAGGCATGTTCCAGATTTGCAGAAAAATCTGATTTCAACAGGGTAGTTGGGAGGTGAATGTTGCGTAACTACTTTCACAGATAAAACCTGGAAGGTCACTAAAGGATCCCTGGTAATAGCAAAAGGAGGAAAGGTTGGTACATTGTATTTATACATTGGTATTTCTAATTTTGTTATGATTTAACCTCTACAGGAGAAGATACAACATTGTGGCATTATAGGCTCGGGCACATGAGTGAGAAGGGGATGTGGATTCTTCACTCAAGAAATTTGTTGCCAGGTTTGAAGCATGTTGATTTAAAATTCTGTGGGAATTGTGTTTATGGAAAACAGAAGAGCGCCAGATTCCTTAGAGTTGGGAAAGAAAAGAAGAGTGAAACATTAGAGCTTGTGCATACAGATGTATGGAGACCTGCTCAGGTATCATCTCTTGGTGGCTCTCGTTATTATGTTACTTTTATTGATGATACAACAAAAAAAAAACTGGATTTATGGTATTCAAAATAAATCTGATGTATTTGATACTTTCAAGAAATGGAAAGCTTTGGATGAAAATGAGACAAGAAAAGGTTGAAGTGTCTCAGATTAGACAATGGAGTTGAATATTGCAGCAAAGAGTTTGATAGGTACTATTCAGAGAATGGAATTCATAGAGAGAATACATTTCCAGAAACACCACAAGATAATGGTGTGTCAGAAAGGATGAACAAGACAATCATGGAGCATGCAAGGTGCATGAGATTGCATGCAGGATTGCCTTTAGAATTTTCGGCAGATGTTGTAGATACTGTTGTTTATCTAATAAACAAAGGGCCTTCAAGTTCCTTGGATGGTGGTATTCCAGAGGAGGCATGAACAGGTAAAAAGGTAAACTACTCTTTTTTAAATACTTTTGGTTGTGAAGCCTTTGTCCACATTAATAGAGAAAAAAGGAACAATGCTTGAGGCAAAATCAAAGAAATGTACCTTTATCGGATATGGTGTTAATGATTTTGGTTATCGCTTTTATGATTATGAAAAACAAAAAATCATTAGGAGCAGAGATGTTATATTCAATGAAAAGGTTTTGTATAAGGATCAACTACAAGAAAAGAAACAGGAAAAAGAAAACAGAGAATACACAGTGCTTGACGAGATCATAGAAAACGTGATGGTGCCTGAAAATCATAATGATCAACAGTTAGAACAACAACCACAACAACAAAAAGTACCTCAAACACTTGAAAGTGGTGTTAGATGATATACCAGGATAAGTAGACCCCCTGAACGATACTCTCCTTCATTATATTATGTATTGTTGACTAATTCTGGTGAACCAAAATGTTATGAAGAAGCAGTGCAGGTAGAAACCAGGAAGAAGTGGGAGCAAGCCATGAAAGAAGAGATGGACTCCTTAGCACATAACCAGACTTGGGACATAGTCAGGCTACCTACAGGTAAAACAACATTGTAGAATAAATGGGTTTACAAGTTGAAGGAAGAAGATGGAGGTAGAAAAAGGTATAAAGCTAGACTTGTGGTGAAAGGGTTTGCATAGAAAAAGGGTATACACTTTGATGAAATATTTTCTCCTATTGTTAAAATGACTTCAATCAGAACTATTTTAAATCTAGTAGTAGCTGAAGGTTTGAATCTTGAGTAGTTAGATGTAAATACAACCTTTCTCCATGGGGATTTGGAGGAAGAGATATATATGTAGTAGCCACAAGGATATGAGGTAAAAGGGAAGGAGAAACTATTGTGTAGGTTGAAGAAGAGCTTGTATGGCTTAGAACAGGCTCCAAGGTAGTGGTCTTTATGTCTGAACAAGGTTATACTAGATGTCACTCTGATCATTTTGTTTATCTCAAAAGGAAAAATGATGGCAGCTATATTATATTGTTAGTGTATGTAGATGACATGCTTGTTGCAGGTTCTAACATGCAGGAAATAAATTTGCTCAAAATAAAATTGGCAAACTCATTTGCATTGAAGGATTTGGGTGCTGTAAAACAAATCCTTGGTATGAGAATAACTAGAGACAAGAAGAATTGAAAATAACATTGTCTCAAAGTGAGTATATAGAAAAGGTGTTGAAAATGTTTAATATGTAGAATGCAAAACTAGTTATTATACCCTTGGCTAGCCATTTCAAATTAAGTAAGGAGGAGTGTCCTAAGACTCAGGAAGAAATGGCTCATATGTCTAAAGTTTCATATGCATCAGTAGTTGTAATGTATGCAATGGTATGCACAAGGCCTAATATTGCACATGCAGTGGGAGTTGTAAGCAGGTACATGAACAATCTAGGAAAAGAACATTGGATGGCGGTGAAGTGGATTCTCAGGTATTTGAGAGGTACCAAAAATCAAGCATTATGCTTTGGTGGTTCAAATATTTCTCTATAGGGATATGTTTATGCAGACATGGCAGGTGATAGAGATAATAGGAGGAGCACAACAGGCTATGTGTTTACTGTATGTGGAAAAATTGTCGGTTGGGTCTCAAAGTTGCAAAGTGTTGTTGCACTCTCAACAACAGAAGCAGAGTATGTTACTGCTACAGAGGCTAGTAAAGAAATGATTTGGTTACAAAGGTTTCTGGATGAATTGGGTAAGAAGCAGGAGTTGGGCAAGTTATACAGTGATAGCCAGAGTGCCATACATCTTGCAAAGAACTCTGCATTTCATTCCGAGACTAAACATATACAGCTCAAGTACCATTTCATACGATCAGCATTAGAAGATGGACAGTTGAAGCTGGAAAAGATACACACTAGCTAGAATCCTGCAGATATGTTAACAAAAGTTGTAACTAGGGAGAAACTAAGAATCTGCTCAGTTTCAATTGGTCTTCAAGTATGATAAAGAAGATGAGAAACAGCCAGATCCAAAGTGGAGTCATTGTCCAACAAATGAAGCAGTGATGGAGTTGCTATAATTAGTCTCCAAGTGGGAGATTGTTGGGTGTCGAGCCTGATTATTTCTTGTGTAGTCAAAGGTATCGCTGCATTGGAACCCAGTTCATAATGGGGCGGTAATGCCACCCATAAAATATTTTCTGCAAGGGGGGTCCAGGGGGGGCGGCTGCGACCTTTGGGGCAGTGCCCCCAAAGCTAAGAATAGATGTAAAATTTCCTTGTAAAATGTTGTAATTTCGTAGTCAATCTAGGCCATTCATGAGGCGGAGATTTGACGGTAGAAGTTATGTTTAATTTAGGGCTTTTTGCCCTAGAAGGTAACCCCTCGCTATATATGAGGGAATTGTATTGCGTCTATGAAGATCTGAATTCTGAGTGAGGAAGAGAAAGGAGATTGAGAGTGAAGAGGGAATTACAACGGATTTGTTGTAGGTTGTATCTCTTCAGTTTACTGGACAATACAAAAAAAGGACTGGTTGTTTCTCCATGGATGTAGCCCAAACTGAGTGAACCATGTATATCTGTGTCTCTCTTGTTTTATGCATTTTATGTGTTTATATTTCTACAATATTTTAAGTGTTCCATTGCTCTGTAATATATAATTCTCTAATACCCTGATGATTTTTTCAATTTCATTCTTTTGGGTGAAAGGGTATCTATATGGGCACACATTTGGTGGTTGTTCCCCTGGGACCATAGTAATGTTGTGATCATGTTCCCCTCTCGAGGGTGGAAGCTCATGAGGTTTTTTAGAGACCTGCAGATGGTAGTTTAAGACCTGTTGCATCTCAAGATGAATATGAAGAGAAGTGGGCTCAAAGGCCTGGATGGCATTAAATTAGGTGATAACTCCATGGTGGCCCTTTTTTAACAACTTTTCCATCCGATGTGAGCTGATGATAAAAGGAGCACCTGCCTAGAGTCCGTAGAGGCTATGCATGTGGTCATTCTGCTTAAAGCTCATATATAACTCCTAGAAATCCATTGTGATTGGGCTGAGTGTGCGGAGCCATTCAGCCCCCAAGACAATGTCACACCCACCCATGTTGATGGAAAACATGTGTGTCTTTAGGTGGTAATCTCCCATCTGAAGTTTGACATTTTCACAATATTCGTCACATTTCATTGTCCCCCCATCAGCAATCTGCACCTAGAAATTAGAGATTGATCTGAAAAAATAATGCACTGCTTCTATGACTCTTTTATGGATAAAGTTATGTGTGCTACCACTATCAATCAAGACTACTACAGGGCAATGTTTAAAAAAACCTATAATTTTGAGAGTTTGGGGAGAAGAAATGCTTGCCAAATCATGGAGCGAGATAACTGGTTCTTCTGGTGTAGCTAGGAGCTCATTGTCCTCCTGGTTGTCCTCATCTTCCTGCTTTGGTCCCTCAAAGGGTGGGGCTTCCTCAGTAGCATCAATTTGAAAGAATTTGGATTCCTTGTATTTATGCCCTGGGGAGTATTTTCCATCACAGTAGTAACACAATCCTTACTTTCTTCTTTTTGCCATTTCTGTTGGTGACACCTTTTGAACCTTAAGTGTTTGGGTAGTGCTTGAAGCTTGGGTGGGGCATCCCTTGGCTGTGAAATTTGGACAAGGCAACTGGGTTGCTAACGTGCATTCCACTTCATGAGCCATTGTACAAGTTGCTAGTCATGTGGCTGGGTGGTGAATTCGGACGTGGGTTTGTATGGTGTCTTTGAGACCACTGATAAAACATTCCAAGTAGAATCCATCTGCCAGACCTCCTATGCAGAATGATAATGCTTCAAAGGCTGTAATATAGTCTTGTAATGTGCCAGTCTTTTTGAGCTTAGTAAGATGACCCAAAAAATTAGATTGATGTTCAAAGCGATCAGAAAGGGCTTCTGAGAATATCTGCCAAGTAATTGGCCTTACATAGCACTTTTGATGCCACTGCCACCATTGCCATCTTTCTTGGTCCAAATAAAGGCTTCCCACACTTAGCTTAGTCTCATCATCTTTGATGTGATTCAATGTGAAATATTGGTCCATTTGTGATAGGCATATGCCTGGATGAGAGCCATCAATTTGTACCTGTCCAACTTGGGTGGTCGAGGGTGGGAATGTTGGCGGTTTCCATGGAAGTGAAGAGAATTTATAGATTCGCCCTCATGGTCTTCATTAAAAGCATATGCCTCTGATTGCAACACCAATTTTCCCTTTGTGACTATGTCATTTAAGTTCTGGATCTGCCTCGTTAACTCCTACAACTTTTTTACAAGGGTGTCCATCTTCTTATTGGGCATAGCTTGAGCTCTAGTTTCTACCATGCACATATTCGGTTCATTGTCGTCCCTATGAAAAAATTTGGGACCACCCAAAAATTTGAAGCTGACAAGTGAATGGTAACACCTTGCTCAGCCTGTCATCCTAATTCCTATGGGCGAAGTCTCCTGTAAGCGTCCTGTGAGGGCCCTTTTTTTTTCCTCACTTAGGAATACTGCAGTAACCAATTCTTAAAAAAGTTAACCTTGACCAATGTCCTGTGACAATCACCACAGGGTGTAGGAGACACAAGCCTCCCTGCACAAATAGTCAGATCTATCGGTGAAACCCTCAACTGCACAGTGTGAGTAGGAATGTGACAGCAACTGAACCCCTGCTGCTAGATCTGAATGACGGATCTAATTGTTGCAGCTGCGACAGAACCCTACCTGCTAGATATAATTTGGGAAAGAATATGATGGGAGATCTATAGAGAGACAAGGGAACTATGGTCTCAAGGAGTGTCACGTGCTATAGATCGCAATATAGATAAGGTTGCAACAATAGTACTCGGCCCAATCTTTTAGGGCACTAAATAAGGAGGATCAACCATACCCTTAGCCGTACTACCTGACTACCCTATTGTACGCGCGAGTAATATCCCCGAGCATTGTTTTCGGTGTACTATAGTAGCAAGACGGCCGACAATTTATCTATGGTGAGGTTTCAGGTGAGCCTAGGGGGCTTCCAATGTACCCAGAGGGTATGTGGAAGACAGTCCATGCGCAGTTCTATCTAATGCGCTACTACTCGAAGGGGTACCCACAACAGTTACAAGGGAGTCCAACAAGCATGACCACCTCTTGTATTTCATGTGTGCATGCCTCCCCAAATCCATAGGTTTATGCGCTCAATGATAGATCCCGTGGTTTAAAGATGCCAGAACACATCTCTAGACAAAAACAAATTTCTTCTAAAAAAGGAGATCCCACTGGCCCTGGAAAGTGCTCTGATACCACTTGTTATGCTCTTGACCTATGAGAAGATGCCAGAATAGAAAATATGTGAAGAAAGACAACCCAGAACACAGAACAAATGATAAATAATAGCATGTATTTTATTATTCATAAAGGAAAGCAATGTTCACTTGCCTCTTAGAGGGGGAAACCTCCAATAGACCAAGGCTCGATTACAAAATAGGACATGATGCTCCTCAATGGGGAGTCTCTATCATTTATATACAATTCATACATGTAATACCATGGGTCAGTACCATGGTTCTTATTAATACAATATATCTAATACCATGGCGCATTTGCAACTAACTGTGGTCCCTTCTTTAAATTCGGGTCAACCACTTACAATTATTAATATGTGCTTTATTGACTCTTTAACAAACTATAACTATGACTCGACCCTATTACGTAAATAAGGGGGTTAGGGTTGGACCCTAACAGTCTTGGAGTGGAAGAGAGGCTTTGCAGCTGTGTATGCAAAGGCCTAGAGTAGAGTCCATAGTTGAGTGCGCAGACCCCTGCAGCTGAGTGCATAGGGATATCTTGAGTCTGTAAGAAGAACTGAAGTATTAATAAAGAAATTATTCCAAAAATTCTTGTGTTTATCAATTTCCTTCTCTTATGAATGAATGCGCTATTATGTTATGATGTATGATGGGTTGATGAACTAATGTTGTATCGATGTGTGATTTTACATGATTTATATTGTCACATGAACGCAAGTGATAATAACTGTTTACACGAATAATATCTTGTTGCATGTTAAAGTTACCGACGATTAAACCGATCTAGGTAAATACAAGAGCGTTTATGGAGGATGGTTGAAAATGTTTGTGGAGGTATAGAAGCTAATTAAGGGAAGTTACATCAATAAGGCCTAAAGGCCTATCAATCTGTGTGAAGATAGGTTTAGGGCATAAAACGACATTACATTAATATATGCGTGAGAAAACTTGGTTCCAACATCCCCTATATTGCTTCGGGTGAGACTTGAGTCCGCGCTTCGCGGGTTGATGCTGGAAGGGCTAGTAGTGTAGGAATTTGTTTGGAAAAAATAACTCTGAACCCGGGTTAGGACCCACTAAGCCAATAGATCCTCTAAATGACAGTGATTAGGCATAGGGACATGTGGGCCCTATTTTTTATTTTTTTCTAACATGCTCTGGGAATGTCAGATGTATTTAGAGTAGTGGACTCTAAACACTATATGTTGGATATTATGATACATAACATGATTATGAATCTTTTGTGATGATTGTGGTCACCATTTGTTGATGTTATGGATGTCCTCTTGTTTATGAATGTGAAAAATTCCAATCTAGAATGTTGCTTGTAATGGCATCTACATATTTATTTTGTGTTCTGGGAACATGACTGAAAGAAATGGATTCATATTCATGTGCCAAAATCTTAACTCATAGATTTTTTCTAAATAGGACAATATTACAGACATGATAAACATCGTTCAATTACATGACAAGTAGCAAGGAATCAAGAAAAACATGAAGGTGAAGGATGTGATGATCAAGGGCATCAACTAACAAGCCTATCATTTCATCATGTTCAGCCTAGTTATTGGTGGCAGATCTAATGCAAACATTATTGGAGTGAACTAATGAATGCAAAGGGGTGAAAATGGCCCATGTTATCGAGGCTAGATTCCTGGAGAAGTGACTCACACCATCGACATAACTTATATGTGGTGTGGATGATGGATTCATCTGAAAGACGAAAGTATACAACGAATGAGATGATGGGGAATGCAATCTACATAAATTCACAACAAGAAAAGGACATGAATTTCAATGGGAAATACTATGGGTAAAATGTCTTTAGGTAGAGTGCATTACGAGGGTTATGAAGGATTTATCCCTCTAGACCCTATAAAAGGTATGCCCCCTTTCCCAAACACTTATGAATGACATAAGGACCTAGCCATAATGGTTCAAACTTCCCATGCCCCAGAAACAAATGAGCTTGGTCATAGATGAGAACAAGGTCACCTTTGTGACAAGTATGAGGGTGGAATTCACAATCATATTGAGATTTGATTCGCTTTTTGGTTGCTTCAATGGTTTGTAATGTAGCACAATGGTCTTCATTGACATGCTCAAGCATGATAAGTATGTGCTCTAAAGGTTGGGTGTTAGAGAGGAGTTTGAAAACAAGGCAAAGCGAAGGGATTTCACAGTCGATCAATAAGAGTGCCTCTTATTTGAAAACGAGGTGGAAAGGAGTAAACCTAGTCATAGTTTTTACATAGGTTCTATAGGCCCACAATGTAGTGAAGAGCATAAGTTGGCAGTTGGTCTTGTGTTTTTTCACCATCTATTGAAACATAATTTTATGAAATTTATTGACATCTTCAACTTGGCCATTTCCTTGGGGGTAATAAGATGATGAATATTGGTTTTCAAACCCCAATAGTGAGGATATCTCATCCCAGATATCATTTTAAAAATGTCGGCCATGGTCAGAAACCAATTTCTTTGGAACCTCGAATCGAGCATTAACATGGTTAAATAAGAACAAGGTTACAGTAGTTACCGTGTTATTAAATGTGGGCATGGCTTCAGCCCATTGTTTGAAATGGTTGAAAACCATGATAATATACTTATGGTTATTAGCATACGAGCGTCGACACTCCATAAATTCAATAGACCATTTATAGAAAGGGCCTACTGCGATGAAAGGATGGAGTGGAGTAGGTGGAGTTCAAGCCTTAGGGGCATATAATTGGTAATTGGAACAATGTTTAATTGCCTCAATGTAATAGCTGAAGACAAAAGGCTAGAAGTATCTAGCACACATGATTTTCTGGGTTGTGTCCATTCCAGAGAGATGATCACCACAAGTCCCACCATGACAGGCATTGAGCTCTTGCTCAGCTTCAGCATGGGTGAGACAACAACGAAGGACAATATCAATACCATAACAATAAAGATTTTCACTGATGAGGAGATAGTGAGGGGTTTGATGTCGAATATGTTATCAATCATCTTGAGTAAGATGGGGGGTGAATTTATGGGTTCACAAATAAGTAAGGATGTCACCATACCAAACATCATCTGAGGTTATAGTGAACAAGTGTTCGTCTGGAAGGTTATCATTTAGCGACGGATCTAGTGCACCAGTGGGAAATTCATAAATGAGTTCAACAAGGGCTAAACCTTTATTACTCTTGGGCATGACAAAATATAGAGTGAATTCTTGAAGGATAATGATCCAACAGATGTACTTACCATTAATGGTTTGTTGAATCAACATTAAGGCCATGGGGCTGGAATTAGTGACAACTTTGGTGGTACACGTAATGATGAATATTTTGAGCAGAGAACACAACAAATAGCAACAAATTTTATTCATGAGAATAGGACATTGGGGGACAATTAAGGTTCTTACTGACATAATAGATGACATGCTCATTTCCAAAACCATTTTCTTCGATTAAGACCCCGACAACTGAATAGGTGGAAGTGCAGATATACAAGATGAAGTCCCTTTCGAATTTAGGTAGGATAATCAAGCGAGTGAAAGTGAGAGCACGTTTGAGGGAATCGAAAGAATGTTGAGTTTCGTCATCTCAGACAAAGTTGATGTTTGATCGAAGGAGTCTAAGAAACCCATGTATAGTGGTCGCATAGTCAGGAACAAACTAACGAAGAAAGTTGGATTTGTAACTGGCGAAGGGTGTGAGGAGGATAAAGCTCAAGAATGGCTTGAATTTTGAGATGGTAAAGAGTGATACCATATTGGGACATAATGATGCACAATAGTTGGCCAACAGGAACAAAAAAGGCACACTTAAGGGGATTAAGGTTAATGTTATACTTGCGGCATCGAAGGAAGATAGTACACAAGTCATGAAGGTGTTGTGACTGAAGCTTAGAATGAGCAGCGAGATTTTCTAGATATTGAAGTATAACGTGACCCAAGTCATGAAAACAGTATGACATGGGATGTTGAAAAGTGGCCCCAGCTTTCTTTAAACTGAAAGGCATGACCCTGTAAGAAAAATTTCACCACATACTAGTGCAGTCAGTTTTGAGTTGATCAACATGATGGAAACATATTTGGTTATATCTAGAGAATCCATCCGTAAAGGAAGAATCTCATGCCCCACACACTCATCAATGATTTGTTCTATCAAAGGTGTGGGAAAGTTGCCTTTGGGACAAGATTTGTTTAGATCACAAAATTTCATGCAGACACGAATAGTTCCATTCTTCTTTAGGATAGGAATAGGATTGGACACCCAAGTGGTGTATTCAATGGGGTAAATGAAACCAACCTACTTGAGCTTATTGATTTTGACTTTGATAACATCATGCTTAGAAAGATAAATAAGCCTTTGCTTTTGTTGGATAGGAATGGAATCGGGCCATGTGTCGATGTGATGTTCAACAATGGCGAGATAAAATTTGGGCATCTCAAAATAAGACCAGGAAAAACCATCATGAAATTCTTTAAATAACTTAGTGTAAGCATCAATTTGTTTCGAGGTACGTTGTGCCCCCAAGGTGATATTTTCTTTGATCCCTGGTTTATTTGAAATGTTAATTTTGATGGTATGAGAGATGTTAGCCATATTTCCTTCTTCGAAAGCATATGGTGTAGGAATGGGATTTTGATATAGTCAACCTCACCATTGATAAGGTATTTGGACTCCACAAAAAATTGATCATAGGTTTGCTGTAGAAGGAAGTACGCATGATGGTGCATATCATCCCAAGGATAATTAAAGGTGATCATGACTTCCATGATGTTTTCATCATAAATAAGTATGGGAGGAAGGGAGGAAGAGAGACCACATGATGAAGAGGAACTATGTGAGGTATCTTCATGAGAGGCTAGGTTCACATGCGCATCATAAAAAATGGGAGACGAATGACTTGTAGAAGTAACATCTTACCGATTTTGAGACCAAAGGTTTGACCAAATCACAATAGAAAAACTTCAAGAGAGTCCCAATAGATCAATCCCATGGATAACGATAGGTAGAGAATTGACCCAGTAGATCAAAATAATGTTCAAAACAGAAACTCTGCAACATAGCTCGAAAACTATTGTTGGGAACGAGTTCCCCAAAGAGAATTTTTGGGGCTAAGAGCCCATGTTTTGGGACAATTTTGTAAAAATCTCTGCATTTTGTGGTCACGGAGTGTGAAGGTGTCAAGAGTCATAAAGGGTTGTCCACCTTTATTTTGTAAAATGTCAAGTGAGCTGTAAAGATCTACCCATGGTCCATGGACCATGGAATTGTATAAAAAGGAGCTAAGTAAGTAATCTCTAGGTAGAAATAAAAGAAGGGAAGAGTTAGTAGAAGAGTAGTGTGGAGAAGTTCTATGTATTCTTGGGTCTCAGTGTAGGTAGAGGCTCTGCAGTTGAGTGCGTAGAGGCCTAGGGTAGAAGTTCGCAACTGAGTGCGCAGACCCCTGGAGTTGTGTGCACAGGGTGGATAGAGTCTGTATTGAACTAGATATCAATAAAGAGAAGTATTTTGCAATTACTGTGTATTTGGTCTCTGTTAATGCATATAACTATATTGCGTTACAATCTGGGTTATATTACAATGTTTATTTGATGCGCGAATGTATGTGATTATATTTGTTAATTGAATGCAAGTAAGAATATCAGTTTACGCAACAATAACTGTAATTGATTAGTAGAATAAGTAAACACTTGAGATAATTTGGGAATCTATGTAACACATCATTGTAGAAGCGCGAAAGTACCTGAACCGCTGGTTAGGGCTATGTGAATGTCAATCGTACACATTCACAGAGGTACTGAAGGGTGGGATAAAGGGTAGAATGATAAGCCCTAAGGCTTAGCAGCCTGTGTCAAGGCAGCAGCAGGGGGTGTAAACTGACAACACAACCATCTTAGGGTGTGGAAACTTGATTCCAACATCCCCCCATATTACTTCGGGTGAGACTTCGGTCCGCGCTCCTCGGGCTGAATTTAGCTAACTAACGGTGAACCTAGGTTAGGGCCCACAAAGCCAAAAAATGGATCCATTACCGGGACCAGAATTTGCATGAGAGATGTGTGATGCCATATCACTAGAATCCAACTAAGAAAGATATCAAAGGCTGGTTGGATAAGAAGATACATGAATTCGTGGTGCAGGAGAACAGAAATCCACTCCTGACAAAGGAACAGTGGCTAGACAGTTACCTGTATACAGAAATCCACAAGATAATTTTCTGTTCCTTTCGAGTTGAGTTATACGAGTGGATCACGAAGCTAGTGGATAGCCAAGGAAGGTGGAGGCTTGACAGTCCTATTATCTAGACCCCAAAATTAGTACAGAGACTCGAAGCCTCTAAGGATGAGATCACCAACGACATCAATCATTGGCTCAATCGTATCATAGGAGGATTTGTGACTGAATTTATGGTCGATACCTCACTCAGTTACAGTGAGGTGGAGCAACACTTTTTCAAAGGTCCCAAGGTAAGTACTTAAAGTCTTTAAATACTTGGATTAAGACGTTATTGTGAAAAAAGCAGGTTATGAAGCTACCTTGATGTTCGAAGCTACCTGAAGTGGAAAGAATTACAGGAACGAGGGAAGAAAGGGTCCTGAATATAGCCCACTAATTTCACCTCCTTTGAGTGATGAAGAGGGAGCAGTGCAAGCTTCTCCACGAAGTGCAGTTCAATTGATAAAACAAGGTTTCCCGCAACTACCACCTCCGCCTTCACCACCATCACCTGCGACTTTAGCCACACCACCACCACCTCCTCCACAGTTCAACATGGCGAATTTAGTGAAGCTGCCATTGTTTAAGGGCTTGGGAAATGAGGACCCAGACTATTTGTGGTTCGTCATAAAAGTTGTATGGGAAGCTTAGGGCATCACAGACGATGACATGAAGAAGATGACGTTGGTTAGTGATTTGCAGGATTTCATGCTCACTTGGTACATCAAGTAGTCTAATGATAACCCAGATGTTGCATTGGTAGAAATCCAGAACATGCTAAATAAAGAGTTTAGTAGGCCTAAATCTGAGGCACAGACGATTGTGGGGTTCAAGGAAATCACGATGAAACTAGGTGAGACACCTTGCGAGTTGGATCAGAGATTGAAGTGTAAAATCCGTGAAGCTAATATGAATTTAACAGATGGGCAGCACTGTGAATGGTTCGTGGCTTCGCTCCTACCTCACCTAAGCATTGCGCTGTCACAATAGAAGATTATGACTCAAGAAGAGGCCTTGGAGATTGCAATAATACTACATGAAACACTGATGCATGATCTCAATCTATGGGTTAAGTAGATCCATGCACAGTTGCAAAATATTTGCCCCGAAATGCAAAGTCTGAAGCAGGATAGAATAGTTTGGTTAGAGGTGTGTGAAGAGATATGGTGCTTGAAATGTAAAGGTTAGGGGCATGGCAAATACCACTGCCCGAACTTTGTGAACTATATTGCAGGAGGAGGACCAATGCCTTTGAGGCTAGAAGCCCAAGTAGGACCGAGTGAGGGGCCTACGTTGTGGTGCGCTATATGCCAGGTAGCAGGGAAACATACGACTGATAATTTTCATTTGTTGCAGAAGTTTGTACAAACTCCACAAAAACTCTTCTGCAACTTCTATAGTTCATTGGGGCATGATGAGCACACTTGCCAAAGTTTTGAATTGATGATGGATAGAACACCTACCTATAGAGTTTAGGTAGAAATGTGGCCTCCTAAACAGTGCACTAGGATGGTGCGGATAGGCTTTCAGGGGCATGGATGAGGCTGAGGAAGAGGAAGACCAGACAGAGGTCGAGGACAACTGATCTATTACAATTGTGGGGGACCAAGACACTATGCTCGTGAATGCACTAACCCAACACGTTTGTCATGAAAATATTGTACTCAATTTGATCATGACACTAAGGAATGTCCTACACTGATAGCAAGGATATACGACAAAGGGGTGCTACCTCTGCAGCTAACTTTGAACCTGCAGATGATGATGGTTGAGCCTCACGAAGAAGATCTGAATGTGAATATAGTGCTCTGAAGTGGAATTGCAACGAGTGACAATAAGGGGAAACAAACTGAAGAAAACATGTGGGTTCACAAAGCTCCAGAGAAGGAGGTTGAATTCGATTTGGAGTGTGCACACAAAACATTCATGGAAGAAAAGAAGAGCTTCGCTGAGGCCTCTAACTCAGGGATCCAGGATAAACCTGTTCAGGAAATGGACCCTTCTATGCTTATGAATTTTCTAGAAACCTGCATGAAGCCATTGCATGATAGCAAGGTTGTGAAGGTGTTACGGGAACTTATCAATAGATGTTCCGGAAAAAATCTCAGTGAACCGCACGTGGTACAAAATATTGGTAAGCATAAGGCAAGGATAGGACATGATATGAGACTCACTGCACATATAGGATAATATGAAATGGACCAAGTCATTCTAGATCTAGGGTGAGACGTCAAGATTTTTCCAAAGCAGGCTGGGGATCAGATGGGGAGACCTACACTGTAGTGGTATCTGATTTAGTCAAAGATGGAAAATTAGCAGAAGATCATCCCCATGGGACGGTTGCAGGGAGTAACTGTAGATATTGAAGGCGTGAGTGCATTCACTGATTTTAAAGTAATAGAAATTGTGGATGACAGCAACCCTTACCCTGTGCTCCTTGGAATTGATTGGGCTACTGACATGAACAGGGTAATCAACATAGAGAAGAGAAAGATGATATTTTAAAAGAAATCGCTCTGCATAATAGTACCCTTAGATCCTGCAGAAGGATTGCACTATGTTGAACTAGTCCGCGATTACAAAAGTGATGATGATTTGGACTGCATATATAGGATAACAACACGAGACCAAGATTGGGTGAATCCAATAATAGATGGATGAATTACATGGGATTGCGAGAGTTCCTGAAAATCAGACTCAGACAAAGAATTAGATCATTGGTAGAATCGGCTACATGAAGTAACTACGCTGAGTTGTAACATGATGACCCGGTCACTGCGCTGTGTGTCGTCAGAGGTAAGAAATTTTCCCACTTATGATGGCTTGAATGATGTGGACGTGTTTTCGGATGCATTTGAGAGGGAAGTACAAGAGAAGCAGTGCTTCTAGGTTTTGGACTGGGCACTATGAACTATGCCCGTGAGATGGTGGGGCATGCACTAGGGTAGTTTTGATGATTGGCGTGAGTATAGGAGGATGATGAGAACACGCTTTGGGAAGCCGAATGTATGAGTAATAGACAAGTATGATGGGAAGGATGATCCGTGCGAACATTGGGCCAAATGGGCTAAGTCCTATGGAGCGAAGCACTAACCTGAATGGGTGAACTTGTTTTGTCACACCTTAGATGTCATCCCAATGAACTGGTACTTGGAGACAAAGCTCCACCATGGCACAGGAGAATTAGATATTTTGCGAGAGGGGTTCATAATGACACTCTACTTTGAAGATGGGTTTGACTGTGTTGACGAAGCACTACAAGAAGTTAAATTAGCGATCTTTAGGATACCACAGGATCCTTTGGATCTGATTCAACCTGATTAGACTACTCATCTAAGCTATGTGCTAGAATGCTATAACATGAATGTTGAAGAAGAAGACAAGGAACCTCAAAAGATAAATATCCCTGAAATCGAGGGTCACCGCGAGGTCGAGGGACTGCAGATCGAGAATCCTGATATTACTGCACCACTAAAAACTAAGCAGATAAATATTGGCATGGAGGTGGAGCCCAAATTTGTGAAGATTGAAGATTACTGGGATGCACGACGATAGATAAGGTCGCCGAATTGCTCCGTGAATACCAGGATTTGTTCCATACCAAGTTTGCAAAGTTAAAGGGGATAATAGGAGACCTAGGCATTATGAAGATCATGTTAAAACTTGACACAAAGCCGCTTAAGCAAATACTTTACCGTCTCAATCTGAAGTATAAGGAGAAGGTCCACTTAGAGTTAGATAAGATGCTTGCGACAGGCATCATTGAGCCCATAGAGGAATCTGATTGGGTGAGCCCAATGGTGCTATAGGAAAAGAAGTAGAAGGATGAAATAAGGATATGCATAGATCTTAGGAAGCTGAATAACGCTTGCATGCATGATCCTTTCCCAACCCTGTTCACTGATGAGGTATTCGATAATGTATGTGGCCAAGAAGCGTACTCCTTCACTAATGGGTTCTTTGTGTACCATCAAATCAAAATTGCGCCTGAAGATAGATGCAAGATGACCTTCGCGACTGAATGGGGATGTTTTCAGTACATTGTAATGCCTTTCAAATTAAATAATGTGCCTGCAATTTTTCACACGTAGTCATCGCTGCATTCAAAGACTTCATTCATAAGTTTCTGGAGGTGTACTTTAATGCCTAGATTGTGTTTGGGTTGGTAAAATTCCATGTGGAAAGTTTTTTCTTAATGCTTGATACTTGTCGAATGTACCAGATTACACTCAATCTAAAGAAATGTTTGTTTTGTGTCCCTTTTGGGACTTTGCTGGGTCATGTGGTATGAAGATAGGGATTGATGGTAGACCCCGAGAAGATCACAATGATAACTTATCTGGAGGTGCCAAGGAGTGTGAAACAACTACGTGCAACATTGCGACATACTGGGTACTATAGGAAGTTTATCAAGGGTTATGCCTAGATCACCGCGCCTATGGAGAAGTTGTTGAAAAGGATGCCACATTCTATTGGAACGAGGGCTGTCAGAAAATATTGGATGTGATGAAAGGAAAAATGGTCAATGCACCGATTTTAGCCTTCTCGGATTGGAAGAAGGAGTTTCATGTACATGTAGACGTGTCATGTATAGCACTAGGAGTAGTAATGACATAGGCTGGTGAAGGAGAATTGGACCATCCTATAGCATTTGCAAGGGGGATGTTATCCAAGGCTGAGAAGAACTATTCCACCACCGAGTGCTAAGTACTAGCCATGGTATACATGCTCCAGAAGTTTAGACACTATTTTCTAGGTGGACATTTTAAGATTTATACAGATCATTGTACGTTGAAATACTTGGTCAATAAGCCTGTACTGGGGGGGAGAATCTGCAAGTGGCTTTTATTGTTCCAGGAGTATAATTTTGAAGTTATTTTGAAGCCTAGATGACTGAACGCGGGACCAGACCATCTATCATGCATCAAAACGGGGGAAGAGCCCACTAACTTGGAGTAAGGATTGCCTAACATGCAACACTTTGCAGTTCATGTCATGGATGGTCACTTTGAAGACATCATACACTTCCTAACGACAGGCACTACTCTGAAAGGTGACACCACCTAGCAGAAAAAGGAGTTAGTGGTGTGCGTGGTAGACTCGGACATCTGTAAAAAGTTGGGTATGATGAAGTATTACGATGATATGTACCAGACTTTGAAATAAGAAGTATTCTCGCGGACATTCATGGGGGTGCCGCAGGAGGGAATTACGCAGGAAAGGAAACCAAGAAGAAGATTCTACGCATAGGGTTGTGATGGCCAACCCTCCATAAGGATTCAAAAGCCTACTACAGGGCATGCGACGTGTGTCAAAGGATTGGTAGGCCATCACAGAGAGATGAGCTGCCTCTAAACCCATAGATGACATTACAACCTTTCAAGAAATGGGCAATAGATTTTGTGGGACCCATTCAGCCTCAAGGAATGAAGATGGGTGTGCGGTACATTATCACCACGACTGAGTATTTGACTCGATGGGCAAAGGCACAACATGTGAAGGACTGCATAGGCGTGACTTCTACGAAGTTTCTCTTTGAGTATGTACTGAGACAATTTGGGTTTCCAAAGATTTTGATGAGTGATCGCGGTACGCACTTTCTGAACGAAACGATCAACCCGTTGATGGAGGAATTTTAGGTATATCACCAGAAAAGCATGCCTTATCAACCACAGGCTAATGGGACAGTGGAAGCATTCAATAAGGTACTGGAGAATGTGATGACCAAGGTTTGCAATTTGTTATCACAAAATCAACCCCTGATAGGTTGCTGATGAGGTAGACCTTGTGTAACTCTTTCAAACCAACTTTTGGCTGAGGCTTAGCCTCCTCAACCTGAGAGGGCTCTCTCAAAAGATTAAAGATTTGGATAATGAATAAGATGGCTAACTCTATGAAACAAATGAACAAATATAAGAGGTTGAAACACCATTATAAAGTATCCATTTGGCTTATGGAGTTAGAAAATCTTAGTATGATAGCAGTATCAGCTAAACATGGAAGTCAGGGCATCAACAGTTCAATATATAAGTTAACACATAGAGACATGTAGGAAAACACAGTCCATAAATGTATGAAGGAAGTTAGAGCATGTCATTGAGTTCTAAGTATAATAAATTCATGCTACTACACATAAGGAAATAAGGACAAACATAAACAAGCCACCATTGAACTCCTTCTGAATCCTGAGAAGTAAAGCCAAAGTCTGCATTCATAAAAACATAATCTTCTACAATGGCACAATATGAGTCTTTCTCTGAAAATTTCCAACCCTTTTTGCATCATATCTTGTCAAATATATAGAGTTAATTACTTAGATTCCTCCTCCATCATGAGGGGAATTCGAATTTTCCATCAGTGACACCTATTCTAACCATAAAACAAACTATTAAATGCAAATGAAACCTAACTAGCAGTCCTAGAGACCTAATACAACTAGGAGTGTAACTCCTTATCATGATTACAACAACCTTATCTAAGCATTTAAATCATTCTTGCCAACTTGAAACCTCAAGAAGTCGAATTTGATGAAGCCTTCCACGTGGTCATCTGACTGCTGAAGACAAACCCTAGAAATTAGGGAACATGTTTCCCTATTTTTAGGTTTAGGATCCCTAAAAATGTCACGTGGGATAGAGCCTTTATCTCCTCATCCATGAAACATTTTTTGAACTTGAAGGAGGTTTTTACATTCCATGTTGTCTAGAAAAAAAACCTCTTTTTTTTTTTTAAAACACTTCTCCCGCTGTCCAGAATCTATCCTTGAAAAACACGTGTCAAATAGGAAAAATCCCTTCTCTGAAATTTTGGTTTCAAAGAAAGCTTATTATCTCCTGAATGAAAACACTTCTGAAGAAAGTGAGATAGTTTATTGTAGCTGGAGAGTCTATGAAAAAAAACCTCCTTCATAATTCCAAAATACCGTTTCCTATGACCAGAAACTGATCTTGAAAAAGACTACTAAAACCAGAAGACAAAGCTTGACTTTCAGCAATTTCGTAGCGCAAGTGTAACCATAAATTCCTCCCACCTCAAAACGAATGTGAATAAAATGAAAGAGGTTTTTTTATTTTGGTATGTCAGGAATAAAATCCTCTTTCATTTTTCAAAATTGAGTTCTCATGTGCTCAGTAACCCTTATCGAAGTTGACTAGTAAACACAGAAAGCAGAGTTTTTTATGCTGAAACAGGGTTTTTCAGGGATTTCGTAGCGCGCTACGAAAACTCCTAGTTCAGTGATTTCGTAGCTAGCTCCAAAATTTCTCCAAAATGATGTGAGATATGACTTCTAAACACTTGGTTAGGCTTCTAGGATGTGGAATGAGGTTGTCAAACATTATTTGGAAAAGAGATATGACCTTAAAAGACTTCTAACTTTATGACCTAACCCTTAAAGCATGAAATGCTCTAGAGACCCTTTAAAACCATGTCTAATCCTCTGATATGAATGAGAATGACACTAATTATGGTGAGATGACTCAAAACTTATAATACTATGGCTAAAAACAAGGCAACCTTCCAAAGCTTAGAGACAAAGATTTTAGGGTGATAACACAATGCTCAGCGAAGTGATTAGGACCTGCGCATACCCGCAGTACTATGGGATTATCGAACGATGTGCAAAAAGTTGATTGGACAAACACCCTTTAGGCTTGTATATGGCGTTGAAGCAGTGATTCCAATGGAATACATTGTCCCTAATATACGCATAGTGGCACTCACAGGTATGACAGATCACAGAGCCCTGGAAGAGAGGCTTGCGCAGCTTACCGAGCTTGAGGAAGAAAGGTTTCTGGCTGGATTTCACCAACAGGTCCAAAAGCAGCATTAAAAATCATGGCATGATCGACACATTAAACTGCACACCTTTAAGATAAATGATTTGGTTTTCTTATATGATAGCAAGTTTGATAAATTTCCAGGGAAACTTAGCATGCACTGGCTAGGGCTCTATGTCATTAAGGAGATTATCGAAGGTGGAGTAGTTAAATTAGTTAAATTGAATGGAGATCCCTTCTGAGGAAATGTGAATGGCAGCCAATTGAAGCCATACACTGGTAATCAAGCCAGGTGACTATATGAAAGTAGCATAGTCTTTGCACTCCATGCAGTTGAAAGGAGGCACGAGACTATAAACTACACTGCCCGGGTTGGCAAACTATGCGATCAGGGGATTGCATGGAATGATGAGATGTCACAGGGTTCAAAACAATGTGAAGAGAGCTACACTACCTAGGGAAAAATCATGCAGATCAGCCGAAAAGTGGCCATTAAGGTCATTGTTCATGATTTGACGATGAGAATGCAACCAGATGGAGCAGGGGGGTGACATTTAAGATGAAAGTTGTGGGTAAGATCCTTGAAAATCTACCACCAATCTGGAATTGATGAACCGAATTTGGGGGGAATGGTCGAATTTGAATTTGAAATGTGCTATAGATTAAATGTGGCTGCCCAATGAAAAACACTTAGCATTTTGAGGATTGAGTTGGTGAGCTCTTAGACGTGCATGAACCGTCCATTCTTCGAAGAATTGCTTGACTGGCCAATGTTTGATCGATTTCTAGAGTCTGACCACAATATCATCCGTGACATTATCCAAGGATCAGAATCTATGGATGCCGAAGCAGTGACAATCGAGGGGGATGTGCTGGAAGTTGTTATGGAGGTAGAGTGAGCTACTCCGAAGGTTGTAGAGGTACTAGCTAAAGTCTCCAAGTCACCATGGATGCCTAGACCAAAGCCTACCCCAACCAAGGAGAGTGCGAAGGATAATAAGGGAAAGCAGGCTGTGACCCTCATGCCTGTGTCACCTAGAAGAAACTCACAGAAGGACAAGCCCACCACACAGGAAAAGGGAAAAACTATTAACTTGGAGCCAGACGAGGAAGAGATTGAAGACATCCTGATGGATGATGAGGATTTGGGGGTGGAAGTGGAGGATGTTGAAGTCAAGGGTTCTGATCCTATTACTAAGTTTCCCAAATACGTCCCTCAATGCAAGGGCAAGACCAAGGTACTAAAGGAGATTGATGAAAGCAAGGTCACCTTGCACATGCCTCTGTTGCTGGACGAGATTGTCCTTGATGGACCGTGCTTGAGGCGGGTTCTGTTGTTGAAATTAGAAGACTGGGACTTATCTGACACTAAGAAGTTCCCTCACTTGGTGACAAAATAGCTAATGCACCACATTGTTCGTACAACCACCGGGATGACTGTGTTGGAACGGCGGAAGTGGCTTATGGGTGTAGATAAAGCAGGTCTGCTCAACCTTCTATGGGTGTTGCACTAGAATCGCACCCCCATTACAGTATTGATAATATGCTTGGTGCACAATGGTTGTTTGTGGCTAGAGGACCTAATACCCATCACCGATAGGTTGATCCATAGAATCATATAGATTCCATAGATAGTAGAAAATTTGGCCATGATGTTTGGCAGAAAAGGTGGCGAGCATGCCCTCGCGGAGGCCATGAAGGAGAAACTTAAGCTCATGAAGAAGCTATGAGGCTATGCCATCTCGAGTATTTGAGATCCTGTGGTTAAGGTGGCCACACAGATTTTGGCAGAAAAAGTTATGTGGAACTGTCGTGTAGATGAAGTGTCGGCACCTGTTGTCTCTCTAGTGGCCCAATGTGCAAAAGGAGTTTAGTTTATGGGGCACGTTATCTCTACAGTGAGTTCCTAGAGAATTGTTGCGAGGCACAAGAGCTCAGTAAGACCTTCCACTATGCGTGGCTCTTGTTGTCCATTGTGCTGGTAGTCTGGGAGCAGCTTGAAGACAGTCAATTCCCCTCGGTCATGCCAAATCTGCCATAAGCGAAGAAGTATGCTTCGTTGTGGGTGACCAAGGATGCTCATCGCATCAAGGATAGCAAGATATTTTGGATCTTGATGGAAATAAATATATGCACGGCTATCAACCACAAACCGCGATTATCACGTACTATGTTTGCCAAACTACAGGAGTACGTGCAGTTCAAGGTAGACTTTAAGCATGTATCGATCAGGGCATGGAAGGACCCTGAGCAGAAGTGGCATGACTTGCCTTACTTGATCTAATGACACGATCGATCTAGTTCTTGATCACTAGCCGGTACAGTGGCGCACTACCTTAGACTCAATGGTGGGATTGAGAAAGTCTGCCACGTAGCGCAAAAAAGAGGAGGCCAAGATCAAGATGGTGCAACTAGCCAAGAAGATGAGGAAGGAAGCCGATTCCAAGGCCCATGTAGAGCGTAATGCCACACAGTAGGTGAGAGAGCAAACAGGTAGAGCAGAGTGTGAATGTGACAAAGGTGCGAGGTCGCCCTCGCCTGAAACAAAGGAAGAAACGGACGAGGAGATAGAGCAGCATAGAGCAGACCCACAAATGGTGTTGTTCCATATCAAGCATCCAAGAGGACAAGAAAAAGTTCGACCACAGAAGAAATTCAAGGCCAGTAAGATGTCACTGGACCTAATCACCCTAACAGAGGGATATTTGAATGACATTGGAGATATGGTGTAGGTTGTCATCGCGAAGGTGCTATAGCAGTATGATTAGCAACAACAACAAGTATTGTGGGCCATCTAAAGGGGTCTTCATGAGCTGTAGATCTGTGCATCATAGACTCGCGCAGTGTTCACCAGCCTCACCATCAGTACTTCAGAAGCCTCCAGGATGTTGCATGCGAAGGACTTCTAAGCAATACTGCTGCTGGAGGGAGCACTAACCATAGAGATCGAAGCTAACAAGCCCACTATCAATGATATCAAGGGAGTAGGGTTGAGCTTGGCAGCACTTCCTAGCAAGGTGCTCCACCTACTATAGCATGGAGTGATCGCAGAGCTGAGGGCCCATGAATAGCGTGCTTTGCAGGTGATCAGTTAATAATAGATCAATAATATGCATATGGCCTTACAACGACACACTGCCCTCACTTCCATGGTGGAACTTACTAACACAAATGAGTGCATGATTAAGGCCATGAAGGAAGCCTGCCGAATGGTCCCCAAATTGGCCATTCCTGAGAATGCTGAGGTAGGTGAATAGGTCCAAAACCTTGCTATGTGGGTGTGCGACACTCACACAGAGTTGGCCAAGGTTCAGCTGGAGCTAAACCTCCAGATTTCCGAGTTGCAGTTGAAGGCCTAGCCTTCAACTCCACCAGAAGTAAAAGAGTAGTGTGCAATTTCTATCACAGAGGTGATAGTGGCAGTAGATAGTGTAGTAGCATACCGCACCAGGCTGTTTGAATAGTCATTTGATGTACTGACCAATTTGCAAGAATATCCCAATGTACAATGGCTGGAGACAGAGGCACGAGAACTACAATAGCACTATGATGAGGTAAAAGGAATAACGTGCATTTTCGCCCTCACACAGAGACTTGCGAAGCTACAAGAGGCCAAAACACTGAAGGAATAGGTAGATGCAACGTAACACAAAAAGGGAGTGTTGAAGGCATGTTCGAAGCCTTAGCTGAACGAGGCCTATTCAATCATGGCCTCCATTGAAGGCAAGCTTACTAGCCTACAGGTGACTCAGCAGAAGCTTCTGGTTGACAGTTCAGGACCAGTGACATAGAAATTGGTTGAAGAAGTGAAGTAGGCGTTCACGCAATGCTCCGCTAAGGTAGCAGTCATACAGGTCAAGCTGGGAGGTCTTCGTGCTAAGATCTCCATGCCCACAAAGTGAATTGAGGACAAGTCACCATGTTTTGTTGGGGGCCTATTGGGAATGGGTTCCCCCAACAGCAGTTTTGGGGCTAAAAGCCCATGTTTTGGGACAATTTTGTAAGAAAGTTGTAAAAGTCTCCACATTTTGTGGTTGCAGAGCATGAAGGTGTCAGGAGTCATAAAGGGTTTTCCGCCCTTAATTTTTAAAGTTTCAAGTTGGCTGTAAAGATCTACCCATGGTCTGCAGACCATGGGATTGTATAAAAGGGAGCTAAGTAAGTAAGCTCTAGGTAGAAAGGAAATAAGAGAAGAGTTAGTAGTGGAGTAGTGTGCATAAGTTCTAAGTATTCTTGGGTCTTAGCATAGGTAGAAGCTCTGCAGCTGAGTGCGCAGAGACCTAGGGTAGAAGTCCACAGCTAAGTGTGCAAACCTATGTAGCTGTGTGCGAAGGGTGGATAGAGTCTCTATTGAACTGGAGATGTCAATAAAGAGAAGTATTTTGCAATTACTGTGTATTTAGTCTTTGTTAATACATATGATTATATTGTGTTACGATCTGGGTTATATTACAATGTTTATTTGATGCACGAATGTATGTGATTATATTTGTTAATTGAACGCAAGTAAGAATATCAATTTACATGACGATAACTGTAATTGATTAGTAGAATAAGTAAACACTTGAGATAACTTGTTAATATATGTAATACATCTTCATAGAAGTGCAAAATTACCTGAACTGCTAGTTAGGGCTGCACGAAGGTCAATCGTACACATTCGCGAAGGTACTGAAGGGTGGGATAAAGGGTAGATCGATAACCCCTAAGGCTTAGTGACCTGCACGAAGGTAGGAGGAGGGGTGTAAACCAACATCACAACCATCTCAGGGTGCAGAAACTTGGTTCTAGAATACCCCCATACTGCTACGGGTGAGACTTCGGTCCATGTTGCACTCGATGATGCCGAAAGGGCTAGTAGTGTAGGGATTTGTTTGGCTAACTAACGTTGAACCTGGGTAAGGGTCCACAAAGCCAACACCTATACGATTAGATAGATCTCGACAGTTTGAATCCCACACAACTTGTTTCACTCAAATCCAACATTGAATTCTCCCAGAATCATGTTCTGATCAATTTGGGAAATAACTAAAATTTTTGGAAAAGGTGTTGTAGGTACACCTAGTCAATAGTCCTGATGCTAACTGGGCTATGAATTGGCAGGTGACTAGGTTCTTCATTGGCCAATGGTTGGTCGAAACTTTGCACAATGTGATTGGTTTAAATTTGGTTTGCTTTAAGCGATTGATGGTTTGTTGTGGTGGCCCAATGAGGGAGTGCCACGTGGGCCAACTAGTGGCTGCCACATGGCCTCCTCCTAGCTGACCAAAATTTGTTTAGAGGATGAAAAACACCCCTGGGGTTTAAAACCGAGACCTCACACATATCAACCAAGGCCAACACCATTGTTCTAACTCTATGTCACTTGTGAGGAAATGAATCCAAATTTTGTTTAATGTTTGGTATATGTTCCTTTGGGGGAGGGGTCACGTAAAGCCCTAGCCCCTGGCCATCTGTAGCAATAGGACCTTAGGCAGGGGACCAAGTGCTAAGGCCTATCCCATTCCTCATGGCCATTTTGGCACAGTCATATGCCAGTGTATAACTGAGTGGAGAAAACCATGGCGTAAAATAGTTGGGGGCCAGCCCCAAGGTCATATTGACCCACCATATAACCATAGGTGTGACAGTATTAAGAGGGTCCAACCCCTAGGGTGTCAAACCATGGTCACATGCGGGAGCATAGAACCAAGGGTGGGTAGAGATAGGGGCTATATGGAGACCTCAAATTTTGGTGCTTTTCAAGGTCATATAGGTGTCATGTGAATAAGAATTGCAGGAGTGGGGGCTTAATGGCGCCCTTAACAGTCATTCAAATTCACCCGCCAAGTGGGAATTGTTCTAGGTTTAGTGTGCCAGTTCCACATTTGGGGCGCTCAAGCCAAGTTTAGGCTGAATTGGAGGATGGTCCACTACATAATTTGGGAAAATGAAAAAACAAGCATAACTTTCTCACTTTGTGGCCAAATGAGGTGCAAAAAGAACAAAAATAGGGGTTTTTTTACAATGTTGGATCAATTAGAGACAAAAATTCTAATATTTGAGTTGTGTAAATCATGTAAAAACATTATTGATAATTTTTAATGAAAGAGACCCTGCATTGGAAGCTGGACAATGAGGTGTAGCCCAAGAGAGGGGTGAACTCCTTTATCATTCTTGTGTTATGTGTTTCAGATATGCTGGTTTTGTCTCTATTTAGCTGTAAAATATGGTTTAAATTTAATTTTTTATGTGTTTAGTAATGATCCTCTACCCAAAACACATATAAATTTAACTCGAAAATTTGTTAAAAAAATTCAAGTTTACACATTCAAATCATTTTGGTATCAAAGAAATAAGTTATTGTGAATATTTGATTTGTTTGCAAGTGTCTTTCTTCTGCTTACAAGGTTGAAGCTAAAAAGAGGAGAAGGAGAACTTGTGGAGCCAAGAGCTCAAATTGTTTCAAGGAGAAAAAAAACACATTAGGCTTCAATAGTTATGGCACACGAAGAAGGTCCTGAAGAGATGTTTGAAGATTAGAATACTTTCAGAAAAGAATTATTTGAAATGTCTGAGATGGTTGAGGTTTTGTATGAGGAGAGGAATTTGAGACAATATGGAGAAAGCTAAAAACCTCATGGAGGAAAATGATAGAAACCTCCAAAAGGGAATGGAGGTAATGGTGAAAAACCACCAGCTTCACCTTAATCATCATCCTCATCATCATCTTCATCCTCATCTTCAACTTCTTCTACCCTTTCAAAAACACATCCAAATTCACCAAGGGGTCATGATAAAACTCCTTTTCTTAATCTTGATATTAAGTTTGAATTTCCTATGTACAATGGAGAGGTAAATGTAGAAAGATTAGACAATTGGATTAGTCATATTGAAGTGTATTGCAGGATACAAAGAATCAAAGATGATGATACCAAGATTTAGCTTGATTCTCTTAGATTGGAAGGTGCAACACTAATTTGGTAGGAAGCCAAAACTCAATAGGACATGAAGAAACATGGTAATGTTTTATCCTCCTGGAATGATTTTTTCGTTGAAATAAGAAGACATTTTTATCCATTAGGATACATACAAAATGTTATTATGGATTGGTAGAATTTTAGGCAAGCTAAAGGTAAAAATGTGCAATCCTATACTCAAGAATTTAGGAAAAGAGCTTTGGTTTTGGGTATATATTTGCCCTCACAAAATACTTTTCTCAAATATATTGTAGGATTGCATAGTTATTTGAGACATACCATTATCATGTTTAACCCTACAAAACTGGATGAAGTTTCTATTTAGGCAACTCATTTAGAGGCAAGAGGGAGAAATGCTTCTAAAGAAATTAGTGAGAGTCCCTTTGAGTCTAGAGAAAAGGAAAAGGGAAGAATAATTCCACCATCAATATGGAGAAATAAAATATCTCATGTAATCATTGTTGCAAAGAGGGCCATGATGAAGATCATTTCTGGAAACTTCATCTAGAAATGATACCCAAAAAGTTTAAGAACAAGGAGAAGGAGAAGATAGCTACAACTACACAACATGATTTAGGTTCAAATTCTGGAGATGAAACAAAGATCACAACCATGGGTTTGAAATCTAAGGACATTGCAAGTACTACTTCTTCAAATTGTCTTAATGAAACTTAAGATGAAAAAACAAGAATAGAGCTTTTCCATATTAGAGTTATTTCAAAACATACCAAGATAGATACACTATTTGATAGTGGTTCACAAGCAAATATTATCTCATAATACATTTTCAAGAAGTTGAATTTAGAAACCATTCTTCATCATAAACCTTATCCTTTAGGTTTGATATGTGACAATGCAAAATTGCATGTGACAAAAAGATGTAAATTGAAATTTACAATCACTGCAAACTTTTTAGATGAGGTAGAGCTTGATGTAATTCCAATTGATATATGTGGTATTGTTTTGGGAAGCCCATATTTATATGATAGAAGCGCTATTTCTCATCACCATGAGAAAAAATATCATTTGTTCAAGAATGGGATTTAGTACATTGTTAGAGAACACAACAAGAAGTTGAATGCATCTCTTGTAAATGTGGGGCAATTGAAGAGGATTCCTAATGCTAGTAACAAATTTGCATTGTTAATGATCAAACATGGAGGTGTTGAAGAATATAAAGCCTTTAAAGGATATGAATAAAGTTTGAAATATGATTTCATTGATGTTTATAACTCATGTGATAAGATGTTTCAGGATTCTAACATGTTGCCTCCTAAAAGAGGTAAACATAATGAAGTAACTTTGCAACAACATGCATCATTGTTTAACATTGGTGTGAAAAAGATGTGAGTGTTAGAGAGTGAAAAGGTGAAAGAGAAAACTCAAAAGAAAAATTTCAAAGAGGAAATTGGTTACAAAACTTATTCTTGTGGATTTCATAATGTTTTGGCCTTGAAAAAGGATGGTGCATGGCGATGGCAATCACATTTGGTGAAGAGTCAAGCCAAGTACAAGGATAGAAATGGTAAGCATTGTCATGATGAAAATGTTCAAGGTGAGAAGAATTTGAGATTTCTTAGGTTTCCTTTGATTAGAGATCAAGGAGGGAATGCTTTTATTCCTCCGAAGTAAGTTTGTTGTTCTGCATATTCTGGGAAATTGCAACAATATGTCGTCTATGGTAGCAAGAAAATAACTCCAAAATTATGGAAAATTATGTATTTTCATGAAAATATCAAAATGACAAATTTAAGAAAATTTCAGTGGATTGAGACCAGAAGGGTGAGGGAAATATACCCTCATCTATTTTTCAATGATAAAGAATTTTTTGAGGTACAAAAAATTCCAATGGGGAGGAGTGATTTGGTGGATCAAAATAATGCTCAAAATTGAAAGTGTATAATAGAGCTCTAAACTTATACGATTGGATAGATCTTAGCGATATGAATCCAATACAACTTGTTTCACTCAAATACGACATTGAATGTTCCTAGAATCATGTTCTGATCAATTTGGAAAACATATAGAAATTTTGGAAAAAGAGTTGCAAGTACACCCAGTCAGGAGTTTGTATGTTGACTGGGCCATGACTTGGTAGGCGACTGGGTTCTTCATCCGCTAATGGTTTTTCAACACTTGGCACAACATGATTGGTTTGAATTTGGTTTGTTTTCATTGGTTGATGGTTTTTTGTGGTGGCCCAATGAGGGAGTGCCACATGGGCCAACTTGTGGCTACCACATGGCCACCTCATGGCTGACCAAATATTTTTGGAGGTCGAACAACACAATCGGGGTTCAAAATCGAGATCTCATGCATATCAACCAAGACCAGCACCATCACACCAATGCTATGTCACTTATTAAGCAATGAATATAAATTTTATTTAACGTTTGGTATATGCACCTTTGGGGGAGGGGTCAGGCTAAGCCCTAGCCCCTGGCCACCCCTGTGCCACAAGACCATGGGTGGGGGGCCAAGGGCTAGGGCCTAGCCCAACCCTAACGACCCTTTTGGCATATTCGTATGTCATTGCATGATCAAGCAGAGAAAACCATGGCAGAAAAGAGTTGGGGGCCATCCCAAAGTTCATATTGACCCACCATATAACCATGAGCATGATGAAGATGACAGGGGATAGCCCTAGGGGTACAAACTATGGTCACATGTGGGAGCATAGAAGCAAGGGTGCATGGAGACGTGGGCTATAAATAACTCCCAAATTTCAGCACTTTTCATGGTCATATGGTCCTCATGTGATCACCAATTTGAGGACTGTGGGCTTAATGTTGCCCTTAACGGTCCCACAAATTTCCCCCCTAAGCGGGAATTGTGTGAGGTTTAGTGCGTCAGTTCTGTGTTTGGGGTGCTCAAGCGAGGTTTAGGCTGAATTAGAGGATGGTTAGCTACAAAATTTTGGAAAATGAAGAAACAACCATAGCTTTCTTAGTTTTTGGCCAAATGAGGTGCAAAAAGAACCAAATAGGGGATTTTTATAGTGTTGGATCCATTGCAGACATCATTTCTGCTATTTGAGTTATGTAAATCATGTAAACATATGATTGATCATATTTAATGAAAGAGGCCCTGCATTGGAAGTTGGACCAGGAGATGTAGCCCAGGAGAGGGGTGAACTCATTTATCATGCTTGTGTTATGTGTTTTAGATATGCTACTTTTGTCTTTTTTTGGCTGTAAAATTTGGTTTAAATTTACTTGTTTATGTGTTTAGTAAGTTGATACTCTACCTGAAACACATATAAATTTAACTTGAAAAATTGTTAAAAATCTTCAAGTTTACACATTCATATCACTAATAGGCGTGAAACTATCCATCATCTGGACATCAGGAGGGGGTTTGATAATGGTGGGTTGGGTAACTTCATGTTTTGGCATAATAGTGGGACCAGAACCTGTAGATAGAGGGAAAATGGAATGGCTATGAGCGACTTCTAACTTATGAAGCACCTGAAGTGTATCACGAAAATCATCGAGACACGAATGGTGACGAGAATACTTGCCATAGTTATCATAGAAAGCACAAGGGTGATTCACACATAAGGATCTATTCATATTAGCCTAATTGGATAAGGTGACATGGACCTTAGGCATGTTAGAGCCAAGAACGGTATCAAACACCACATTCTTGATATGAGGGAGCTCAAGACAATTATTGGTGGCAAGCCAAACAACATCACACAAAGCACATGGAGGAGTTGGCTTTGGTGGTTTCAGATGAACTATAGTTGTTTGGGGTGCCTTACCTTTGGGTCCCTTCTTTTGGGCTCTGGCCCCCTCACCAGATGATCTCATAATAGGATTGGCTTCTTGTGTAGGTTATTGTGAAACTAAAGTAAAGGAAAGGGTAGGAACAACAAGTTCAACCGATGTCAAAGTTGTGTAAGGTTTGAGTTGATTTTGGGGAGTGTTTGTGGGAGGATCAATGTACCATACTAGCATCCAAAAGGTATTGTTAGGTAGACCCAATGTAGCCATAACATGGGTATAAATGATTCTAGGTGGTGGGAATAAGATAGGTATTTGACAACAAGGTTAATGACATGGGGGAACTACTCCTGGTTCGTTAAGACTTGGGGGAATGGTTCTAGGTTGAAAGGGTCCAACAGAGATACCTGTAGAAGAAAATGAGTTCGGAGGAATTGTACCTAAGGTTTGGGTTGAGTTAGGAGTAGGAGGTTACGAAGGACATGGCTGCTATGAAGGCATACCAGATCAGCTATGGGTGGCCCGTGATATATAAAGCATGCAAACACTGGAAGAGGTAGGCTCAGAAGAGGTGGGCCATAATAATCCCCAAGTAACGTGTAATCTTTACAAACTCCAGGAGACACATCAGTTAAGGAAGTGATAGTCTTATTGCTATTCATTGATGAGATAGTGGTCTGAGGAGATGTCTGAGATTGAGGTTCATAGTAAGTCAACTAATTGATAGTGATGATCTTTCCATTATGAGGAAATCACATCTTGTGAAATATAGTGGATGCGACAATGGACATGACATAGGTGTAACTACAACCCAAAAAGATGTTATAATCTAATGGGGCACCAATGACTTCGATATCAATTAATAAAGTCTTGCCGACAACGATGATAGGATAGTTGTGATATAAACTGAGGGGTTGTGAGGGGTGACCATCACAAGAACGAAGAGTAATAGAGGATGGGGACAGGTCAGGAGATCTGAGTTGCTTCCAAGCACTAGCATCCATCACACATATCAAGGCACCTTCATCTACGATACACTGCTAGACTGTGGAGTTCTTTATGGAGGCTAGTATTTGAAAGGAAACTATGGAAGGAAGGGGGGATGTTCCACTTTTTCAATGTTAAATAAAATCAAATGATTGTCAGAAGGATCCATAACGTGTAAACTAGAGAGTATATCTTTTTATTGGGATGGGAATGTCTAGAGGACTTCCAGCATTGACATGACAGTAAGAGACTGCACCAAGTCATCTTCTATGCTATAGGTATGGCCAGCTTTAGAAGAAGCAACATTTCGTCATAGTGGACCTTTAGGGATCTTAGGGGAACATTGCATTTAGGTAGAGGGATCTATAAGGTGCCATTTGGTGATGGCATAGGCTCAGTGGAAACATTGGGTTGGGAATCATTTGCTAAATTTGCAGGGGGCTTGTTGTATTGGCATGACCAAGTTTAAAGGATTGTTCAGTGTTGACTTCGTCATAATTCATATGAGGATCTAGTCACTATTCAAGCTATATTGTGAAGGTTGAGGAGCTGCATTACTCTATGTGGGTTGGGAAACTATATATCCTTAATGGGGAAAAAATTTATAAGAACTGTCGGTTGTGATGAAGAAGGAGGAGTAGGAAGTGGAGAAATGAGTTGAGGTCCTCTATAATTAGCTTCTTGAGCTTCCAATGCTTAGTGCATTTGAGGTAATAGGGGACACTCATGAGTATAATGACCAAATAATTTGAAACAAGCATAAGGTTTATTTATATGAAGAGACTTATTTTTCTTGGGATGTCTGCCCTATTGATGGGTTGTGGGAGTAGGATGGTCACCCAGAGGGTCATTGGGTGGTGGACCTTGGTTGCCTTGGTTACCTTGAGATGGCTAGTTCCTTTTACCTTTCCCCTTATTCTTCTGCTTGGGGTTGGGAGGATTGGTTTCACTCTGCTAAGTGTACACTTGGCCTTGAGGAGGTGGTTGTTGTTATGGAAGAGGTGGAGGAGGCATGGGAGGTTAGGGTGTTGGTACCGGAAGGGATGGAGCACTAGATGCTCCATAAGGATAGGAAGAATTGGTGGCAACATTGGGAGAAATAGGTTAAACGACAACTAGCCCTGGCATCAATTGATACAGATGGGGACATGCATATGATGTGTTTAAAGCTTAGTAAGTGTTGCCATGGGAAGAAGCGAGAGGGCAATAGGTGTAAGTTGAAATGGTCCCCCTCTTGGTTTGATCATAACTCATATGAGGTTCAAGATATGGTGGAGATGGAGGGTGTGAGATAGATCCAATGATAGCATCAGCGACATGAGATTCCCCTGGTGCGTTAGCAGCACTAGGCCAAGGCAGATTAGGAAGGACAATATAAACATATCCTAATTGTGCATATATCAGGTTGTATTTCAAATCTACTTGGAGTGCCTCTTCTTCAGCCTGGGGTAAGTATGAGGCAACATATTTACCAATGGGGGCCAAAAGTGATATAAGCAACCAATCCTTATAGACACAGACTTCAAATTCAAGAGCCCTACACATGCTCCTCCTTCTGCACGATTCTTGAACACAGTCAGATAGGCTGGTGGGAGAAGTTTGATACAAAGAGGTCAAGAGTTTGATACCAGTGTCATATCGGAGGGGTACCTAGAAGTATGATAAATAAACTTTGGCAAGTGTCTCGATGTTGGAATGGGAGGCATGTGGTTGGTCCACATACCACTTGGCAGTAGCTCTAGTAAGGGTGCATTAGAATAAATGAAGGAAAATGGATTATTCAATGATGGAATTAGATTAACACCACATATGAAATGAGTGAACATGACATTTAGGGTCTTCTCAAAGATTTCCTTCGAACATGGGGATGTTAGAAGGAAGCTTGATAGGCATAGTGGGCCAATTGAGGTCTTGGAGAAGAGGATTGTTGATGACCTAGTTGAAATTAGGGAGGCTCAAACTAGCCATATAGGGAAGTAATGGAGGATTAGTGATCGTAATGGTAGAGGTTATTCTTGTGGGGTTACCTTAGCTACCACCTTGGTTTCCCACACCCACATTGGTGCCTGACATGGTGGCAATATGGGGTTACGAATATGCGGAATCAAAGGAAGAACTAGAAGAATCAGCAGAACGAGAGTAATAATGAGGACTCAATGGAGGACTAGGAGGATGAACTGTAACTCGATGGGGATGAGTAAGATGTCCTAAAGGAAACTAAGGGTGAAGGCCACCAAGTCTTCATGAAAAACACCTAAGGGACACGATGATGTCAACACAAATATGACTCAATAGAATAAAAGGTGATGATAGGAGAGAAAGAGCATCAAACAACAAGCAAACACCTAGTGGAGTGGTGCCAAGTATAAAATAACTATATTAATATTCTACTCTAATTGAAGCAAACACGTCCTATCAAATAAAATGACCTCTAACCCATAGTTGATCTAAATTTGAAAACAAGTCTTAAATATGTTGTTTCAGATGCCCTTTTTAAATACTTCTTCCTTGATGGAATCCAATCCCCACAAGAAAAGTTTTCCAGAGAAAGGTGGGGTAGAGAATCAATTGTTGCTGACAGCTTGTCTTATAGGGTGTTTTCCTATGATTGGTCACTACGGTTACCTTCGTCACATGCTGGTGGTCGAGTATTGAGCTTCTTGGGGATCAACTATTGCAGGAAATTCCCTTCCATGAGTTAGGTAGCCCTGAGTAGAATGGCTCGCGCGATGACCTAGCATAACCCCCTTTGAATGGGTTTCTATGCACTCTAGCTTTGGATTGTGGGATGGTGAAGGATTTTAAGCTCCCCGATATGTGAACTTCTATGTATCAATGTAAGTGATCAATGGGTGTTATTAGAAGCCTATCTCACCGATCCTACACCTAAATACACATAATGTTTGGCCTTGGTGCCCAATTGAGCTTAATCAATATGTTTTGAATTATTAAGGTGTAGTGTTTCAAGTCTTGGTTTGGTGGTGTTAACCAAGCTCATGTTTGCATAGAGTGTGTGTGCATAGAGTGTGTGTGTGTGTGAAAATGATGCGTCAAGTGGATGAGTTAATTGACCATTTTTTATGATGCCATGTGCTACTAAAAATAAAGTGCTGAAAAACTACAAATAATGTTGAAAATGGATAGTAAAATGAACAACAAATCTAGGCACACAAACCCCCACCCAAGAAGTCTATCAAGAAGCTAAAAAAGAGGTGAAAAACAATATACTCAAAGACACACTTATGGCCAAAGTATCTAATGTCTAAGGGACTATGATCTAAAGGCACTAATCTATTGTAAATGGTGCAAACAAACAACAAAAATCAAAGGTGAAAAATGTTGCAAAGGATAGGCAAGAAGCTTCAAAAACCTAAGACACATAAGGGGATCTTAAGGGGAAAGGTGACACCACACTCTAAAGGGAGTAAAATGATGAAGAAAACTATCCAAGAGGGCCATAAAACAATGGAAAAACCCTAGAAATCATGGCTAAAAATGTTGTACCCTAAACTCCTCAACTCAACAAATCTCTTGCTAAATGATGGAAGTGTACTCTAAACCCTAGGGGGAATTTTCTTCCTCAATGTGAAATTACTAAGAGAATATAGGCCTAGGGTGGCTTCTGAAATAATAGAAACCCTTCCTAGTAGAAATGCAACAAAATTGAAAAATATGAAAAATTCTTGAAAAATGACAGAATGCAGATTCTAACCTGAAAAGTGAGTTGGAATGTAGAAAATGGACCAAAAAGTGTATTTTATTCCCGCAACTCTCACTTGACATATTTTACCCAGATTTTTCTATCTCCTACTTGATTGATACCTTTTTTACCTATGGAAAGATGCGGAAAACTAACAAAAAGCAAAAATGTTTCTAGAAAACAAAGTGGAACTAAAAATAGAAATTGAGAGGCTAAACATAGTTGGAAAAACACTAAAGAACACTGAAATGACAGTCACCAAGGGTCTGAATTACTACATCAGTGGAGTCACCATTTGTTAGTATAAAATTTTTAGAGAAATGTACAAAAAACACTTCACTTAAGTCACTGGTGACAACTAACCCTAACAAAAATATGTGGTTGTTTACACTTTATATTTGCAATGAAAAAAAAAGAAGAAAACCCTGCAGTAAAAAGATCATATGCAACCAAAAACAAAGAACATAAAGAAATAACCAATGTAATAACCCAATAGAAGCTTTGAATTAATAATATTTTTATTAGAAAACACTTGGTGAAGAGGATTTACAACACGAGACTGCAAAATACCCATCCTTAGGATGGTTCCTTTGATGTCATTGTGCTTCAACGATTTGTTTCTTTCTCTCAATATGTAGAAAAAAGCCAAAATCAAGATGGAACTCAAGTGCGAGATCAAATGCAATAAGATGATAATGGTGACGATGATAATGATCATGGTCAAGATAAATTTAAAACCCTCTTATTATAAGAAAGTATTGGGTTGAATTAGAAATTAGAAAATAATAAAATATTATATACCAAATCAAGATCTAACCATTAGGAATACTTTATTATATTTTTTGGAGAGGGAAAATATATTCAAAGTAGTCAAATATCATAATTTAGAAAATGGTTGAAATAATTAACAAATAAAATATTTATTCATCACTTTGCAAGGATTAATAAAAGTGTGAATTTGAAATAATTATTAAATAAAATATTAGATAATGGTTTAATAATTATTCCAAAATAAGAATAAGGAATAATAAATAAATAGTGATTTATTTAATTATTCCAAGGTGATTTAGTCAAATGTGTTAAGAAATAATTATCAAATAATTATTTCTAGAGAAAATTTAATAAATAATGATTTATTCAATTATTCTCATGGGGTTTTTATTTTATTTTAAACATAAATAATTTAATAAAAATGGTTTACTAAATTATTTCCTATGGTGAAAGTGATTTACTATGGTAAAATTAATCCTACATGGCGTATTTTGATCCGCCTAGTTAGAAAATGATAGGTGATCATTTTTTAAGTGATAATAGTGTATGTGATTAAAGAGGAGAGAAGGCATTAGGTGCTTGTTGGATGTCCCAACCGATCTACTGTGTGCAAAAAAGGACAAAGAACAAAGGTAGAAGCAAAGGACAGATTAAAGGATAAGTATCAATATTTTATTTCAGTTTTATTGTGCATGTGATCTGTGATTTTGATTTATGATGGTTGCATGTGATCTATGATTCTAGTTTATGATGATTGCATTTGATTCATGCTTTTGATCTATGATAGTTGTGTTTTGAGCTAACCAAATGTGATATTTTTATACATGATGATGTTAGGTCCCTATAATACAAGTGATTCCCCCATTACTATTGTCATTGTAGCCCTTATTATTATTTTTGTGCCCCTATTGTCTCCATATTGTTATTATTGCACCCCATAGAAGTCCACTATTGTTATTATTGTGCCCTTATATTCTTATTGTTATGTTGTCTTTGATTATATTGTGGCCCCATAGACTCTATATTGAAATGAGATTTTTTCATTTGTATCATCCAAGAATTATTCATTTATTTAATGTGAAGGAGGTTTCCCCCTTGATGACACTGATTTTGAAATCGTTGATCTATCTTTTCTTCTATTTTGTGACTTGGTTACATAACATTTGGTATCAAAGCTTTGAATTCTAGGGTTTCGCTGCTCCAAACAAGTCATCATGGAATTTTCACTATAACTTTTTTCTACGATGTTTTAGAAGCTGAAACTATAACCCATTTGAGCTGACATATTGATGACTGTTGGGTCCAAATTTTAGATCATTTCTCACTATAATTTTGGCAATAGGATCCAAGGAAGTTAGTATTTTTGCAAGATCTCGAATTCTATCTCAAACAGGTGACCTAATAAAAATCGTCATAACTTTCGCTCTGAGCATTAGGTTGAAATTTTGTCAAACATTACAAAAATAGGACATCCCTTAGTTTTCTTTATATCGGTTTTAGATCCTAAGGTCGAAACAGTGACACGTGGCACTTTGTACATGTTCTCTCTACTGAAATAATCTATAATCAAGTCATCGTGGAAGATTTGGCATAACTCTTCCTTGGAGAATCCAATATTGATCAGAGTTGTGGGCTTAGAAAGATGACTTAGAGGGCTACCATAAGACACAATTTCAAACCTTGGAGATACAAAGTTACGGAGATACAACTAAATCAATATCAAGCTCCTACAAAGTGAAAAAAGGTGTGTATGTTTTTTTAAAATTTTTCATAAGATTGGTTTGAAAAAATAGTTTGAAGGAATTCAAAGGGAATAGTGAAGAATTATTATCATAAATTGATGCCTTGAAGAAATAAAATAGAAACAACTAGTAAGAAACTTGAAATCTATGGCATAACTCATGAAGAAGAGGAAGAAATGCAACATGATATATCAAAATTACAAGACCAAGTGGAACAAATTTCACTCTCACAAAAATTAACAGAATCTAAGATGGATAGTTTAAAGAAAATAATGGAAGCTAATATGGATGGCGTGGAAGCTAAGATGGATGGCATGGAAGATAAGATGGATGGTTTAAGGAAAGGTGTGGAATTTAAGATGGATGGTATAGAAGAAAAAATTAAAGGCAACATAAAAGAGATGAAGACAAATTTGACAAATTTGCTACAAGAAATGCTCACTAATGGCGAAAGGATAGTAAAGGAAACTTGTGAGGAGAACAAAAGAAATGTTAATCATGATTTCAGAGACTCTAATAGTGAATTGAAGACCCACCATGTTCCAAATATGGATATGAGGAAGTTTGATGGCAAGGATCCCGTAACATGGATATTACAGATGGAGCAATATTTCAATCTCCATAATGTGAAAAACACACAAAATGTATGCATTGCAACTTTATATTTGGAACGAATTCAATTTATATGGTATCAATGGCTTTTCTCTCATAAATAAATTGTCACTCGGGAAATTTTTACAAAATAAATGATAGCACATTATGAGGATACAAAAAGCAACACTTTTTTTAGCCAATTGATAAATCTCAAACAAAAGGGTTCAATTATGGAGCACATCAAGGACTTCCAAAAATTAAATATAAGGGTAAAAGATATTCCGGAGGAACATAGGATTGATGTGTTCATAGGGACATTAAAGGATAACATTGAACATGAGGTTCGCCTTTTGGAACCTGATTCATTAGAGAAGCCATTCAGGTTGGCAAGAAAAATGGAAAGAAAAATTATAGCAACAAGGAAGCCTACCACTCACAACTATAAAGATGTAAGTGTTGTTCCCCCTAGCCTTCCACAACCTACAAGGTTGACACCACAAAATTGGAAGAAAAAAGAGCAAAAGGGCTTTGTTACATTTGTGATAGCAAATACACTAAAGGTCATAAGTGTGCTGAGAATAAATTATTTTACATAGATTGTGAAGAGGAGTAATAAAAGGAACAAGAAATATCAAAAGAAGAGGATATACACCAAGAATAAGCCCTAGAGAAAGAAGAAATGAATCTGACCATATCTCGTAATGCATTGGCCGAAATTACCACTCCTCAAACTATGAAGATAGAAGGACATATCAAGAAGAAAAACGTAATAGTGTTGATTGATTTGGGCAGTACCCATAATTTTATTCATTGTAAGATAGCCAAGGAATTGAATTGCTTCCTATATCCAGCACTAGAGTGTGAAGTGATGGTTGCAAGTGGAGGAACCATAAATTTCTTAGGAAAGTGCAATACTATCATGCTATCCATGGGAGAATATGTATTTAATAGCCCAATGCTTTCCATTCCAATTGGTGGTGTTGATGTTGTACTAGGAGTCCAATGGCTACAATCCTTGGGTACAATAACTTTTAATTTTAAAGAAATTTTCATGAATTTTCCTCGGAAGGAAAGGAAGTTGAATTAATGGGTATCACAGGGAAACTGGGAAAGATAATCAGCTCTAACGAAATGACAAAGCTTCTAAGGAAAGAACAATGAGGCGTAATTGCACAATTATGTTTTGCTATAGGTTCCCACACTGAAATCATCTATTTCTCCATATCTCTAAAAATCCTTGGACAATTATTCTAAGGTATTTGAAACTACCAAAGGCCTCCCACCTATTCGTGATCATGATCATGCTATTCATTTGATTCCAGGAAGTGTTACTCCAAACATTAGGCCATACATATATCCCTATGCCCAAAAGAGTGAAATTGAATGTATGGTTGCACAAATTCTAGAGGATGGTATGATTCAACCCAGTCAAAGTTCTTTCTCTACTCCAGTATTATTGGTATACAAGAAGGATGTGTCATGGTGCATGTGTCCGGATTATAGGGAGCTCAACAAGGTCATTATTAAAGATAAATTTATCATTCCTGTCATTGATGAATTATTGGATGAATTACATGGATCAATTTACTTCACCAAGTTGGATCTTCATTTAGTATATAATCAAATCAAAATGAAGACTGAAGACATTCCAAAAACAACATTTAGAACTCATGAGAGTCATTATGAATTTTTGGTCATGCCTTTTGGCCTTACGAATGCACCTTCTACATTTTAAGGTTTGATGAATTCCATTTTCAAACACTTCTTTAGAACATTGTGTTAGTATTTTTTGATGATATACTAATATACAACAAGTATTGGTAGGATCATGTTCAGCAAGTTGACAGGGTGCTTAGACTATTGGAGGAGAAACAATTATATGAAAAATGCTCCAAATGTTTCTTTGGAGTACAAGAGGTGGAATATCGGGGTCATATTGTATCTCATGAAGGTGTGAAGGTAGACCCTAGCAAAATCCCCACATCCATAAAGAATATGTGAGGATTTCTTGGGTTGACAAGGTATTATCACAAGTTTGTTAATAATTATGGGTGAATAGCAGCACCTCTAACAACATTATTGAAGAAAGGTACATTTTCATGGACTTCAGAAGCAACAAAGGCCTTTGAACATATTAAAGAGGCAATGTGCCAAGCATCGGTCTTAGCTACACCGGACTTCACAAAAACCTTTATTGGGGAATGTGATGCTTGAGGAAATGGAATTGGTGTTGTTTTAATGCAAGAAAAAATATCCATTTCTTTCGAAAGTCATCCAATCAAGGGAAAGTATTTACACAAAGCTATTTATGACAAGGAAATGTTGGCAATACTACATGAACTTAATAAATGGCGACCCTACTTAATGGGAAGACACTTCAAGTTAGAAACGGATCTTGATAGTCTTAAATGCTTTTTATAACAAATATTATCTTTAGAAGAGCAACAAAAATGGGTCAAAAAGATGCTCCGTTATGAATTTGAAATCATCTACAAAAAAGGGAAGAAAAATGTTGTGGTAGATGTACTCTCAAGAAACGATGAGGTTGTGGAAGCATTGCTTTACTCTATTTCTATTATACAACTAGATTGGATAAATGAAGAAATGGATGAATGGAAGAATAGCGAAGAAGTTTGGCCACTCATTCAAAATTTACAACAAGATCCCAGTACATATGATAAATTTAACTATAAAAATGATTCGTTGTGGTACAAAGATCGCTTATCCCTTTGTAAGAATTCCCAACTCAAACAAAATATTCTTATGGAATTGCACACCTCTCCCTTAGGAGGGCACTTAGGATTTTAATAACTCACCACATGGTTAAGAAGGAATTTTTTTGGGATGGCCTTAAATCGGATATTCAAAAGTTTGTGGCAGAATGTTTAGTTTGCCAAAAAAATAAAGTTGAAATAATTAAGACCTCGGGTCTATTACAACCTTTATCCATTACAACCCAACGTTGGGAGGATATTCCAATGGATTTTATCACAAGCTTACCCAAGTTCGAAGGAAATAGTGTCATCATGGTGGTAGTTGATAGTCTTACCAAGTGTGCACACTTTTCTGCATTATCACATCCATTTAAAGTGAGTACAATTTCTACTACATTTATGGAAACAATTCAAAAGCTACACGGAAACCCAAATATTATTGTAAGTGACAAAGATCCCATTTTCACTGGAAATTTTTGGACATAATTATTTTCTTGTCTTGGTACTTAGTTAGCTCATAGCTCATCTTATCATCCTCAATCTGATGGGAAACTGAGATAGTAAACAAATGTTTGGAAGGATATCTTCGTTGCTTTGTATCTAATAAAAAAACATAATGGGGAAAATGGTTTCCTCTAGCTCAATGGTGGTATAACACTTCCTTCCATATTGAAGCAAAAGTGACCCCATTTATGGAACTTTATGGATATCATCCAATGTCCATGACATCATATTTAAAAGAAAATTGTAAGGTTCAAGCAGTGGAAGAGCACATTGAGCATCAACAACAAGTTCTCCAATTCTTAAAGGATAACCTCACTTTGGTGCAGAATAGAATGAAACAACAGGCAGATCAACTTCACAACAAAAAATTTTTTGATGTAGGTTACTGGATATTCCGACAACTACAACCATATAAACAAATTTTCCTCAAGCAATGTAAGAAGGATAATAAATTATCACCAAAGTATTATGGTACGTAAAAGGTGTTGCAAAAGATTAGTACTATGGAATACAAATTGGAGCTTCGTGTAGCTTCTTGAGTGCACCAAATTTTCAATGTTTCATGCTTAAAGAAGGTTATAGGTGACATACTCCTAGTTAAAAATATTGCCAAAACTTGATGAGGAAGGAAAAACCATATTGGAACCTGAAGTAGTCACAGAAACAAGAACTCAACAGCTACAAAATCAATGAATTATAGAGTGTCTCATCAAGTGGAAGAACATACCTGCTGAAGATTCCACATGGGAGGGTGAGAATTTTATATAGAAGCATCCAGAACTACTCAAGCATTGAGGACAACAATTTTTTGAAGGAAAAGGGTATGTTAGGTCCCTATAATACTAGTGATTCCCCCATTACTATTGTCATTGTATCCCTTATTGTTATTTTTGTGCCCCTATTGTCCCCATATTGTTATTTTTGTACCCCATATAAGCCCATTATTGTTATTGTTGTGCCCTTATATTATTATTGTTATGTCAGATTTGATTATATTGTGACCTCTTAGACTCCTATATATAGAAATGAGGTTTTCTCATCTGTATCATCCAAGAATTATTCATTTTTGTAATGCAAAGGAGGTTTCCCCGTAAAAGAGGTTGATTTTGAAGTTGTTGATCTATCTCTTATTCTATTTTGTGAGTTGGTTACATAACAAATGATTTGGTCAAGAGCTGGTTTGGCTTGTTGTGACAGGAAGTGAACATAAGTGCAAGTGTACCTCATTAACAAGCCACCAATTAGGTCTGATTTGAATTTATTTCAATTCATTTTGAATCTAATGAAAGTTATGTGATTTCTACAAGAAAGAATTGAAATGCCTGAATTGGGTGGTTGAAACTGAATGAACTTGTTAGCAGCAGTAGAAAAAAGAATTGGAACAAACAACAATATGTTGGTAAAGCACTTAAGGAGCAGGGCCATTGTGGGACACTGGTACCCAATAGTGTCCATTGATTTCCATGAGCATGCTATGACTGATATGATAGTTTTGAGGTAGGGATATTCCTCGATTTTTGGATCTTCTGATGTGAGTAAACCGTTCCAAGGGAGGGGTCACCTGAGGGAATATGTAGCAGAAAAGTGGATGCCCATGAAACTTGGAAGGTGTGTGACTGCATGGAAGGGGGTGTTCAGATTTCTCGAGGGATTATGTAGCAAAGAAGGAAAGGTAGGGGATGGATTTTTGTTTGTCATTAAAATTTCCAACATGGAATTAGATGCGCATTAGGAGTATGCCCTAGAACAATGAAGAAATAACTATTCACTGAGGGACAAGTAGTGTTGGATCATAGTGGTGGAGATTGGATTCATATTTGAATTTGGCAGTGGATTCTGGAATTCATCGGAAGGAGGTTAATCCTGGTACTACCTTAAGGGAGGAGGTGTGAGCCTCAGGATTCCATTTTTGTAGATGCAAGCATCATATCCTTTTATTTTCTAGTTAGAGTAAATGTGAATATGTGTATATTATTGTAAATACTGTATAGAACTGGATTTATAAAGCTGCATAGACTATAATTATTTCATTGTTAAAGAAAATGTGTATGAGTATATATGTGGTTGTTATTGTAAATATCATAATGACTTGTGTTATAAGGCTCCAATAAATGGTATGTTTGTCATGTTTTCAGTAGTTGTTATTATAAATACTACAATGAGTTGTGTTATAAAGCTCTATGGGCATTATGCTTTTTATTTTGAGCTATCTTGTTGGTTGTAGGTGTCATTGAACAATGAGAATGGTGTTCACCCAAAGGGGAGGGTCTTGTAACAACCATGGCTGATTTTCCATGTAAAAAATTAAATAAGATCAAGGTCACGGGACATGTATTCCAAGATGAATGGTGGGAAAAACATCCTAGTGGGCGTTCATTTGGTTTGTTATGGCTAAAGGAAATTGACAAAGGAATTTGAAAAGGAAAGAGGCATTGATTGGCATTTATTTATGAAAATAAAGGAAAATAGGAGAAAATTAAGGTGAAAGGTCATAGGTTTGCATGAGAGGGAAATTGAAGGAAAAATAATGGAAATTAAAGAAATAGAGGCTTCAATGATAAAAAGGCTTCTCGGGATCAGTTCATGGCTTTGGCCAGATAGGATTTTTTCACTTTCATCTTGGATCCCTCTATTCTATTCTCTCTCTCATACTCTTGCACACTTAGAGTTTTCTTGGAGCACTCTTGGAGGAGTGTGGCATAGTAGGATTTGAAGAAAGAAGGAAAAGGAAAAGTATGAAAGTGCAAGGGGACAGTGGGATCAACAACTACAACTAGATTGCTTTGTAGCTACTGAATTGCATGTATGATTTCCTTACTAGTTTTTCCAAGCATGGCACATGAATGTGGTTTCTTTGTAATGATATGTAAATAGCATGGAGGATTATCTGGATTGACGTTGGTTTTTCCTAGCCTTTCCATTTATTGGATAGCCATGGTTTTGTGGGCTTATCTATGTTTTCTAGTTGGTTTTCATGTTCCTTATGGCTGCGGGTTGAGTTATTAGTTCCTAGAAGCCTTGGTTGGACAAACGCTCTGGAATCCCTGTAATAACTTGGGTTGAGTTACTAGTCCTGGAAGCCTTGGCTGGAAAAATGCTCTAGAGCCCTTGGTGGTTAGAGCTACTAGTCCTAGATCCTTGGTTAGAAAAAAATTCTGGAGCCTGATGGCAACTGTGGGTTGAGTTACTATTCCTAGAAGTCAAGTTGGAGAAAACACTCTGAAGCCCTAGACAATTTGGATGTAGACCGATTTGGTGATGGTTAGTGTTGTCCTATCATGAGGTGGAATCACTAGTTGAGGGTTGAGGTGGTTTTGACTCTAGAATTTCTAGTTTAGTTTTCATGGTTTTTTCTATGAGATCCCACATTCATGCTTGGAATATGGCATCAGGTGATTGGCTAAATGAAAGATTTGGTTCAGCACAATATATGGTTGGGTGGTACGTGGAAGTATTTGGCTTGGTTGGATTTTGAATATGCTAATAAGAGTTGTTTTCCCCTTGTATTTCATGAGTATTTATACTTATTATTATGTGGATTTAATGGTTGTTCTATCACTAATATTATTCTGGTTATAAGTTGGTTATAAGCATGGTTTCATGACAGATTTCAGTTATGCTCTTAGTAGGTTTTGTTTGGTAATTGAATGGATATTGAATTCATGAAGTAATAGATGTTATTGCAGATATTATGAGAAGGCATTAGAACTTCTTGGTGATTTTTCAGAGAAATATTAGACTCTTATGTTCAGATATGCATTTATAGCTTATAGAATAAATGTTCACAATGTGTTCGACGAAATGTTTGTCATGGTTAGACCATGCTCGGTCAAGTCCTTGTCTAAGTTTTGTGTAGAAGGATTTTTCCTTATGTCATTCATTGTTTTGAAAAGTATCATCAAGTTCTAGGTAGTGACCTAAAGTCTAGCCCTACAAAGGTGGCACAAATTTCGTGGTAGCATGCACAAAACTAGATGAAAATGACTGCAGTTGCACCTTTGAAGTGGTTATGCATGCGACTATAGGCCTACATACACATGGATGTTTGATTTTTCCTGTGAATGAGAGTCAATATCTGTGAAAGATAAGTTTACTCAGGGTTTGGACACCTGGAAGGGTGGTTTATCCCTTGGGGTCCAGTAGCACCCGAGGAAGGTCAGTAAGGTTTATTTTTGTCAATTCCACTTCCTTAAGGTTATTTAGGAGGTTGAATCATATCATAGTAATGTTTCATCACATATTTACCTCGGTGGGCCAGTAAACTTGGGTAAGTGTGGGAGGAAGGTGTTAAACTTGTGATCGTAAGCCTTTGAGATGAGTGGGTAGTCAAAGTGAATCTAACACATAAGTAATCAATTCCATATTTTTAAGTACACAATTAGCAGTTCCAGATTTCAAGAGGATGAATGATTAGTCAAAGAGACACCTATAAATATAAAATTTAGTAGTTGAAGGATCAGTTTTCATATTATCAAGCATATATTATTCACATATTTCATGATGGGGCAAACATAAACATGCACGACCAGTGATCTAGAGATAAGATGTAGGAATAAACTAGATTGTTTTGTTTGAGGATAAGATTGTTGGTGGTTATGGAGGTGCAAAGTACAAATTGTTGTAATATTGACTTCATCCAAGATACTGCTTTTGATTACAAAAACTCAAATCTTTGTGAGTGGGAAGAGAATATTGCAAAAGCTGCTAGAATAGGTGTTGATGGTGAAGTGAACTACAATGGGATTCCTTAGTATTTACATCTACAATGCACAAATCACATTTCATAGGTATACCCAAAGGAGAAGGGGAATCAAGGAAAATTTTAAGAACCACCCTAAATTTATATGTATAATAAATGGGCAAATCCCCATGATAGATAGGAAAAATAGGAGGCGATTTTATCACTAATATAACATGTATATATATATATATATATATATTTGGTGAATCTCTCACCAGATTATACTATCTTGCAAAGTCATGGCGAATCTTTCACTGAATTATAAAATCTTGTAAGATCTTGGAAAATCTTTGACTGAATAATAAAACATTGTGAAGTCTTGGCAAATGTTTTCTTAAAGTATGAAACCATATATGATAATACTAAAACATATTCATTAAACTGTAATATACTAACATACATGTTTGGAAAAAAGAAACATAATTTTCACCTCCTACAAACAATGTTGCAAGTTTTAGTGGCCATGTTTGTCATGGTAGGAGAGATTATTGTTTTCTCTACTACTTTTGTCAAGCTACCACTTTTGCCAAGCTATCAAATTTCTTTCTTTTTCCATAGACTCCAACTGCGAGATAAAAAAAAAAACACATCAAGTTTGTTTACCCCAACACAAAAACAAGTAGCAAGCCCCAACTATATAATATAATGAAGTAGTAGGTATCCCAAGGGCCTGAAGGGGATCTAACGAAAAGAAGTGACTGTTTTCAGAAGCCTTCCAATCAATATATAAATATATAAATGTAGATGATTTATTATTTTAATTGGAAATCTTCAACTAAATAATAAAATTTAACTACGTCTCTCCCAATCTAAATTTCTTATTAGCTTAATTCACTACCTTCACACCATTTTAAACAGCGTTGTAACATGTTGATTAATTTCCTTTTTGGTGCACAATCTCCACCTTTTAGGACAATATGGTGCAGTGACCCAACCTCTATAGATCATTATGACAAACTAAGAATACCAGAGAAGATGAAAGGTTGTACAAACCAGCATATTTTTCAAACAACTAATCCAAGATCAGTAGCTTAACTTTTTCATGAAGATATCATATTGAGAATGTTTGAAAAATGGTGGGAACTCTCGGCAGCGACTATCTCTCTTCTGCGAGGGTGATGCAGAAAGAGTTAAGATTTCATTGTTTTGAATTTTCTTTTTGTTAAATCAGAAAAACCAATATTAATGGAGATATCGGTATTTTTTACTAAATTTTGTGAAGTGACTAAATATAGATTTAACCATTCACCTTAAGATTTTTTTTATAATATAATTTCCTAAGTCTATTTAATATCTTCATTATCATAAAAACCAACCTATATCCATCTTAACTCCACATCTACCTCTCTTAAAGGGATGAAAGCTGATAGAATTTCCCCTTTAAATAGTATATGCTCACATGAATACCATGGTATTACCATTGGTCAATACCATGGGTTGAGCTTAAAAACTACTAATAGTCATTTATAAAAATTAATAAAATTAATAATTTATTTTTATTTTAACCAAGTTAAAATGTTTAAGTGACATTAAATTACAAGATCCATTTTTACTCTTGATCTACCAAGCCCCGAGAGGAATCAAATATTTTTTCACTCTATGTTAGTTTGCATATCACGATATTTGATCTAAAGTAAAGATGGATCTATGCTAGTTTAATTCCCCCCTTTAAATAGGCTCCATGTGAATACCATGGGTCAATACCATGTGTCATCTTTATTTTTATTAATACTAATATTAGGGTTAATAATGTTTTTTTGCATGGTATTAATAATAATTTGGCCCATGGTATTTGGACCATAGGCTTCACCTAAATATAACATATTTTTTGAGTGTTCATAAATATAAGGTGGCTTATGGAGTAAATATAAAAAATGTTTTATTTATTTACCATACCTCTCTTTTATTTATATTTTTATTAATTACCATACCTCTTTTATAAATATGGTATTTGGCCCATAGGATTCAATTAAATATAACCTCTTTTTTGAGCCTTCTTAAATAGAAAGAGGGTTATGGACTAAATATAGAAAGAGGTTTTATTTATTTACCATACCTCCACTTTATTTATGTTTTTATTTATTTACATGCTTGCATGTTCATAAATATAAGGTGACATATGGAGTAAATATAAAAAAATGTTTTATTTATTTACCATACTTCTCGTTTATTTATATTTTTATTAATTTACCATACCTCTTTTATAAATATGGTATTTGACCCATAGGATTCACTTAAATGAAACCTCGTTTTTTAGTGTTCTTAAATAGAAAGAAGGTTATGGACTAAATATAAAAAGAGGTTTTATTTATTTACCATACCTCTAGTTTATTTGTATTTTTATTTATTTACCATACCTCCACTATATTTATATTTATATTTATAACTATCATAAATACATTTTCTTGAAAATGAGGGTGAATGGAAGATTCTAACTCCTAATTTCAAGGGATAAATTTATTTTTTTTATCCTCTCCCTTAAAATAAGGTGGGCTAACCTCCATACCTAATTTTTTTTATAAAATAAATTTGAGGCAATTTGTAACAATGTACTATGATACAAAATATTCGCCCAATATAAATATAAAACCCCTTAATTTAGCCCAAGGGTGAAAATTCACCCCTAAAATTTTCCATGAAGGGAATTATTAAAAAGTATTTCTACAAAGGTTGGCCTTTTCATTATGAGTAAGGATCATCATAAAGAGAATATTGCTAGTCTTGTCGAAGAACACTTACGCTACATATGTAATGAAGATGATCATAGATTTGCAAGTAATATCATTGACAGTGTCAACTCCATATCAATAAAAAATCCCTAGATGTATATCTAATGCTTTACAAAGTTAGTGAACATATTAGAATGGCCACTTCCAAGTAACTCTAGTTTAGTAGAAATGAGTTTTTCCAATTAAATATTCATGTTTAACAAAAATCAATTTTCTTTAACATAAGAAAAGAACCAGTGAGGAAGATATTCATTAGATTTGTGCCGTGTTTAGAAAATATACTAGAAGAAGGAATAAATGTGAATGTAAAATTATTACTTAGGACATAATGCTTATTTGTTGATAATATTATGGAATATGTTATCCTAGTAGATACTAAATATGTGATAGTTTAAAAATAACTATAATGTAAAAGATATTTGTGGCAGAGGATCAACAATGAAAGGGTGAATTTTAGAATACAAGGTATTTAGTGGACATGTGGCAGCGTTTTAAGGAAGTAGGTACAAGATTCAAAGAAGTCAATTCCAAATTTTCATGCATGAATGCAATTAAGAGACAAGTGGCTAGATTTCTCGATTAGCATAGGAATCCAATTATGTATTTCCAAGGAGTCAAAAGATACAAGTGGAAAAATATTTTACATAAAATATGGAACCAGAGAAGGAATTTAAATACAAGAAAGATTAACTCCAGTTTTTACGAGATTATTCCAGGTATTTGAGTATATTTCTCCCCATCCAAGGCATCGGTCTGAGTATTTCAGACCTTAATGTAGAATATCAGTCAAAGCATGATAGGTGGCACAACATCTAAATAATTCCGCATCGTTTTAGGCACAAATTTAACAAACGAGCGAGTAAATAAATAGTCAAATAATCAATCTACAAATTTCAAGGAAAAATACTTGCAAACAATTACAAATTTCCTGCAAGTATTTTGAAATTTTATTTATTTTTAGTTTATTATTTAATATTTCTATTCCTCAAAACATGTAACTAGTGGAGGAATTGTATTTTTTCTATATATTCTTTCATTTGTAATGTAAAATGGTTGGCTTTTGATGCCAAAACCCTGATATTTTTGTAAAGTTTGACATTATAGAATTTTTAATCAAAGGCTTCTGGCTCCAATTTATGACAAAACTTTTGTACACGTGAGTGTTTCCAATGATTTCATAATTTGTTTTTACATGTATTTGAACTAGTATATATATTAGGGAAGGGATAGGTTGAGTATTAGCCTCCCTAAGACCCCTCTGGAAATTTGTTTTCTGTATTGAGTAACAAATTGAAAATTTTGTTTAATTGATCACCCAAAAATCATTAAATTGTTGCTTCTATGCTATACTTATATGTATTGATTTTCACTATAGAGGTTCTTCTATACATTTCTTCTCATCTTAGATGATTATATATTTAGGGAGGATATATAATTCTCTAATTTATCCTTCATTCCCCTATCAAAATATTTCAAGCTGTGTTATTTTGTCATAGATGAACGTTATCACTTTGATCAGACCTCTGCAAGAGAGGGATTTATTTGTTAAGAAGGGATTTGAAACCCTAATTAACCACCTTATACAACAAACCCTAGATTTGGTCATTGTGCTTCATAGGATTATAGAGAAAAATAGTAAAGCCTCATAACATTGAGAGAGCTCCCTCTGGTTCAAGGGCTAACTTGGACCTAAAGTTGGTTGATTTAGTTTATTGGCGTAGTTTTGTAAAAATCATTAAATTGTTGCTTCTTTGCTATACTGAGATGTATTGATTTTCACTATAGAGGTTCTTCTATACATTTCTTCTCATCTTAGATGATTATATATTTAGGGAGGATATCTAATTCTCTAATTTATCCTTCATTCCCCTATCAAAATATTTCAAGCTGTGTTATTTTGTTAGAGATGAAAGTTAACACTTTGATTAGACCTTTGCAAGAGAGGGATTTATTTGTTAAGAAGGGATTTGAAACCCTAAGTAACCACCCTATACAGCAAACCCTAGATTTGGTCATTGTGCTTCATAGGATTATAGAGAAAAACAGTAAAGCCTCATAACATTAAGAGAGGCCCCTTTGGTTCAAGGGCTAACTTGGACCTAAAGTTGGTTGATTTAGTTTATTGGTGTAGTTTTGTAGCCAAACATTGCCTTAAAGAAATAGATACAACAACATGTATGGAATAAAGGACATGTGGTAGGAAGACTGAACATTTTTAGGTGGTCAAAGAGGCCAAATCCGGGTGACATGGGTCACTACTCAAGAGGAAAATGTGGGCTTGATGATGTAAGCATGACATCATCCATGAAGGGCTACACCACAAGGTTTAGAAAAGTGTGCAGGTGAAGGCATGTGAGTTGACTAGGCATTGGGCTAGCATGGTAGTTTCAACTCACCCTGATAGGTTTGTGATTAGTTCGTGATTGCAATGGTGGTCCCATTAAGACATGTAGTCCTAGAGGATTTACCCTAGAAGGTTTTAATCAGACACAAAGGAGCTTTCTCCAAGATGACTTGGCATTGGGCATGTGGAGTACAACTCATCTCAACAGAAAGTCAATTGGTCCAAGCATGCAGCCCATGTTCCACCAACACACATCATCCTAGAGGCTTGACCTTGAAATTCTTTAAAAGAGCATGAAGGAGGTTTCTTCAGGCTGACCAGGTGACGAGATGTGGTGGCAATGACGAGAGAGAACAAGACCAATGAAAACGACATCTAGTAGACTCACAAAATATGTAAGCCTAGAAGGCTTACGCTGGATGAAAACAAAGGTGCACTCAGGGATATGGATGGGGAAATGGAGCTAAGAGAAGAAATTTTTTCCAACTTCTATCAATTGCCTCAAATGGAAGAAGGCACTCCTAGGTCATGGTTTTGCGGCGTTATTGTGTGTTAAGCAACTGAGGGCATTTGGGTTGCTTTCAATTAAAAAGTGTAGCAGGAAAGTGTTTAAAAGAATTCGGGCTATATGCGAAGCACTCCGAGCTATAATCATAAGGGCTACATACATATGAGGCATGGATGAGTCGAAAACTAGTTTGGGACATATTTTGTAGGTGTGCCATATGTGGAATTTCACCACATTTGTGATAAATTAGCATCAAATGAGTTGGTAGTTTATTAAAGAACAAAGGGATAATCTTGAAGAATCATGAGCATAGAAATAAAGGCATGGATTAAGTCAGAAACTAAATATGGAAGAATTGTTGGTAATGGAAAAATTAGTTATTAGCCTTTAATTCGATTAAGCAAGCATTTGAAGAATGAATGATTCAACAAGTATAGTTGCTAAAGGAGTTAATTGTTAATGCCTAGATCTCTAGATCAAGATAGTAAAGGACCATAATGACCATAATGAAATAATGGGGTTTATCTTGAACAAAAAGAATTCATGCCTGAGTTTCTTTGCACATCATAAAGAATTCAATGGGAAAGACTAATGGGTGCAAAAGAATTGATAGTATGCCATGTCTAAGGTACATGTTGAGTCTTGTGAGCCTTAAGAAGAAGTATTTGAGTTCTAGTCTAATATTTAGAGACTTTACCATGCATAATTCAATTCATTGATACATTTTGAGTCTATACAGTTTAGCTGGGACTTAATTCTCAATATGGAAAACATTGAGGTGCCCATTCTCAAAGAATAATGTTGTTGTAATGGCCATGCAATTTGATGTAATAGTTGAATGGAGACCCTTTTCGCAATCATAAGATTGAATAGGAAATTCTGCCCTAAGCAATATGGGAAGCCATGTATGTGTATGCTCTTGGGCAATATGGATGGAAGAATGATGAGGTGACAGAGATAGCAATGTTTCCTATGCAGCAGAGGAACAAAACCAAGGATTATGATTTTTCAAGTGGGGGGAAGCATAATTGTTGTGAGCTATGTTTTGAGCTTCTATGCGTGATTAAGCCTTTGAGAAGATGTCGAGCATGTCTATACAAAATTGAGGGCTGAAAGCTGTTGAGTGCTAATTGTGTGAAGGTCGAAAGTTAAAAGTGTGTTTTTGTAGTGTGAGAAATGTGAGAAAATGACAGAGTTTTGCATGGGTTATGCATCAAAAAATGAAGTAAATGAGTATAAATGGTTGAGTTCGTAAATATAGAGCTGAAACAAGGCAAAGCGTTGTCAACTACAATGAGCAGTCAATTTCTTATTGAGTGTGGGTTAGAGCCTATAAAATAGGGAGATGGTGCTTCCATCTTAGTGGATGTGTGAGTAGATATTGGGGGTTGGTGCCTCCTGCAAGTTGGTGCTTGCAAAAAATCCATGAAGTTGTTGCCTCATTTAGTGCTTCTGGTAAGCTAATTAGGTGTCTACAAAAGAAGGGAGTTGGTGCTTCCTACTAGTGGGTGCTAGCAAACAATAAAAGGGATTTGGTGCTTCTTGTGAGTGGTGGCTCACAAAAATTGACGTAAAAGGAGTAGGAGATCATATTTTACATCATAATAAAATCAAATCTTTGATGGTTTTTTATCCTGGAATGGTTTCCACATTAAATCCTCTGTATCCTATGTATATGTTGCTCATGGACTTATTGTGTATGTTTATGTGTTGATTTTATTATTGTTGTTATGATTTGTGCGTGATTGCTCACACGATGGTTTCCAAGTTTGTATGTGAAATTATAAGTTGGAATTAAAAGTAAAATTAGCCTTAATATTGATTCACCTCCACCTATCATCATTAAACATTATTTCCAACAATTGGTATCAGATCCTGGTTCCTTCAGGAATAGTTTAACTGCTTGAAGATAGATAAAAAAGAGACAATGGCTAATCAAACTTGGCTTACACCAAAAGGAGTTCCATTTTTAAATGGACCAGACTATGAGATCTAGGGGATTATAATGTGAGCCTATTTCATGATCATCAATGAAGATGTTTGGTTGTCTATAGAATATGGAGAGAAAAATCAATTTAATATAGAAGCCAAAGAAAACATCATGAAAGGGCTATCAAAGTTTGATGCTGATAAAGTGAGACATTGTATAACAAAAAATAAAAGGTTGGAAATATTGTAATTTTTATATGGAAAAGAGAGCCACAAAGCATCAAAGAAGGTTGATGAACCTTGTTGCTCGAGAAGTGAATAAAACCTTGTAAATTTTACTGATGAATATAGGAAAAGAAGGAGAAAGAGGAATAAAGCATCCCAGAGAAGAGATGCTGAGAATATTGAAGACTTTCATTCTTAGATGCAAAATGTTGCTCGCAACTCTTAGGTTTATGATGATGCAGAATCAAAAGAGAGACCATGCTGCTCAGATGGTATGTTATTGATATGTGACAATTGTAAAGAAATATGTCATTTATCATCTATATGTTTTTACACATCATCTAAGGATATATATATTCATATATCGAGTGGTTGTGAAGATAGACATACTTTAGTATTAATAGAAAATGAGGGATCCTTTGAATAATAAAAGAGTATATCATGTATAGAGAATAGGAGTGTCCCTAATAGTGATGAAGATGGAATACTTCTCAAACATGTGGATGATTCATCAAATAAAGAAAGGGATATAGATCTGTGTGGTAATCCTATTAGCACATCTAATAGAAAATAACATGATCTAAATGAAAGGACCTATTTTAGAAAGAAGTTTATCTCTTCTCTAAAAGAGATCAAGGAGCTATCAAAATCAAATCTAAAGCTAAAGGAGAAATTGGATGTATATGAGTTTGAGAATGAGAAGTTAAGAAAAAAAATCATTAATTTGAATGCTCAACATTAAGAGGCTAGCATATGGAATGGGATGTTGTACAATTAGCTAAATGAAAGACAATATTTTGTGAGAGACTACAAGCTAAAGTGTTCTCAATGAGACGTGATCTAGAAAGGGAAAGTAAACAATTGTATCAATATCAAAATCTTTAGGATAGAAGAAAGGATTTGTATGAGATGCTTGTTAAGAAACGATCCCCTCTCATCAAGGTTGGTTTGGGTTCCAAAAAATACTCAAGCCCCAAGAAGGAAAAGGATGAAGGTTCAACTACCCAACAAAAAGAAGTTGAATGTCCCGAAAATAATAAAGGAAAAGAAGTTGTTGGGAAACAACAGCAGCGAGGAAAGTAGCAACAGTAAGAGAAGAAAAAAATAACAAGATAAAGTTAAGAAACAAAAAAGAAGAGTGCAATGAACCAAATCAAATGACCACACAGAGTACATGAAGAACCACAAAAGGTCCTCTCCTCCTCAAGGACAATGTATCTCGAAGTATCATAGGTTCTTCCATGGTTATTGTTTTTCTTGCAACAATTATGGGCATAAGGCCATAGAATGTAGATGGAATGAAAGGAAGAAAAGTGTGATGGGTGGTAGAAACCCAAGAATACATAGGATTCCTAGGAAATGGAATAATACCAACACAAAAATAAATAGTGAAAGTGCTATGAGAAATAAAAATCCATTTGTCCCATTCTTAAGGGAAGTTGAATCCTACAATTGTGGCAATTTTAGGCACAAGGCCACAAGGTGCATATATGAGCAGACAAGGCATCCCACTCATAGATTGCACGAAAATGAAGAAACTTGGTCATTGAGGAAGAGAAGAGGTGTAGGAGTAAAGGTAGTTGAGTTTGTCTTCAATGCTCTGAGTTAAAAGGATAGTTGAATAGAGGAGGAAGAAAACCATTTGTGATTCCCAACTACAATAAGGGTGAGCTTCATATAAGGAAAGGGATCAACATCCCAATTAATCATTCCTTTGATACAAAGAGTAAAATAATAAAAAATAATGCTTGGGTGAAGAAAGATGAAAGCAAGGAGAAGTGCCCTTCATCCCTGCACAACTAAGAGAAAAACGAAATTAGGACAAGTAAGAAGATGGAATGTAAAGCTCTTGTCAAGACTCGACCATTAAATGTTTAAAGGAAAAAGGAGGATAACCTACTCAGCAGGGAGTAGATCCTCAGTCTCTCTTCATTAAAAGAAGGTATTGACCTCAAGAAATTCCAAATAAGTCAAATGCAAGAAACCAAAAGGAATAATTAGAGAGGTGCATATGAACTTTGGAGGTATGTGTAACTCCCCTTCTTGATTATAATGATAAATTTGCCTATTTAAAATGTATCGACATTGCACGAGTGAGGAGTGTGTAGCTAGAATTGTTTCAGGGGAAGTACACAACAACATTGTACTTTGTGTTGTACGAACAATAGAAGTTGTAGTATAAGCATGGAATGATAAAAGGCAGAGAGTCTAAATCAGGTCCACAAGATCAATCCCTAAGCTGAAGCAAAGAAGAAGATGCAGGAGATCAGAGAGAATTGACTTATGGGGAGCTTCTTTAGTAGTAGTAGCAGGAAACAATTTTTAGCCTCAAGAAGAAAGATTAATTGAGGGAATGAAACTTTTGCATCTTTAGTGAAATAACCTTATTTTATTTAAGTTGTAAATTTGATTAAGCCTAGAAATCTTATGTTCATGAACATAATTGGTACATGTTCTGCATGGCCCTTAATTTTAAACTGGTATCAATATATCAATTGGAGGTCTTTGGTTCATGTGAAGTAACCTTTTTTGTAAGTGGACATTTCTTTTTGAGATAGAGTCTTAAGAGTTTTCCTGGTACATTGTCCAATTTGCATCATTTTTTTCATGCAATTAGTATCAATTAAGTAGCAGTCCCTATCTAAAATAACATGATCTCAGGGGGAGAAGTACTTACTATTAGGATGCTCAAGAGAAGTGAGAAAAGTCCTAGTATCAGGAGCAATAGTGGAAGGATATGCCTAAATGCATCACTAATGGTTGGTATTTGCAGCAACAATAATACTATTTGCAATATTCATTAGTATCAATTTCTTTTAATTGGTACAAAATATGAATTGGTAGAGATAGAATTTAGCCAGCAACCATGAGGTGTCCAAAACTAGAGGCTTTAACAAAAGAGGTAGTATATGTTCATGGGGAGCATATAATAAATGTCTAGTTCTTATAGTGACAAAACTACAAGAAGGTGTAAGGACTTGTTTTAATAATGTTTGATTCTTGTAGATGCACTTGTTTATGATATTTGTAGCTAAGTTTGGTTGGCAGTCTTCAAGTGCCTCGTCAAAGAGATACCTATCCTTGAAAAACGAAGTTTGCAGAGAAGAATGCACATCAACATCCAGACCCTAATACATTAATTGAAAGGGGGAGAAGAAGTATTTTGTAGCCTTATGCCATTGATGTCAAAGGGGGAGAAACAACTATGATGGCCCATATAGAGGAGAGAAAGCCATTGGTGGCTCATGTAGAGAGAAGGACATTAGTGGCCCATGTAGAGAAAGAAATCTCAACTCAAATGTCATCCATTGTGCTTGATGGATGCAACACAAGGAGTGGACATCAATGTGGAGAAGTTATGAGGTGTTTCCATCAATTCTGACGGAGGAGATTTTTGGATAGTTGGGATTGATAGGATGGCTAGTGACATTCAGTGTGTTGGCACTGATGTCAACTAGAGTAGCATTGATGTCAACTAGGATAAAAATGATGGAAATTGGACTAACATTGATGTGTATGGTGTTTGTTAAGATCCAAGGGAGTCTTAGGATTTGAGTGCATTTATACCTTAGGTTATCATCTTAGATGCTTCTGAAATTAGCATAGTTGGATAGTGCTAAGAAAAAGATTTCCAACAATATATTCAAGTCTGCAAATGGCCTCATGGATCAGTATTTATTTCCAGTCAAATTTCAATGGCCCCAAAGTCAATATTATAGAGCTAACATTGGTGGAGGACCAGTTTGGAGAAATTTAGTTTAGTAGTGTTTGCCAAATGTGGTGCAGTATTTAAGAAGAGTAACTAAGTGAAGGAACATGAAGATGTATCTTGACAACATTGCACTGAGAAGCACTTTTATTGTTCTACCCACGAGCCCATATAATAGTTCATTGCAGTGGAGATTTCCCTAGAAGGACCAAAGTGTGCACAAGTGTTGAGTAGCTGGGATGATCTAGGGCCAAATAGACATGGACAGACAATAGAGTAATTGAACGAGGTCTGATTAGTCAGTGAAGGTCCCACAATGACAACTCATCCTGATGGAGATTTCCCTAAAAGGTTTAAAGGTATGCGTGAGTGTTACGCCTGGCATGACGTAGGCCTCAACTAAGGTGGACAATCCACATAGTAGCGAAGTAGGCAACAAGAGTGATAATTAGCAGAGTTTGTAGAGTGGGAGGCCACACAACCATGTCATCCTAGCGGAGTTACCCTAGAAGGATTTAAAGTTACACACGAAGGGAATGTTCAAGATGACGTATGCACATGATAACATCAGCATGACGTGGCATAAATGGAACAAAGGACATGTGGCATACATATATTATGTTTTCAGGTAGTCGAAGAGGCCAAATATTGCTAACATATGTCACCACTTAGGGGGTGTCATGTTGGGTTTATGATGTAATCATGACATCATCCTAGAAGGGATACCTAGAATGTTTAGAAACATGCATATGCAGAGGCGTCTATCCTGACTAAGTGTTGGGATCATTAGGGGAATTTTGAGGTCTAAAATGGGCCTCCTAAGGAAATAATAAAATACTAGCTAAACTAATAAAATAATATTTATGAATTTTCAATTCACTTTTTGGACCAATATCCATGTAACCATGGTTAAATTCAATTGAAAAGTTGTACCAAAATAAAATTAATAAAAAAAATTATATTGATGTGACTATAAATAAAAAAGAGTTTTGAAGAAAAAGTCACGATCATTGAACAACTAATGCATTTGTCCTTTGTACTTAAATAACTTAAAATCAATTATAAATATAAATTCTTAAATTCTTAATTGTATAATATATTATTAATTAAAATTTATATTATTTAAATTATATAATTTAACTATATAATAACATGTAATTAAAATGCTATATAAAAATTATATAATATAATATAATAAATATATTATATTATTTTATGTATTAATTTTATATTACAGGTTAAGTTGAATTTTTTTGGTAAGCTTGGCAGGACTACATCTTCATTATGTCCGATATATCACCCCCCATTGGGGCAGGGAATTGAACTAGTGACTTCACATCAAGGAATGGCTTAATATAGTACCCGATCACCGTCTATCCAAGAGCCCATGGACCAGATTGAGTTGATTTAATATAATATAATAAATTTAATATATTACTATAATCAAGATATTATATAAACATCAAATAATATAATTTAATAAATATAACATATTATTTTATGTATTAATTTTATATTACATGTTGAATTGATTTAATATAATATAATAAATGTAGTATAGTTGTTGAAAGACAAGTTATATGGTAATCAATGTATGGTTAAAAAGTTCTAACCTCTCAAATTTTGAAAATAATTTATAAACTTTATTAAAATTTTTGAAAATTATAATATTAAAATAAAAAAATAAAAAATCAATTTCTAAAATTTAAATTTATTTTTTTCAATTGGTTACTACATAAGAAGTGACTAATTTTATAGACTTTTAGAATTTTTTTAAAATAAAAAATAAAATTTAAAAAAATATATAATATCACCATGTATCTATACAAATTAATTAACATTGTCACCAAAATAAATACTCTGAAAATAGTACTACCATCAAATTAAACCACTGCAAGGTGTGTTATTAATGTCTCCACTAGCCACCTTTACCCATTTTAATGTCCTTGAGACATTTATGCCATTAATTCATTTATGTCGTTTAGAATAGATCTAGGGGAATAACAAAAAGATCCATAAAGAATAGGAATGCAGTGGGAAAAATAAAGATGATAAGTAAGAAAATAACTAGCAACGAAATCTACTAATTTGAACAAGTTTCCACATGTACTCAAAGATCAGAGGAAACAAAAGAACCCAACATGATTGACTATGCATTTGATAAAATCACATTTACTTCTTTAGTGAAAAGAAATAAAATCCCAACCTCTTTTCTATTGCCCTTTAGAATAAATCCTCTATGTATGGCATTACGGCTTTGTGCTACACTACATGCTTACTCTCCAACATTAAAACAAGAGAAACTAGTATAGTGGTAGTCCCTACCGACATGCAAATTCAATATCATGAAGAAATTTGCAATCTTAAAATTGTAGATATCTTTTTGTTAGCAATTGTAGTTCAGTCCAGTAGCAATAGAAATTTTAGTATTCTGAAGCAATTTGTAATCTTAAAATTGTCACAAGAGAATTTCGTGCAACTGAGAAAGGAATTTTGGTTGCATCCCAATCTTGTCAGAAATTTTGGTTGCATCCCAAGTTTGTCAGGAAAGGAAATCAACTACTTAAGAAGCCAAAGTGAAGAACAACCTTGTTACCACTGCACTTATTTTTCTGGAAAGGCACATATATGGTAGTTGAAAATATTTACAAGTCTTTCAAATGCAAATCTGTTAGATTATCAAGAGTTCCATTTAACATATTATTCTGCAAATTCCTGCAAGAAAACCTAAAATATTTCATAATGTTTTAAGAACAACCCCAAAATATAATAGGCAAGGAAGTTAACTAGATATAGAGATAATATCTATTGGAAGAATAATTGCCTCCTGCAACATATATTATATTTCAATCCTATAAGGTTTCTAAAAACATGGAGTGTGTAACTCTGCAAGAACTGGATTCCTCGAGTATGATTATAGGAGCAAGCCTTCCCTTACGTGTTTTAGAAATATATATTAAAATGTTTAACACTACTGGTGAGATTAACATTTCTCTTGGCACAATGATTGTTCTAATTCTAATTTTAAGTTGGTGACACCCAAAAAATGAACATAATTCCACTCTTATTTGGTGTCAATGTTGTCTATGTGGTTTGGTGGTTTGCACCACCCATGTCATGTAACATTTGCATGGGCATGCTCCTAAACATTCTCTCTTAATTATAGATATCCTCTCTTTGAGAAAATCCCATCAGTTCCCCCATGCATGGAAGCAAAGGGTAGATCCTACTAGTAGTGCATTAAATCATTCCCAAATAGCTTCAATTGTGAATAAATTCAAGGAAGAAAATCACTTTTCCTCTACATTGTAAATATTTTAAAATTTACAATAAGAAGCTCACAAAATGATGTAATAACTAAACATTAATGTTGTTATTTTCCTTTCTATTCTCATGGCTAGAGAGTGTAGATGTTGGGCAGGGTAATGCAAGTCCACTTTCTGAGAAAAGTGACGCATAAGAAAATTGCTAGTCATATTAATCCTATTGTAAACAATCAATATCATAAAATATGTTATTCTTTTAAAATTCTTAAACAAACCTTAGAACAGTTTCTACTAATAGATTTTCAAGTTTTCATTTGAATGAAAACTTAGCTTCCATTATAACCTTCCTGAGATTCTATGAATTTTACTGCTACATATTCATTATTATCTAATTTGCAATTAGAATAAATACTAAAATGAATAGGTGCAATTCCTTATTTCTTGTTAATATCTAGTGTTTCCAACCAAAACCAAAGATGCACTCTTAACTCAAATATGTACCTTTGACTCCTGAGTGCCATGGAAAATCATGCGTTCTGAGGAAGAACCAAACAAATATTGCCCAAAATATGTCTTCTTAGTGCTATTATCCTCAAGAAAATATGTCTAAGTCAAAATTCAATTATTTATTCATTGTATCTAATTTGCAATTGGAATAATTACTAAAATGAACAAGTGCAATTCCTTGTTTCTTGTTAATCTCTAGTGTTACCACCCAAAAACAAAGATGCACTCTTAACTCAAATCAGTACCTTTTTTACTCTTGAGTGCCATGGAAAATCATGCGTTCTGAGGAAATAACAAACAAATATTGCCCAAAATATGCTTTCTTAGTGTTATTATTCTCAAGAAAATATATCTAAGTCCAAATTCAGTTATCTCGGTTTTTGGAAATATCTTTTCTCATTTTTTGGAGAAGCAATTAATAGTTCCTAGTCATGACCCATGACTTAATAGGCGTACCTTCCAATTTAAGCAAAAAATGAACAATCTTTATGACATTATCTAGGAAATTCCAAGTTATCCACACCAATAGTTCATGGGTTCTACCTTTCCTATAATAGTCAATTTGTATTGAGGGTTGTTGCTCCTCTGTGGCAATCAATTCTAAGGAATTCACTTCTAGAAACATAAGGTTGCAAGAAATTTACTTCTCACAAAAGTGGATTATAAGTCAATAGACTTGGTCAATTTTGGGCTTTTGTGGCCTTCGAACCAAATAAAGTGACATGGTAAAAATCATAGTTGTCTCTAGAAAAAGCCAAAGTTGATTATGGTTTAACTACTTAGGGACATCAAATGACTTCATTTCAAGTTCATTTCAAATTCTCACCACAAGGAATGACATTGTTGCATTATTTGAAGTGTCCCCATTATGTATTACTCTACAAGTAGCAAGAAATGAACTTCGTATATGAACCAATAGAAGCTAAAACCAAGGTTCAACACAAAAGAATTCTAGCACAAGCTTATGGAAACATAGGATGAGGACCAATATTTGATTGAAAATTCATAGGCCATAAATAATATGCATCTCAAAATTTTTGGAAAACACAAACATCAATATGTTGGGCCACCCCACAAGAAGAAATTCTAGAGGAAAGAATGTAAGCACCTAACCCAAGTTAAAATTTCAAGAAAATTCTAGTTGTCACCATCAAGGTAATATCTAGACTCTCTGCTCAAACAAGGTTGCATATATTGGTGATTCTAAGTTCTTGTGGCAAAATTCTTCATTAGTTGAAGGGTAGGTATCTAGAAATGAACATGTGCACTGGCTATAATAGAGATGAGAATCCCCACAATGTTGCAGGGGATCACAAGAGCAAGGATCAACAAGTGATGAAAGATACAGTAACTATGGGTGGTGGAAATGAAACTTGGAAATGTAAAAATGGATTGAGTATTGTTTAGTCATAGTAGAGATAACACAAAAATAATTAGCATGGATTTTTTGTAAACTATTCAAACTATTTTTGGAGGTTTGTAGTTGTTAGATTAGAATTTTAGTTTTCTAAACTATTGTCGAGTTGTTGAAATTCTAATCAAGGATATAACTTAAAGGAACTTAAAAAACACGGAATACTTACAACACAAAAACAATTCAACATGAAAACCAACTTAGCACAGGAAAACAGATAACCCACTATATTATAGTCAATTGGCTACAGTTAATATGACATGATTTGGATAACTGTAATATGTTGATTGTTGTTGATTCTACAATGAAATGTGGTTAGGTACTTGTTGATTAAAATTTAGTGATTACTAATAACTTGTAAGTCTCCAAAATACATATATTTGGTACAATCTATGCCAATGTCATTGAGTAAGATATGTTTTTCATACAACATTTCAAATAACAAATGTTGTTGTGAATTATTTTTGCAAAAGTATCATTAAAAAAATGAATCAATATTCAGAGGGAATTCGAAGCACAAGGTAATATTATTTATTTATGTACCTAACAAAAGATATGAATGTATTAATCTACTATCTTATTTCTTTCTTGTTTCATGAGTCCATTGCCTCCTTTCTGGCACACTTAAAGCAATATCATGTCCTTGTTCTTTGCCTGTTCTATTTTGTGAAATTTCAGACCTTGAACTAATATTACTTCTTGAAGTTTCAGATATTGAGATTCCATCGGAAGGCACAATTTGTTATCCCATAAATCATGCCCAAATAGAAAGCTTTGAGAGAAATGCCACATTCTTGCCCCCAATAAAGAAAGGAACAAGGGCCTTCTCAGGGCCAAAAAAAATATAACTGCTCTATATTAAGTATGGAAATATTTAAGTAAATCCTATAATAGACGACATATACGTACAATGAAGAAATTTTATCTATGATTTTTACATACATCACTATATGTTTTTTCCATAGAAATCTAATTGTTCCTTTTGCATACATCATTATATGTTTTTTTCATAGAAATCTAATTGTCTAATTTGAAAGAGTTAGCATAGAAGTCTAATTTGCAAAGGGTTCAATTTAGCATATTTAGAGAGCTAGCAAGTTCTATGGTTGCAGGTTGTGTAGGTTTTAACCCTGTACATAAATTACCTGCATACGAATTCTAAAAACAGAAAATAAACAATGGCGAGAGCATAAAACATAAAACAAATATAATAGATATTTTCTCCTGGATCCCAAAACCAAGACTACTAGATTGATTTTTCATTATGTTCCTTTCAATGTTAAAATACATATATATATGCATGTTGAAGCATCCATAAACGCCAACCCATTAACCCTCGATTAGAACATAACCATAGTTCCCTTGACCAGATCTACAAAATATTATGGACAGAAAACCCACCCAAAACCATTTGCGAAATCCATGCAAAAAACCATAGGTAGGTATGCTCACCTAATATAGGGTCCAAAAAAAACTCCTTGGGCACTGCCCTAGACCCCGTGCAAGGGGGCTACCACCCCTAGCATACCCCCCAGCAGTGCCCAACGCATGGGATAGTCGCGGAAATAATATAACACAACCCAACAGGTTGCAGATTCAGCTCACAGATTTTGAGACAGTGACTGGTAACCCATACCTTGGCTTGATTATTTATCTTAAGCTTGCTTGACCTGTTTTAAGCTTTTCTGTTTGCTTAGAATTTTGTTGGAATTATGCTTTTGTCTTCATCTTGTAATACCAACCATGTATGTTAAAATTAACTACCTTTGTCCACTATTTTTTCTTATTATATGTTCATAATTTTGTTGTAATTGTGCTCCTTTCCTCATCCTTGCAAGACCAACCAACTATGTTAGAATTAATGTCAAATTCAAAACTACTCAAATTTTAGCTAAAATTCAATCCTATTTTTTATCATAAAGATGGATATTTTTTTATCTTAAATATGGAATCTATTTCTTGTAAGAATAAGCTTCAGGAAAGCTATTGGAAAGCGACTATCTCAACACTGAGAAAAATAACCCTGTGGAGAATATTTTGTACTTCGACTAACTTCTTTTTTCATTGCTTTCACAACTACCCTCCATGGCTACCAGTATGATATACATAAGGAGGCTTGTGTTGGTGCTGGAAATAATTTAAAATAATAGAAAATTCAATTGGTCCCCATTGAATACATTTCCCAAAGCTATTTTGTAGAGCTATAAAATCAAACAAATACCTGAAACAGAAAGAATGTTCAGATTTCAAACAATCTTGTAATGTTAGATGAATTCCTAAAACAAAAAGGAAGTTCAAATTTCAAACAATCCTAGGACAACACATAGAGAACCTATAATGTAAGTATTGATGGCTGGAAAGGAACAATATTTTTCCCTAATGAGACAATGCGATAGTAGAGAACCCACAAAAGAAAAAGAGTTGAAACAAGGACCATAAAGTGAAAGCCCATCCTATTGATTTCATCACTCATTACACCCAATCTTACAAATTGGAAACTTATTTCTCCAATAAGCAGATCTTACAGTTAAAGATGAGGTAAGTGGTCAATTGTCATTAAAAAACATCAAGACAAAAAACAAAGTTCATAAAATGTTGGAGTTGTAGACATAAACAATGGGATTGATCCCTATTGGACGAGTATCAGGCCTAGGTTTACATTAATCTGGCTCAATGGTATCTACAAATATATCTCTCCAAATATATATATATATATATATATATATATATATATATATATATATATATATATATATATATATATATATATATATATATATATATATATATATATATATATATATATATTGAAATGCTTGAATACCTATTGTAAGAAGAGCAGCCAACTAAAATAATTACAACCCAAGAGGTAATTATTTGAAAGGTTTCATAAGTACAACAGAACAACCCTTGTAACTTGACCACAAATTACACCTAGCAATTGCAACCAGCCTAAAATTGATGATAACCATTATTGAGCAGTTTGGGTATAGCCATGTTAACTAGCTGCAACCAAGGTCAGCAAGGTGACTGATCATACCTTTTTCCTGTATGGGAGGCATGTCAAACAAAAATTCTTAAACCAAATCCAACATACTATACCCACTAAAGTTACACCATACAGCCCTGAACTTCTCTCTGCAACACTCTCACAAAGCCTTGAATCTTCAATGCCCAACAGAAGTCACAAAACCCACAAGGAATACCAATCACTTACAAACTCAATAGACAACCCAAAGCATATTATCAAAAACCTACAATGCACATAAAATACCCAATACTGCATACACCCCTGAACTCCGTCCTCGGACTCCAACGCTTAATACCACTCATACTACACAGTTACATTAATGCAGGAAAATGTAGGTAGTAAACAGTTATAAGTTATACAATCTCATGGCGAGAATCATTTTGATATATTTCTCATTAGGAAAGAGTAGCGAGAATTACCTTAAAAGCAGATAACAAATTTCATTGCAGTGTTCAGAGAGCATGTCCTCAACACGATCTCGTGAACTAAGTGCATCGGTTAGTGTAGTGTCACATGAAACTTTCTGAGGACCAACTCATGCAAGTGTAGATACCTAAGAACACATATAGAAATGAATGTGTTTATAGCATTACAAGGAACCTACAAAAGGATGTCAAGCATATCGAAAAAACTTAGCCATTTATCAACCCAAAATTTTTGTAATCTTGGAGCCTTAAGGAACCTAATATGAAGATTCCATGGTGTTGAATAAAGAATAAGATAGAAACTTAGATCAACTTGATTCCAAGTGTCACGTGAAGCTATGTGAGTGTGCTAATAAAAAAGTCCCTGTTGGCCAAAACTTCTTCATGACTAGCAAGAGGTGGAGGGTAAACATGTTTAGCAATGGGACTAATAATAGTAGGAGTCTACACAATTTGTTGTTGTAGTGATTGAGCATTGTCTAATGAAGAACCACAAGTTCTCCTTAGATGGGTGGAAGAAGAGACCAATTGAATTTGGTTTGTTACAACATGCACATGCATAGTAGGAATAATAGTTGTTCTAACCTCAGAATAGACACATATTGTCTTTGCATTTATCAGTGTTTAATGATTATAACGATGGTCGTGATATGGGTGTTTCTAATGTTGATATTGGTGTTTCCAGTATATTTGATTCCAATATGTGTGTTTCCAATAGATATAAATAGAGCTTGAGAGGGCCATTACTAAGATGTAGGTTACGCAGATCTGTGACTAGAGATCATTCATGTAAATTATGTAGTAGAGGGCTTTAAATAGAGTCTTGCACTTTTAACAACCCCAAAATACCTTGTTAAAGTATTGGGTGAGCCATAGCTATGCCTTCCCTTATTTTATTCATCAAGGTTCCTCCGCACCTCCTAACAGAGGCTGGTATGATATTCTTCAACCAATTTACAGGACCGTGAGAAGAAGGGCTAGTCATTTTTAAACATAATGCGTGGAATAATAATAATAATAATAAATCCTTGATGGACCATGTGAACCCTCGCATGAGGGCCATGTGCCTCACCACTTTGTCCTTTGTCTCCATAACATAACATGCAAGTCCCAACTACACCACTCAAACGTTTAATCATCCTAGCATTTGTGACTCAGTTCAGAAAGAAACTCATACCCAGAATTGGCTTGCCACCAGATCTTCCCTATTCCTTCATCATCTTCGTGTGAACAAGTCTATCATTAAAACAAAACCATTGTAGTGAGAAGCAATATAGAATACAACAATTTTTTCACCTGTTAGGTAAATTTGACTCAGGATAGAGTCAAAGTTGACCAAGTTAAACAATGATGGTTTTGGGGCACATGGTATTGTGCGCCCATAGTATTTTGCCCGTGGTATTATATGTAATGGAGCTTATAAAAGGCTGGAAGGATTTCACTGTAATGCAAGACTTGGAGGTCAGCGGTGAAGGCTCACTTGGTCGGATTGGCCAAGGTTTTGGCCAATTCTAATAAGATCTTATTAGGTTGGGTTTTTCCCCGGATTTGGGGTTTTCCCGGATAAACATTTGTGTTTATGTGTTTATGGTTGTTGCTGGTTATTTTTATATTTATTCCTCTCAGTAATTATTTATGTTATGTAATAAATTTCTTAACAACTGGTATCAGAGCTAGATATTGGCTTCAATGGGATTCTTTGATGCCAGGGGTTTATAGTGCCTCGTGAGATCAATGCAGCCTTTTTTACAGATCTGGGTCTGAAAATAATGGTGGAACAATCGTACGCAGAAGAACCTCGAGGAGAATGTGCAGAAGATAGTGCTGTAACTGCTAGGGATCGCAATGCATTTGTGATATTTACGGGTTTGGAACATGCTGATGAATTGTTCGGGATTCATGCGGCTTCGAAAATTGTTCATTTTCTGCTACATGAGGCCAATGGTGTTGGAATCTACGAGGTTCTCATCGGGCTCACAGTTGTAGTTTGATAGAGGTTTTTGAGCAATCAAATTAAGAGAGGATGGATCAGAATCGTAGCAGCAATAAACAAAAAAAATTAATGAATTCAAAATTATTGCATGTAAATGGGCATACTACTATAAGACCTGGTAAGGCATGTGTACCCCTCGGTGATCACCGGTAAAGTCTGGGTTAGACCTAGGTGATATGGGGGATGTCGGGTTAACAATACCCTAGGTAAAAACTCTGAGGTGGGTAAGAGCTAGAGTGAGCAGGATTGTCTCACTTAGCAGGTTTGGCTGGAGTTAGTCAAGGAACCCCAAGTCAACTTTAAGGGGGGAATTCTTGGGTAAAATTGACTCAGGATAGAGTCAAAGTGACCAAGTTAAACAGTGATGGTTTTGGGACAAATGGTATTGTGCACCCATAGCATTCTTCCCGTGGTATTATATGTAATGGAGCTTATAAAGGGTTGGAAGGACTTCATTGTAATGCAAGACCTGGAGGTGAGCGGTGAAGGCTCACTTGGTCAGATTGGTTGGGGTTTTGGCCAATGCTAATAAGATCTTATTAGGTTGGATTTTTCCTTGGATTTGGGGTTTTCTCGGATAAACATTTGTGTTTATGTGTTTATGGTTGTTGCTGGTTATTGTTATATTTATTCCTCTCAGTAATTATTTATGTTATGCAGTAAATTTCTTAACAACTAGTATCAGAGCCAGATATTGGCTTCAAAGGGATTCTTTGATGCCAGGGGTTTATAGTGCCTCATGAGATCAATGCATCCTTTTTTATAGATCTGGATCTGAAAATAATGGTGGAACAATCGTACGTGAAAGAACCTCGAGGAGAATGTGCAGAAGATAGTGCTGTAACTGCCAGGGACCACAATGCATTTGTGATATTTACTGATTTGGAACATGCTGACGAATTGTTCGGGATTCATGCAGCTTCAAAAATTGTTCATTTTCTGCTACATGAGGCCAGTGGTGCTAGAATCTACGAGGTTCTCATCGAGCTCATAGTTGCGGTTTGATAGAGGTTCTTAAGCAATCAAATTGAGAGAGGATGGATCAGAATCATAGCAGCAATAAACAAAAAAAAAAATTAATGAAGTCAAAATTATTGCATGTAAATGGGCATACTACTGTAAGACCTGGTAAGACATGTGTACCCCTCGGTGATCACCGGTAAAGTCTGGGTTAGACCTAGGTGATAGGGGGGATGTTGGGTTAACAATACCCCGGGTAAAAACTCTAAGGGGGGTAAGAGCTAGAGTGAGCGGGATTGTCTCACTTAGCAGGTTTGGCTGGAGCTAGTCAAGGAACCCCAAGTCAACTTTAAGGGGGGCATTGTTGGGTAAACTTGACTCAAGATAGAGTCAAAGTTGACCAGGTTAAATAGTGATGGTTTTGGGACACATGGTATTCTGCACCCATAGTATTTTTCCTATGGTATTATATGTAATGGAGCTTAGAAAAGGTTGGAAGGACTTCATTGTAATGCAAGACCTAGAGGTGAGCGGTGAAGGCTCACTTGGTCGGATTGGCCAGGGTTTTGGCCAATGCTAATAAGATCTTATTAAGTTGGATTTTTCCCTGGATTTGGGTTTTCCCAGATAAACATTTGTGTTTATGTGTTTATGGTTGTTGTTGGTTATTTTTATATTTATTCCTCTAAGTAATTATTTATGTTATGTAGTAAATTTCTTAACATCACCTCTCTTTCTAAATTTCAAGACTACCAATGCAAGCCCAAAGAGCATTGACCCTCGATTGGGCCTCTGGTTCATGCCTTCTATTCTTAGTATAAAGACCATGAACAATTCCCAAAGGAATACACAATGGACTTGGTTCTTCTCCACCCATTCACTCAATTGGGTCTTGTTATCTGGATGCTCATGTGTTTTGTGCAATAGAGTTCCTAGTTTGTTAGGATTTGAATCGAATCAATCAAGAGGAGGTACATGTGATAGCCCTTGTTACTTTCTAGATATTGCAAATATTTTGGATATATATATCTATATCTATCTATCTATATATATATATGTATATATATATATATATATATATATATATATATATATATATATATATATATATATATACACACACACACACACACACCCATGGAATGAAGGTAAAAGGGACAATTTATTCTAGGGTTGAGAAGATTTCTCTTCATGGACATATTTTATCTCTTGTCACAAGACATGGAGATTGACAGATGAGCAAGTAGGGTATTGATGTATTTAAATTTCCAGCAAGGATGCAGGACAAGAAAACACTCCTTGCAACACCATGCAAGAAAACAAACAAACAAACAAACAAAAATATAGTGCTATGGCCATCAATGAGAAATCCATCGATGGATGGAAGCACACTAGGATGAACTGGCCACCCACTATAACAAGAAATAACAAACAAGAAAAAAGATCTGAAATAGGGAGTTATGTTGCATTAGCCTATTAGCCTGGGAGATTTTGTCCTGACATGCACAAAACAACCTGATTTTGTCCCCACTAGCACTTGTCAAGTTGGATGAACAATAATAAATGGTCCTAAAGATTAGCATTCCATCTCGTGACTAATGGTGAAAGTCCAATTTAGAGGACTAAGTTCATCGAGGTCAGTCATGTATTTTAGGTAAGTTGTTGTGACTGTGTGTAGTTCTGGTATAAAAGAATTTGTACTAGCCTTGCTTGCTCATATATAAATTTGCAATAGGCTTGCAGGTTAAATCTCTGGAGTACCTAGTAGGGATTGAGGGTGGAGGATTATACCTCTAGATTCCCTCATTGGTTGGTGGGTGGAGGTTTCTTACCTTTAGAGTCCCTAGACTAGCCACCCCAGAAACCCCTAGTGTATTTGATAACTTGGTACTAGAACAATCTCCTTAGGCCCTGGAATTAGGCTCAGGGGTGACAATTGCATGAGGTGACTAATTTCATCTTGTTAGTCATTGGGAAGTGAGTTATTTTCACTATCCTAGTACATATAATCTCTAAATTTATTACTCACTTATGATAATCATAAAATAATTTTACTGTTATTGTTAAAATGTTGAATACCTGGTCCATCTAACTTTGAAATGGAGTCATTGCTTAAAGTTATGAAATGTTATGATGAACTGTGTATGGAAGGCTTGAACTATTCTTAACATGCTAAGTGTTAGCTACTACAAATAATGAACCCTACGCTTGGACTATTCTTAATGAACTAGGTTAGCTATGACATAGAGTGAATCATGTGTGTAAGGGTCACATGAAACACTCTCTAAGTATTGTGTGTAATTATTAGTATGTTGTGTACAATAATATATATATAGCATGTTGTAGTAGCTCTACTTCTCTTATGTAAGACCAGATGAATTTCCTTGCTAAAATCTACAACACTCTACATAATGTAGGATGATAGCTTGTTTAGTACAGGGTCACATACTTGTTTATGAGGCTTAATGGTACATCAAAGCGACACTACCTTTAATAAGTGGACGAAAGTGTTATGTGAAGCATAACATGTAAAATTGTAACCTTTTTGTTCTGGTGATGTCACATAACTGTCCATAACATGAGACTTGTATTAGATTGACCCTGGATATTTGGGTTACAACTCGTAATATTAGATTGGGTAGGGGATGACCATACCAGCCAACCATTATTCTCTCAAATGTGCACATATATATATTTATATATTCATAAGAAGAAAAAGTACCAATCTAGATTGTGCTAGTACTAGGTTTAATACACACACATTAGCCGAAGGAATACATGGATTACATGTATATCATGATAACAATGGATCTGAATTTGACTTTGGACCCCAGCTTGTTGATTAAAGAAGACATGGTTGTAGCAAACAAATATGCTTCATGATGTTCTATCAACTTTTAGGGACAAGTCCTTCATAATAGAAAAAGAACACATTTTTGTAGTAGAGTTATGTTGTGCTATATGTTTAACAGATCTATCGATTGACTAGCTTCTAGTATTTTAAAATATTATCAACTTATCCCTGTCTATATCATTAAAAAAAAAACTTGTCACATGGAAATTCTTCCTATTGTAGCTATTCAAGTCGTATCACTATGATAATTGAGAAATCATTGCAGAATATACGACACTTGACCTTGGATTTCAGATGTCTTCTAGAATTTTAACCACTGGATGCGTTCAATCTTTCAATATGTACATCATGTATGGCGATTTAGTTTCTAATTGCTTGCCGATGTTGTGTATATGCGTGGGAGTGGCATGTATACAATTGGAACTTTCTTAAACTATGGCCATAAGGAATTATTACATGAACCACAAAAAACTTTGTAATTGTGATTAGATCCCTATGTAAACAGAATTTTATGATCTTGATCATGGTAGTATTAAAACTCCCTTTTTAGTGAGCTTGAAATGCACTTCCAACTTACATATTCAAGCTGGTCAAGGGGGGCTACGGATGATCTATACCATGAGATACATGCATGGATCCTTAAACCTCAATTTCCCAAGAGTAAAAGGGAAGAATAGATCCATGATTCTTGTTTTGGTAATTCATAACAAAATGTCAGCTAGGGGTAGACATGATATGAAGTATGAACCCAAGTGAGACCTCTAAGCCCAAGTGTATATCAACATATGCTAAGAATTTATTTTGCATACATTGTTTCTAGTATGTGATGAATATGTGTTCATGACATGAACTATGGAGTATGTAAAGAGAATTGATAGGCTAGAGGAGGACATACCCAACCACTTATTTAATGACATTTTCTGCTCTCAAGTCTAAAACTTTTATAGAGATAGAAATAAACATGTGCATATGGGTACATGTGAAACTTTGTATTCTTAGCCGATATGCCATAAAATAGCCTAGAGATGTGTAATTAGACATAAACACAGTCCCGCTGAAGCTTCCTTCCTGATTAATATGGAATCTATGAACAAGAATATTACCCCTTTAGATCTTAAAAGAAGAGGAATGTGATAATAAGATCCAGTGAAGATAGTGTCTGGTTTGCCTTCTTCTAGAATATTGTGATCAACTATTGAAGGGCGTGAACTGTACTTCGCATGGTTTGAAAGCCAAGGGAGTTGGTATGGCTTAAACCCCTTCTTGAGTTATAATTTCTAATGGCCCAAGATACATACCTTGTACTCTAATATGCACGTTGGAAATAGATATCCTCCATATGGTCCAAGAGGGTCATTTCTCTAGGTGTTAAGGCTACATAAGTTTGTTGGAATTTTTCCATAACTATAGTTAAAGAAAGTTAGCTTTAGGCGACAAGAGAATGTTAAGAAAAGTAGGGATATGTGATTGGAGAGATGGTGACCATATTGGAAGTTGTGCCTTTGTATGCTCTTATGCCTGAATATTAGTATTGATATTGAGCATGTAGAAAAAAACATTACGTACTTGGTGTGGGCCATCTAGAAGACTCTAATCATTGTGTTCCTCTATGTTAAGAGGAGTGACTTCTAGTCTCAGAGTTCTGGTTATGGGAATATATATAGTGTGGTGATATGCCACGTGGCACCGCATGGATGACACAAGGAAAATTTGAAATGAAAAAAGAAATATTACTATACTTACCCCATTCTTATAACTGCATCGTGGGAGCCGAATGCCATAGTAACCACCTCTGATCAACAGGGGGGGTTTGTTACAATACAGAGGGGAATTCTTATTTTAACTTTTTATGATTTGTAGTATGGTAGTTATTTTGTGTCCTTTCTTATAAAGATAGATTATAATGGTTTTTTATGGAAAAGAAATGCACCAGAGCAGTCCCAAGATATCGAACCAAAATTCATTCAGTAGGTTGGAACCATGTAAACATCAACTCAATCCTAGATGAAGATAGTTCCAGTTTGTCGGCTTTGAGAGTGGAGTCTAGTAACCATGTCTATTTATTTGTTATATGATATGAACAATTGAAAATTATAACATTACATAGAAATTTGGAATACAAGAAGAGATCCCCAAAACAAAACATACCAATATAAAAAAGTGAATCCAAAATGTGCATCCAAGAAACATTACAAAAGAAAATGTAATGCATATATGAAAATAAACTTAATGTAACAAACAACAAACTGAACATGGGAGAAAACATGGTACCTGAAACTCAGCGTTTTCTACTAGCGTTGCAAGACTTTAGCGATATCACATAAAATAAGGAGCGTTAGATGTGTGTCCAATTTAGCTTATTCGATTTCTTCTTGAATGCAAGAAATAAAGCTTGACATTTGCTCCTATGATTGAATACTCTTGCCACTAGATAATGGAACAAATTATTGACAAGATCTAAAAGGTTGCCCAGACAATGTGCTAAATAAGCTATCTAGTAAGATTATATAGTAGTAAGTATTTTAGTTTTCCCTTCTATCTTGACAACTGGAAGGACACCCTTACTATTGATGTCTCAAAATATTCCCTCAATTAGATTCTCTACCATGGACAATTTTTTATTATAATTCAAGACAAGTATCTCTTTTACAAAACTTGATGTTGTGAATGTAGATTCTGTTTGACTTGTGAAATCCTTGTTAAGCGCATCTCAAACTTGATCTGTAAAGGTTGGATCGCCTTCCTATATAGTCATGACAAGCTTTATGTAAAAAAATTGACCAAGCTAAAATTGTGATAATAATCATCACATGACTATATACTAAAACATGTAAAGTAAAAGGCCATGTAACATTCAATGCTTTAGAGGAAAAAAAATTGGAAACAGAATTAGGGGGCATTGCTTACTTCAATGTTAAATTAGTTGATAAGTTATGCAACTATTAACAACAACTTTAGATGCAATAGGAGGATTTCTTAAGAAATCCATAACCTAAATTGTATAAATCATATATTTAAAGGAAATATTTATAGATAGGAATTAAAAGGAATATTGCAGTGTAGAAATAAGTATTTTAGAGCTATAAGACAATACATATAAACAAATGACATCTACACAACAAAAAAATGGGTCTGTTATTTTCTTTCATGAGAAATATCTTTATATTATGTATGAGGAGTATGCATGGTTCAGTTCTAAAGAGACTACTTACACTCAACAAGGCTCAAAGCCACTACAAAAAAGCTCATCATGTCACTTGTGGGAATTGAACCTATGTGGGGACAATAACAATCATTCCCCCCAACTTTCTAAGATAAACCCAATTAACATGTGTTTTTTATTTTATTCATATAAATATAATCAATAAAATAAAACAATAATATCAAACTGGCCCTTACCAAAAAAGGAGGAACAGATTCACCTAGGTCAACAAGAGAATGACTTTTTTAATCAACTACAAGGTTCTAGAATGCCAACAACAAATCATTTTCATGTTTAAACAATTTCAAGAGCACAAACATATTTCCAAAGTTTTGCTAGATTGTGGAAAAGATAGAACACTACTCAAAGAAATTACAATGAATCTTTCACAATATTTCATAGATATTCATAATAGGTGCATTCATTATCTGTAGCAAGGATGTGTTCACTATATCAAACTGTTGATAGCCTATATATATACAGAATGAACCCTTGTATTTTTTATTACAATGTAGTGACAAAATTGCCATGCCCTGAAGCCTAAAGGCTAGATTTGACCAATATAGTGTTATAATTTTCCAATTAGATTTAACATACTTGGAAGTATTTTTCTTTTATTCTGCATATTAGCCTTCCCATAATTGAACACAAAATAGTCCATTCAATTGCAACCTTGTAACAGTTATCTGATAAATTTCATTTTAAGCATGCATCCTTCTTATGACATTAGACATACTCAAGATAAACATTTTGAAGTTGGTATAATTTAAGAAGAGTGCTTATCTTCTTAGTATAGACCCTACCTACGTTTGATTCCTGACAAGAAGTGGCCAATACGTTACCTACAAGGAAGTCTTTGAGCCACCTATGGGTTGCTAAGTCAGGCTAGGTGGTTGTTCAGTGTAAACAATGCCTCACCTCTTGATAAGTGGTGGATGCTCACCACCGTTGTGTTAATAAGGAAGCATTATTCAAAAAATTATATAGGCTTTTACACATTACCAATTAGTAGTGAAAATTATCATCCATTTACAAGCTGGCGTTGTGCTTGGTGGAGAGCCTTTCTGAATGTATCCTTCAAGGTGTAAATATCTCCTTCAGCATCTAGGCTCCATTGTCCTATTGTTGATTTTTCCTTCTAATGCCTCTTGAACAATGCATTTTCTATACTATTTTTCTCCTACTTTGGATCACATTGCCTCTTGGGAGTCAAGCTTTGAAAAACATATATTCTATGTATTTGGTTACCTTCAACTTGTAATGATCTTCAGTGTTTTTAATATTTTTATTTTGGCTTGGATAATCCTTCTTCCTAGATACATTTATTCAACATAAGTTCTTATTGTTAATTATGATACATCAATTTTTGTTTGACAAGCTAATTGGTTAAGCACTAAGATAGAAATCTAAATAATACAGGTTTCAACATGAAAATAATTCAAACCTCCTTTTAAATTTTCATCATTTCATAGACTATATTGCTATTATATTAATGTTTTATCTCTGCAGGAACAATCAATTGCTTGAACTCAACACGGGAGAAAATATTCCATTTTATCTAGTTTTGCAAGGCAACCAATATCATGGCCTATTTTGGCAGTAGCCAAATTTAGAAGGACCATATTTAAAATTGAGAAATAACATCGAGAAGAGAGGGAAAATACAAATTTCCTCAAAATATTTAGAAGCTAGATTAATTACACATACCTCTATGCCTAGTGGATAGAACTAAAAGCGGCGATTTTAAAGTTTTCCATAGATGTATAGTACATTCAAGATTAAGATTATGTTCAGAGTTAGTCGGAATCAAGCATCCCATTGCATCTAGGGACTTTTCAACTGAACTCTGCCCTCCTAGACTTGCAATTGGCCAACAAATTTTGTAGGAAGTACCAATTTTCTACGTACAACCCTTGAATACCACTCTTTGCTGACAAGAAACTGTTGGAAAAGCATGTTGTGTGTCTAATGTAGGCTTAGATTGAACCATTTTACAAATTTCTTGTGAACCAGGAAAGGAAAAAGGCTAATTCAATGTTTTGACTGAGATGAAATGTCAAAGATGTCTCTTAATCTCATGGATTATGAAATAATTAACATTGTTTGCTGGTAAAACAAACTTGGTGATAAAATGATAGTACAAGCTCAATTAGTAAACAAATTGCTTAGAATGGTTATTTTTACTTCACATCATAGCTGAAGTCTCAAGTTAATGTTGACAATTCTGTTATAATAATGGATTTTCATTTCAACTTTCTTGGATCAGGGAAGTTTGAATTAAGAAAAAACTGCAATGGAATGAACTCAGTGCCTTTTCTGGCCTTTGCCTTTAGATGGGGCTCTCCTTTTCTTCCCCTTGCATTCATTAAAAAATTAATTTTCATAATATGATCATCCTTAAGGTGGTAAATATAGATTGATGTATATGACTTTTTATTGTTAACGTTCATTGAGTCTTTCTATCTATTGTTTTTAGAGTCAAAATAGAATGTAGCATGTTTTCCTTTCTTTAATAGGAGGTTTTACTTGTTCCTTGTAATCAATGTAATTGAAATTTTAGTATGTTGTTGACTCATTTCATTATGCTACATGGCACAATCACATGGTGAGGTGAATAGCTATGAGACCTTATTCTTGTGCTTAAAATTGAAATTGTACATTTCATGGGCATTCCTAGTTCTGCTACAAAGACATTTGTTGCATATGGAATGTTGTTGGTTGTTGTTTGTATTCAAGGAAAGTTGAAACATCTTTTATTTTTTAATAGTTATAGGATAGGCTAGCCAATTTTAATGCACATAGACATGTTTGAATAAAATCCTATAAGATGCATTGACAGACCAAAAACAATTGCATAATTAAGTGAGGTGATAGCTTCTCAAAGGATGTTCTCATGGCATCCAAAAATCACCTAGTAATACCATGTTTGCAATTCCATTTTATACTTTATGTTTTATCAATTCAAACAGTTTATATGTTTTTGTAAATATGCAAATCCATAACTTATCTAATTTATCTCATTATAATTTGGGAGTCTACTCATGACCCATGCTAGTTTCTTTATTAATTACACATACATTCCGTTGGAGGTAAATTGGTTGGAACATAGATGGATCATCAATAGAACATATTTTTTCATTTACATTCACACTGGTCTGTTTTCCATGTATGAATAGATTTATGTAATCTGAGAAATTTCATACTTGTGCAATGAATTGTTCTTTATATAGATTATGGCTCATATCATCGAGAAGAAATTCAACAAGGAGAACATGAAGATGAATATGTTGTGCATACGGATAGAAATATGAACTCTACAATGATCAAGATGTGCAAGCCAAATAGTAATCTCGTTCAATTGATCAATATGAACGAAAATTCTGACTCATAACCTGGGTAAGAGGAGGAACCAACAATCACATCCAACACAAGCATGGGAACAAACAATTGCAGATGAAGATGATATATTACCTTCTCTTCAATTTACACATCCAGTGACTAAAGGGAATGGGAGAGGAGTATGAAGGATGTTCGTGGTTTGTAGGCTGGAAATATTAGGTGGAAAACATCTCCAAGTATAAAACCAAACTGCTTAGTCATATGTTTTATTTTTTTCCTTCTAGTATTTATATCATATATAGTTTGCTAGAAAATAACCAGGTAGTATGTAGAAGCAGAAAATTGATCTCATTTTATCAGATGTTGGCAATAGAGATCATAGTTTGTGTATTGAACATTTGGAGAATGTTTCTACTATGTGTGTTAAGTACAAAAATTATAAATTATAGGGTTGATCATATGAATGGATTTTTTATGAAAAGTTTGAAGAAGAGGCACAACCAATAATGGTATAAAGTAGATTTTATCAAAAACTTGAATATCCGAATGATAATTTGTAGTCATTTTATATGGCTCAAGTCATATTTTATATTAAAATCTCTGTAACATCCCATGTGTTAGCACTCTGTAAATACCCTAACACTGGGAAAATGGATCCCAGAGGTAACCACAAACCACTTGTAGGTTACGGTCCAGTCACCCTAACATTGGAGAGGGCTCTCTCGTTGGATCAACTATCAATCAAAGATTGATAGGATGTGGATTTTAGATTGGTTATTAAGCTTAGAGATAGATGACATAAGGTCTAATGAAAATTGGTGGGAGAAGGGGCCACTAAGGTATAAGTTCATAGAATATCATGGAATGTATGAGCCATCTAGATAATAGAGGAAAGGTAGGCACGTACTCCCAGTCATTTATCGATTGTAGTATAGTGAAGAATGTGGGAAACACAAAAATATTTATTCAAACGAAACAGAGCATATAATTATGAATTCTGCTACATAACTAATAACGAAATAGTTAGCAAAACCATGATAGAGCAATGAAAAATTCCATCATGTATGATATCTACAGTTATCCTTAGCATCTAAGGATGAATTCAAGACAACAGTTACAGAAATGGATATCAAATTAAATTAAAGAAAACACGTAGACTTGATACCACATACCACAGGAATATCTAAAAACGGAGGAAAAATTTTGCACTGATACTTTTATTGAAATATTTAAACACACAGGGCCTCCTCCTACTCTAAAAAATTCCCCATTTTCCATTACATTGTATACTTAGCCTTTAAATATCATTTTGGCCAAGGGACAAATACATTGCATTCATCAAACTAAGTGGATGAAAGGTGTGTTTTATCAGAACAATAAGATTTGGGTTAAACTTAAGAACAACAATACAATCAAAAAAATATGTTTTATCCTCATTTACACATAGTCCACTGAAAAATCTCGAACTACCTATGTTGGCTTATTGGGGCCTGACCCAGGTTCAAAGTTAAGTTAGCTAAACAAATCCCGGTACCACTGGTCCTTTCGGCAACAATCCATGGAGCACGGACTAAGGTCTCACCCGAAGTAGTATGGGAGGGTGCTATAACTAGGTTTCCGCACCGTGGAAATCTCTGATGAGTTCAACAGGTCAGCGGTTTGACCCTGCGTGCACGTCACTACATGCATTTTCCTGTACCTCGCAGCTTGATATATTGTCTTTGCACAACCCTACTTGGGGGTCGAACGATGTTATTACCCAAGTCCTTACTAGTATTCCAATGTTAGTTGATTATTTTAGCCTACTTGTGTGCTTTAAGTTATACTTAACAACATAAAACATTCATACAGGTGCGCGCAATAAATAAATAATATATTTGCAATTTATATCAAACATGCAATAACCTAAGAACAAATACACAAATTGATAACAAACTTCTCTTTATTAATTCGTTCCTCGGTTACAGACTCGACTCCACCCTGTGCACTCAGCTGCAGGGGTTCGCGCACTTAGCTGTGGACTACTAGGCCTCTACACACTCAGCTGGAGAGACTTCTCCTACTCTACGACCCAAAGACACACTTCAATTAGTCACTTAGAATCTTCCTATCTCTCTTGCTCTACTATTCTCTCATTCTCTCTACTTAGAGCCTTGCTCTATTTATACAAATCCCATGGTCCACAGACCATGGGTAGGCTATCTAGCTGACATTACATTACAAAACTAGGGCAGATAACCCAATGTCTCTATCATACATTTCGCACTCCACACCCGCAATTTGCAGAGTCTTTACAACAATATTGGGTCAAAACATAGGCTTTGAGCCCCAAAACATGCCTTGGGGAGATTCCATGCCCAATAGGCCCCCAACACAAATATCGTGACTCGCCCTCGAGTCACTCTATCAGCGCAGCGATATTTTCATGGATTCCCTCCAACTGTTCTCGAACTGTGCGAAGGTCAACAACGCACTGAGCTGCTACTTGCTGGATCTGTTGCATGCACTATTCTAAGACCTCTATGTTTGGGGTACTTCTTTGCATCAATGTGTGCATCCCTTGTATATGCGTGAGCTTCCCTTCGATTTGTGCCATGATAATGAAGGCCTCATCGATCCAAGGCTAGACGCATGCTTTTAGAACTACCTCCTTATGTCGTGCCATGTCCACCTGCTCCTTTAGTGCCTTAGCTTGCTGCATCCTCGCAAGCCATTGGCTGAGGACCACTATCTGCGCAGTTCCTCGGAGACTATCATACTGTTGTTCGAGTTCTTACACCTCTGTCTCTAAGCGCTGGATGTTGGGGTCCCCCTGCAGAGTTGGGAGGACCTCAAGTGATTCTTCCAACATGTTGGTGCAGTCTCGCACTGCACCTCCGATTTCCTCCGATCCCATTGTGATAGTGCTAGTGTGCTATTCTCTGACTTCTAGGGGAGTGGATGGTTGCACCTTTAACCGCAGCTCGGTGATCTGAAGATTTAACTCCAGCTAAACCTTTGTCGTTTCTTCCATGGCCTCACAAAATCCTATTGCTAACCTATGGAGCCACACCTCCACTCGTAGATCTGCTGGGATGGCCAGCTCTGAGATGCTTCGGCAAGTGTCATCTACTGCCTACACCAACTGTTGATTTTGCGACACTAATTCATCGCGCTGCAAACTAAGTTATTCCATATTTATCTTTTGCTCGCTGAGGACTTGGAGCATGTCACTCTCCCTAGCACGCAACTTTATTGTTATCCCATCCTACAATATATATAATGTCTCACACAAAAGGGCAACTAGATTAAAGCTGAGACCTTTCATCAAGCTAATCAAAAACCTATTAGCCTCATTCGATGTCACTAGAGCCCCTTCCGGCAACACTATTGTGTTCACCATCCGCACACACAACATCTGCTCCGCTGTCATGTATCCGACTGGGAGGTTGCTTGAAAGGGTACCAACCTAAGGGGGGCACTCCTATAACTCCTACAACTGCACTCTGAGGGCCCCCAAAACAATTTGGTGCTCCTTCATAAAACACTAGAGAGCCTCATTTGTGACATCACACACCGTCTCGCCGATGTCATGCAGATCACCCTCGGTTAGGGTGATCGAGTCAATGGAAAACTTTGAGACCTTGACCATCTTCCTTGATCCTGCTCGCTCTATCGAGTGTTGGTGGTTCAACTGTGAACTTGGTCTGTGGGTCCATGCCTCTGTCTTCTATTTTTGTTTCCTTTGCTGCCTGCCCTTGTGAAGGCATTATTTTACCCTCGGCCACCTTCGTGGCTACTTCTTGTGTTGCTGCTGTTGTTGTTGCATTTTCCTGCTTGATTACCTTTTGTGCCGCTTCCTGCACTGCCCGCACCTCAGCTATTGATGTTTCCTTCCACCTTTTCTCAGCCAACTATGCGATGCGCAGCTTGGCATCGTCTTTCTTCTTCTGCGCTGCCACCCTCTCGTGTTATGCAATATCTGGGGTGCGCCATTCTAGAGGCCATGCCTCCAATACAATGAAAATGGCATCGTCAGTGGCTACAAGGGGTAGCTTTTTCCACTGCTTCATCGAATCCTTTCACGCCCTGATATATACATTGTGCATGTCTGCCTTAAATTATGCAAAACTCTGCAGATTATTGTACACTGTGGGCGACAAGTGCGGCTTTCGATTGATCCACATGCAGATGTTCATCTCCGTGAGCACCCAGAATATCTTGTTGTCACGTATCCTGGTAGCATCCTTCATGGCCGAGAGTGAAGCATACTTCGTGGCCTCTAGTAATTCTCTGTCAATTATGGGGAATTGACTATCCTCCGACAATTCCCCTTCTACGAGCACTATGGATAGCAATAGCCACGCATAGTGGAAGGTTTTACCCTACTCCTGGGCTTTGCGATAATTCTCTAAGAATTCGATGCAAAGGAATTCAAACCAGTTAAACTGGACCCCCTCCGGGCACTTCTCGACCAGTGCGACCATCGATATCGATACCTCGTCGGTGCGGCACTTCCGCATAACTTTGCCTGCCAGGATTTGGGTTGCTACGTGTGCTCCTTTCTCCTCAATGCTGGAGATGGCGTAACCGCTCTTCTTCTTTTCCAACTTATAGTTCATCTTCATGGCCTCCACAATGGCCAAATCACTGCCCTTTCCTTCTGATATTGTCACTGGGTCCTTTCCTTTGTATGGAAGTCAGGAGATGCGATGAATCAGGTCTGTTGTGATGGGGATGGGCTCCTCTAGCCATAAGTACCCATCATGCACCAGGCAAAGCAGCTGCCTAATGACAAAAATGGTTATTGGGGCATGTTGGAAATGTGGCACCCATAGTAATTTTAGCAGCCTAGCCTTTTCCACACCGTGCAAACACTTCCGCATCTCTAATGTTGTCACCACCCCCATGGTGTTCTACTTCAACAGATTTCCGGTCTCAAGGTGAGGGAACTTCTCATGGTCAGCGAGGTCCAAATCTTCAAATTTCATGGTCGAAACATGGCCCACGTACGTGCATTTAAACATAATGCCATCTTGGAGGAGTGGGGTCTGGAGCGAACTCTTGGTTTCGTCCAGGTCCTTGGGCACTCCGACCTTCCATTTTCGTGGGGGGACATAGGCAGGCAATTTTGTCACAGAGTGCGTAGGTTGAATATCCATCTCCATGCCTTCATCTTCTTCCTCTACGATGATAAGGGCCTGCAATTTTTCTTCTTCTTTATATGTTTCTATTGTGACAACTTTCCCCTTCTCTTCCATTGTCAGTTTGTTGTGCAGTGGGTTCTGTGGGGACATGTGTACGAGAGCCATTGCTTGTTTATCCTTCTTGGATCTTGGCATACACAGTGATTTTTGGATCTTTGCGACAATCCCAACACCTTCTAGAACATCCCCCACAATTAGGGACTGCGTGGCCTCACCGACGATCACCTCTTCTATTCCCTTACCATCCTTAGTTGTTGTCATTATATCTCTGCTGCAATTTGTCACTTGCAAATTTAGGGGCTCAATCAATGCTCAGCTCACAACACTCAGGGCTCTGCTCAATTGCTCAATTCACAAATGACCAAGTGTTGTTTGCTAGGTAGCCTTTTGTGTTTTATAGCACTTTTTGAATTTGAATTCGACCGTTCCCCCCAATTCTGGTTCATTAATGCTTTCTTGGCGGCATATTTTCCCAAATCTTGCCCATAAATCGCATCTTAAATACTTGTCACCTGCTCCATTTGGCCTCAAGTCGAGCATCCCATCATGAATAGTGTTATAGATCCATTTGGGAACATCAACCCCAACTTACAGAGCAATACTATTAGGGCCCATCAAACCCTAGTTTAGTTGTTACATGCCCTAAAGAAGTCAACAATCAGAATGCCTAGCTTCCCAAGAAGTTTCATGACTAAAATCATCCAAAAACTACCTCTAAGAAGATCAGTGCAGGCAAGCCTTCATTAGGGTGCACTGCAATGCAATCTATACATTGATAGGGTGCTATGCATCACACTTGAGCCCTCTTTGGCCTGTGCTGGGCGAATTTGAGAAAAATTGCATTGGGGTTTGGGAATATTCTTATCCATTGGATGTATCTAGAAGTTTCCCAAGTTTATCTACTCATTTGAGCTTGTATTTGGATGGGGTAGGGAGTTAAGGAACATCAATCCCTTTATCCCTTACTCCATGGAACTAAATCCTAAGTTTGGGAGGGCATTCATTATCACCATTTATGGCATAACTTCCTTCATTCGCCTATAAAAATACCACTCATGTAAGTGATGAGGAGCTGGAAATTATTGAATTATAGGGAGATGCTATTAGTATGAGACTTGAGTTTCTTTCAAGTATTGTAATGATGTCAGAATGTCTTGCTTGTTATGAGGAGAGGATGGGAATGAATAGGAGGAGTGATGCTGAATCAAAAAAATTGGGTTGTAACTCTTCATTTTACTAATAAAGTTTTCAAAGCTTTTTCCATATGCTTGTGTTATTCATTTATGCTTTCATATGTGTATCATGTACTTGATTCCATGTTGTGTTTAATCAATAGATCATTATCATATGCTTTGATCGGTTTTTGTCTTCTATCTGTGTGCATGTACTCTTCAAGCGGATTAAGTACAGAGAGGAGAGACATAATTTATCAAGGGAAATAAGGAGTAAGCGAAAGCTACAGGTAGGCTTTTTTACCTGTTATTTAATCTATTGGTCATAGAAAAAGTAGAGAATGCTTTGCAATGTTGTTCTAGACTTAGCTACTAGTCTAGGGGTTTAAGCGTTTATCCGTAGACACTAAAAATTCCCAAAACAAATTGGTGAATCCACTGGGGATTGATCATCCATATTAGTAGCTTATCAACCTCTTAATACATTTCTACATACTGTACTTGTGGTTTTTGATTGAATATCAGTCTTCTTTCATTAAAAATTGAGCCAAAACTGTGCCAAATTGCCTTCAAAATTTCTTATCGTCACCAGCGCAACCCAATGAAGGACATAGTGCGTTGAAATGCACTTCCCACATAGATCCATTGTGCTTCAGCGAATTTTCTCTCACTGTGGCTTGCGCTGATCCCTTGAGGGTCAGTTTCCCATCTATGAGCTGAAGTTTTTGAGCCATTTTTCTCCTGTTTGAATGATTTGCTGAATGTCAACGATGTCTTGTCTCTGAAAATAGTGTTTCATCTCCTTACCTAGCCCTACTTAGACTAGGATTGATAAATGTTTCTTATGTATTTACTTTGTCATTTTCAATCTATAGTCTAAAGTTAGTTTTCTGATCAATTAATCTTTAGCGAAAGAAAGTGTCGTTAAATCATCTTTTTCTTCAAAAATTGAATTGTCATCAAATATTCATTCATGAAAGATTGATTGATTTATGTATGCATATGATTAGTCTTTTCATTGAAGGTGTCATAATTCCTCATTTCTTTGAAAACGAAAGTGTCGTAAAGTCTTCCTTTCCTTGAAAAGAAATTGTCACAAAATCGTCATTTTTATGAAAAGAGTTTATTGATCGATTGTGCATTAATTTTCCTTTTTGTTCATTCACATTGAGGGAAATTGAAAAGAAATACATGCATGTTTCATTGAGAAATTTTATGTGTGCTAATAGGAATAGTGTAGGGAATTTGCATTTAGATAGTGCTATTTGCTCTTTGATCAAATTAAATCTGATTGCTCTGTCCCTAAGTAGCTAGGATTTTCATCGTTAAATTGAATGGAAAGAATGCTTATCATGATAGTTGCATTCCTAGGAATTTTAGAATACATCAAATGGTGAAATTGAAAGGAAAATTCCTAAGCAAGATCAACTTAAAATAAAAACCAATTTACCTAATGGAGCATTGTCATTAACACAAACATTTAGTGGTTCTAGGCTAGAGACGTGTTTCGGTGTCGTAAAACAAAGTAGTTGTCGCTAACTTGTCTACAATACATCCCGAGTGTGATAACTCATTCCACATATATGAGTATATCCTAGCTCGTCCACATACATTCGGGTATATAGCGCGGTGTTACAGTACGTAAAGTATATGGGAATGCTCTCACTATGCGGTTTTGCATTAGACAACACTTATATGGACTAGGCCTCCACGTACCTTCGGGTATATATGGGAGGACAACTCTAGGTTGCTATCCATCCTTAAGTAACCGAGTTGGCTGCCTTGTAAACTGTGATACACCGAACACAACATTCGGGGAGATTGCCTGCTTGTACTTCTTGGTTTGCTAGGAGGTATTCTGCAGTTCACAGTTGCTTGGTAAACATTTTGCCTAGTATACCCCTTTTTGTTTATTTCTTTTTTGATAATAAAATTAATCAACAATCATGGAGGAACATCAACCCATATCCCATTGTTCACAGAGAGCAGTGAGAAAACCACCTTTTCCTCCCGACGCGACACCAATTCGGGCAAAGCGGTCTCGCTTAACTGAGTCTAGTACATCAAGAACTCCTCGTTCTTCATCTGAGTTACCTAAATCTTATATTTCAGTAAGTACAGAGACTCTGGTTACTCCAAATATTTCTGGTACATCTGTTCCTGAAGAGGAAGTTTCACAATTACCTGAGGACATTAGCACTGATCCTAGTGAAACAATAACCGAAGTTGTTCAACCACAAGTTGATCCTCAACTTGAAATTGCTCAACAAGAAAGTACTTCTGAACTTGAATCAGTTCAACCAGAAGTTAATCTAGAATCTATCCTAGTTCAAACAAAAGTTACATCTGAACCTGAAGTTGTTTAGGAACCTCTTACTGAAACTGTTGTTCATTTACCCGAACATCTAGACTTCGAATTTGAACATTCAGAAGTTGTTACTTTACCGAAATATGATCAACTGGTTACCCCTCAAACATCAGTAACTATTGAAACTTCAACTTCATCAACACCAGAAATCTTTTACAAACCTAACGGTGAAGTTCTTCCACTAGGTTTGATTGCCATAAAGGAGGAATTAGAAGAACATTCTGCACCTGGAACCTCATTTCACTTTGGAACTGGGCTTTATCTTTACCCTAATACTCCTGATTTCTTTTCTTCATTTGATCCTTCTTCTTTTCAAGTACCCGTCGAATCTTTAGGACAACTTTTGGGTCAGTTAACTATGGCTGAACAACCGTCAACATCCTAGACTATACCATCTGATGCAGTTGTAGCAAAATCTTCTCTTGTAACTTCTTCAATGTTTTCTACCACACCTAAGTTGCACCTGTATGGTGAATCATCTATCTCGGTTGGTTACCAATCATTGTCTGGAACCCACTCAAGGGTTTCTTCTACACCATGGTCATCACCCATGTCCTTAACTGGAATTTTACCCAGTTCTTATCTAATGGGAACTCAACAGTTTTATCTTGCATATCAATATCAAGTTGGCAATCTAGTCAACAAAGAACTATGTATCCATTAAATACTGGACTACCACCATATGGAGAGCAATATGCTTATTCACCGTATCCTCCTTATTCTGGGGGACTACCATATGCAAACCAACAATGTCGATTCAACCAAGGCTTGTGTATCCAACACAACCACTGCAAATTGTGTCAACTATTCCTACTACACCTGTTGTTACTACTGTACCATAGTCACAAGTTCAAATTATTGTATCTCAACCTATTCAAACTAATCCTTCTACCTTGCAATCATAAGTTTCAAGTCAAGAAGTTCAAATTCCTCAAGTTGTTGTACAACAACCACTTGTTTTTGGAGTTCAGCAACAACCTCAGGTTAGTGTACCCTTATCTGGACTGACCCAGGCTTACACTGGTATAGTTTATTCACAACCTAGCCAACCTTTCATTGTTGGATAACAACAACCGTTAAATCCACAACAGTTGTACCAACAAAAACAACAGTTGATTCAACAATCGTGGTAGCCTCAATTTCAACAACCCCAATTCCAGAAATTCCAACCCCAGTTTGGACTTATTTCATAAGCTCAACCTGGTTTTGGTCAATCTCAAGCTTACCAGGGTCCTGGTCAATAAGGCTTTGTAAGTTATGGATAACCACACATTAAACCTGGTTATCAACAACCACCTTATACTAGTTTTGTTCAACAACCATACCAAGTTTACCAAATGTAGATGCCCTATGTCAGTATGCAAAGAACTATTGCTCAGGAAATTCTATCATATCCTGGGTATGCTCAACCTCACTTGAATCAACAGTTGCCCTTTGTAGCAACTTTAGAATTACCATATTTAAATAAGCTCACTAATGATCCAATTTTATATGCACTTTGGTGGTCGGTAATTCCGCATAAGTTACCATCTAACATTCCAAAGTTTAATGGAAATCCTAGAGAAGACCCATCAAATCATGTTATGACCTTTCATTTGTGGTGTTCATCTAACTCCTTAAATGAAGATTCAGTGAGACTTCTTCTTTTCCAAAGAACACTTACTGGTCCAACTGCTAAATGGTATATTGAATTACCAAGAGCTTCTTTCGATAACTTCACCACTTTAGCCACTACTTTTTTGACCCACTTCTAGTTACCTATCATATATGAGACTGGAACAGAACTCCTAACTAAATTTAAAAATAATACTGCTACCCATATATCAGATCCTATTCATGAGTGGCGGCATCGTCATTGAATGGTTAAGGCATATGTTCCCGATCAGCTTTTAGCTGAGTGGTTCATAAAATCCTTGTTGCCATCAATCACCGAGGACATGGGAAAAGGTGGAGTTGTCACAGAAGAGCAAGTCATTGCTCGTGCCCAATAATTGGATTTGATTTACACATAATCTGGCACGCTTTATGATAAAATTCCCAATGCACCTCGACCATCTTTCATTGTTCCACCTCCTCCACAATCGAGTAAGGACTCTCATGCCAACGACGGTGTGATCGGTTCTTCAAGCACACAGTTAGCATGAAAACCATCTGGTCAAACTCTTGCTATTTCTAATCAAAATACCAATGCATTAGAAAATACTCTTGCCTCTGATATTAATGTTGTGTGATCTGACAAATGAAAAAAATCCAAAGCAACCAGCAGGTAAGAAAAAGGGGAAGAACAAAAATAAACAAGAAAATTCCTCTCCAGAGAAATCATCTGATTCATCTACTTCAGCAAGGAAACCTCATTATCCATGTCTGATATGTAATGATGAGAATTATACAAGAGATTATCCACATCGCTCTGAGGTCTATAAGCTTTTAAAGACTTGAAACACATCGGTAGTGTTGATTGATCTGTTTCCAACCCCGGAGACACATTTGGTTGCAACAGACCATGCTTCCACATCCCAATTACTCATGTTATCCATCACAAAGCCACAAACTAAAGTTTTGGTGTCAACAAGAAACAAAGATTATGGAAATCCATCATCGTCGAATAATCAGGCCACTGATCAACCTAATCCTTCGACCTCGACTTCATCTAAAGTTGTTCCACCCATTGTACCTGACTTGACAATAAAACCACCAAAGGGAGTTGTGCACAAATCGACATTCAACCCTCAGGCTCGAGCAGCTTAAAACTAGAACATAGTAGAAGATCTTGTTCAATCACCTTCCGCTATGTCAACACTCGAGGTGTTGCAAAACTGTCCTTCCCAGAAATAGGCATTGCTATCAACAATAGGTGGAATAGATCCTATGGATTCAAATCTTGTGGTTTTTAACCATGTGAGATATTCACCATAGTTACCATCACAATTATCTTTCCTAATCCAAGTAAAAGCTCTCAATAAGAATGCTCACCGAACTATTATTGCTAAGGGGGCATCTACTTGCATTATGTCAATGAGCTCCTAGAAAACACTTGGTTCATCGCCATTGTCATGATCACCAACATTGAAAGCTTTTGATGGAAGAACATATACTCCATGTGGGATTTTGAGTAACCTGCAAATCGAACTTGGGGGCAAAATGGTTACTATTGATGTTGAGGCAGTTGACAGACCCCTCGATTACAACATTTTACTAGGACGGCCTTGGGTATATGCCATGGCCGTTGTGGTTTCCACATACTTTCGTATTATTACATTCCCTTTTAAGGGTGGAATCGCAGTCATTGATCAGCTAGCCTTCTTTGCCAATAGTTCATAGGCTATGGGAAGCATTCTGTTGGCACACGGACCCCCACTGTCACTTCAAAGTGTTGGAGTAGGTCTCTTTAAGATCCTTCCCTAATGGGCACTTTTACCCTTCTGTCACCATCTGATTTGTTGGAAGTGGCAACAGTAGAGACTTGAAACATGATTTCCTCAACCTCATCTTATTTAAGGAGGATTTCCAGCCAAGTTGAAGTTGATAGTAATATAGAGGTGTTTCCATTAAGCCCCATCGAATTATCATAGAAATCAATCTTTCGGGCTTATGCGGTAAACCCAAATCCGCATTCAACTTTTGTATGGGTAGATAGGTCGTTAGAATATGGTACCTCTTTGGATCCTTTTTCATGTGTACATTCTACGGATGAAGGAATAATCCAATCAATGATGATAGGAGAGGAACCGTGGGAAGATTATCACATTGCTCCCATCTTCTAGATGACAATGAAGATAATTCAAATGAACTAAGCCACCCATCAATCATTGATTTCTTGTCAAATTTTGTTAGGGTAGATATTGAAGATTCTTAGTGTAATTTGTCAAACATAGAAGAAACAATTTCTATAAACATTTCAACCAAAGCTAACATTGTAGAGAACATTCATGTCGGCAAATCTTATTATCCATTGGAACTTGATAATTATTGTGCTCTGTTTTGTGAATTTAGAGATATTTTTGCATGGTCTTACGAGGAGATGCTAGGAATTGACTCAAGCATTGTTGAACATGAGATTAAAATGTACCCTGATGTCAAGCCAGTATGACAGCGGCTTCAACCTATTCATCCTAACAAACCAGTTGCCATTAAATTAGAGGTTGAAAAATTTTGCGTTCTGGATTCATTTTCCCTGTACCTCTTACCGATTGGGTATCTAACATTGTTCCACTTATGAAAAACAAGGGAAAATTTGAGTGTGCGTCGATTATAAGGATGTAAATCAAACATGTCCAAAAGACAATTATCCTACACCATTTATCGACCAGATTATTGACGAATGTGCCGGATGTGAAATCTTTTCATTCATGGATGGATTTTTTGGCTACAATCAAATCAATATCCACCCACAGGACCAATCCAAAACACCATTTATTTGTCCATGGGGCACATTCGCCTATCAAAAGTTACCTTTTGGTTTGAAGAAAGAAGGGGCTACATTTCAAAGGGCAATGAATTATGCCTTCCATGACATCAAGCACATTGTTCAACCTTATATTGATGATTTACCTGCTCATTCATGAAAGCAGACTGATCACTCGCAAAATTTGAGAGCAATATTTTTACGGTATCAACACTACAAGATAAGACTCAATCCACAAAAGTGTGTGTTTTGTGTTGGCTCTGGTCGATTTCTTAGATTCATAGTCTCAGAGGATGGAATTCGACTCGATCCAATTAAGGTTCAGGCAATCCTTGATTTGTCTCCACCTTCAAACTTATTACAGTTACAGAGACTTCAAGGGAAGACAAACTTTCTGAGGAGGTTCATTCCAAACTATGCTAAGTTGGCTAAAGGTTTTACGCATCTATTGAAGAAAGGGGTACCCTTCCAGTGAGATAAGGTTGTGCAAGATTCCTTTGATACTCTTAAATATTCCCTGATTAGAGCATCATTAATGTATGCCCCAAACTATCAAAAAGACTATTACCTATATCTCGTCGCTGCAGATACAACCATTGGCATGGTTTTAGTCCAAGAAGAAAGTGGAATTGAACATCCTATTTATTACTTGAATCGTAATCTCAATGATATAGAAAATAAGTATTCCTAAGTCGAAAAGTTAGCTTTGGCAGTCATTCAAGCTGTGCAGATATTTCGTCATTACATCCTCCTCCATAAAACTACCATTATATCAGATTGCAACCCTATGACATACATTTTTTCACGTCAATTGCTGGGGGGAAAATATTAAAAATGGATAGTTATTTTGCAAGAGTTTGATTTGGATTTCATCAAACCTAAATCAAAGAAATATCTTGTCTTCGCCGAGTTACTTTGCGATCTTCCCTCATCCTCCAATGATTTAACATCAGAAGCATCAATCTTGGATGAGTCTCTGTTTCTTATCTCGTCAAGTGATCCATGGTATGGATATATACTGGTCTATGTCCATACCCAAGCTTTTTGGCCTAATACCTCTCACTCTAGACAACGACGTACTCTATACCAAGCCAAATATTATCTGATCATTGGTACTTTATCATCATGGTGTTGATACACTTTTACGGAGGTTCCTCACACATGAGGAAGCTGAAAAAGCTTTGAATGAATGTTATTCAAGTGCTTGTGGTGGAGATCTATCTGGTTACACTACCACGCAGAGAATTCTCCGTGCTAGTTACTTCTGGCCAACCATATTCAAATATTGCATTATTGTTATCAGAAGTTGCCATGCTTTCTAGATATTTGATCGAAAAACTAGATTATCACTTGCACCACTGCATCCAGTCGTTGTTGTTGGTCCATTCTCAAAATGGGGCATTGACTTTATGACATGTAACCCCACCTCGGCCAGGGGGCATGGGTATATTATAGTTGTCATTGACTATTTTACCAAATGGGTCGAGGTGATGCCAACATTGAATAAAGTGGCAAAATGGCTGCTTTATTTTTCGTCAACCATGTGGTTGCCAGGTTTGGTCTACCAAAAGCCATAGTTATAGATCATGGATCACATTTTTGCAATCACATGATGGTTGAGTTGACCGCCAAGTTAGGACTGTCACATGATAGTTCTACTCCATACTACCTGCAAACTAATGGACAAGTTGAGGCTATCAACAAAGTCCTTAAGTGCATGTTGCAAAGAATGATTGGAGTTCATAAAAGAAATTGGCATTTAATCCTATACTCGGCTCTGTGAGTATATCGAACCTCGGTGAGAAATGCAACTAGATTTACACCCTTTCAATTGGTGTATGGTTTGGAAGCAATCTTACCAATCCAATGTGAAATCTCATCTCTCAAACTCGCGATTGACCTGCTACGTGACACTTCTGAAGAAGCATGTTTCTTAGAGTTAATCCATCTGTATGAAACCCGTCGTGATGCTGCATTGGCTAATGAAGCACACAAGAAACGTATTAATGCGCAATATGATAAAAATGTCAAGCCTCGTATCTTCTCAGAAGGAGACCTAGTCTTGCTTTATGATCAGGAGTCTAATAAACTTGGCGCAGGAAAATTTGAACTACTTTGGATGGGCCCTTATATTGTTAAGCGTGTTTTGATGAAAGGTTCCTATGAGTTAGTGGACCATGATGGGATTCCATTGTCGCAGCCCCGAAATGGGTTTTACCTTAAACGTTACTATACTTAGTTAAGTGTAGTAAAACTCACTGTATATATGCTTTGATTGATTGTGTGTGTGTGTTTCTTAGAGTTCTTATTTGGTTAAGTAATCCACTTTGCATTTGTTACAGATGTCGAACATTTTGGAACAATTTTTTGGTTACGCCAATGGGGCTAGTCGTAGTACACAGAATCTATCCTCTACAACATGGGCCATTTTCGCTCCAAGTGGTGAGTTAGTGAGCTTTAGAGGGATTTGTATTGGTCGATCGATGAACAACATCGTTGAGTATAGTGCATTGATTGAACTTCTCTCTGATGCCATTTCACTTGGCATACATTGAATCATCATTAGGCTAGAATTGCAGCTCATTGTACTACAACTTACTGGCATTTGTACCGTCCGAAGCCCAACAATTCATCACATGTTCCTTAGAGTTCGTATTTTGGAAAGGTATTTTGAGTTTATTCAATATCAGCATGTTTCCAAAAATATAAACACATTAACTGATTCTCTAGTGAACTATGTTTTAAATAGACATTTGCAACATATGTAAAGTAAATATTTTCATCAGTTGAATAGGACTGCATCACTTAACCCTAATAAAACTCTAAAAGTAAAATAGATAGTTGTTTTAAAAGTTTTTACAAATAGTTTGTGTCCAAGACAAAAAATTGGTCATCTGACCCAAAAACTCAAAATATATGCAGAAAACATCTAAGTAAGCTAATGGTGCTCATGGTAATAGGTCACAGCTTATTCTATCATGCGTAAAAGTCTCATCCAATGACTCAGCACACCAATGGTGTGGTGCTGCAGTCACATAGGCAACTCCTCAATTCAGACATCTGGATTGCCTAGGGTCAAACCCTCTATGTGGTCCTGTAGCTCAGCCAATGTCTCGACTAAATCTAAGTCTCAGAGAATTGCTCTCCCAACAGGTCTCTATGTTGGCACACCTTCCTCTCTTTGGTGGCCCACAAGTCGAACAGGTCCAACATCTACATACATAAAAATGATTTTGTTTAGTCTTGGAATTAATCAAAAAACACAAAAAAAATGTAGAAACTTTAAAATCAAAAACACTTTGGTCAAAGAATTTACTGATAGCACCCAACTATGCTCCAACTGGTAACATCAAGTCTGGATCACCACAGAAATCCATTCCTGAATATGGATATTCTACAATGGCCATATCCTGTTGATCAAAACACTCAAAGAATTCAGGGGTAAATGAGATCAATGACTGACCAACATACCTAGCCATAAGATCTACCCATCTTTGCATCCGTGGATCCCTAGGTCCAGATACACTCAGTGAAACAAGTTGTGGTTGCATAAGTGGAATTCTCTCTAGGGTGAAAGAAATCAAGATCAACCCATAGCCAATTTTTTTGTCTTCCCGCTTTTAACCTTGATCAGTTGTTCTTTCATGGATGAAAATACTGCCTCGCACCAGTTGAACACTTTTGGCTCTAAACACTCTAAAGCATATTGCATGTATGATCTGTTTACCAAGTGTAGTTTCGTGCTTCCAGCAAATTTGGCAATGGTAAAGAGGATCGACCTCAGTGGTAAATCACTAACATCCCTGATGTTAATCTTTCCGTCTTTGATAGGTTGTGCACCTTCCCGACAGAACTATCATATGTATTCTCTCACTGATTCACCTCCTTTGGAAAATCCAAATAGTGAGATGGGGGCACACCACCTCAATATTCTAGTAAGAAGGTAGATGTCATCGATGGTAAATGGGATCACTTTATCCCTAATTTGAAAGGCCTGATCAATAGGATCCCATGAACGAACAAGGAACTGTAAAAGTTTAATTTGCTGTCACATGCTAGATAATCGGAAATACTTGAGTAACCCGTAATTCCTTAGGGCCTCAACTGTACCCTAATTATTTAGGGCAATCATATCTTTTTCTTTGTGCTCTCGTTCTCTCCATATAATCACCATTTTGATCCGATTAATTTCTACAATACAAGCATTAGACAAATTAGGATCCATTTCTTGCAAAAGACAGAGACAAATTCAGAAGAAATTAGCTATGTAAATTTGGGTTTTGTGCCTAGCACACCCCTGCCTTAGAGATAGTGTGTTGCAATGCATGCATCCTTCTAGGTGTGTGCAATTCAGTGCACCTTTTGATGTTTAAAGGGTGTGTTGATCCCAGAGTTCAAAATTGAAACCCTATGGGCCTCAAAAACTTTGATTTTTTGCCTGAAATTGAAAATGAATGGAATGAAATGAAAGAGAACAGAGATAGCTCCTACCTGGTCCGGACGACACGAGGAATGGTCCAATGAATCCTCTGCAATAAGCTAGTGAACTTAGAGGTAAAAAGCTGCTCCAAAGCACCAAAATCAAGGGTAAATGTGAAATGGTAAAAATGAATGGTAAAACTTGTTTTTATGTTTATTTCTTGCACATTAATCAAGTAAACATTAGTTTTTATTCATTTTATCCATGAAACAGGTATTATTAATCTATTTTGATGGTGTTTTGAGCAGGCTTAACAACTGAAATGCAGAATTTGACGTGCTCAAATGTAAATTGAACATCTTTGACCACAAAGAGAACTTTTATCTCTTTTTCCAGCTTTGTTAAAAACGAAAAAGGAACCCCCATGGAGTCCTCTTTAAGCTCCTTTCAGACTCTATAAACATGAAAATATTGTAGAGTGCTTGTCTTTTCCAACTCGTTAAAGGATTGGAAACGATATCTCTCTTGTATTATTTTATGCCTTTTCAGACTTGAGAGATTATTTTACGAAAAATAACTTTTGGAGTTTCCTTTTCGTCCCTTTTCAAACTACCTAAACATGAAAAGGACTGAGTTACCTTTGTCATTAAACTCATTAAAAACATCAAATAGCAACAAACTGGTCCATCTAGACAAGACCAAGTTTCACCTTCGCTAGACTCGTTAAAGCATCAAATAGCAATGGATTCACTCGAAGGGTGAAATTATACAACAAGCATATGTTATCCTCCTCAAGCTTAATAAAAAAATGAAGAGGTACTAGTTAGCAATGACTAGGGAAAATTGGAAAAAGGGGAAAACACTTTATGGTAGCAAGTCATTCTTGAACATGACACTTTCACATCATCACCATGACTATGTGGTTTGGGTCATTCAACTTGATGGTTATCACACCATTGGTCTATCATACCATCCATTACTTTGTTTTGGGTCAATGCTACCAATTCATCTTAGTGTCATTGACATGTTCAAGAGAATTCATTCAATTCAAACTTCATCCTTTGCAATACCATAAACCTTCATTTTCATGACCACCATTCCTGAACCTTCTGTAGTCAGTCGATTTTTCATCTCCAAAAACATTTACCTTGTTTCATGTCGTTGATGTGGGATACATCAAGGCCCTCCTGCGATGAGTCGCTTCTTGTTGACATCAGCAAATCATCCAAGCAGTTGACTTAGAACACCCCTTCAGTGCCTTGAGACTTACATACATCAATGGTAGGTTTCTCGCTTCCAGTGATAGGTTAACATCATTGACCTTTGACCGAAAGATTTTGTATGGTGTTCGACATCAAATCATTTATTCACAACATGTGAAATGTACTATAGTACCTTGAGGGTCATTATCATAATCAGTGATTCCTCTCGCATCTGTTAACGACTTACTTCATTGGCTGGTAATCAGATGATGTCTTCCCACGTTCGACTTTAGATCATCTATTCACATGGTTAGACTTGTACTTGAGCGAAAGATTGAATGAGATTGAAGACCCTGGATATAGTATCATCCATCCGAGCTGTGATGTTTTCAGGAGTACTAAATCAAATGTACAATGACCTTACATTCGTGGTCATCCATTCGTTGGTCTATATCTGTAGATAACTATATATGTACATGTAATGAAAGGTTATAAGTTGAGCATGGGTATGCCTTCCCTCAGCAAGTTCATGAGAAAAAATAAAATTATGATGATATATGTATTGTAATTGATGCAGGTCATCTTCCACTTCGAAACCACCTCTCCACATGATCAAGCATTTCACTTGACATACATATTTATGACTTCATGCTTTAGGGGGAAACTGTTACAGATCCATTTGGGCACATCAACCCCAACTTACAGATCAATACTATTAGGGCCCATCAAACCCTAATTCAGTTGTTACATGCCCTAAAGAAGTCAACAATCAAAATGACTAGCTTCCCAAGAAGTTTCATATCTGAAATCATCCAAAAACTACCTCTAAGAAGATCAGCACAGGAAATCCTTCATTAGGATGCGCTGTAATGCAATCCATACACTGATAGGGTGCTATGTAGTGCACTTGAGCCCTCTTTGGCCTGCGTTGGGTGAATTTGAGCGAAATTGCATTGGGGTTTTGGAATATTCTTATCCATTGGATGTATCTATAAGTTTCCCAAGTTTATCTACTCCTTTGAGCTCGTATTTGGATGAGGTAGGGAGTTAAGGAACATCAATCCCTTTATCCCTTCCTCCATGGAAGTAAATACTAAGTTTGGGAGGGCATTCATTATCAACATTTATGGCATAAATTCCTTCATTCACCTATAAAAAGACCACTCATCTAGGTGATCAAGGGCTAGAAATTATTGAATTATAGGGAGATGCTGTTAGTATGAGACTTGGGTTGATTTCAAGTATTGTAATGATGTAAAAATGTCTTTCTTGTTATGAGGAGAGGATGGGATTGAACTGGAGGAGTGATACTGAATCGACAAAATTGGGTTGTAACTCTTCCTTTTACCAATAAAGTGTTCAAATATTTTTCCATATGCTTGTGTTATTCATTTATGCTTTCATATGTGTATCATGTACTTGATTCCATGCTATGTTTAATCAATAGATCATTATCATATGCTTTGATCGGTTTTTGTCTTCTATCTGTGTGCAGTTACTCTTCAAGCAGATTAAGTACAGAGAGGAGCAACAAAATTGATCAAGGGAGATAAGGAGTAAGTGAAAGCTGCAGGTAGGCTCCTTTACCTCTTATTTAATCTATAAGTCATAGAAAAACTAGAGAATTCTTTGCACTGTTATTCTAGAATTAGCTACTAGTTAGGGGTTTAAGCGTTTATCCGTAGACATTAAAACTTTCCAAAATAAATAGTGACTTCAACGGTCATTTTATAGCCAACCCGCACGGTAGCACAACCCCCCTGCGCGGTCACAGACCTCGTGACTCTCTTCTTCTGCGTGTATCTCCAATATCGTGCAGCTCCCAGGTAGAATAGTTTAGAGTCTCACGCTCCCTTCCAACTTCATGGAGCGCTAAGACTGTTCTTCCCTTGGCTAGTCAGGTGGTCACACCACCCATGGAGAGTTCCATCCTGTCCTCTGTCATGGTTCCTGGAGAATCCCCACCTTATATTGTTACGGTTGGCATCGCGCACTTCACCATTTGCAACACGCTACCCCGGTCACTATGCTTAGAAATATGCAGTCCAAGCCAAGGCATCAGACTGATCAATTCGCGGTAATTGGTCTTAACCCTATCATCAAGATCACATGCACCCTGTCTTACCAGCCTGGTCTTTTTGCCGAGGAAATCTTTCTTTATTTCATCCTCCATCTTCTTGACTTCCGCATCCATCAAAGTGCTTTTCTTCCTTAACCGTAACCTTTCTTTTTCAAGTTCGTGGAGTCTAAGGTTTCCCTGGTGGATTTCTTCCTCAAGTCGCTTGCTTTTTATTTCTTATGGTTCTGTCATCCCTCCTTTCTGAGCTTTGCGAACCATTATATCCATGGGTGCTACTGTGCGCGGTCTAGGCTTTGCATGCTCCATAGGGATTACAACATCTTCTTCATACTTCAGCATTGGAAGTTCCCACGTGATCAAGATTTTGCACATGGTCCTATAAGCCCATAGAACCACTGGTACACGCAGGTCCCAGTCAGTGCACTTCACATGGTGGATCATGTTCAGTACTTTTCATACTTTGTCAAAGGCTTCCGCGTGGATAATCTTCAACGTGCTTGGTCTTATCATACTCCCTAGTCGTCGTTCGCACCATTGTCTTGCCTGCTCCTAGTTGTTGGTCATGTTTCCTATTGCAAGGATAGTGGGCGTTCGTGCAGGTTGTGCACCATAACTTGTACCCATCTAGAGAGGTGGGCACATAGGCTATTTCATCCATCATACCCAGCTTTCATCTGCATCTAAGGCTTTCCAAACTGCATGAGCACCATCCTTCTGCATTCGCTCCAATCCTCAGAACTTCTTTGATTCATACACCACCATATTGCGGGCGTAGCGTGCAATGCCCTTTTCAAAGTGTCAAAACGCTGCTATACTGGTACTTCTCTTTCAAATTGGTTTTGGAAATCATCCACCTCAGTCAATCTATCATGCACAGGTAGATCTCTTGCCTATGTTTCCACGAAATGCAATGAACTTGCCATCATGTTGCAGTTGAGCGTGGTTACCTCGTGTAACTAGTTCTGCCATCGTTCTATCTCCTCATCCAAATCTGAGGTGTAGGAGCTTTCACGCTCCCACGAATTCCTGCCATCCACTCTTGGATTCACCTAGTCCTGCTCCTGCATAGTTATCCTGTAGATACACTCTAGATCGCTATCACTATCGTAGTCGTGCACTGCCTCTATGTAGCACGATCATTCCATAGGGTCTAAGGGTACCATTATGCGTAGTGACTTTTTCTCGAAAATCATCTTGCGCTTCTTTAGATTTATAGCTCCATTCATGTCATTGCACCAATCTATTCCTAGCAGTGCAAGATAGGGATTTTTTTCATCAACAATCTCTATCACTTCGAAATTTGCAAGCGCACTCGTACCTTTGATATCCATTGTTATTCCCTGCAATCTTCCCAAAGGTAGGATCTTTCGCTAGTTTTCAATTCGTAATTGAATAAAAGATCATTGCAACGTAGGCCTGCCCATGTGCTCCCATGTGTGCTTTGGCAGGACGTTCATCTCCGATCCTAGATCCAAAATCACTTGATCCATTTCATATTCCCCGATCTGTGTGGTGAATCTCATGTCTATCCCTGTTCAGGTTGTGTGCTTTCTAAGCTTCCAAACTACGCGTGGTTTTCATGGCATGGTCCCAGCACATCTAGTGATGAGTTCTTGCATTCCCTTCACCGCTTTGCTATCACGCAATGGCTTCATGCATGTCTCAAAAAAGGTAGTGAGCATTGATGGGTCCATTTTTTATTCCAGTTTGTCTTTACTACCTGAAGTGGAGGACTCTGCGAAGCTCTTCTTAGCTTCCATGAATGTCTCCTTAGTGCACTCCAAATCAAATTTTGGTTCCTTTGTTGGAGCCTTTCAAACCCAAGTACTCTCTTCAGGCTATTTTCCCTTGTCATCTCCGATCTTAATACCACTTCGAAGCATGATATTTACATTCAGGTCTTCCTCGCGCTGCTTAGACCACACTATTTGGAAGTTCTGAGTCGAGGGAGGTTGGAGTGATCCTTTATCATGCAACCTCACTATCAACATGGGACAGTCCTCCATATCATGATCAAACTAGGCACAATATAAGCATGATGGTCTCATCATATTTGTACAATCGCGGGCATAATGCCCTGGCCCTTCGCAATTGTAACAGATTAGCTATCTATGACCCCTTCTTGGTCCCATTCCACCTCGACTGCATTCGTGCCCCTGAAATCCTATCTGTGCCATCCCTGTATTTTGATAGAGGGCCCGTGTTTTGGTCTGAACTCTGTAGGTAGGAGTTCGATCCATCATCAGTTTATAACTTCTACAGGTATGCTCATCGTGACCTACTGACCTGCAAAAATTACATAACAACTATTGGGATCTCTGCGTATACTTCTATAATAGATGGCAGTTATTTGTAGCATGATTTCCTCCTATTTGAAAAATCACGCACCATAATGCAAGTTTCATGCTCACTCCTGCTTGTGCCTCTGGTTGCAATGGCATTGGTCCTCCTGTCGCCAGGTAGATCGTGAATACTGGAAAATGGTCCTTGTCATGTCCCTGGCCTTTGCACTTTATGCACCATACTTCCTTGTGCGCTTTTGGGTGAGCTGTCTTATCTTGATTCAAACTTTGCATTTCAAGGCACAAGTTTTTCAATTTCGCATGGATCTATTGGACTCTCAGGTTAGGATCTTGTATCGGAGTCTCATGCAGTCTCATTGCGATCTCCAAAGCCTCGGCCTGAGTGGATAACTTCTGCTATGATAACACTTTCCTTAAATGTGGCATTAGTGATGCTACAAACCATCCATGGTGTTTCCCGTCCGTCAAGGTCATATTGACATCATGAATCATACACTTCAGTCTCTGATCTAGCTCCCAGGGGGTCTCGCCTGGAAGCATCACAATATCCTTAAATCTAATAATCGATTGTGTCTCTGATTTTGGATGCTAAATTCCCTGTTTAGCACAACTTGGATATCCTCTATCCCTATGTTTGGGTTGTCATTGGAATTCTTAATGTACCACGTTAGTGCGTGATCCTGTAAGGTGCTAACCAGCATTTCTTTCTTTATATTGTCATCTGTGACTCCCTGCGCTTCCGTTACAGCCTTTACCACAAACCAAAATTGGTCTGGATCTTTGTTCCCTACTCCTTTCAACACCGAAAACTTTATCACACTCACCATATTGAACTGTGGTGGTGGTGGAGGTGGAGTGGGCAAAGATCAGGGTGAGGATGGTGAAACTGGTGGTGGTGTAGGTGGGGGTGGTATGCACAGAATTCGTTTCCTTATCAAATTGATTGCACTTCTTGGTTAAACTTTCACGAGCTCCTCCTCGCTTTCCCACGGAGGTGAAATTAAGGGACTATACTCTAATTCTGCGATACCTTCATTTCTATAGATCCTCCCACTTCGCATAGCCCTAAACATCAATTTATTTGCATAACCCACTTTTCACACTATAGAATTTTAATCCATGTGTTCAAAGATTTAACGTACTTACCTCGGGGTCCTTTGAGGAAGCATCGTTCCACCTCGCTATAGCTGATTGAAGTATATACTGCGAACTCGGTGATAAACCCTCATATAATTTGATCAAGCCAATGGTCCACAACGCACGTGATCTTATCTTCTGATGATTCCAGTCTGCGCACCAACTCTTGAGTCCACACAATAGGTTTGTTGATCCTACACCTTCCCTAACTGCCTGCTAGCTTCGCAATCCACTCATACAGCTCTGAGGGGAAGGATGCAAAGAAAATTTTATGGATTTCCATATATAAGTAGCAATCTAACCACACTTACTTTGATAACCATGGATTCTTGTTTTCCTATGCCGCGAACTCGTGAATCTTTCTATCCAAGCACTCTTCAATTTATTTCTTTGTTAGATTCTGGTGACACGACATCTAACATCTCTTATGCTGATCTAGGTTCCGAAAATGGAACCATTTATTGGCATATTGGGGTCTAACCCAGGTTTAGAGTTAACTTAGCCAAACAAATCCGAGTACTACTGGCCCTTTCAGCAACAGTCCATGGAGCGGGGACTGAGGTCTCACCCGAAGTAGTATGGGAGGGTGCTAGAACTAGGTTTCCGCACCATGGATATGTCTGATGAGTTGAAGAGGTCTGCGGTTCAACCCTGCATGCACATCACTACGCGCACTTTTCCGTACCTCGCAGCTTGATATACTGCCTTCGCGTAGCACTGCTCAGGGGTGGAACGCTGTTATCACCCAAGTCCTTACTGGTATTCCAATGTTAGTTGATTATTTTAGCCTACTTGCATGCTTTAAGTTATACTTAACAACATAAATCATTCATACAGGTGCGAACAGTAAATAAATACTATATTTGCAATTTATATCAAACATGCATTAACCCAAGAACAAATACACAAACTAATAACAAACTTCTCTTTATTAATTCCTTCCTCAGTTATAGACTTGACTCCACCATGCGCACTCAGCTGCAGGGGTCCGCAAACTCAATTGTAGACTACTAGGCCTCTATGCACGCAGTTGCGGAGCCTTCTCCTACTCTACGACCCAAAGACACACTTCACTTAGTCACTTAAACTCTTCCTATCTCTATTACTCTATTATTCTCTCATTCTCTCTACTTAGAGCCTCGCTCTATTTATACACTCCCATGGTCTGCGAACCATGGTTAGGTCTATCCAGCTGACATTACATTACAAAACTAGGGCGGAAAACCCTGTGAATCATACATTTTGCGCTCTGTGCCCGCAATTCGTGGAGTCTTTACAACAATTTTGGGTCAAAACTTGGGCTTTGAGCCCCAAAACATGCCTTGTGTGGATTCCATGCCCAACAACCTACCATCATGCCACAAAGTCCTACAGATGCCTTGATACATTCCCTTTCTACCTTATTAGGTCACTTTTATGCTTCTCGATTTCCTTTGGAATAGTCAAAACCATAAAACATGGCCGGGTATAAAATCATGACTATGGAAAGGATTTGAAATCATGACTATAAAATCATGACTATCAGGTGCATTTTAAACCATAAAATCAATGTGCGGTAACCATTAGCTTGTCTTGCAAGTGCTTATCCTGAAAGATTCCATTGTACTTCCTTTTAATATTTTTTGGATTTCCGCCCTCTAAGATCCTTCGCTCCCAGTGCTAACTTATTAATTCAAGTGACTATGGGAGCTATGACTATAGGCTTAGTTTTGCAAGGCTAAACCATTTAGCTGGGATGGGGTTCGATTCTTTGAAATATTTCATTACAAATTGGTCCCATGTGTAACACATGGGACCACAACATATTCTTCTAGGCCCTTTTGAAATATCGAAACTCGAAGATTGATGATTTCATCATATTTCACTTGGTTGCACCCCTCAAGACTTGCGATGCTCGATGAGTGACATGGCTCGATCCACATTGAGAGAAAATAAGGGAAGGGTGCACGCTAAGTATTTAACACATAAAATCCTTTACTAGGTATGAAGTCCCAACTAGAACTCACACTATTTGGTGTAGGAGTCCGATCTGGTACGATAGCGGGATTGCCATTATCTTAAATATATGCCTTATCTCTTACTTGTCAGCACATAAGAGTGGTCTTCTTTGTCTTCAAACAATGAGATTCATGTGCCCGGTGAGTTCTAGTGTTACTTGTGTCAAGGTTATTTCACCGTAGAGGGAGAGGGTGGAAGTGAGTCTCTAGTCGAAAGGGAAGATTCCCAACTCTGTCAGACACAAACAATAAACTAGGACATGTGCAACTTTCGAAGGAGTATTCCACATGGATGTAGAAGACACAAACACACAATGAATAGATAGCATGTACAACACCCAGCGGAATAGTCCACGCGAGTGCGACAGTCGTTATAACAAGTTTATGGGAATGGTTATGTCTAGTGTCCGGCGAGGTAGCCCACACGGGAAAGAGAACGTTAACAACTTATACAACACATTTTAATAAGTGTATGTATTAGAACAACTGAAATAGTTCAACTATATTAACACATGTTAAAGAAACATGCATTACAAGTGTTCAAAGAATAGCCTTACAAACAATTACAATACATGTGTGAAAATGTGCTAACCTATTAACATGATTCTAAATTAAGAGAAAGTTCCAAGATACATTGGTACACGATACATAACTAACCCTATAAGTGCGGTGTTGGAGCCATTTCTTTCTTCTCGAAGGAAATATTACAAAATCTCGAGGCTATGTGGGAGGAGCCAAGTGAAAAGTCTTTTGCATGTAAAATGAGGGGTATTTATAGCCAAGGGTGAAACTAACCCTTGTGACTATTAAACTTCCCTCATGAATGTTTGTCTTACATGACTCTTCAACTTTACATGTGGGTCTCTTGGACTTCCATGTTACATTACATTGATTACAATAGTATGGCCCACAATAGTGATGTGGTCGAGATGAATCATGACATGACTCGACATGACAGTCCCGGTATGTTCATGTTGCTGGTGGTGCCCATGTCGGGCTGCAGCACTGCTAAGTGATGGATGTTCTCTTGTTGTATCATAGCTTCATCTCTACATGGCAAGGTGTGTGAAGTCTTTAGTGATCTTGGTGTTCGCTTGATGTTTGTATGTGCATGTTCCTCCTTTGCTTGCACTTTGATGTGCTTCATGTGTTCACGCGTTCACGAGAAAATATCCTTGCATGCATTCCTCATTCACCTATTTGTGAAACAATATCCTCGCATGCATTCCTTGTTCTTTCGTTTGCATACAAATCTCCTCGCATGCTCTCCTTTTTAATCTCGTTCGTCGTCACGTCACATCTCATCAATGTACCTATATGTGCAATCACTCATGAAAACATGACACCAAATCCAAAAATCGCCTAGTCTACCATGATGCATTATCATTTGCTTTCTGATGTAGGTGATCGGGAGAGAGGACAAGGCTCTCAAACTACACAAGGCAGATTTCAAGCTGGGATGCGGGCCTCGGGCACTGTCGGTGAAAATTGTACAGAGGTCATTGGGTGACTAAGATGGACAATCCAGATTAGCAGTGACTGTCTGTGGGATTTGGCTTAGATGGAGGGAATATCTATGCAATTGTTTTAGGGAGGAAATGTAAGAAGAAGAGGGGGACTGGCAGTAAAAACTACACAATTTATCTAGGGAGCCGACAACGGCTGTAGGACGCTTGATTAGAAATATTACACAATTTTTTTGGGGTGCTGGAAACTGGCTGTGGGATTTTTATGGAAAAAACTACACAATTGTTGGGAGGCTAGCTTTCTAAACATCCCATCATAGTTTCTGAGCTAAGCGAGACGTTGGGAAGATGGGAGACTACTGATGAAAACTGCACAGTTTTTCGGGTGAGCAATAGGCCGACTGACTGGGTGACTGGTTGGAAAAACTACACAAATGTTTGAGGTAGACAGTGACAGACATTGGGTGTCTGTCTGGCATGTATGTGAAGTTTCTCTAGTTAGCGGAGTGGGCATGATTTGAAGATTTTTCACATTTTTTTGGGGGAGTGAGTCCCGGGGTCACTGACCAGTCAAACTCTTCGATTGACCCGCTGGAGGCTTAGTTAATGTGCTTGTAGGAAACAAAGAATGAAATGGAATTCTGAGTAACTTTTGTGATGTTCTGGGCGAAAATCAATCCAGTCGATTCCAATATTGCATAGTGTAGGCTACCTGGGAGACAAACTCAAGCTCTTGATAATTTTGGGTAGAAGAACATGATTACTAAGGGTTGAAACTGCGCAATATAGCTCAGCGAAGGTCCGAATTTTGGAGGGTGATCCGAACATCATAATTTCAACAAAATGGCTACGTGTGTGGGTGAGTGAACTTGTGCATACACGAAATTATGAACACACACTCAACATGACTTGATGACAAGACACCTCAAACCATCAAGATAACATATACTCAATGTGACTAACAAAATGTGTGAGTGTCGAGCGTGACATTTGTGATAGATCATTGAACAATTGTGACAAATCATGCATGACAGTGCATACAACATCATGTCTGAGTGCAATAGATGTGTACATGGCAAACAAAACTCGAATGCAACCTTCAACAACACCAGAATGAGGTCGCAAGCATGACATAGGAATCAACATGCAGAAGACAATAGTTGTTCGAACAAGTGAAAAAGAAGCAAGACATGTAGAAGAAACACATAAGATAACTTTTCGCATTTAAGCACATGCATGTTATTGAGGACAGGATTATATGACAATGACAAGCATTCCCGCAAAATCAACTAAGAGGTGTACTTCAAAAGATGTTTCTTACTTAACATACTTACCCTCAAGATGATCATGCATCTGACGGAGTTTCCATGCTGTTGTGATATTTTCCATTACTCAGTTCCTTATTCCTTCTCCTCAACTCCTTTTAAGTGATTTCAACATGTCACCTTTTCCTGTAGTCACTAAGAGGTAGATCTGCGCAATTTCAGTGAATAGTGACTGTTGCTGAAATGAGTACCTGGGAGGCCCATCTATGTAATCTCTGCATGCAAGACTAACAAGACAACTTGGGAAACACTGCACAATTTTGAGGCTCAAAGCACTGATGCGGGACAGGGGCTCCTGGGAGGACACCTCTGCATAATTTATAAGTGCAGTGTAGTTGGACTACTCTACACATTTCTAGAGAGTAGTGTTGGCTACCTGACTGCTTTGCACATTTTTTGAGACGACTGTTAGATGGGGTCTCTACGGGATGCGAGGTTTCAGCAGGCAAGGGAGGTTGGTGTATCTATGTATTGTGGGGTTTTAGTAGGCAAGGTAGGAAGCTTGATGGTTGCAGAAGCAAAGTGCATAGTTCAGGGAAGCTAGATGAGGCTAGGTTGCTCGGGAAAATGGCTAAGTGTGAGATCGGTGAAACATTTCTAAACATGATAGGACTTGACTTTGATCGCACACAGACACTTAGTGACACAACGTAGACCGTCGAGAATGCATAAGACATACTTTGCTTGAAGCAACAACCTTTGTGACAAGAGTGTGTGAGGTGAGTGTGAAACATGTTTATGTGATGACGACCACTCATATGCACAAAATTTACTTGAAGCAAGACAACATTCCCTTTGCATGACAAACAACAACCCCTATGCCCAAAAATGACACATGTTGCATAAAGAGAGAATCCGAACAACTCTTAGGATCGAGGAGGGGAGCTTAAAATCATCAGATTACCAACAAGTGACCAAGGTTGATCGATTGCAAGATCCAAAGTAGGGTCCACAATTTGCATGCTAGCTAAAATTTTGGAGGGTGGTTGTAACCACTACAACACTTGGCGACACACTAGTGGAAGTCCATCTCTCTGTATGGACCTTGTTTCGTTAAAAGTAAGTCCAAGCCTTCTGAAATTATTATTCGATTCTTTGATCATCATGGTTTACACATTAGCTTAGTTGAAAGATGTAGTCCTTACCATTATCTTGATTGGTCAAGACACATTGCAAGCCAAGTCAACCCAGTTGTTTCGATTGGGGATGAGGGGTATATTGGTTCACAAGTACTATGACAGTTAAAGTTTCATCTCTGGTGTTGCTCTGCTGCCAACAGGTCTGGATAGTACCTCTACAGTGTCACGCAGGAACACAAGCATCATTCTGCTTCCAACAAGACTAGCCAGTACCCCGTCAGAGTTACTTGCATCACTTATCTACGTCAGAAGCCTCTCTCTTCTTTTTCCTTATTCATTTTTTCAGAAATTTCATATTTTAATTTTTTTAATTTTTAATTTTTCAAATAACTAAGCGTACGCACTTATTTATTTCAGAGGTGAAAGAGGGATCCTGACTTATTGAGAGAAGAAGAAGTTATTCCTTCAAAGAAGTATGTTATGTATACATCTGACGTACCTGTTAAGGGTTTTCCCCTCACCTTACTTTACTTGACTGATCTGACAAGGGTTAACCCAAAACAACCGACTAGAGTAGGTGGTGCTAGTTAGACCGCAAGTGTTGCGTTTTCACCAAGACTCACTCTAAATAGAACGTATTTCCCATCATTGATAGAAGACAACAAGTTCTTCATAAAGAGAGAGGACAACTAATAAACAGATGTTGGTAGTTGTACAAGTCCTCCTAGATTCACACGACTTGTCTCAAGAGCCAAAAGCCAAACATGGTTTCACGAGAGGCTAACCTATGGGTACAAGCAAGAAAAGAAAGAAAAAAGCGAAAAACAAAATTAAAGTGAGAGTAAAATAGGTAAGCAAAGCAAGAGAGCGAGAAAACAAAACCAAGCAAGCAACTAAGCAAACATGAAAACCAGAAAGAAAAGCAAAGCAAGAAGCAAAGATTACTCCTACTCCTATGCTAAATAGTGCATGGTCCTACTCATATGAAGTGATATTTCCAATGCAGCCATCGATGCATTGGCTGGCCCATGCTGGTGAAGGCATGGTTCATGATAAGCACAATAAAGAGAACCAAAAAACACAAAAGATATAACAATGAACACCCAGACGCTCCGAGTTCTAAAAAATCCACAAATAAGGAAGGAGTGAATTCACAAGACAGACATTCTACAAACTTAACATGGTGCTGTGACACACTGCATGCAAATAGTAAACATACACACTCATTGGATTGTGACATATGAGTGAACATGAGAGACACCAATGACTTATGCTTTTCAAGTGTGCTCGTTGTGTAATATTCTTCCAAATATTGAGTGATGAGATCATGTGATTCTGTTGGAAGAAGAAAAATTTGGGTGTTTGATTGATCTTCAATGAGAAGAAGAGAGTGATGAGGAGCCTTGGGTGTTTCAATTTTTTTTTGATCGGAAGTGGAACTAAACTTAGGACATCAAGGGACTAACATAACTGTCAGACCAGGATGAAGTGGCTTGATAGCATATGAGGGTTCCACTCCATCAATAGGTATATCATCGGAGACCAATGGCCTAGGAAGATTAACAACAAGTGAATCAACATCGTGATCAAATGAAGAAGTACAGAGATCACGAGAGACATGATTAGAAAATTCGGGATGCTCATCGGCATTCTCATGATTTTATGAATCGTACAGAGGGGTATATGTTGAAAATAACAACAATAAATGCTAAAAATAGAAGTGATAAAAATAGCACTGTTATAAATAGAGTTTCGGGATACATTCCAATTTTAGTTAGTCCCTGAACTAAAATTGAGAATTAAAATTCGAATCCAATTTTAGCAACTATTTGTAAAATAATTAATTAATTCATCTTGAGTTAATTAATTGGAGAAAATAAAACATGAAGTCTATGTGAAGACATGCAACAGTTTCCCCTTTGATTGAGGAAGTTATCCCTTGATTAAGGAGATTAGGATGGGTTGTACTTTGAGTTTTAATTAGTTAGCTTAGTTAACTGAGTTAAGTCCAGTTAGATTAGTTCCAACAATTTGTGGAACTGATTGTTAGTTCAATTAGTTAATGCATGCATGTAACTACTGCACTTCAGATAACTGAATATTCTCTCATAAATAACTCATGCATGTCAATTTAGTCAGAGACCGAGTTGAGATCAGATGATGGGACAATGTATTATCAGTTGTAGGAATATTCCATTGAGGATATCTCTTGCATGCAGAAGGACTTCATTTGTTGGAGATTGTGCAATTACTTCTGAGTTTGGTGAGTTGTATGAGAGGGAATTCACACAGGTGGCAGCCAGAGGACCCAGGAGAAACTGCACAAGGAAATAGGAGGCTTGGAGGATTGGAGGAAGACATATGTTGTGTCTATTCAGTCTATGAGAAACATTGAGGGATTATACTAAGAGCTGGATAGCTTGTGAGCTAAAGCTTTGTGTAATTCAGACATATTTCCACTTGTATGATAATATAGAGATCAGGGTTTCTAGCTGAGGCTTTCCCTAGAGTATTCTTCTATATTCATTTGTGATTGATTTCTCATTCGCTGTTATATGTGTTCTATTTGATCTTGCTCAAAATCAATTAATCTTTCACAAGTTTGTTTGTATAAGTAGATCAAGTATTTTGCTTTAGTATATTGCGTTATCAGGTGATCTACAGTGGGAAATTCTACATGGTATTAGAGCAAAGGTGATCAAGGCAAAGAACATTATACAAAGAAGGGAGAAGTTCAAATTTTGAAGTTCCTGATTATAGAATTCAAATTCTTATCACATCTCAAATTTCACTAATGGCATTCAACAGCTTGAGACTCGAGTATGCCCTTGATGGCAGCTCGAATTATATAGTCTGGAAGGATCGAATGGAAGCGGTATTAGAGGACAACAGTTTGAAGGACTTCATTGATCAAGAAGTCCCCAAGCCACCAGCTGCTAATGCCAAAGAATTGGCAGAATGGAAGAAATGTGTGGCTAGAGAGAGGAGGATTCTTCTGGAGGGAGTTTGAGACCACATAGTCTCGAGTATCCATGGGAAGGAGACATGATTTTCAATGTGGAAAACATTGAAGGATCCATATCAGAACAAAAATTATTAGAGGAAGTTGGCGTTGAAAGACAAGCTTCGGAAAATGAAGTGTGAAAAGGGAGACACGATCTCTACATATCTGAAGAAGCTCACCACCTGCAGGGATGAGCTTGGAAGTGTAGGGATCACGACAGCTGATAATGACATGGTGAGTCTTGCTCTTCTCGGTCTTCTTAAGAGCTAGCATAGCTACCAAGACTCTATAAATGGAAGAGAGAAACTGCCAGATTGGGAATGACTTTGGTCGGATCTGATCCAGGAGGAGATAAGGAGAAGCACCAGAGATGGATCTTCATCAAAGCAAGATGATGAAGAAAATATAGCCTTAGCGAGTAAGGCAAGGAAAGGGAAAGGGAAGGCATCCCATTCCAAATCCAGTTCTTCCCATGGTGCAAAGAAGATTGACAAATAGAAAGTGATATGATTTCATTGCCATGAGGTGGGCCATTATGCTACGCATTGTCCACAAAAGAAATCCAAGAAATTACCCTCGAAGGGATTAGATGGTGAGGCACTGGCCTCATAGTTTGAATTGCATTTCACCCTCATCACATGTATGGTTTCATTTATGGTGGGGTGTGTTTGGTACCTGGATAGTGGAGCTTCATTCCACATGACCGGCGATAAGAATCTTTTCAGTACCTTGGAGGAGAAGGACCTCTAGATGCGGATCAAGATAGGAAATGATGGAAAGTACCATGTTTCAGGTGAAGGTATGATTGTGTTTCAGAGGGATCATGGAGCTCCTCTCACCCTGACTGATGTAAAGTATGTGCCAGGTCTGAAGAAAAATCTTGTGTTTATCGCTATGCTGGAAGACAAAGGCTATGATGTAGTCTTTAGTAAAGGAAAGGCATTCCTGAGGCATATCAGCACTGGAAAAACCAAGAGGATTGGGATTCAAGTAAAGAATCTCTAGAAGTTGGAGGTAGATGACTGTGCTGCATTGACTTCCAAAGAAGAGTTGGTGCAAAGCCAAGATGTTAGCAACTTATGGCATAGAAGATTGGGCCACTTGCACCATGGGGCCTTGAATATCATGCAACAGATTTCTACCAGACTTCCCAAGGGAAAGCTGGAGAAATGGATACATGAAAAGGTTGTACCTTGGGTAAGTATGCAAAATCTTCCTTTCAGGATTGAGACAATAGAGCTGGAGAAATCCTAGAGCGAGTTCATACAGATGTGTGTGGACCATTCTATACAGCCTCCACCGCTAAAAAAAGGTACTATGTTATTTTTATTAATGATTTTTCTCATAGATGTTGGATATACTTTATGCAGAAGAAGGATCAAACCTTCTCAAGGTTTTGTGAGTTCAAAGCCCTGGCAGAGAAAGAATGTGGAAAGAAAATAAGGGCCTTACGAAGCGACAATGGTGGAGAGTATGTCTCCCAATAGTTTAAGGACTTTTGTGCAGTAGAAGGAAATAAATGGGAGTTGATGGCACCCCATAACCCACAACAGAATGGGGTGGCCGAAAGGAAGAATATATTTATTTTGGGAGTAGCTCGAGTGATGCTGCATGACCAAAGCCTACCACTTCATTTGTGGGCTGAGGCATGCAATATAGCAGTATACTTGTAAAACAAAAGCCTGCATCGTATACTAGGAATGAAGACACCAATGAAGGCCTTTTCCATGGAGAGGCTAGATGTGAGTCACTTCAGGATCTTTGGATCATCGGCTTATTTCCATGTGACCAAAGATGCCCGAAAGAAGCTAGATCCAACAACTGAGTTGGGGATACTTGTGGGGTACACTGATACACCCCACAACTATCAGGTGTTCTTACCTACCAGTCAGAGGACAATGGTACGGAGAGATCTAAAGTTCGACAAGAAGAAAGCCATGCGAGTATCACTTGAGAGGGAGCTCAAGTTGCATGCAGAGGAGGAACTTTTAGTTCCTAAGGAGGAGGAACCTCAGATTCATGTGGAGCAGCCGCGTGTAGAGGATCTAGGAGTGAAGACATCCAATCATGTAGAGTCTTCCAGAGATGGGCAGAAACACTAAAGATAAGTTGACAGATTGGTGATGGATGTGAGAGAGAATGTGGGACAACCATCTTATTAGTGCAGACAAAGGAGGTCACCTAAGTGGTACACTAGTTACATGGCCCTAGTTGGGGAGTGTGTAGAGATCGAACCTTCTTCATTCAAGGAAGTAGTGAAACAACCGGTTTGGGTTGATGCAATGGTGGAGGAGTATGACTCCATCATTTGGAACCGTGTTTGTGATGTTGTCCCAAGACTGGAGGACAAGTCAGTGGTGAGTTCTCGATGGCTTTACAAGGTAAAGCAAGCAGCTAATGGAAGTGTTGAGAAACATAAGACAAGGCTTGTTACCCATGGTTTCTCACAGGTCGAGGGGATCGACTAAGATGATACTTTTGCTCCTGTAGCAAGTTACTCATCTATCAGATCGATGTTGGCACTATTAGCTCAGATCGGTTGGAAGATCCATCAAATGGATGTGAAGACTACGTTCCTAAATGGGAATATTGAGGAAGAAGTGTACATTGAGCAGCCGGAAGGTTTTGAGACCTTCAATCATGAGTCGCATGTGCGCCAACTCAAGAGGGCTTTGTATGGGCTGAAGCAAGCACCTTGTGCTTGGTACACCAAGATCGACAACTATTTCACTGGGTTGGGCTTCACAAAGAGTGAAGTAGATGCGAACCTTTACCACATCATGGTAGAAGGTAAGCCATTGATCATTGTTCTTTATATTGGTGATATGATATTGATAGGTGATGATCAGTTGACCAAGTCTTGCAAGGAGGACCTTGCAAGAGGGTTCAAGATGAAAGACATGGGTCTTATGCACTACTTTCTAGGCATGGAAGTGTTGCAGAAGGATGGGGAAGTATTTGTGTCTCAAGGAAAGTATGCCAATGAGATACTCAAGTGATTCCACATGGAGAAGTGCAAGCCCATGCAGACTCCTCTAACTGGTAACTGGAAGAAGGAGGATGCTACTTTAGGTGAGGTAGTAGCTGCTTCTGTTTATTGGAAGCTTGTGGGTTCATTGATGTTTCTAGTGAACATACGACCAGATTTGTGCTTTGCAGTGAACCAGCTGAGTCAAGCTATGGTTCGGCCTACCAAGCTGTTTTGGAAGGTAGCGAAGCATGTGCTGAGATACCTCAGAGGCACATCTCAATATGGATTGCGGTACAAATGGATAGAGGGAGTGAAGCTTCAGGGCTTCACAGATGCAGATTGGGCAGGGAGTCCATCAGAACAGAAGAGCACTTCAAGAGGAACTTTCAACCTTGGTTTAGCTAGAGTTTCTTGGTACAGTAGGAAACAGAGTTCAGTTGCACTTAGCTCAGCAAAGGCTGAATACATGGCTGCCAGTTAGGAAGCATGTGAGGCCATTTAGATGTGGAAGATTCTAGTTGGATTGTTTGGTCAGAGGATGGATCCAACTGTGATCTATTACGATAATCAGAGTTGTATCAAACTCTCTAAGAATCCAGTATTTCATGACAGGTCCAACCACATCGATATCTAGTATCATCATCTTTGAGACTATGTGGTGAAGAGGATCATGTTGTTGCTGTATGTTTCAACCGAGGAACATGATGCAAATATTTTGACTAAGGCATTGTCAAAATTCAAGTTCGAGTTCCACAGAGACAGGATTGGGGTGACTGATAATCCCTTTCTTGTTGAGAGGGAGTGTTGAAAATAGCAACAAGAAATGCTAAAAATAGAAGTGCTAAAAATAGCACTACTATAAATAGCATTTCGGGATACATTCCAATTTTAGTTAGTCCCTGAACTAAAATTGAGAATTAAAATTCAAATTTGATTTTAGCAGCTGTTCGTAAAATAATTAATTAATTCATATTGAGTTAATTAGTTGGAGAAAATCAAACATGAAGTCTATGTGAAGACATGCAACAATTTCCCCTTTGATTGAGGAAGTTATCCCTTGATTAAGGAGATCAGGATGAGTTGTACTTTGAGTTGTAATTAGTTAGCTTAGTTAACTGAGTTAAGTCCAGTTAGATTAGTTCCAACAGTTTATGGAACTGATTGTGAGTTCAGTTAGTTAATGCATGCATGCATCTAACTACTACACTTTAAATAACTGAATATTCTCTCATAAATAACTCATGCATGTCAGTTCATTCAGAGACCCAGTTGAGATCAGATGATGGGACACTATCAGTTGTAGGAATATTCCATTGAGGATGTCTCTTGCATGCAGAAGGAATTCTTCCTTGGAGATTGCACAGTTACTTTTGAGTTTGGTGAGTTGTGTGAGAGGGAATTCACACAGGTGGAAGCCAGAGGACCCAGGAGAAACTACGCAAGGAAATAGGAGGATTATAGGATTGGAGGAAGACATATGTTGTTTCTATTCAGTCTATGAGAAGCATTGAGGGATTGTACTGAGAGCTGGATAGTTTGTGAGCTAAAGCTTTGTGTAATCTGGACATATTTCCACTTGTATGATAATATAGAGATCGAGGTTTTTAGCTGAGGCTTTCCCCATAGTATTCTTCTGTGTTCATGTGTGATTGATTTCTCATTCTTTGTTATATGTGTTCTATTTGATCTTGCTCAACATCGATTAAGCTTCAGCAAGTTTGTTTGTAGAAGTAGATCAAGTATTTTGCTTTAGTATATTGCATTATCAGGTGATCTACAGTGGGAAATTCTATATTATATGAGAAGCAAGGATGTTCACCCTCAATGTTTTCAGAAATGATAGATGCAAGATGGGATAGATTTTCATAGGAAGATGTTTCCTTTCCATAATGTAATGACAACATGACATCTAGTCTATATTGTGAATGATCAGAATTAGAAACATCGAGAAATGAGTTTTCACAAGGAGGATCAAAAGTGGTAGAATCACCATAGATGTCAGGATAGAGAAGATGAGGCATGGATGGAAGGGAGTCATCCTTCACCATGGATTCTTATTTTTTTCCACACACACGCATCATGAATGATAGCACAGGTTGGCTGCACAACACCAAATCCTTCAACAACTTGATCCTCATTCACAACAAGTGTGGATTCCGGAATGGAAGAACACACGACAGTACAATCCGGAGGATTAATGGAATGCGAGGATGGAGGTTGAGGGAACACATCCACGTGATAACTAGCATGCTTGCAAGCCAAATCTATGCAGATATCAACAATAGGTGGGGTATGGGGAAGTGATAGATCAATAGATGTGTGCACACCTTCTCTCACCTGACACAATGGAGCTAGAGCTATTTGATGAGAAGGGGATGGATAGTCACTTGTGACAGCGACCTTGTCCATCTTAGATTTTGTAGCTCTAACACTAAGGTGTGCTGGGAGGGGTTTGAATGATTCTAAGAATTACGAATTTTTCAGATATGTAAAGAAGATACTCAAATCTTCCATCGATAAATTCCAAATTAATTTCATCTTCGGGAAATTGGTAAGAAAGATTACAAAATCATGTGTGAAATTGTTCAACAGATTCATCAGGTGATTTCTGTAATTTCAGAATTTCATTATCAAGTTCTCTACGGTCAAAATGATTGAAAATAAGGTCTATCTCTGCGACCAGATGAAAATAAGGTCTATCTCTGCGAGTGAATAGATTTTTCGGGCAACATGGCACACCAATGCATTTGGTTCCCTTGAATTGTGTATGCGAACAACACTCAGGTCATGTAATACTCAAAGATTCATGTCTTTCAGTGTAGGAGCCTACAATGCCAACCACATGTCTAACCAAGGCTACTTGGCCTCCACCATCATATGTTTTATGTGACAAGTTATTCCAGAGCTCTTTTGAGCTTTCAAAGTCGTTTCAATAAGACATACACTCTGAAAGAGAAACTCTATAGTTATTCATGATAAGTATACGAAGATTCAAAACAGATTGTGAAGACTCATCTTGCCATCTGGCACTCCTTGTAGTGCCAAAAATGTTGACGGTGATGGACCCACCAACATTCAAGGGATCCCCGATAGGAAGTGCCAGCTAGACCTCACACTATTTGGTGTACGAGTCCCATCTGGTACGATGGTTCGGTTGCCATTATCTTAACTATATGCCTTAGCTCTTGCTTTTCAGCACATCAGAGTGGTTTTCTTTGTCGTCGAACAATGAGGTTCGCGTGCCTAGTGAGTGCTAGTGTTACTTGTGTCAAGGTTATCTCACCGCAGAGGGAGAGGGTGGAAGTGAGTCTCTAATCGAAAGGGAAGAGTCCCAACTCTGTTAGAGACACACAACACAATAGGACATTCACAAGTTCATAGTGGAGTAGTCCACATAGATGTGGCAGTCAAAAACAACCAATAAACGGATAACACGTATGACACCCAGGAAATAGTCCAAGTGAGTGTGGCAGTCATCATAACATGTTTATGGGAATGGTTCTATCTAGTTTCCGGTGAGGTAGACCACATGCGAAAGAAAACATTAACAACTTATACAACATTTTTTCATAAGCATATGTATTAGAACAACCAAAATAGTTCAATTGTCTTAACACGGGTTAAAGCAACATGCATTACAAGTGTTCAAAGAATAGTCTTACGAACAATTAAAATACATGTGTGAAAACATGCTAGCCTGTTAATAGGCTTCTGAATTAAGCGAAAGTTCCAAGACACATCGATACACCATACATCACTAACCCTATAAGATGGGCGTTGGAGCCATTGCTCACTCCTCAAAGAAAATGTTACAAAATATCAAGGCTATGTGGGAGGATCCAAGGAGAAAAATCTTTTTCATGTACAAATGATGGGTATTTATAGCCTAGGGTGAAACTAACCCTTGTGATTGTTCAACTTCCCTCATGATTGTTTGTCTTACATGACTCTTCAACTTTACATGTGGGTCTCTTAGACTTCCATGTTACATTACATTTATTACAATAGTATGGCCAACAATAGTGATGTGGCCAGGATGACTCATGACATCACTCGACACGACAATGCTAGTATTTTCATGCTGTTGGTGGTGTCCATTTTTGGATATAGTGCTACTGAGCGATGGATGTGCTCTTGGTATATCATAGCTTCATCTCTGCATGGAAAAGTGTGTGAAGTCTTTGATGGTCTTGGTGTTCGCTTGATGTCCATGTTCCTCCTTCACTTGCACTTTGACATGCTTCATGTGTTCATCCATTCACAAACAGATCTCCTTGCATGCATTCCTCGTTTATCCATTTGCGAAACAATCTCCTCGCATGCATTCTTCATTCATTTGTTCACGTACGAATCGCCTCGCATGCTCTCCTTGTTCATCCCATTCATCATCGTGTCATATGTCATCCATGTACTTTTATCTGCAATAACTCATGACGAGCGGACATCAAATCCATAAATATCCTAGTCTACCATGATGCATTATCATTCGCTTTAGGATGTAGGTGACTGGGAGAGAGGACAAGGCTTTGAAACTACACAAGGCAGATTTCAAGCTGGGATGCGAGCCCCAGACACTGTCGGTGAAAATTATGCATAGGTCACTAAGAGACTTAGATGGACAATCTAGATTAGTAGTGACTGTCTGTAGCATCTAGCTCGATTAGAGGGAAGATCTACACAATTTCTTCAGGGAGGTAGTCCAAGTAGTAGAGGGGGACTGGCAGCAAAAATTACACGATTTCTCTGGGGATCCAGCAACAGGCTGCAGGAGGCTTGTTTGGAAATATTGCGCAATTTTTATGGGGACATAACAACGGGCTGGGGGAGTCTATGGAAAAAACTGTGCAATTTCTAGGAGGCTGGCCTACTGAACATCCCATCACAGTTCCTGAGCTGAGCGGGATGGTGGAAGCTAGGAGACTGATCATGAAAGCTGCACAGTTTTCTAGGTGAGCAGAACGCCAGCTAACTGGGTAACTAGCTGGAAAAACTGCCCAATGTTTTGAGCGAGATAGTGACAGGAACTACGTGTCTATCCAGCATGTCTATGCAATTTCTCCAGTCAACGGAGCAGGCATTCCTTATAGCTTTTGTGCAATTTTTTGGGGGACTCAGTCATGGGGTCACTGCCCGATAAAAATATTCGGTTGACTAGTTGGAGGTTTGGTTGATGTGCTTGTGGGAAGTGTAGATTGAAATGGCTTGCTGAGAAAATTTTGTGTTGTTCTGGGTGACAATTGGTCTGGTCAATTCCAGTATTGCATAGTGCAGTATTCCTGGGAAACAACCTCAAGCTCTATGTAATTTTGGGTAGCAGAACATGATTACTGAGGGGTGAAAGTGCACAATGCAGTTCAACGAAGGTTTAGTTATTGGAGAGTGTTCCAGTCATCTCAATTTAAGCAAATTTATTAAGTATTTGAGTGAGTGAACTTTTACATACACAACCTTGTGAACTCATGTTCAACATGACTCGAAGACAAGACACCTCAAATCATCAAGACAACATATAGTCAGTGTGATTGATTGACAGTGCGAGCGTCGAGCGTGAAACTTGTGATAGATCATTGAACGATCGTGATGACGCTTGTGCGACAGTGCATACAACATTGTTTGTGAGCCCGATAGATGTGTACATGGCAAACACAACTCAAACACAACCTTCAACATCACCAGAACGAGTTCACAAGCAAGACATAGCAATCAACATGCGGAAGATGACAGTTGGTCGAAAAAGTGAAAAAGGAGCAAGACATGTAGAAGAAACACATAAGATGACTTTTCTCATTTGCACAAATGGATGTTACTAAGGATAGGATGATATGATAATGACAAGCAGTCTTGCAAACTCAACTAAGTCGTGTACTTCAAAAGATGCTTCTTACTTACCATACTTACCCTTAAGATGATCATGCATCCCACAGAGTTTGCATGCAATCTTAATATTTTCCATTACTTGGTTCCTTGGTCCTTCTCCTCAGCTCCTTAGAATCGATTTCAACATGTCAACTTTTCCTGTGTTCACTAAGAGGTAGATCTTGGCAATTTCAGCAAACAATTACTGTTGTCGAAATGAGGCCCTGGGAGGCCCATCTATGCATTTTCTACATGCAAGACCGATAAGACAACTTGGGAAACACTGTGAATTTTTGAGGCTCAAAGCACTGCTACGAGACAGGGCTTCTCGGAGGATACCTTTGTGCAATTTCTGAGTGCAGTGCAGCTAGATTGCTCTGTGCATTTTTGGAGAGCAGTGTTGGCTTCCTGACTAATCTGTGCATTTTTTGAGAGGAGTGTTGGCTAGGGTCTCTACGGGATATGGGGTTTCAACATGCAAGGGAGGGTTGTGTCTTTATGCACTGCGGGGTTTTAGCAGGTAAGGGAGGAAGCTTGATGGTTGCAGAACAAAAGCGCACAGTTCAGGGAAGTTGGATGAGAATAGTTTTCTTTGGAAAATGGCTAAGCGTGAGATCGGTGAAAAATTTCTAAACATGATAGGACTTGACTATGATCGCACACAGACACTTAGTGACACAATGTATATCATCCATAATGCATAAGACATACTTTTCTAGATGCAACAACCTTCATGAAAAGAGTGCGTGAGATGAGTGTGAAACATGTTTATGTGATGATGACCACTCATATGCACACAATTCCCTTGAAGGAAGACAAAATTCCATTTGCATGAAAAACAACAAACCCTAAACGTGACCAAGGATGATCGATTGCAAGATCCAAAGTAGGCTCTGAAATTTGCATGCAAGCCAAAATTTTGGAGGGTGGTTGTAACCACTACTACATAACCTCTCTCAGCGTTATAAAAACCTTTGTTAACATTTCGGCCAAACCTTTGACTGTAAACACATAAAAAAAATCTTCATTCTTATACCGCCACTTGCCTTGTGCCACATGTCCACATTGCTTTGGTCCTATGATATCGGGTGTTTCCCTTATATGCATATTGGAAGAAAACTTGATATTTTCCTCTATAAAATGTCGATATCACACTATTGTGATTGCCAACGAGAGATCACCCTTTGTTCTCAACCCCACACCTTTGCTTCTTTGTGACTGTGGGCCAGACCCAACATCGGAGCCCCTCAATTAGAGTTTTTAAATCAGAGGTTCTTCTTTCAAGCAACAACATGCCTCAACATGCGATTGTCAATTAGCGATATGACGCCATTCTTTGCCATGTGATACCTGGTGAGTGGTGACACATGTCACCCTAATTTTCCCCCTTATGTCCCCTAAAACACCTAAACTAACTGCCATGAGTCCCTTATCGAAACCAATCTTACGCCACTACGTGTCCCACTAGAGGAGAGAGAAAGTGCTTATGCACCTCTGGTTTTGCGATGAAAATCATTTTTTAAGTTGTATTCAGCCCTCCCAATGCTTTAACACTATCAGCATATTATCATATCACAACTTTGCATTATCACAACTTTTAAAAGTTGTCAGCCCTGCGACATGTGAACAACGATTTCTGATTGTGCTATGTGATATGGAAGGACCCTCGTCGACTATTGATTCACTGATTTGTTGATATGGCTATTTGTCAATCGTCAATCGAAAATTTGCTCTGCAGTTTTTGATATGCCTAACCTTCTGATCGCTGATGTGCCCAAGACCTTTCAATGCCTCTCTCTTTAAAACTTCGATATCCAGGATCCGGGATTCATACTTAGCCCTTTTTCCTTTTTTTTTGGTTTTTAGGAGCAAACTTCAACTTTCTCTATCTTTTGATCCGGAGGTTAGTTTGAAGAACTCAATATACTATTGGAAAAATTCTTCTAAGCAGTTTACAATGGAAGGAACTTCAAAATGATCAACCAAGTTTCTTATGTAGAAAACCTACAAACTTTCATACTTGTCTTGACCACAAGACTTCAAGGACTAAACGATTCCTTTGACAAGTAAACCATTAGGCTATGACACCATTAGGGAAATTTTTAGGTCTAAAATAGGCCTCCTAAGGAAATTCTAAAATAATAGTGGAAATAATAAAATATGATTAGATTACATCATCAAAATTTATAGGGAAAGAAGAAAAAAACCCATTTTTTCAACTCGTATTTTCAACTTATCTCCCTAAGGTTTTACTCAAATTTTGACCGAGAGTACAAGTTGGATGAAAAATTTAATTCCTCATCCAAGGAGTACCAATTTTTTATACTTTCGATGGACCCTACTACACAAAAAATGAGAAATCCATGGAAAATGTGATTGCAATCACTTTTTTTCATGTATTTCTCATTTTTCGTGTAGCAAGGTCCATTGAAAGTATGCAACATGGGTACTCATTGGATAAGGAATTAAATTTTTCTTCCAAAGAGTACTCCCACTTGAAATTCGAGTAAAATATTAGGCAGATAATTTGAAAATATGAGTTGAAAAAGTAGTTTTATTATTTTATTAATTTTATCTTTTTACTTTTTTTACTCCAAAAATGGTGAATCATCCCCCATGGTTGACATCATCATCTTAAATCCTATTCGTTCTTTTAAAGTTTATTTTGGTTGTACATTTTTCTTAGGAGGCCCACTTTAGACTTCAAAATTCCCCTAATGCCTTAGTGTGATACATAGGCTAAATTGACCATCAAATTTTCAAAATGAATAATAGGAACGAGACACTTCAACCCTAAATAATATGAACCTAACACTGGCTCTAGTGGGGAGGGAATCCTCCCTTTGAGGTGCCAAGAAAAAAAGGTAGACTATTGGCCTAACCATTGGGAAATGGAGTCAAAACTAAAACCAACTAACAACAAACTAACTGACTAAATTTTGAATTAAGTAACTGATTGACCAACATATCTAAAATTTTTAAAGAAAATAAGAAATTTGGTAGCACATCACCAAAGCCTTATGGCCTTCTCCTTGGGCTTCAAAACATGATGATAATTGTCCACACCTATTGAAAGTATATACATTAGGTGATCTCTTTCCTCCAATTTAGCCAGTCCAGAAAATGGCTACTTGACTGAGTTCTACTCAAAGTTATCTTGAGAAGACAAATATGAAAGAGAGTAGAAACTCAAAATTCAACTGATCCTAAAAACCAACATTGGTAAAGAGCATAAGCTTCCATAAATCCTGCAAAAATCTAGCCATGGGATGACAAAAATCTTCTTTCAATGGTTCCAAGAGGCCAACAAAATAATCTTCAAAAACATAGTTGGCTAACTTCACCTTATGATTGGTAAGAGGACTTTGTTCTAGAGAAAAAGAAACACTTAGTTCATCAATCTCATCCTCTTCAATTGAGATAACCACCTTATCGACATCAATAATGTGCAGATTCGAGACAATGTTCTCTTGTTTAGCAGACTCTTCATTTTTGGAAACTAGAGGCAAATCTTCCTATGCAAGAGCCTCTAAAAAACCCCTTCTTTTTCATTGCCCTCCTCTTCTTGATCATTAACAATCTGTTGAATATACCCATTAGACTTAGGATAAAATATGAGATTCAACATCAAGAATAAATTATGCTTACTTTTCAACGAAAGAAGAAACATTTGTCTGCTAGAAAATTTCCTGAATATCTTCATCCTTATCATGGTCATAAAAAAAATCACAATCCTGCTACAAATTTTCCTGTGACCTTTATGATGAAACCACTGTTGGACAAGGCAATGATTTTAGCTACAAAATTAAGTCTCCATCACCTCTGTTTTCTAACTGACAACTAGCTAAAGGAGGAGAAATTTGACTGCAAAAACCGTCCAAATAATCACATATTGGATCATCGAAAAACTAAGAAGGCTACTACAATTTTCAATTGAAGGAGTCTTCAATGTACCAAGTAACATGCTCATCAACTATATAAGAAGGTTGTTGCCAAGTTAAGCTAGCTTCATCTTGCTTTTCTGCTTCCTTAGAAATCTTATAATTTTCTTTCAGCAATTCAAATGTAGCATAACATAAAGGTAGAGAGTTACCATCAACAAATTCATTGTTTTCTTCATGTTCTATGTCAAAACTATAAGACTGCTTTCCTAATTCAATAGTTTCATCATATTGTTCATTGTTGCTATAAGTGACACATGCATGATGACTTCTCTCCTTAAATTTATGAAATTGAACATCCTCTTGCTAACAACATGTGGCTGGTTTCTCTTCAGGACTGTCTTCGAATGAATAGATAAAACAACCAATTTCTAACTTATGATGGTCATAAATCAACAACCTCTCCTTTTTCTACCAAATTTGCTTGGAGAGGAGTTCTTCTTTGTTGCCCTCTAATAGATGTTTTGTTTTGCATAATGAATTTTTCCATCAAGATTTCCATGGTTTTCATCAATGCATCCATCATTGGTCTGACAATGGAGAAATCTCCTCCTTAACCACTTCCCTTCTTTCAGATTTCATTTTCGCTCTTTTGGTCAACATATTTTCTTCCACATCAATAACACTTTTTTACATATCTTGGAAAGTGGCAGGATTCCTCTCTCTGAGATGAGAATCAAGCTCGGGATCAAAACTATGTAGATAATGAAGCATAACCAATCTTGGGGGAGGCTTTACGTCAGTAGGTATGGAATCATAAACACTATTGAATTTGGTTGAGAAATCTTGGACTGTCTCACTAGGATGCCTCTTTAGATTCTAGTACTCAACCATAATCTAAAAAGTGTTCTTTTTAACCTTGCATATCTCAAGGAGACTATGTTAAAATAGTTGGAAATTAGGGATGCTTGCAGCTATCAAATTTCTATACCAGTTCCTAACTTCTCCTAAAAGAATTTGAGCAAACAAGCTCAATTTGACATATTCATGTTCCACTTCCTCAAGTTCAATGAACTCAATGATTTTGTCTACATGCTTCCTTGTTATGATCTTACTTGTACCATCAAATTGAGGTAGCCTCTAACTATAATTCTGTGGTAACTCATGAAAATGGGATGACAGATTTAATGGGGCATATTGGGTAGATTAAGCTATGAATGAGGTGTGGGATAAATTTGTACTTGTTGGGCTATGATTATTTTTTTTTATATTGTTCAGGACAACTAATACTAAAATGAGATGTAGTTGCAACCTCAGGGGAATGATAGACACTTATAGCAAGGGACTCATGGGAAGGTTTGTAGTCTACGTTCAAATTCAACAGATAGAAGAAAATCCTTTAGACATTTCCAAGAAATACCATGAAGCAAATGATAAAAGATAATACTATACCTTGAAGAAAATCCAAGTTTAAGTACCTAACTTTCACATACTATCCTTCCATCCTTATGCTTAAAAGGTTTGTTATTCTCTAAAACTGATTTGAATTGAGTCACCAAGTGGGTGGTTGATTTTCTGGATTTTTTGAAATTGGAGTCACTGGGTGAATGATTCAACCTTTCTGTGTCTAAAAATTGTCCACCATCAACAATCAAATCTAAAACTTTGATGATATTTCCCAGATAAGATAAAACCTTTCGTTCTTCGACAACAACACCAGAATATTAGCACTCTGTAAATCTCTTAAGGGTGAAGAAAGGGATACCAGAGGTAACCACAAACCACTTGTAGGATAATGTCAAGTCCCTTTAACCTTGGATAGGGCTCTCTCGCTCGATAAAATATCAACAAAAATTTGATAAGATGTGGATTTTATACTGGTTATTAAGATTAGAGATAGACGACATAATGTTTAATGAAAATTGGTGGGAGAAGGGGTCACTGAGGTATAAATTCATAGAACATCAGGGCATGTATGAGCCATCCAGATAATAGAGGCAAGGCAAGCACATATTCCAAGTCATTTATCGATTGTATTATAGTGAAGAATGAGGGAAACACAAAAATATTTAGTCAAATGCAACAGAGCATATAATTATGAATTCTGCTACATAACTAATAACCAAATATTTAGAAGAACCATGACAGATCAATCAAGAATTCTATCATGTATGAAATCTACAGTTATCCTAAGAATCTAAGGATGAATTGAAGACAATAGTTACAGAAATGGATATCAAATTTACATAAAGAAAATGAACAAAATTGAAACCACACACAAAAGGAATATTTAAAAACAGAGGCAAAATTTTGCACAAAGTTTTTTTATTGAAATATTTAAATGCACAGAGCCTCCTCCTACTCTCAACAATTCCCCATTTTCCATTATATTGTATACTTAGCCTTTAAATATCAATTCAAACAAGGTCCAGATACATCGAATTCATCAAATTAAGTGGATAAAAGGTGTGTTTTATTAGAACAAAAATATTCATGTCAAACTTAGGAACAACAACGAACTTAGAAAAATCTGTTTTATCCTCATATGTATATGGTCCACTAGAAAACCCCGAACTACCTACCATCATGCCACAAAATCCTACAGATGCCTTGGTACATTCCCTTTCACCCTTATCGGTTCACTTTTGTGCTTATCGAGTTCCTTCAGAATAGTCTAGACCATAAAACCATGGTAGAGTATAAAATCATGAATATGGAAAGGATTTTAAACTGTGACTATAAAATCATGACTATCGGGTGCATTTTAAGCCATAAAACCAGTGGGCGGTAACCATCGAATTATCTCGCAAGCGCTTATCCTGAAATATTCCCTTATAATTTTAAGATTTACGAGATTTCTACCCTCCAACATCCTTAGCTCCCAATGCTAATTTATTTATATACGTGACCAAAAGAGTTGTGATCGTAGGCTCATTTTTACGGGGCTAAACCATTTATCTAGGACGGGGGATGATTCTTTGAAAGATTGCATTACAAATATCCCCCATGTGTAACACATGGGAACATAGCATATGGGCCTGGGCCCCTTTGAAATATCGGAACTCAGAGATTGGCGATTTCATAATATTACACTTGGTTGCACCCCTCAAAACTTGCAATCTTCAATGAGTGACGTGGCCCAATTCATGTGGAGAGAAAATAAGGGAAGAGCCCATGCCAAGGATTTAACACATGAATACCTTTACTAACGTTTCTTTGGATTATAAGAACTTTTGTTAACTTTTCGGCCAAACCTTTGATTTTAAACACATAAAACATATATTCATTCTTATACTATTGTTGGCCTTGTGCTACCTGTCCACATTGCTTTGGGCCCATGATATCGGGTGTTTCCTTGAGAAGTATATAGGAAGAAAAAAATGATATATTCCTCTATAAAATGACGATATCACACTATTGTGATTGTCGACAAGTGATCTCCCTTGGTTCTCAGATCCATGGATATGATTCTTTATGACCGTGGGCTAGCCCCCACATCGGTGCCCCTCGATCAGAGTTTTAAAATCAGAGGTTCTTCTAAATTTTAGGAGTGACATGCCTCAACCTGTGATCATCGATTAACGATCTGACGTCATTCTTTTCCACATGGAACCCACTGAGTGGTGACATGTGTCACCATGATTTCCCCCCTTATGACCACTCAAAACAATGAAACTTCCCACCACATGTCCCTTATTGGAACAATTTTTATGCCACTACATGTCCCGTTAGAAGAGAGAGAAATGGCATGTCCACCTCTAATTTTCTAATGAAAATCCTTTGTTAAGATGTATTCAGACCTCCTAGTGCTTTAACATTGTTAACGTATTATCATATCGCAACTTCGAATTATCACAACTTTTAAAATTTGTCACCTGTATGAGATGTGAACACTGATTACTGATTGCGATATGCAATATGAAAAGGACCCTCACCGATTGTCGATTCGCTGATTTGTCGATATGGTTATTCGTTGATCACCGACCGTAAATCTACTCTAGAGCTTCTAATATACCTGACCTTTTGATCATCGATATCCAATATCAGTGATCATTGATCATTAATGTTCCCCATACCTTCTGATGCATCTCTTTTTAAAACTCTGATATCCAGGATCCGAGACTCATAATTAGCCCTTTTTCCTTTGTTTTTTTGGTTTTAGGAGCAAAATTCAACTTAATCTATCTTTTGATTTGGAGGTCATTTTGAAGAACTGGATATACTATTGGAAAACTACTTCTGAGCACTTTACAATGAAAAAACCTACAACATGATATGAACCAATTTTCTTATGTAAAAAAGCTCACAAAATTTCAAACTTGTCTTGGCCATAGGACTTCAAGGACTAAATAACTCCTTTGACAAGTAAACCTTTAGGCTATGACACCTTAGTGATACATAGGTTAAATTGACCATCAAATTCAAAAATGAATAATAGGAAGGACACACTTCAACCCTAAATTATATGAACCTGACACCATGCAAATTAATTTAAAAAAAAATATTCACCAAAACAAGTGTTAGTTATAAATATTGTAAATTGTAGATAAAGAAATCGATGGTAGAATTTACTTACAAGTACATGTCTTCATTACTTCTTCAAGAAACAAATAACACTTGAAAGGATCCCTCTTATTCAACAAAACCCTTTGCAAATTCCACACTGTAATGACAATCGAATCCTACTGGTCCATACGATATCTCATCCTCTGCCACAACCCCTCATTTTACTTCACATTGCCTCCGATCTGTGATGTGTCACTCCTCTGAATCCCATGCAAGCTAAAGCCTAAACCAAAACTAATCGATATGGCCTTCATGTCTAATACCCAACCAACACCCTTAACGACTTGGGACCTGTATTTACTAATTATGGCATTTATAGCGGACTTCAATTCCCCATGTTGTAATACACTTGCAAGGCACTTCCTACTTTAGCCTGGTTCAAAGGCTCCATTCCGCTCTCAAAAACCTTCATCGCCTCTGATCAAAATCGGTTCCCTGATTCCATTAACCAGGGGATCTTCTCATCGACAACCTCAATTCCCAGTAGATCCCCTTCCTTTCTCAGGGTTTGATCTCATTATACATTTGAGAAAATTTCATGAGGTCCAATTTGCTGCTAGCACCTTCAAAATCCATCAATTCTCTCAACTTTCTCACTTGTCTTATAACCCTAATAGTGGTCTGCAAAATGTCAATAGTCTCATGGAGGTGTGAAAGTTGTTGGGAATTTAACCTGATTTGTTTGTAGGGCTCTGCAATCTCATACCTAACTCTCTGCACTGACCCCTGCAGATAGCTAACCCGAGATTTAACTACATTCAAAACCCCCTTGGCATCCTTTAAGCTTTAGAGTTGTTGAATTAGCTTGTCATGGTGTGAATACGCTTAATTTCTTAGCTTCTTTTCAAACAATTGAATCCGTTCAACTGGCATATCTGCACATGAGACATCATATCCACTATTGAGGGCCTTGCTAGCAAATTTCATCGAGTTGAAATCATCAGAAAGAAATTTGGCGAAGATGGGATCGTTCATGAATTATTCTTCTAGGGGTCCATCATTAAAATCCCACCATGGATCGTTCAAAGTGGGCACTCAGGGGGTCTAAGAGGGTTTAAGTGAGGTGATGTGATTCAAGGGGGAGGACAATGTGTTATTTGCAGGTGATAGTATCCCACCTCCTATGTGAAATATATTTATGGACCTATTCATTTTCTTTGCTCTTTTATTCTAGAGAATCCACATTGTACAATTGTTACTATAAGAAATAATACATACATGGTGAATGGGAATGTGAATTCAAGGTGGTACCACGCAGATATAGAAGCCCGCAAGTCTAAAATGGAATGAAGAATGTTCTAGTGAAGATCTTGTGAGAATTTAGAAAACAGAAATGATGGAAGAGAAAGGGAACAAAATTCAAATTCCCTTAGTGTCACAAAGGCATGAATGTGTTCATGTTGATGTTTAATAGTGGTTAGGAATTCTTATTGAGAGACTCACGAAACTTTACCTTCCAAGTGTGTGACTAAATTACTTAGGCATTTCTTATATAGGAATTTTTAATATTAGCATAGATACTTTTTGAAAATGTCTCCATACAAGTAACTTTGATATTTTGTTAGAATATTTTAATATAAAATTTTGTTGAATCACCCAATTTTCCCAATGACTTGAAAAAATATTAATATCTTAAGTTAACAATAAAAAATAAAAAGTATATTTGTGAATAAGGTTGTTAGGTATTTGTATATTTAAGTAACATTTTTTAAAATCAATATGTTTGTCTCTATTCATGCATCCTTAACCACTATTATGGGGAAAGAGGGGTTAACGGTTGATTTTTATAAGTTTCTTGAATCTTATTAACTTTCTCCCTTTTATTTTTTTACAACATAGATGGGGCACTTAGTTGGAATTAAAATGTTGTGTGATTCAATGGAATAGATTGGATTGGTAATGGGATAACTTAAAGAGGCACATATATTATCTCACCATTTTCTCTTGCACTCTTTTCTCATTAAACAAAGTAGCTTTTATTTAAGTTCGAAGGACGAAAAAATCATGGTTTTAATTGCTATATTTTCATTCTCCACATATTTTAATCCAATGTAATCACAATCATATCTAGTAGAACAAACAGGCCTTGGAAAACCTAATAACATGTTTGAGTCAAAGAAATCATTTCAATTATCCATGGAGCTACAACAAAATTGTGCCAATTCATCCAATATTGGATCTTCAATGACAAAGAAAACTCAAGATTGTGGATAAGTCATATTTATGTTGTTTGTGTATTTTTGAGACGACTCTATGATGGGATGAATGGAATGCAAGCATATAATATAAATTTAGAAACAAAATGGTAAGCCTACTTAAGAAATTAGTTGCACTAGTTAAAGTGGAAATTACACATTAGTAAGAAGTCAAAATTTTTAAGGGGTAGAAAAAGTGATGTAGCATCTCCATCCCATGCATTTTCAACTATGGATGGGTAGATAATTATAGGCCATTAAAATTTGAACCCTTAAGGGACCATTTCATCATTATAACACATATGGTTTTCTCAAGGAGGTCTGTGATTCATTTAAATGAACACATAAGGTGTAGTAATAAAAATTCAATGGGATTAAACAACCATTCATTAACATTTCATAGCAACCAAGAATCTATGTTTAAATTAAACTTGACCACACATAACATGCATAATCCATGTAAATTTATTACAATAAATAATATTCAATGACATTTCATAAGCACTTATTTTTTAACTAAGAATGGTCGAAGCAAAGTAGTTTCATATGAGCAATTTTCCTCCTAGCCATAGGCATCCACTGTATATTCCATCCACAAGTTGGGTTGTGAGGTCACTAGGAAAAATCAGTGTAAGATATCAACTCCCACTCACTCAACACAACCCATTTCTCCCATGGAATGGCTAGTTTACTCATTACAAAACATTGCACAATAATCTAAGCCACAAATATCAATGGAACTCTCTTCCACTTCCAACACAACATAAGGAAGACCTTCCTCTATTTTTCTCAAAAATTCCTTAGGGTTTTTCTTCCCTTCCAATGCTCTTTAGTATAGGCAAAAAGATTCCAATTTGTTGAATGATTTCTAGGAATAACTTGGAAGACTAAAACATGTCTCTCAAACAACCAATGAACAATTATAATCGGTGGGTGAAAGCTTACTTAGTCTCCCAACCTTTGTGCTCATTTACGACCTCTCTATCTCTTCACCAAGGAAAGCTAATACCCCCTTTCATGGTGTTGTTTTTTATCATCTTCATATTTATTGCTAATTAGTAGTAGAAGAGAATGTAGAAAGCATTACAACCATAAGCCTTTTTTTATGCCTCAAATTCTCCTTGAAATTACTTACGAAAAAGGTTTTTTTAACCTATTGTGTTACTTTATTATCCATCCATATTTTAAATAGGGGTCACAAATTAGGTTGACAATAAGGTTGAAAAGTATTTAGTCCAAAAAAATGTATATAATATATGTCAAAACACCCATCAAATCTAGGTAAAAATTATTTATAAAAAGCATAATTTTAGATTCAAAAAAATATGTTGAAAATGGATACTACAAATGTGATTGAAAAATGATTTGATGTTCACCATTTATTACACAAATATTATTAATGAGGTAGAAGTTTATTTTGAAAGTTTAATATGAGGGGTTGAAACTTTTATTTAAAAAAATGCTCCTTCATTAGCTCAGAGATGATCCTAATCATAGTCAAAGATCAATTCCTAATCCTAAACTCACTTCCAACTCTTAAGATTTTCTTGTCAAGCCTAACAACTAGCCGAGTCTAAATCATAGGCTAAGTAGCTATATTCAACTTTGGATTGATACGCTCCACAATTATTATATATATGTTATGTTGTTATGATTTACATTTATATTAATGCTTTAATCTCTCTCCATTATTAATATCAAGTACAAAAATCTAATTTAATGCCATATCATATCCAAACGACAAATTATGGTTGTTGTTGGATTACATAGTGTTAAATGAATGTATATGGAATGTTACTTGATCACTACATCACAAAATGATAAATTCACTATGTAGAGCTCCCCACCTATCCAATGCCTTGGTAACACCCCCTAGGTGAGACCTTCCTTGCTTTAGGAATTGATAATGTCAATGCTATACTAGTACAATGTTTGTTGGACACTTAAGTGGACCCTAGTTTACCAATTAGAGCAAAGAATGGTTATGCTGTTAGGACCACAACATGATTGCAAGACCTTAGAAAAATGAAGAAACAACTAGATAAACCACAAGTGGGAGATTGTTTTAATGATACAACGAATTATTTTCTAGCAAGGAAGCCCCACTGCTTTGTTGGAGAATGGAAAAATTCAAGGATAAATTCATATATGAAGATATCTTTGAAATTTTATGGATAAACTTTTATAGCGAGTTTGTATGAATGGTTGCATATGCTTGATGAAGCCTGACATCACCATTGAGGAGACAAGAAGACAAGTAAGTTGAATCTTAAATCCAATAACTTTGGAGTATTACAATCACTTGATTAATTTAGTAATAGAATTTTGTGGGGAGGAGACAATGGAAGGATACATTCTATCTACTTTGTAGTATAATTGTACTAGTTGTACTGAAAATCTAAGGACCAAATTTAGAAGGGGTTTTGAGAGATATTGGTGAACATAAACCCTACAAGGATAAAAGTGTTGTTGGTGAAGGAAAATTTGTTTCCTACTAACCCACTCAGCATGGTGTTGTAGAACCTTGCATTAAGGAATGAGTTACAATAGGGTTGGAAAAGATGAGATCTTAAAGGACCAAATTACCAAGTAGGACACAAAAGCTAAAGATCAATTTGAACAATCTTTGAGGAAGTAGAGATAACAAACCAATGGTGGTTGAATTACATGTGAAAAAATCAAGAAAGGAATGAGGATTTGCAAAAGGAGATTAGTGAGGAAGGGAGTAGTGAAGTGAGGATAAGAGAGTTGGACAATTTGAATGGGAAAGGTGAGGTCGCCAACAAATAGTTTTGAAACAAAGGGTTGAAGATAAAACATAACTCAATGAGATATGATGAACACACTAGAGTGTGGTTACGAGAGATATGTGATTACAAATTGACATGTTGGTTGCAATGTAGAATGAGATTCTGGATGAGAAATAATCAAATGAACTAATGGGAAACCATTTCCTAAGGCCAACATATGTGTCCCAACTATTTAGGGAGGATGAGAACCTAGTAGTGGGCATGGCACTAGACAATAGAAGATTTGGCATTGTATCAGCTCCATCCCTTATGCTTCTTAAATAAAATTAGGTAACACTACACTAGCTTGTTAATAATAGTTCAAGTCCACCTACTAGTCAACTTACCCACAGGGATTTGAACCAGTGACCTATCACATGGAGTTCCTTAATATTCCACCCTTCATTGTCAATCCAAAGCCACATGGGCTTTAGAGGAAGTAATTTTAATAATAGTTCAAGCTTGAATATTATGAGTAGCACAATTGGGAGTTTTATTTATTTAGAGAAAAAATCAAGAGTTGCATGAGTTTTCATACCTATGTTGCTTTGAATTATAACATAGGAGCATTTAAGAGAAATTATATTAGAGTCATGTACTATTTAAAAAAATTAGTCATATGTAAATGCTTTGGAAAAAAAATAATGATCCACATACCTTGATATAAAACAAACCCTAAAAATGTCATTCTTAAAATAAATTTTGTAGTTACCTCATGTCATTCAAGTAGAATATCAAAATTACTTATGCCAGTAATGGTGTGATCGTCCTTTTCATTCTCTTAAAGGAACTATTTCTGGTCATGAACCCCATCAAGCATAAATTATCCTAACATATACCTTTGAGGTAATATAAAACACCCTATGACTATCCTCAAAAAAATTCTCACCCATAGATTTGGTGATGTAGGTGTAAGGCTCGTATCAAAGTGATATGAGCTTCTTATGGTAGTTTGTCAATTTATCCTTATGCAAGTCAAACCATAACTCACCACCAATGTTAGAAAATGTAAAAATAAATTTTCAATTTGATTTTTCTTTGGTCAAATTGGAAATATTCGAATCTCCACCTTAGCAGACAACTTAAATGCATTTAACTTGTGTGACATGGCTCTTGTCACTCATTTATCTCAGTAAATTCAAGTTGGAGGAGTTAGAGTTTAGTTAAGCATGTGTGATTTCTAATTTGTAGTAATCAAGATTAGTTATTTCAAGTTTTTTTTAGTTAAACTAGTTCTAACTGTTGGGGAACTTGTGGAAGGTCAGTTGTGCAGTGGTACTTCAATCAACCCAAAATATATATTGCATGCATATATTTTGAGTTCACTAATTTTGGTGGAGATTCCAAGGTAGTGTAACATTATTTGTAGACTAGTCTTGAGTGTGCAGTTATTGCATGCAGTCAGATGACCAACCTTGGGAACCGCACAAGCATTTTTGTAGGAAATTCCTAAATAATAGGGGCCTAATTTCCTCAAGAATTTCACAAGGGAATAGGGACTCAAGCAGAGGAAACGTTTGACTAAGTCTGGGTTAGAGATTCTCAGTGAACAAAGAGATAGGTTATTCACTTGTAGGTTGTGCTTAGTTGAGCAAAGAAACTGTAATACATCTCTATTCATCATATTAATGCAAGCAGACAAAGGGATTTTTAGTGGTTTTCTCTCCCCTAAAAAAATATTGTGTGCATGTGTGTTATTTCTTATTGCATGTTTATTATTGATGTTATAAATTGTGAATTGAATTCCTCAAAGGAATAGAGCAGGTTTGTGTCTTGTGATTTTGATTAAAATTTCATGAGCAGTATCAAATAAAAAGCATAATTTCTACATGGTATTAGAGAAGGATTCACATTAGAACAATAATTTTGAAGTTGTTTCTCAGGAGGATGGAATTTGTAGTTCATTGTAGCAGGATCTCTTCAGATTTGGGAAGATGACCTTCAACGATATGAGACTTGAGTATGCCTTAGAAGGTAGCTCTAATTTCATTGCATGGAAGGATCACATGGAGGTGGTATTGGATGACAATGGCTAGGTGTGTGACTAGTAGAGTAGGATAAAGAAATGCATCCTAACACAACCCAAAAATGGACCACACACATAAATGTCATCAATACAGGTGAACATAATGCACAAGACTCATAATCAATAGTAACAACTTAAAAAATAGGAAAGCAATACCCATTTCTAAGTGCAACAATTAAAACGACACATTACAACACTTAGAATAAAAGTTATGACAAAAGTGTTAACTGAGACCAAAAGTTTTGCTAAGTTGTAGGAATGCGTCTTACACATATTCTAATGATATATAGGAATTTTTAATTTAGAAGGGTAAGTCAAAACTAACTTTGGTGGTATGCATAGGTGCGACACACGTAGGAGTGAAAACACAAAAGCGACACCTGCGATAGGACGAAATCATGAAGACGACACTTGCAAAACGAAAATGACCATGAAAGTGACACATGTCATAGCGAATATAACATGAAAAAAACTTTTATTAAAGTGAAATCAAGAAAAAGAAGTAGCCACAGATGTGAAAGCGACACTTGTAAAAGTGAAAGTGCACAAAAGAGGCAGTTAAGAAAACTCACTAAAATATCATTACAATCACAACCAAAGTGAGGGGGATTGTCAACAAAAGGTGAAAACTGACTATTTTCATGAGTTGAACATTGCACAAACACTATCTTGATGGATGATGCTTTGTCTGTTTGATCTTGCATAAAAGAAAGTGTTTTTCGAGTTCAATCAAGATCGTGCATGTGTGATCAAGTGACTTTCCAATTTAAAACTAGGAAGAAGACTTAAACTCTTTACAAAACATCAAAAGACCATGGAGTAACCATAAGACGAGAGATTGTAAGATCCTCGATAAGATCCAAAATTCAAGTGTAAGAAAAATTTTGGAGAGTGTTGATCACAGCATCAACAAGATGATATTTTTCTTGGGGATTGAAAATTCTAGTGCATAGACTACAATAGATCCTACTTGTTGAAAATTAATACAAACATTGGTTTGAAATTGAGATGAAAACTAGTTGTTCTATTGGGACTCTTTTTGCCAAAGTGTATGAAAATTTGATATCTTGATTAATAAGTTGAATAAGAGTTATGTTTAGGATTACTGCTTCAGATACATATCTCTTTGGAAATAATAACCATACTAATCAAAAACCTCACTTATTGCATGATAAAAATGACTCTTCTGAGGTATTCCATGTAGTGTTCTCATGGATTTATTTGAAGAATTGAGTTGATTAGGAGGTAAATCAAAACTTACAAGGAAACAGAGAATATAGATATAATGGAATGCCCATAATTTGGTTTTGTTGTAGTAGTTCAATGACCAAGTCTCAAGAGAAATAGATTTTTAGGTTAATTATAGAGTTAGAATATTTTTCTTGTAGTAGAGTTGAACTAGTTATTTAAAATCAAAAGAGGAGTAGTTCAATAAAGGAGCTCATGAAAGCTTGGTTAAGGATATTGTGACATGGATAAATAATTTTGAGGTGGAAGAGGATTACATGTCTTTTATTTCTCCGTCCATGGAAGTGTAAGCACCAATTATTTTGGGTGACCTAGAATGGATTGACTTGTATTGAATAACTAAGGGAATAAGGTGTCATGGGAGAAGCACATGCTGTAAACAGGGGAAAATAGAATTTGAAACAAAATGAAATAATTAAGAAATGGTTGATGAATAGAATGAAGGATATTAATCATGATACTATTGTAATTAACACAAGTATGAGTGAGGATGGAAACATAGAGGTGTGAGTAAAAGGGTTCAAAAGGTTTCAAAGGTTTTAAGAGAATACCAAACAATTATTTCGAGAAGGGGATTTAATATTGTAAATAACCCAGAGAGAAGAATAGGCAGGGACAATATGTCCACAAAGGTGGAAGAGAAAAGGAAAGTGATGGCACAAGGAGATGAGCATGTTCTGTTAGATGGATCATGATTGTCCAAAAGCAAGCCTCAATTTGTAAGGCATTTATTATTCTATGGAGAGAGACATCATCACAAAGGAAAGAAGAAGAAACACTTGGTAATGTGTTCTAATTATTTGAGCTAGAGGAAGGTCAATTTGTAGACGTGCTACACTCTAAGGAAAGTAGATCCAATCCAAACCAATCCCCTTGTGAATCTCAAAAGCCTAGAGGTAGTCCAAACTTTTTCTTCTACTTTTGACTTGAAAGGAAATTATTTTCTTTGTAGTTTGGGGTATAGTAGTAGTGAAAAACAAAATGAACGTGGAAATATGTTATGTTTGAATTTTAGTTCAAGTGGAGGAGTAGGCCTAATTATTCAAACAGGTCCATAACATTTTATCTTAGATAACAATTCAACCAATTACATGGTTATAGTAGTTCCAAGATCTTTACGAAGTGTGATGGTTATGAAAAACAAAATTGTATTGCTAGAACCTAAGTCAATAAAGTTCCTAACCAAAATGTGGTGGAAGCTTCTATAATGGTGGATTAAGTTCATATAGATTGATCCCTAAGGTGCAGCTAGGGCCTTAGACGAATTAAAGGTTTGATTTATAGCTAAGTTATAGACTCAATATATGTTGAACTACAAATTTTGACTAAGATAAAGGAGGCTAAGAAAATTCTTGGAGAAATCTCTTGCGATTATGATGAAAATTACAAAACTTGATCAAAAAAATTTCCTATACTATCCATGAAACTCAACAAAAATAATGATTCATTTAAAGAATGTTGTTCTTTAATAGTGTATCATTAATGAAATATTTTGCTATCTTTTAGGTGTTTTCCCTAAGCTAACCATTCTCTTCCTTATTTTCTCACCCCCACCCTGCTCTCCATCTTATATTAATATATTTTATTTCCTTCATTCTTGTCTTTGAATTTTTCATCCTGATGATGAATCTGGTTAATAGATTCAAAACATAAACCTAAAAATGTCTACTATGGAGTCTATTGTTAAAAGTTCATTTTTCGAATTGATAGTTAATAATTGATATACATATTGTTAATTTTAGGGTGATTGGTCATTGATTCTGAGTAATTTGGTTTTAGATATGCCTTGAATGTTTAACAAAATCAACATATATAGAAAATGCATGGTGAAAACATGGGATTAGAATGTTTAGGGGTTGCAACATTCCAACGAAAGGAAATCACATCAAGAATTAATCACCAAAGCATCATGGCATGTAGTCATCTAAGAAAAGAGTTTTTGATACCAATGATGTGTTTTGGAAATGATGGAAATAATATTTGGGTAGAACATGAAGAAAAGGTGCAACATTGGGGATCATAGCCTTGCATTCACAATTTGATCATAAAACAAATATTATATAGAGGATGTGTCCAACCTAAGAAGAAAGGGATCAATTAGAGAATTTTTGTTTATGAGGTTTATGAATAGGTTCATCATATTCAATCTTCATTAATAGGGTCTTTTTCAAAAATAGTAGATGTTAAATTATTTTAATTGTTTCACATAAATATAAAAATCATTGAAGAGCCTTTCATAGAGAAACACAGTGATGTTTTAGTGTTTCATTACCCTCATTGTATTGGTTAACGATTATGATTCAAGTTTTTGTGAAAAGACTTTATTTTTATTATTAGGTAAAATCCATTTTTGTAATATTGTGTGCATAATGGCGTCTAGAAAGAAAAAACGGAAGTGGAAGTGTAGAACCAAACATATATTAGAGGCCATATATAACAAGTTTAATTGAGCATCTATTATAATGTATTGAGATATTAAGGTCACACAAGAACTTTACACTTGTGGCTCATTTATGCAACTCTACTAGATGTATAAAGTGACCACTCCTCTTATTAAACCCAAAATTGTGTTGGAGGAACCCACGCCTAAAGGAGAAAGGAATCATGGTGATATGGTTTGATGATTACACATTCACTAAACATCAAACAAGGTATACATATTCCCTTCCCCATATAAGATGGAGCAATTGATATGTCATACAGATGCATGCTACATAAATCTACTCCAAATTAGGGAGGCTTGATTGTTTTTTTATGTCTCTAACATACAATGGATATATAATATTCTCACTCCCACTTAGAAATTAATATTAGAGTGGTTGGAAGTAGAGAAACCAATTACCCCTAAAACACTAGTGAAGTGATGGGATATCACCAAATCATTCGAGGAACTTAACTAAGGGTGTTACTCCGCTTAGAGTTTCAAGTTGTTAGTTAGCAAGATTCCATGATCCTAATGAGCACATCATATAGAGAAGAAGACGTAATACATTTCTACAAGAATTGTATCCTTTTGCTCTAGGGATTTATGAAAACAAAACCATCTTCAATGAGGTGGAAATCATCTCCAACAACTTGGTCCATGCAATAGATAAGTTTAAGAATCATTTCCTTGGTTACTGTTTCAAATTATTTATGGCATCCTAATCATTGGATTGTTAAGTATGTTCTTTTAACCCATTCAATAACATGTCCTTTGGGTTGGATCTAGAATGTACCTTGCAAGAAATGTATTTTGCAAAAATATTTAGAACATGATGCATATTCACTACTATCCTACGATTTGTAATGACTTTATTTCCCCACTCTACAACCTATGTTTGAGGAGTGACAAATAACCACATACATCCATAGGGAAGATTAGGTTTAACACCATCATAATGTTGGCTTGAGGGGGCTTGGACCCAGGTTTAGAGTTAGTTGCGGTAACCAACAAAACCCTACACTACGAGCCCTTTCGGAAAAAACCCAAGTAGCACAGGTTGCAGCCTCACTCGAGGCAGTATTGGGTGATGCTAGAACCAAGATTCTACACCCACAAGGCTATGTGATATGTGGTGAAGCTATTTCTTTAATTATAAGCTTAATCTTACCTTCGCGAACCCTTATTCATGAAATTTCTAAACTTACAATTATTTTCATTTAATAGAGCTATAAACTTCGTGTAAACATCTAACCATGCATAAAATAACATATAAAAGTAGATCTATATCTTCGCGGAGTAACTAAGACAAAATACAGATAAATGTCATTCGATTGCGCATAACTACGTAAAATACAGAAGTATATAAAAGAAGACACAAAATTTCTTCAAATATCATTTATTACTTCAAATATTTCTTATACAAACTTTCTAGACCTTGTGAACACAATTGCAGAGGCCCGTGCACTCAGTTATAGACTTACCAAGGTCTTCGTGCACTTAGTTGGAGGAGCCTTCCCCTTCACCAAAAACAAAGAAATATAGTATAGACTTAGAACATATCAAGACCCCATTTTGTTCATTTATATCCTTAGACATTCTAAGAGAGCCTTTTATATACTCTTTTCCATTACAATACCATGGGATGATCTCAAAACAATACAAAAACTAAGGGGTGTTGACCTTTCTAAGCCCCTTGACGCCTAGTGACCTACGCTACTTGTGCTCCACTCCTCAAAATGCGAAGACTTACAATATTTTAACAAAACTTGACCCAAGGGACCCTGTCCCAACACATACCACCCCATGTGGTTCCAATGCATGAGAATAATGAAGAGGTAATTGTGGTCGCAGGTGGAGGTAGAGTGACATATGAGCCATTATTCCTACCTTTGTTCATGAGATGACATCATACTCCCAATAAAATTTATGATTGATACAACCACACTTTTACTCTAATTTTTGTAAATTTTGAGGAGCGAGAGTTATTCAATATCCTTTCGCCTATTCTTGATTTGATTATTGCAAAGTCTTAATCGATAGTAGAGTATAGAGTGTTTTGTCTAGTCTTAGAGTTTATAGGTAATCCTTTTATGGGAGGTAAAATAGAACGAAAAGGAGAATCATTGACTTGGAAAGTGGAAACAAGAAGGAAATTCCAAGAAAGAAAATCATACTAGAGTAATACTCAAAGTTGTGGAAGCTTCTAGTCTGCACAAAAGGAATATCTCACCATTTTTCAAGTGGGACGTGAAAAAAATTGAAGACAAAATTCAATAACATAAATAAGGGATGCATGACTTCTATATTGATGACAAGACATTAGCATGAGTCATAGGTGGAGGAAGTATCCAAATACATGATACATTTTGAAGTTATTTTATAACATAAATAATTATTTTAAAATTTATTTCACTAGTTTAAATTAAAAAACAATTAAGTGCAAAATGTATATGTAAAAAATAAATATTACTGATTTTTAAAGATAAACATCACAACACAATTTGCATATTATTTTATAGTTTCAAGTTAAATATAAGTGAATTTGTAGGATCTATAATTATATTCACTTTATAATCATCAAATATTTTAATAAATTTATTATTGTAATTAACATAATTAAAAATCTATTATTTCCTACTTTCGAAAAACATAATAATTTTTTTTTATAATCCTTATCACATCGATTTTTTTTTTTAAAGGATATAATTACATAATTTTACATATTATTCAATAACTTGAAATTAAGAAAAAATTGTAAGTTCGATTTATTAAAAAAAACCGTAAATCATACAAAACTAATATACCTTTTTCTTTAACTTTAATATTTTTGTATTGTTATTCATATTATAATAATATTATTCATAGATTTGATTTATCCAAAAATTACAAGGTTGCATTTTTATTTATTTTGATTTCATATGTACAATATATATGTATAGATATTAACTTATAATTAATTTGAAATTGTAATATTAAATAAAATGAGATGAATATATAATTTAAAAATAAATTTATGAAAATATACAAATATAATATTTATTGAAAAGTGTGTAAAGACATGAAGATTGCGTAGGGATATCCATTCTTTCTTTCAAAAAATATGAAATGGAAATAATAATATTTTGAGGAGTTGAGAGTCGGAGATGAATCCACAACATGCATTTTTAATCTACGTTTCAGGTCACAATCAGGACCCATCTTCAAGATAATGAGAAAATTGAGAGAAGGAAGGAGTAAATAAATATAAAAATAAATAAAAGAAACCAAGGGAAAAGAAAGGAGGAAGTAAGTCGACCAATGAAATAGTAAAACAATCAATATAAAATAAAACAAAATAAAATATGAAAGTAAAATAAAACAAATAAAAATAAAATAAAGTAAAATCTTAAAGTAATAAAACTAAAAAAAAAAGAAATAATAAGATATAAGAATAATTGAACAGATAAAAATAAATCAATATAAAATGAAACAAAATAAAATACTAGAGTAAAATAAAAAAATAATGCTAAAATAAAATAATATCAAATAATAAAAATAATAAAAATAAAATAAAATAAAATCATAGAGTAATAAAACTAAAAATGAAAGGAATAATAAGATATAAGATAATAGAACAGATAAAAATAATAGAATATAAAAACTAATAAAATACTACTATAATAAGAAAATAATAAATCAAAATAAGGATAAAATAAAATAAATAATAAGAATATTAAAATAAAAAGAAAAAAGAAAAAAAATAAGCACACAAAAAATAAATAAGAAGTAATTAAAAATATGAGGAATCAGAGAAAATTAAAGGATAGGAACATACAAGGGAAGAAGATAGGTGAATAAGATGGAGAAGCAAAAAAAATGCAATAAAATGAAATAAATGAAAGAAGATGGAGCAAGGGGAGGAGCACAGGATGAAAAACTAAGGTTACAGGCTGTTACAGAGGTTGTTCTCCATGGAAGGACGCAAAGGAGGGAGCTCCACTCCCTCCTACAAGAAGGTTGTGGCTAGTAGGGGAAAAAAACCAATGGAAAATGTTAGAGAGCCTTCACAAGGAAGGAAAGGAAACAGAGAAGAGGAACAAGATGGAACTAAGTCAAGGGAGCATAATGGCACAAAGGAAAATGAGGAAGAAGACAAGGAGCAAGGAACAAAAGACAAAGCACACATGGGACCATGTAAACCCAAAGCGACGGTTACCCCCAGAGTCATTTTAAATGATCCTGTGTTGCAGGCACATAGGGACCACATGCAGACATATGCAATCATTTGTAAATTCATGGGTTTATGACCCACTGAAAAAGCCTTACAAACGTGGATTAAATACCACTGGAAACCAAAAGGCAACATTGACCTACATCTTGGGTCTAAGGGTTTCTTCACTCTGGTATTTGCAAATATTGAAGATAAGGACAGAGTGTTTGAAGGAGGGCCTCACTTTTATGCTATAGTGGGCCTCTATATGTGACTATGGATTATGAACTTTGTTCCGGAACGTGAAAAGTTTTCATCGGTCCCAGTTTGGGTAAGACTCTACCCCCTACCTCTTGATTACTCGCAAACAAAATCCTTATTCACCATAGGAAATAAGTTAGGATTTTTTGTCAAAGCTTCTGAGGCCATTAGAAGGGGAAAGTATACTTCCTTTGCTAGAATATGTGTGGAGATGGATCTCTCTGGAGCTTTGCTGGATGAGGTTATCTTGGAGGTATTTAATGAAGAATGGGTACAAATAGTATATTATGAATACATTCCATTTAGGTGTCACAAATGCCATGAGCATGGGCATCTGTTCAGAGACTACACTCTTAGTAAAATAGAGAATAAAAGAAAAACTGACAGAAGGAAGGATTCCAAAAGCTTCCACAAGGTGGCTCATAAAGGAAAAGGAGGCAAAAGAGGGCCAAAGACACATAAATCAGAAGGGCAACAAGCTAGCCAGAACAGGTTCCAAGTCCTCAAAGAGAACAAAGGTATAACAGAAACAGATCAGGCAAAGGGAGGAATTTCAGTGGAGGAGGGGAAAGAAGAAAATAGTGAACAAATACAAGATGATAAGAAATAGAAGGAAACTATGATGAGTGATGCAGAACTAGAGATGGACCATGAAATGACCCAGAGTGAGATGGAAATGGAGGACCATGAACTACGGGAAATTCTTAAGAAAGAGAACCTAGATTTGGAAGGTTTCTTGAATAAAGGAACCAGAGAAGGGATAGACTCGTTACCTCCAGAGGAGTTCAATAGAGTTTAGTAGTTTTTTACATGTAAAACCCAAAACAAAGGGGTGGAAAGACAAAGAAACAATGATAGGCAGGGCAATGAAGGAGTGAAAACGATGAAAACCATAGCAGGGCTAGCACCTAGAAACCCAGGAAAGAAAAGAGGCAGAAAAAAGAAAAATGATCTATTGATGGAATGTGCAAAGCTAATGATAGATTTAGGTAAGATGAAAGACCTATCCAGTTACTCCTTTACCAATATTTAATTATGAAGTTCACTTCTTGGAATATCAGGGGTCTAGGTAGTAAAAGAAAACAAATATTACTGAGTAGTAGAATGAAACAAGTTGCTCCGGATATGATCTTCATCCAGGAAACCAAGTGTTCCATTCAGAAAATAAAAGATATCCATAGTATATGGCTCAATAGGTTTGAGTTTCTGGAAGTCAAAGCAGAGAATACAGCAGGAGGTATACTCACTCTTTGGAACCCACAAAAAATTAGCATAATAAATGCTGAGGCATCTAGGGATTATTTATCTGTGGTCATTCAACCTGTGGGAGACAAGGAAACCTACCTAGTTATGAATGTGTATGGCCCTCAAAGAATGGATGATAAACTTAGATTTCTAAATTCACTGGAGAATCTCAGAGACAGATATGTAGGAATACCCTGGATCTTGGGGGGTGATTTCAACTTGATCAAATCACTTTCGGAGAAAAAAGGGGGAACCAGAGTTCTAGGCAAAGACTCTTCGGCATTTCAAACCTTTATTGATAAGATGAAGCTAGTGGACATTGTAATGAGTAATGGTATCTTTACTTAGAACAATAAAAGAGGAGGAGAGTCTCAGGTGGCCTCAAAATTAGACAGATTCATAATCTCAGAGGACCTTATGCTCAATGACAAGGAAATGGTAGCAAGAGTTCTCCCCTTTGGAGGCTCAGATCACTGGCCAGTTCAACTGGAGGTTCAGGGCATTGGTACCCCCATGAACAGACATTTTCTATTTGAGAACATCTGACTTTCCCACCCATATTTCATCAGCAATGCAGCTAAATGGTGGTCAGAAGATTTAAACATTTAGGGCACTAGAATGTTCCTTCTTTAGAAAATACTAAAACACATCAAACTCCAGCTTAAAGATTGGAACAAGAATGTATATGGCAATCTTTTTTAGGAGAAAAAATCAATTGAATGTAAAAAGCAGGAACTCAACCAAGCCCTTATCACGGAGGGCTTTGATAAAGTCAGAAGTGATCAAGTCACCAAATATCATCAAAACTGGGAGAATTTATGTAAACAAGAGGAAATATTTTGGAGACAAAAATCTAGAGTTCAGTGGCTAAAAGAAGGAGAACGTAATACTAAATTTTTCAAAAAATACACCATGGTGAATAGAGCTCATAATAGGATTTCTTTGATCAAGGACAGAGGAGGAAATCTTCTCAATTCTCATGAAGAAATAGAAGCAGTTCTAGTTCAACACTTTCGAAGTATAACACAGGAAACTTGTTATGATAGAGAGCACTCCATCAGGGACTTCACTAAACATATACCCAAGCTGGTATCTAGAGAGGATAATTTCAACCTTTACAGGCCAATGACTGAAGAGGAGGTCAGTGGGGTACTCAAAGAAATGCAGAATGGTAAGGCGCTAGGCCCGGATCGTTTCAATGTTGATTTCTTCAAAGCTTGCTAGAATATTGTCAAACAGGATATTCTGAATGTAGTAGAAGACTCCAGAATGAACATAACCATTTTGAAGGCTACGAATACCTCTTTTATAGCCCTGATCCCTAAATAGAAGTTGGCTCAAACCCCTGATAGGTTCAGACCAATAGCTTTGTGCAATCTGGTTTACAAGATAATATCAAAAGTTGTAGCCAATAGACTCAAACCCATCCTTCCTACCCTTGTTTCTCTAGAAAAATCTGGATATGTGGAAGGAAGGAAAATTCTTAATAACATCATTCAAGCACATGAAGTGGTGCACTCTCTAACTAGCAAGAGAAAGGATGGAATGATCATGCAATTGGACATAGCCAAAGCTTATGAAAAGCTGAATTGGACCTATATTAGGAAAGTTCTTATTGCTTTCACATTTGATCACAATTGGGTGAGATGGAGCCTAGCTCTGGTTACTTCTTCCAGCTTTTCTATTCTAGTTAATGGTTCTCCCTCAGAAGCTTTTATTCCTTCTAGAGGCCTTAGGCAGGGTGACCCACTCTCTCCCTTTCTCTTCATCCTCTTGATGGAAGGACTAGGTCAGTCTATCAACCATGCAAAAGAACTTGGCAAAATCAAAGGTCTCCAACTCTCTGATAATGGACAAGCCTTAACTCATCAACAATTTTTTGATGATACCATGCTACAAGGAATCCCCACAGTCAAAGAAGCTCTTGCGTAGAAACAAATCCTCAGTGATTTTGCCATGGCTTCAGGTATGGAAGTTAATCTCTCCAAATTTAAGATTTTTTTCTTCAATACTAATATTGTTATTCAGAGGAACATATCTAGAATTCTAGGCTTTCAAAGAGATTCTCTCCCTTCAAAATATCTGGGAGTTCCTCTAATTGCTAAACCATTACACAAGAGCATCTAGGAGTAGGTGATTAATAAATTGCACAATAAAACTAAAATGGAGCGCGAGATCCTTAAACTTGGCTGGTAGGTTGGTTCTCACAAAGGTTGTACTTCAATCAATCCCTGTCTTTATGCTTTCAACTCTCCTAGCTCCTAAAGGAGTCCTGCATCAATTAAGAAACATATAAAGAGACTTTCTTTGGGGTAAGGGGGAAGAAAGGAAGAAATGGGCCTTAGTAGCCTAGGAAAAAAATCTGCAAACCCAAACTTGGCTGGTAGGTTGGTGCTCACAAAGGTTGTACTTCAATCAATCCCAGTATTTATGCTTTCAACTCTTCCAGCTCCTACAGGAGTCCTACATCAATTAAGAAACATACAAAGAGACTTTCTTTGGGGTAAGGGGGAAGAAAGGAAGAAATGGGCCTTAGTAGCCTGGGAAAAAAATCTGCAAACCCAAAAATCATAGGGGTCTGTGATTGGAGGATCTTGACATTCTTAGCAAGGTTTTAGGGGCAAAAGTATGGTGGCGCTGGATAAAAGAACTAGAGGCTCAATGGGCTATTATTTGGAAAGAAAAATATGTTAGATCATGGCAAGATAATGACCACATAAGGATGGATGCTAATATAAAGGGATCACACATGGAATAAAGCCTGCGAAAATAGGGGCTTAGTTCAAGATAATAGCTTCTGGGAAATTTGAGAGGCAGACTTAGCTTTAATATTCTAGGAGGACAGATGGCAACAAGAACCTATTCTATTAAAATAGGATTTGGAGGACCTCAAATCAGAGGCAGATACTAAGGGGCTTTCCAAGGTTAAGGATTTTTGGGATCAAAACAACAGTATAGGGAAATGGAGAAATTGGAGGAAAGTTGATTTTAGAGATGACAGCCCCATGAAAGCTAAAGCTAAGACACTTATGAAAGTGTTAGAACAAAGGAAAATTCTAGTATCAGTGGGGCATGACTAGCTGAGATGGGGCAACAACAATGAGGGTACCTTTAATCTCAAGGAAGAAAAACTCATACTCCTTGAACTAGATTCCTATGCTCCGGATAGGATTTGGAAAAATCTATGGAGGCCTCAAGGTTGGATGAAAATTAAACTCTTCATGTGGCTGGTTATGCATGGGAAAATTCTGAACTGGGATAACATTCAGAAGAGGGGTGTCCTGGGGCCTTCCAGATGCCAACTCTATGAAGCTCAAGAGGAAACAATGGAGCACCTTCTCAACAACTGCATTTTCACTTCTAGGTTATGGGATTCTTTTGCCTCCATCTTCCAACAGTCTGACAGGGACAATGGGAGTATTATCAATACCCTTATCAACTGGAGAAGAAACTTTTCAGATAATGAAGTTCTTATTTCAGCTTGGGCCCTCACACCAAGCTTCATTATTTGGAATGTCTGGAAATAAAGGAACAACATAATATTCAAGAATGTTAAGAAACCTTCCCATTGCCTTTATGAGCTGATCCTTAAACAGCTTAAGGAGATGGTTGGCACTATAGTTCGAAATCTCCCTACGAATCCACCTTCAGCAACAGATTTGAGGATTCTCTGTCAGCTAGAGATGCAGGGACTTATTCCTCGGGGCTTGGATAGGAAAGTTTCAATTTTGGATCTTGAGCTACATTTCTCGCATCCTCCCCCTGTGTTTTCTGAAATTCAACATTGATGATGCTTCAAAAGGTAATCTGGGCATGACCAGCCATGGAGGGGTGTTAAGGGATGAAAATGGAAGTATTCTGTTCATATTCCATTGCAATTTAGGAAGATCCACCAACAACATGGCGGAAGTAATGGCTATGGAGAAATGTCTAGAGTTCCTGGTTCAAGATAACCACCAAAATGTGATCATTGAAGATGATTCAGAGTTAATCAATAACTCGATCAAGAGAATTAGCTGGGGTACGAAGCCGGAGAAAGCCTCAAGAAACTGGAGGCTGATCTATGTCTTTCAATGAATTCACAGTCACCTCTAGAGCCTAAGAACAGTCAGTTTCATACATGTGCGAAGAATGGCCAATAAACTGGTAGATTTTCTGGCCAATCAAGGAGTGATCTACATAGATAATAAGGTGGCAACGAACTAGCATGAGCCACCTCATAATAGATTAAAAGTGAAGTGTCAAGACCAAGAAGATGAAGATAAGACAGTGTTTCTAAAAAGAGCCTTGGAGGCGGGGTACAAATGACTAGTAGTTTTTTGTTTATTGTTATGCTCACAATCGGGTCTTTTGAGGGTTGTTTAGTAGTTTGCTCACAGTTGGGTTAACCTTCACTTCCCAGGTTAAATTTTTCACCACAGTTTCCAGTCACAAACAGTGCGGGCGATTTGGTTTTTGGGATAACAAGCAAGATGGCAGTTGCTTCAAGTCACATCGGTTCAAGAAGGGTAGACGCAGCGAACAGTGGGGAGCTGGGAACTCTCGGAGATCGTGAAGCCAGGGGTTTCTCCTCTTTGTTCAATTTACCGTGGACTGAGCAGTTTCTCATTGATCACAACCCTAGTAAGCGGGAAGTGGTTTTTCCATATCGAGAGTGATTCCATTCAGTGTGCTCCACGTGGTGGTGGGGTCAAGAGGAATACTGCCCTTATCACACGCTATTGTTCGTGAATGTATGCGGGTGCGATTTGATCCTCAACCATCAGATCTTGCAAGGCAGATCCACGAATGAGATTGATCGAGCATGTTGGTGGGTCCCTATGGTAAACGTTGTCCTTCTCAGCATAACGATATTTGCCATAGCCTTTGGATCGAGCGGGGAGATTCGACGGCTGAGATTAAAGCGGCAAGTTAGGAAATTGGTGGGAAGCAATTTGCTCTTAGCGGGAAGAGTCTTATCACTCACTCCACTGATTCCCGGGTTAGGGAGTTGTGCAGATTTGAAAACATTTTAGTTTAGCACTTTAGTTCCTCTTTGGGTCTGATTCTAGGTTCTTGTATTCTTCTTTAGAGAGTTGTAAGGTTTGGTTGTAGGGGCGGGGCTTTTGCCTTGGGCTTGGTTATAGGTCTTGATGGGTTCTCTCCTTGGTCCACGACCCATCGAGAATGTTGTATTTTATGTACTTTATTTGATTATTAATGAAAAAGAAGGTCTAACTCTTGCATTAGAAAAAAAGAAAGAAGATGGAGCAAGAAATGAGAGAGAACAGGAATAAAGAGAAGAGAAGAGGTGAGAGGAGGTGGAATGAAAGGATGAGGGGAGCTCCTATGCATGAGTGAGATGTTGAGAATACTTTGAGCATGTGTGTGCAAAAGAGAGGGATGAAAGTTGCTGAGTGCTAATTGTGTGAAGGTCAAGAGCTAAAAGTGTGTTGTTATACTGTGATCAAAGTGGGAAGATGACAAAGTGATGTGTGATTTTTGCATGAATGAAGGAAACAAATGAGAACATATGGCTGAATTAGTGAATGAAAAGTTGACGCAAGGTAGAGTGGCTTCCAATTACAGAAAGAAGTGAATTCATTATTGAGTGTGGGTTGGATCTTGCAAAACATGGAGCTGATGCTTCCATCTTAGTGGATGTCTGAGTAGATCTTGCGGGTTGGTGCATCCTGCAAGTTGGTGTTTGCATAAATCCAAGAATTTTCAAGTTGGCTTGCAACAAATCAATGAATTTGATGCTTCAGTTGGTGTTTCTAGTAATATGATCGGGTGTCTACAAAAGAAGGGAGTTGGTGCTTCCTTCTTGTGGGTGATAGCAAACAATCAAAGTGATTTGGTGCTTCTTGTGAGTGGTGGCTCACAAAAATTGATGTAAATAGAGTAGTAGCTCATAATTTACATCATAAGAAAAACAAACCTTTGGTGGTTTTTCTCATGGAATGGTTTCCACTTTGAATCTTATGTGTCCTATGTGTATGGTTACCATGGCCTTGTTGCGTATGATTATGTGTTGATTTTTCTTCTTCTATTATGAATTTTTATGGATTTATCACATGATGGTTGCCAAGTTTGAATGTGAAAGTATAAGTTGGAATTAAAATTAAAATTACACTTAATACTAATTCACCCCCTCCTCTAAGTATTAAGCATTGTTTCCAACGCATGACCTGTGGGCACTAGGGTTACGTAATAACATACCTCCATGTGATTTTTTGTTTTGGATCTTTAATTCCTCACAATACTAGGTGTACTAGAGGAAATAACTTCTATAGCTAAGTCAACTACATGAAAAAGTACAAGTTGTGGTATTTAAGGTTTGAAGGAAATCTTTCCATTTCCATTGACATCATTTTATTTTTGCTCGATCTCCCTGTATGCAAATCTCTGTGAATTAATTGCAATAACACAAATGTATGCCAATTTAGTACAACAACCCAAGAGGGCCAATACAAGGAAAGGTCAATGTTCATCTCGTTCCCCACAACCATGATCATTTGGGATGGATCAAGGGAGTTAAACAATATTATGTTGGTTCTAATAGTTCAAGTATGGTAAATGCCTACATGAATTACATAAATCCCTAAAACGTGTTCATCACAAATCAAGGAAAAAAAAATTGAAGAATTTCCTCAAGTTATGTTTAAAGCGGATTTGTTAGTTAAACTTGGCTCGATCATAGACTCAAAATTGTTATTTCTATAGTATTTGAATTTCAGACACATGGTTTCGGTGACCCATGATATGTTACCCATAGTATTTTATGTAATGAAGCCTATAAATAGGAATGTATTCCTCCATTATAAGGCATTAATAAGTGAGCATGTGGAGAGCTCAATTGGCCAGACTTGGCCAAATGGTAACTGATGCTTCACAACTAGTTTTTCCTTAGCTAGGGTTTTCCAAGATAAGTATTAGGTGTTATTTATGTGTGTGTGTTTTCTATTTTATGGTTAATTATATTTTCTATCCCACATTGTAATCCTAATAATTGGTATTAAATCCATAATTCTGAACTATCACATCATATTATCATGATGACGATAAGGTGGAATTAATTGTCGATGAACTAGTGTGATGGCATGGATTAAGAAGTAACAAAAGATAAAACTCATCAAAATATTCATGTAGGCCACGTAGCCTCATAGTGTGGTACCATGGCTATAGTTTGAGGTCAAAGATGGTAAGGTGAGATGATGGTGCCATTTGTAAATATCAGGATAGAAACAAAATAATAAATCTTTGGAGATGAAAATTTTTAAACTACGTGTAAATGTATGTATGACTTTAAGACCTATTTAGGCATGCATACGACTAACAAAATTTAGAGTGCGGGGAGGGTAGAGGGTGCAGAAAGGGGAGAGGTGCATGCAAAATTTCTAGATGCCCCAATTATAAGCTCTGAAAGTGAGTCGATCTAAAGAATAACTCCAAACCAAATTTAAAAGGAGATATTAGATTAACATTAACTTAAAAATGAGTCAAAAAGTATTAAATTTATAATATATAATTTTTTAACACATAGTTTTGATAAATTAAAAAAGGATATTAAGTTAACCTTAACTTGAAAATGAGTCAAAGAATATGAAATTTACAATATATAGTTTTTTAACACATAGTTTTGATGATCCATATTATCTTAGCCCTAATATTTCATATAATAATACCTATAAATAATATCTCAATCCATACTTACGATGTGTTAAAAATTTAACTAACAAGCAATATCACTTATCATTATTCCTAAATGTATATTACTTACTGCATAATTTTTTTTCTCCTTTTTCACTTATTCTTTACATGGAAAGTAAAAAACCTTCTTTGAACTTGCTTAATTAAAATATAGATAATTCATTTAGTATATATCTTTTATCTATTTCAAAAATGGAAGGAAAGAAGGAAGGAAGGATAGATATTTTCTAATTAATTAAGAATTATTTTCATTTAATTGTGTGAGAATGAAATATTTTCATAATTGAATCATAGACCAACAAAGTATCCTTGCCTATTTGATTGTGATCCCGTCATTTAGTAGATAACATTCAAATCCATGCAATGAGCAAAGTTTCACCTTCAACTCTTGGGGGCATGATCGATCAACACTTAGAGCATGCAGGAGTGTTGAAAAAATGGGCTATGTCTGAGCCTATGCATTTCCTGCTAGTGGATATGGATATCAAACCACAACTACTTACACTTGGTCTGCCCTATCAAAATAAAAATTATACTTATGATTAATATGATTGGCACTAAAGATGAAACCAATTAATTAAAATATAATACTAGCACAACCACATTAATAAATGTGGTTGATATAAGTCGATATGTGTGTACCAATCACATGTAAAACCACATTAGTAAATGTAGTTGATATAGGTACATCGGCTTCAATATTATATATTTAATAGTAATAATAATAATATAAAATTAAATATTATTTTATAAATATTATTATTACATTATATTTATGACAATAATTATAATGATTATTATTTATAATGTGTGCAAATTATTATTATATTATAATATTATGTTGATATTATTGATATTATCAATAATATGATAAACTGAGGGGATTATTAATATTATAAACCCCGACGATTAATAAATCCAAATAATTAATCATAAACCCATGGGATTTATATTAAAAATGCAATGGATTTTTATTATAACCCTGAGGGATTATTAATATTAATAAATCAAAGGGATTAATATTATAAACCCAGTGGATTAATATTACAAACACAAAGGATTGACAAACCCAAGGGAATAAAAATATAAATCCAAGGGATTAATATTATAAACTGAATGAATTAATAAACCCAACCACATTAATAAATGTGGTTGATATACACCAATAGGTGTATACCAATCACATACACAACCACATTAGTTATTGGGGTTGATATACACCAATAAACTTATATCAATCACATTAATAATTAAAAGCCCTCACATTACAAAACCCAATATTATAAACCCTAAGATTTATATATTACACAATAAGTTTACTATATCAAACCTTAGGATTATAAACACCTTAAGATTATAAACCCAGAGTTTAATATATTAAACCCTAGTATTATAAACCTTAAGTTTAATATATGAAAATTTTGAATTATAAACCCAAAGTTTAATATATAAAAACTTAGGATTATAACCCTAAGTTTAATCTATTAAACAATAGAATTATAAACCCTAGGATTATGAAACCCAAAGTTCAATATGTTAAATACTAGGATCATAAGCCCTAAGTTTAGTATATTAAACTTCAGAATTATAAATCATAAGGTTAATATAATAACAATATAAAATCTTAGCATTATAAAACCAAATATTATAATCCTTAATATTAATATTATAAACCTTCAAATTATAAACCCTAAGATTAATATATTAAACTCTAAGATTAATATTACAAATCCTAGGGATAATATTAAACCCTAACGTTAATAATATAAACCTTCAGAGTAATATTTATCCGTAAGATTAACATTATAAACCCTAGGATTACAAACCCTAGGATTAATATCATAAATCATAAGTTCAAGATATTAAACCTCATGAATATAAATACTAATATTAATATTATAATCATTAAGATTATTATTATAAACCCTAAGACTAATATACTAAATCCTAATTTTGTCTCTCACAATGCAACATTAAATTAATTGGATTGTAATGTAACAAAGCAACAATGATTATCACACTGTGATAATGCTTGTAATAATGTGGCATTGGAAACATTTCTAAATATATTAATCCCTAATTTTATAATGTAAGAATATTAAACCCTAATATAAAACCCTAACATTATAAAACCCAACATAATAAACCATAAGATTAACATTATAAAAACTATGATTCTAAATCCTAACTTTAATGTATAAAGCCCTATGAATATAAGCCCTAAGATTAATATTTTAAACACTAAAAATCATATTAAACCCAAGGATTAATTTTATAAACCTTAGGATTATGAACCCTAATTTTGTAATTTTGACATGTGATGTTAAATAAATTGCATTTTGTTGTAACATTGTGATAATGTTTTCCAAATTGATTGTCACAATGGAACAATGCGTGTCACAATACGACATTGGATATATTTCTATACCACTCCAATGTGACAATATTTTTAAATATTTTTAACGTTCAGTATTGGCAAATATGATAAATCCTAACATTAATATTTTTTTTTTTTTCTGAATTAAGACTAAATCTATTAAGAAAAGACATATGGTACAATCATAGCTTGCAAAGAAGCGAAGCAAAAGAGCAGGGGAGCCGGAAATGATATGAAATGAACCTCGGTCCTAAAAAACCACGGCACAAGTAGAAGAAAGTAGAGATGACAGAAAGAACGAGCAAGTATATGGAGTCTACCCAGCATGGGTAGAATTTTCCAATCTACATTTTTTTCCTTTCTTTTTGCTGACTTTGACCCAACCATTTTGGTCTGGCTGGACCGGAACTACTTGCAGACTGATCTGAGCTAAAGGAGGAGACTCCTTGTCTGAATCAGAGGGCGAAGACTCATGAGTACGTTTCTGCGAGAATAGAGGCGCAGAAGGATCCAAATCGCGGTCTAAGGGCGAGTCCTTCGGGCGCTCCAAGTTCTCCTTGTCCACTTCGATGTCCTCCTCATCAGAGCTGCAGGACTCTATGTCATCCATAGGGGGTCTGTCACAAGGTTTCCAACTCTTGGATTTGGATTTGCGAGTGATATTCTTCTTTTTGTTGAGGAACGCTGCACATGAGTTCTGGAGATGCCCTGTCTGATGGCAATGGCGGCATCTGAAGGCTGTATTCTCATAGTCCAAAGTTTGCGTCCAATGGAAGTCCCCGACTTTGAGGATGATTTGATCTGGCAGCCCTTTACTGATGTCTATTTCTGCACAAATTCTGCCATAGGTGTATATTCCTTTCTCCCCCCTCGAGGTATCTGTTGTCAGGAAGCGGCCAAGGGTATCTCCTATTCCTTGAAAGACAGCAAAATGCCATAGATGCGCAGGGAGATTTGGAAGCCTGACCCAGATAGGAAGCTTGGAGATGACTGCAGAGGAGGGGTCAAAATCTGGGAACCAAGGGGAGAGGAAAAGTCCAGCTGATCCCCAGAACCAGGGGCCCCCCTCTAAGGCTCTCTGGTAATCTTCGTTGAAGGCAAAGACTACAATAAAGAAGCCTTTCGAACAGAAAAAGAGTTTGCAGTTGTTGGTCCAATTAGAATGGATCCACTGGTATAGATCAGCAGTGCGGGGCCATAGGCCATTAAATCTGCAAATGAGGGTTGTTTCTGCAAATGTCTGGTATTGATCATCCAAAGATGGATGAGAGATTTCAATGGCAGGGGTTTCCTCCATTTTGTCCACCAAGAAAGGTTTGGGAGTCTCAGCGGATTGGGCAGACTTCTTGGCCGGCTGTGCATGTACTGCATCTTTGTAGGAAAAACCTTTGGAGGCAGAGGATTGCCCCACTGCACCTCCCCTTAGACGAAGAGATAGGATCACTGTGGCATTTCTTTCTATATTATAAAAGGAAAGAGGCAGATTGTGGTCAAGCTGCTTACCAACAAAGAGGAGCCGCAGAAGAGAGGAAGGGATCCCCAACCTCTGTTCGAGAATCTTTGAGAGATGGCGCACTGTGAAAGACGGCCGGACCTCAAGGAGCAGGGTTTTGCCTGTCAGAAGAATTATTTGGATCTGAAAACTTGCTTGCTGGAGATGAGTAAAATCTTGGCTGCTTGAATGAGGGCTTGAGGTTGAAACATCATGAATGCGGGCCTGCGGAGCCATCACCAGATCCTGGCTATACTGCTGCTGCATATGGACGAGAGCGATAGTTGCCGGACAAGGGAGTCTGCAGGCAGGGACGTGGAGTATGAAGAGCCGATGGCCCAAAATGGAAAGGGCCAGAGCGATACATTTTGCCATAGCGTAGTTTGACAGCCAAATAGCAATGGCGTCCAGAGTAGTCTCAAGCTGAGGGGCCAAAGCGTCGAGGGACCCAGTTCTTTTTCTCCACATCGCCCACCCTTTCTGCCATGGCACATAGGCTAAAGGGCAACATCTCGCACCATTCTTGCTCCTGGTGTTTCTGCAGGGGTTCCAGGTGGTAACCGCCGTGGGTAATCGGTCCTACGTCGCGGGTATGATCCCATCATTCTCGATGCTGTAAGAGAGCAGAGATCCATGGCCGCACCTCCAGGACGACGCGAACCAACAAGCGGCGGCAGCTTTCGAGACTAGAAACCCTAGGGCGGGAAAAAATCGCCTGCGCACTCCATCTTTGCCAATCTTAAAGCCAGGATTTTTTCAATTAGGATTTACTTTGATCTAGCTAAGAGATTTTATTGCAATGGATTGCAATGAATCAATCCTAACATTAATATTAAACACTAAGATTAATAAAATAAACCCTTGGATTCATATGATAGACCTTGGTATTATAAACTCACGATCAAATATTATAAGCTATAAGGTTAATATTATAAACCTTGTTGAATTGAGGCTTCTGTGATCCATAACATTTTTTAAGAAGAGTTTTAGTGTAAATCGCATGTAGAAAGCCTTTATCAACGCGTTTCGAACCAACTAGTGTGGTTCAACTTCAGGACAAGTTGAGGAGTCAGATCATGGCTGCAAGTTAAGTAGGGAGTGGAGATCTTCCAAACGGCTAGGTGTGACCATTAACAGCTATATAAAAAACAGCTAGATTGTATAATAATATTATAACGTTAATTATAGTCAAAGTAACCAATTTCCTTCTTAATAAATAGTTCAATAATTTATATATTATAATATATTATATAATTGAATCTTATTCTATTTCCTTTTATTTATAAATTTGGTTATTAAATTAATTTATTCAATTCTTTTTAATTTATTTAATCATTTAAATCAAATAGGGATAAGATATAATCAATCTTGGTCAAGTAAAGGGGTTACTTTATCATTTTATTTATAAATTTTATTTGGTTATTAAGTTAATTTATTGAATTCTTTTTAATGAATTTCATCATTTAAATCCAATAGGGAAAGGATATAGTCAATCTAGGTGGTTATTATTATTATCATTATTATTATTATTATTATTAATGATTTAATATAACTAATAATCAAATGGAAATAATAAATTATTATTAAGCGTTAGTTAAAAGTTTTATTTTTATTTTTATTTTTATTTATTTATATATATATACACTTATTAAGATAAGGGTAAAAAACATAATATCAAAATTATAAGTAAAGCCATCTAATGGATCTAGGGATGTTAGTACCAGCCCGGATTGATAATATTAAGATATTATTGATATGGTACTATTAAAAATATTAGAACAAGAGACAAAATTCTAAATACAAGAAGGTCAATATTAGGAAAATAAATAAAATAAAATAATCAAAGGAGAAACCTAGGAGGATAGAAAAGACAGGGCTCAACGGAGAAGGATATAGGATAATATGGGGAAATACGGGGAAACCTAGAAAGCTAGAAAAGGTCAAACAAGGGGGGGAGAGGGGAAGGCATGACAAGGAAGAAAGGGCAGGGATCCAATAACTATTGATCATCCAGACGTCATCTCTATTGAGATTTCTTGGCATTCTTTCAATTTCAATAGCTTCCCTGAAAGAAGGCCAAACAATCTCAATAGAGATGATGGCTGGAAGATCAGTAGTTGTTGGATCCCTGCCCTTTCTTCCTAGTCATGCCTTCCCCCCCCCCGCCTTGTTTGACCTTTTCTAGCTTTCTAGGTTTCCCCATATTTCCCCGTATTATCATGTATCCTTCTCCATTAAGCCCTGTCTTTTCTATCCTCCTAGGCTTCTCCTTTGGTTATTTTATTTTATTTATTGTCCTATTCTTGACCTTCTTGTATTTAGAATTTTGTCTCTTGTTCTAATCTTTTTAATAGTACCATATCAATAATATCTTAATATTATCAATCCGAGCTTGTACTAACATCCCTAGATCCATTAGATGGCTTTACTTATAATTTTGATATTATGTTTTTTACCCTTACCTTAATAAGTCTATATATATAAATAAATAAATAAATAAAATAAATTTTTTAACTAATGTTTAATAATAATTTATTAATTCCATTTGATTATTAGTTATATTATAACATTAATAAAAAAAATAATAATAACCACCTAGATTGACTATATCCTTTCCCTATTGGATTTAGATGATTAAATTCATTAAAAAGAATTCAATAAATTAACTTAATAACCAAATAAAATTTATAAATAAAATGATAAAGTAACCCCTTTACTTGAGCAAGATTAATTATATCTTATCCTTATTTGATTTAAATGATTAAATAAATTAAAAAGAATTGAATAAATTAATTTAATAACCAAATTTATAAATAAAAGGAAATAGAATAAGATTAAATTATATAATATATTATAATATATAAATTATTGAATTATTTATTAAGAAGGAAATTGGTTACTTTGACTATAATTAACATTATAATATTATTATATAATCTAGCCGTTTTTTGTATAGCCGTTAATGGTCCACCTAGCCGTTTGGAAGATGTACTCTCCCTATTTAGCTTGTAGTCGTGACGATGAACCACACTAGTTGGTTCGAAACACATCGACAAAGGTTTTCTACATGTGATTTACGTCAAAACTCTTCTTAAAAAATTACAAACCTTATTATTAATATATTAAACCCTAAATTTAATATATTAAACCCTAGTAATACAAACCCTAATATTAATATTATAAACCTTAATATTAATATAATAAATGCTAGGATTATGAACCCTATCATTTTTTTAAAAACCCTAATATTAATATTATAAATGATAATATTAATATATTAAACCCTAATTTTGTAATGTCACAATGTGAAGTTGAATAAATTGCATTGTAATGTAACATTGAGATTTAATGATTCTCAAATGGATTGCCACATTGTGCCAATGTTTATCAAAACACGACATTGGATAGATTTCTAAATGTATTAAACCCTAATTTTGTAATTTCATAGTATTAAACCGTAATATAAAATCCTAACATAATAAAACTCAATAGAAAAATCCTAAGATTAATATTATTAGCACTAAGATTATAACCCCTAAATTTAATATATTAAAACCTAAGTTTAATATTTAAACATTAGGATTAATATCAACCCCAAGGATTATGGACCCTAAGATAAATATTATAAACCCTAACATTAATATTATAACATTCTAATATTATAAACACTAATATTAATATATTATAACCTAATTTTGTAGTTTCACAATGCAGCATTGAATAAATCGCATAGTAATGTGACATTGCGACAATGATTTTTGAATTGATTGTCACATTACAACATTGTTTGTCGCAATGTGATGTTGGTTGTCACATTACGACATTGTTTGTTATGATATGATGTTGATTGTCACATTACGACATTGTTTGTCACATTGCAATGCTAGATAGATTTCTATATCATTCCAATGTGACAATATTGTTAAATAATTTTACAGTTGAGTATTGTTGAATATGGTAAATCCTAACATTAATATTAGATCCTAGGACTAATATTATTAATATTATAAACCATGGGATTATCAACCCTAAAATATTATAAACCCTATTTTTTTTAATGTCACAATTGAAAATTCAGTAAATTGCATTATAATTTAACATTAAGACAATGATTATCAAATTGATCCACAGAGTGTGACAATATTGCTCACAATGCGACGTTGGATAGATTTCTATATAATTCTAATGTGATAATATTGTTAAATATTTTTAAGATTGAGTATTGTTAACTATGAAAAATCGTAACATTGATATTAAACGCTAGGATTAATAAAAGAAACCTAGGATTCATATTATAAACTCTGATATTACTATATTAAACCCTAATTTTGTAATATATTCATATATTTATTTTGTAATATTTTAATATATTAATATACTAATTTTGTAATATTAATATATTAAACCCTATGATTAATACTATAAACACTAAAATTATAAACCTTAATTTTAATATATCAAACCCTATGAATATAAACTATAAGATTAATATTATAAACCCCTCAATTATGAACCCTATGATATTATAAACCCTAAGATTAATATTATAAACCTTTGTATTAATATTAAACACTATTATTAGTATTATAAACCTTAGTGTTACGAACACTAGGATTATTATTATAAATACTAAGATTAATATTATAAAATGTAAGATTAATATATTAAACCCTAATTTTCTAATGTCATAATGCGACGTTGAATAAATTGCAATGAAATTTAACACTGCGACAATGTTTGTCACAATACGATGTTGAGAGATTTCTAAACATATTAGACCCTAATATTAAATCTTAACTTTATAATTTCATAATATTAAACCCGAAAATAATAAAACTCAATATAATAGACCCTAAGATTAATATTTTAAAACCTAGGAATTAATATTAAACCCTAGGAATAATATTATAAACCCTAGATTATGAACTTAAAAACCCTAGGATAAATATTATAAACCCTATGATTAGTATTATAAATACTAAGATTATAAAATCTAAGTCTAATATATTAAACCCTAGGAATATAAACTATAATATTAATATTATAAACATTAGCATTAATATTAAACCCTAGGATTAATATTATAAACCCCATGATAGGTTTTACAACCCTAAGATTAATATTATAAAACCTAGGATTATGAACTCTAGGATTATTATTATAAAGCCTAAGATTATTATTTTAAACTTTAAGACTAATATATTAAACCCTAATTTTGTAATGTCACAATGCGATGTTGAATATATTGCATTGAAATGTAACATTACAACAATGATTGTCAAATTGATTGTAACATTACAACAATGTTTGTCACAATGTGATGTTGGATAGATTTCTAAATATATTAAGCCCTAACTTTATAATGTTACAATATTAAACCCTAAAATAATAAAAACCAATATAATAAACCCCAATATAAATATTATAAACACTAATATTATAAACTCTAAGTTCAATATATTAAACCCTATGAATATAAGCCCTAAGATTGATATTATAAACTTTATAATTATTAGTAATAAGATTAATTGAATTATAAATTTATCTTAAATTATTATTAGTATTAATTACAAATAATTCAATATGATTTAAATATATATTTCAAAATATATTAAACTCTAATGTTGTAATGTCACACTATTAAACTCTAACATAATAAAAAACAATATAATAAACCCTAATGCTAATATATTATACCCTAATTTTGTAATGTCGCAACGTGACGTTGAATAAATTATATTGAAATGTAACATTGCGACAATGTTTGTCACAATGTAATGTTGGATAGATTTTTAAATATATTAAACCCTAATGTTAAGCCCTAACTTTATAGTGTTACAATACCTAACATAATAAAACCCAATATAATAAACCCTATGATTAATATTATAAAAACTAAAATTATAAATGTTAAGTTCAATATATTAAACCCTATAAATATAAACCCTAAGATTGATATTATAAACCCTAAAATTAATATTTTAAACCTCTGATTATTATTAAACCTTAAGATTACATCGTGTGGGCTGATCGACTCTGAACGGAATCTAGCCCCGCAGCCCACTGGCAAGGCCTGACCCCAAGGGCTTCAGAGAGATTAGACCTTGTGACCTCCCTATGGTGAGGCACTAATTTTGACCAACTGAGCTAACCCTTGGGACTATATATATATATATAAATAATAAACAATCAATATTCAATAGCATGAATAAAACTAAGTGTAGAATTAATATCAATATTTACTCTGAAAAAATAACAATTAGCCTTTCGAATAATAAGTTTAATTTTCTATATGGAAAGTTAGTTATATTTGTATGGAACATTAACATTTTATTAAATTTCACAATGGATTTATTTTACAAATTATATTTTAGCACAAATTTTTAAATGACATTGGATTTGAAAACTTGGGTAGCCACATTTTTAGTAAAAATGACATTGGATTTGGACACTTGGGTAGCCACATTTTTCATTTTTCGTAAAAGTTTATTTTCTTGAACTGTAATTTAAAATTTCATTATAATTTCAAGTTTAATTCCCCAATGATTGTACCTATTTAGGTTTATTATTTTTCTTTCGAACTCCATTATTCAACATCTTAAAATGTTAAACAAAGAATTAATCCTATCTAAAAATTTGCATACCGAAAGAAAACAAAGGAAGAAAATGAAACAAACACTTTACAAATTGTGGTATGTAGTTCCCAAGATCAATGAGGTATATATTTGTTATTAATTAATCCTCTCTTAATATGTATAATAATTAGAACCGAATGTGTGTAGGGTTGTTGTGGAGCAGACCGTGCAAGAACACAATAAGTGTCCTTAGTTATCGGATTCATCATCATTCATCTACTAATGCATGAATCGATGTTGTAAGTTACACTTTTCTATTGATGCTTTGTTGCATTATGGAATTAAATATTGTTCTGGTCAAGAGATGGAAAAATAGTCAATAGTAGTAGACGTCATCATCTATGTTTTAGATTTGTAGAAGAAGGGACATTGATGATAAAATCTAGACATTCACCATCTCCAGAAGCCTAATCATAGTCAAGTAATTATTGCGGGGATAGCCAAGCCTTTAACAAATGCTAATTATGCCTCAATACAATATGAGGACATTAAGGAATTGGAAAATAAATTGATTAAAGATAGAAAGATACTAGATGTAAGTACTGTAAACCCTACTAATTCATAGATCTGCTAGAAAATCTCTACTATTAACAATATTTTGTCTGATGTCATAGGATGTTCACTTAGGATTTATTTTTTTTATATACCTGGAAATTGTTCTATGATACTATGTTAGATATTATAAAAATTTAAATTGATAACTAAGGTTAAAGTAAGAAAATCTATATATCTTTTTGTATATACCTGTTTCGGCCTCGTAAGAACTGTATCTAAACATTATCATACTCCACACAGTCGACTAATTATATGCACCAGTTTTGATATACGGGGTTGTTTTCCTTCATAGAAGGAGACCCCAAGTCGTGCTTTTTAAAAAATGTTTTTTGTTTCAAAATCTCAGGAAAAGGGATAATGACGGACAGTCATGCTTGACGGAGTAGTTTGTGATGCTTTTTTGAAGCACAAAAGGCTTACAGCCAGTTGGGAACAGCTCTAGCCGAGCAAATTACTATGATAGTGATCCAAACAGAATGTAAAACTTTTTATTATGCTAATGATAAAAACAACCATAATTATGACACTAAAAACAAAACATTCACATGAATAAAACAGAAGAGCGATTACCTATAACAATTTGCACATTTTAATCGATCATAAAACTTAGAATAAATGATATTTTATAAGTACAATGGGAAGACACACTATCGTCACAATTGAAAGTAATTTACTGTATAAGCATTTCTTAAAAATAAAAACATACATGTTTTTTCAAGCACATCTTTTTTTATGTATTAAACACATAATTGAAACTCTATGACTATACTTTAGCCTAAAATTTGGTGATTACACCATAGGCATCCTCTTATTGGAATTGGTCACTTTAATCATTTTACTAATTAAAAAAATTCATCGAACCATTTAAATTTAAAGATGCCAGTAAATTCTTGTCATTGCCACAATATCAATGGATGGAATTCACATCACTAACTTCCTTGCATATCTAAATCACATGATTAAATCTCGTTTAAATTAATTTTTTACAAAGATTGATTAAAAAATTAGTATGTCATTTGTTAATTGACACCTATCAGGGTTAATGAGAATGGGAAGACTACAAAACTTTACACACACCTACCATAACAACAATAGGAGGAATACAAAACCTTACACATACACTTTTCATAGTAGTGGAAAGGTGTATTTCAGAATAAGATGATTATATGTTTCAAAACATTGATAAAGCCTGTCCAATTCCAAATAACAGGTGAGTTTCATTAACCTATCCATCAATTTCACCCTTTCATGTTCTTAATAATAATTTGTAGAGAGATAACCTGAAAAAAGCATTTTTTTATCCAAATAAATTCATTTTTTCATTCAGTCTTTATAACTTTAAAATTAAAAGTGCAGTACTGTGCAAAATTTGTACTATATTATAATAAATGTGAAAAAAATGTAATATTCTAATTTTTATTAGACTAATTATAATTTAGCATTTTGAAATTTATATAATGTAGTTATGCTTCTTAATTTGATTGTTATTAGTTATACAACATTTCCATTTCACAAATAAATTCATGAAAATTGATAATGTATTTCAATATAAATTATATTGATAATATATAACTTTTTATTTTAATTTTTATATTTATAATTATTTGTTGAGATTAATTAAGGTGTTATTTTTAGCTTTTAATATTTAAATTTATTTTATGACTTTGAATTTTATATTTAAATTTGGAATATAACTTCCCATTTCACTTCAACCTCAAATTCAAATTCCAACTTCGTAAAGCTAACAACTTAATGTGTTAAGAGAAGTAGAGTTGTATCATCCACTGTAATAACTTAGCTTAGGTAGGTTGGCCTACAGTGACTCAAAGGGAAATTATTGTAAATAATAGACATAGGGGTCATGCATTTAGGCTTTTATTAGATATTCTCAAATAAAACTAGGAGAGCTTTTAGGCATAAAAATGATGGATGTGGATCAGTAAGGGATAAGGATAGCTTTTCTATTTTAGAATAGGAAAAAGACAGAATAAAGCTAAAAAGATGCTTTTGCCATATGTATGCATTGCATGAGCTTTAGTTAGGATTTTTAGAGCATGCTAAGTTTAATAAATTAAGAAGCCTCAAAGGCATTGTGCAAGAAGGAGGAAGTGTGGAGGAGTGAGAGTGAGAAGTAAGGAAGGTTTCTCCTTGGGAGCCTTCAGGCAGTTTGTAAGAGGGCCATAGATTTGCATATCTGGCCATATATGTGTATACTTGTTTATGTAAATATGAATTCAGTCATGAATGAACTTGTTTGCCTTAATGAATTCTGAGATGAGTGTGCTTGATGGATATACAACTTGAAATTGAATGAGGTGCTGATGGCTCTTATTTTCCTATGCGCTATAATCATGTGTATTAATCGTTGAAGGCTTGAATTCCGGTAGCGTGTATGTCTCTGTCTATGCCAAGAATTCTGGTGGCTTTATTAATGGATTGTAATGGATTTCCAACTTTAACGCGGTCTTGATTCTTCAAGGGCGCATATGGTTTGATGTCATAATTGTTCTGGTGATCTCCATTCGATGGTTGCAGCGAAGTAAAACTCTATGACATAAGACCAAAACTCGTGGTTATAAAATATATTGGCGTGGCGCCTGTTCATACAACCTGTGTACAGCGTAATTAAAAGACGGGTTCCAATTTGGAACCGAACCCATATATATTGGTGTCTATCGCCGAGACAGCTAAGTTAATAGTTGTGTCGATAATAACAGTATCGGGTCCAGCATAGAAGTCATTGCGATCGCCGGTTTATGTAATTGACCTATGAAAAAGAACGGAGACAGAGTTGCGATTTATATATGTGTAACGATTTTAAATTACAGTCAATGAAGATATATATGTAAGTGGGGTTTGAACGCCTGTATTTACAATGATATTTACATAAGTCCCTTCCGCATAAGTCCCGGGTTTTAGGATTTACAAAGTCGTCGATGGGTGAGTCTTTGCTTATGGTGATTTCCATGATGAATGCGTATGTCTGGTATGCGTATGCGTATGTCTGGTGTGGTAATCGTTGGACGCTGTGGCACATATATTACTGAGCCGTCGGTTGAGATAATTGACCAATGATAAAGGGCTGAGGCGGAATTGCGACTTATACATGTGCATCGACTCTAAATTGCAGCAAGCAGTGATATATATAAACGCTGTATGTTGTATATTGTCTGGAAGTAATAAAAGAACAGCGAGCTATATGTGAGCTTTGTCAGTGATAAGGCGGGGTGGTATATAGTCAAACCTTCAATGGAATTGAATGTGCCGTGGATATATCCTAATTGTTAGAGTGAACGCGCGTGGATGTCCATACATACAAGGGATACATAGAGGTATGTGTGGTTAAGTCCTCCAATGGGTGACTCTTTTAAGAGTTCCCTCAAAAGCCACGGGTTTCATTGAAGAGTACTGTGCGAGTATGGTTAAGCAAGCACCGTATGTTAAAAAGTATGGTTTTTAAAGCATTGAATCCGTCGAGCATAAGGTTTTATAAAACGCTGTATTGTTATCACTATTCTTCTGATATTGAATGAATATATGGTGTTGTTCTTAAATGTACTACCGATCTCCGGTCAAAGGGAAATTGTCTTAAATACAACGCAGAGCATGAAAGGACTGTTGGGTTGAGTTTGGTAAAGAGCGCACATATAGTTTGCAACTCTAAGTTTGAACAGTTATTGAATTGCAATGAATGTTATAAATCATAAGATTCAACATCAGGAAATAAGCTTTTATATGCATGTGGTGAGAAGATTCTGGTAGAAGTGGCCTGGGAGTGGCCTGGGCTGCATCAGGTGGTATCAAAGCTAGAATGCTCAGCTGAAGATGTTTTTTTTGAACTGAAGTGTGTTTCTTTGAAGTGTGATGAATAATTTTTAATCTTAATGCAACTTCACAAGTGAACAGGATTGCAGGAACAAAGGGAGGACAAGATCATCCAAGGTCTTAAGAGGTGAGATTATTTTTCTGACTTGGAATTTGTAATTGAAGTTTATGGTTGCAGAAAAGTGGCAGTGAACCTGAAGAATCCAATAAGGAATTGGATAAAGAGGACAACTGAAGTGTTCTCAGGAGAGAGAAGGAGATTGCAAAAGCCTAGAGGGAGCAAAGGTGTTGCTCAGGAGAAGGTTCCAGACAAAGGACCGTGCTTACCAAAAGACTAAGTGAGGGGAGCTTAGTGAGGTAAGATTGCAGCCAGGAAGACTAGCTGTTGCAGAGGCTTGTTGCAAAGGAGAATCAACAGAGGTTGAAGAAAGTTGCAGATAAGAGAAGCCTGGAAGAGCAGTGGAGAATGCTCGAAAGGTTCCAGCAGAGGACCAATGACTACCAAAAGACCAGATCCGGAGGGAAGGATTGGTGAGGTAAGTGGCAGTAAGAGAGTTTGCTATGGTAGAGGCTTCATGCAACTCATAGGTGAGGAACTCATGGCGAAGGAGAAGATGACTACTGATAGTCATAACAGAGGTTCAGGAAAAAGCCACGGTAGAGGACAGAAGAAAGAGGATGCCAAGGTAAATGGCAAGAAGACAAGTCCAAAGGAAGTTGAAGTGGAAGAATACATTTGTGAACCAGAACAAGGAGAATTTATGGGAGATAGTGAAGATGAAGGCTTGAAGACTGAAACTTCAAGTAAGACCAAAGGGTCATATGGTTTTAAATCTGACAATTTGTGGATGTTTGCAGGTGAAAGGCACAGAAATGGGATGACTGCAGGAGTTCGAGAAAGAGAGATTGCAGTAATGAAGGTACAATTGCAGGTACTGGAAGAATGGCTACAAGAGCAGAAAAATCAAAATGGAAAATGGATCTTTCCACTGAAGGGAAAGAGAGTGATTTGGTGACAGTTGCAGAGAAGGTTGAAGCAAATTATGATTGCCTTGTTGAAAAAGGGACTTAGAGTTCTTGCGCCAGAGTTGGAGTTTGAAATTCCCACATGCAGATATATTAAAAGAAAAATGTTGAAGGAAGCAGTCAAGACTGAAAAGTCTTGTGGTTTTAAAACTAATGAGTTGCACATGTTTGCAGGTACAGAACAGGAAGATAAACAAGCTTTAGAGTTTGTGCAAGAAGAGTTGAACGTGAAGGCTGTTCAGAAGCAGGTGGAGAAGAAGGAGCTTCCCATGTATGTTGATGCAGAAAGAGAAGGACCACCTGATGATTGGTCAAAAATCAGTGGAGGTATAGAAAATCATGTGAAATTTCCAAGGTCTACTCCCAATGAAGTTGTTGAATTGTATAGGAAACTAGATCTCCAAAGAAGAGAGTTGTAGAGACAGAGGACTTATTGGATGGAGAAACAAGGGAAGAGACTCTTTATGAATGACAATCATAAAGTTGAAGATGGTAAGAAGGAAGGACTAGCTAACAGTTTCATGGTGAAGGCAAATCAGCATACTGATGCACTGATTGGGATGTAACAGCATACTGAGATACTGGCACAGGGAAGCAAGGCACTGATGCCTTATGATTTTTGTTTTGTGAATGCAAGAATTGTCGCTGGTGCTGAGAAACATTTGACTCAGCTGAACAGTCAATTAAAGGGGAAAGAAGTTCTCTGTTCCAGAAGACAAGAGAGGGTGGATGATCGGGTGGCAGTCAGAACAGAGACGAGCATAGAAGCAAGAAATCAGCAGCTTGAAAATTTATTGGACAAGGAAATTGAATTAATCAGAAGAATCATGCTGAAAGTGTCTCAGAAAAAGACATCAGCAAAGAAGAGAAGTAGCAGAAGCAGCAAGAGGAAGACAGCAGAAGATTGCAAGAGTGCGGCTAGTGCAGCAAAGCAGCATAAAGTGTGGAGACCTGGAGAAGAACAACAGACAAAAGCAGCGGCAAATGCAAAGTTACAGTACAAGATATGGGATCCAGGCAAACATAAAGCTGAACACATGATCGGGAGATCATGAAAATTTTCCACCTTGGGAGTATGATGCGGGAGCATCAACTCAAAGGGAAATTATTGTAAATAATAGACATAGGGGTCATGCATTTAGGCTTTTATTAGATATTCTCAAATAAAACTAGGAGAGCTTTTAGGCATAAAAGTGATGGATGTGGATCAGTAAGGGATAAAGATAGCTTTTCTATTTTAGAATAGGAAAAAGACAGAATAAAGCTAAAAAGATGCTTTTGCCATATGTATGCATTGCATGAGCTTTAGTTAGGATTTTTAGAGCATGCTAAGTTTAATAAATTAAGAAGCCTCAAAAGCATTGTGCAAGAAGGAGGAAGTGTAGAGGAGTGAGAGTGAGAAGTAAGGAAGGTTTCTCCTTGGGAGCCTTCGGCCAGTTTGTAAGAGGGCCATAGATTTGCATATCTGGCCATATATGTGTATACTTGTTTATGTAAATACGAATCCAATCATGAATGAACTTGTTTTCCTTAATGAATTATGAGATGAGTGTGCTTGATGGATATACAACTTGAAATTGAATGAGGTGCTGATGGCTCTTATTTTCCTATGCGCTATAATCATGCGTATTAATCGTTGAAGGCTTGAATTCCGGTAGCGTGTATGTCTCTGTCTATGCCAAGAATTCTGGTGGCTTTATTAATGGACTGTAATGGATTTCCAACTTTAACACGGTCTTGATTCTTCAAGGGCGCATATGGTTTGATGTCATAATTGTTCTGGTGATCTCCATTCGATGGTTGCAGCGAAGTAAAACTCTATGACATAAGACCAAAACTCTTATAAAATATATCGGCGTGGCGCCTGTTCATACAACCTGTGTACAGCGTAATTAAAAGACGGGTTCCAATTTGGAACCGAACCCATATATATTGGTGTCTATCGCCGAGACAGCTAAGTTAATAGTTGTGTCGATAATAAGGGTATCCGGTCCAGCATAGAAGTCATTGCGATCGCCGGTTTATGTAATTGACCTATGAAAAAGAACGGAGACAGAGTTGCGATTTATATATGTGTAACGACTTTAAATTACAGTCAATGAAGATATATATGTAAGTGGGGTTTGAATGCCTGTATTTACAATGATATTTACATAAGTCCCTTCCGCATAAGTCCCGGGTTTTAGGATTTACAAAGTCGTCGATGGGTGAGTCTTTGCTTATGGTGATTTCCATGATGAATGTGTATGTCTGGTATGCGTATGCGTATGTCTGGTGTGGTAATCGTTGGAGGCTGTGGCACATATATTACTGAGCCGCGTCGGTTGAGATAATTGACCAATGATAAAGGGCTGAGGCGGAATTGCGACTTATACATGTGCATCGACTCTAAATTGCAGCAAGCAGTGATATATATAAACGTTGTATGTTGTATATTGTCCGGAAGTAATAAAAGAACAGCGAGCTATATGTGAGCATTGTCGGTGATAAGGCGGGGTGGTATATAGTCAAACCTTCAATGGAATTGAATGTGCCGTGGATATATCCTAATTGTTAGAGTGAACGCGCGTGGATGTCCATACATACAAGGGATACATAGAGGTATGTGTGCTTAAGTCCTCCAATGGGTGACTCTTTTAAGAGTTCCCTCAAAAGCCACGGGTTTCCTTGAAGAGTACTGTGCGAGTATGGTTAAGCAAGCACCGTATGTTAAAAAGTATGGTTTTTAAAGCATTGAATCCGTCGAGCATAAGGTTTTATAAAACGTTGTATTGTTATCACTATTCTTCTGATATTGAATGAATATATGGTGTTGTTCTTAAATGTACTACCGATCTCCGGTCAAAGGGAAATTGTCTTAAATACAACGCAGAGCATGAAAGGACTGTTGGGTTGAGTTTGGTAAAGAGCGCACATATAGTTTGCAACTCTAAGTTTGAACAGTTATTGAATTGCAATGAATGTTATAAATCATAAGATTCAACATCAGGAAATAAGCTTTTATATGCATGTGGTGAGAAGATCCTGGTAGAAGTGCCCTGGGAGTGGCCTGGGCTGCATCATACAGTTCAGATGTTGTTTCACAAATTGGATCTCATCAGAAATAGAATAATAAAATAAATACAATAAATTCCAATCAAGACGCTTAATGTTTTTGACTCCTAGCAAACAGACGATATTAAAGGGTGGTAGATATGGGGATATTGTTTATCTACTCTCTCCTACACTCAAAAATGTGTTGATGGGTGAAAGAATTCTATTTTGTTCTAATTTTGCAACCAAATTACAATATTGGAGTCAGATTGTTAGAATCGGGTGGGTTTTTCACGGAGAGCTACTGGTATTGGGTTGGCTTTGCACAGGACATGGGGTTTGATGTTAGCCTTGCACTATTTTGACTGTAATGACGAACTTGCATCGCTCACACTAATACTAATAAATGCATGCCCATGTTCACTGACAACGCATGCCTGTCTTAGGTGACAACATCGAAGAGTCGAGCATTTTGGTTTGGTTTATTAGGCATTTTTTATATTTTATGACAATAAAAAAAATAATATTGATCATGGAGATGCTGATATGTTATATGATATGACTTCTAGACAAAATATTATTGTAATAAATGCTAAAAAAATTATGTAATATTTTGATTTTTATTGGACTAATTATAATTTAGTGTTTTGAAATTTATATAATGTAGTTATGCTTCTTTTTTATTTTTAATATTTAAAATTATTTTATGACTTTCAATTCTATATTTAAATTTGGAGTATAATATTTATGTTTTCAATACTAAGATTACTTTAATATTAATATACATATTTTGCGTTACATATATTACTTTTAAGTATGAGTAATGGTTCTTTTAATGTACCTATTTTCAATACTAATATTTATTGTGTATGTTATGGTTCATTTGCAATGTTTTGCATGCTAAAACGTGGAGGAATATATGGCAACGTGGAGGAATAAGAGCAAGGTTTATTGGCTGAGTGTTTCAAATTGTCATTAAATATTTATTGTTATTCATCACCATGTCGTTAAATATGTTTTATTACTCTGCCACTCCATTTAGGATTGTAACGTGGAGGAATAAGAGCAAGGTTTCTTGGTTGAGCGTTTCAAATTGCCAATAAATATCTATTGCATCTATTATTCATCACAACTCCATCTATTATAAGCAAAGTAGTGCTCCTTGGATGCATGCATGTCTTAGTGCTGGGGTTGTTGGAATTGTTGACGCAAAGCAATATCGAGTTACAATTTTATGGAATGAATACTAGAATGATTTGAAGGGGCTTCTCTCGGCTTCTAACTTCTAAGAAAGGTGCACAATATTTTAGAGTATTCCTTTTCTCGACCTAGGGTATTGACTAGGGTTGTATACAATAGTTTTTAGTCTTGTAGTTCCACATGTGTTGGTTATTATTTATTTATTACTATAAATTTAAGTGTGTTTCTACACTACAAATCATATAGGGTTGGTTCTTCTTGAATTAAGTTAGTCTCTATTGGACAGTGTCAAATACCTTCATACTTGTTATAACCTTAAGGCTTACATGATACACATATATATTTACTGTTTCACTTTATGATTAATACTACTTAAAGAGAAAAGAATTATTTTTCCTACTATTCTTCTGGGTTAAAATGGTAATGGTAGTAGCAAGAAGTAAAATTCCTTTCTCATGAGATTTCTTGATTGTCTTTGTTGGTATAGCCATTAGAGTATTTCAATTTTTAAAAAATGACTTGTTAATATCTCTTATTCTTTCCCCCTTGACAACGCCTAGCAGTAGGTTGGACCAGGGTTGTCCAGGACTTGCCCTCCGCCCTAGGGTGTTTAGCTAGGCATCATTTGCCTCGTTTCTAGACTATTCTTGGACCAACATCAGTTGATAGTCTGAGGCTTAACTAGTGTGGCTTAACTAGTGTGCACACAAACCATACCCTTCAATACTTTTGTGCATACTTTAAGCTTTCAACATTAAACCCAGATCAACTATTTCTGAGGTTCTCTATCTTTCCTCTCGCACCCATAATAGGGAAGACATTTTTTTACTTTTAAAGAAAATATCCAAGATATTTCCTATCATAATAAACATTGTTTAACTCTTTCCTTTTCCTGTTAAAAAAAACTCCATTATCTCATTGCTATAACTTAAATGAATTTTCTTCTTTGTTTTGTACCAACATTACTATCTCAACAATTTCCATTCCTTATTACTGCACAAAAGACTTCTGTAAAGAATTAAATTCCCTTTCTTCTTATGACACAAAGATTTACTTTAACATAATAACAATCCTTTTTCATTATAATGTAGAATTCTTCTATAAAGAAACCATAAAAGGAGTTAAACATCACACAAGTACTTATCTATCCTATCTAGTCTCCCAAGAATATTAATGGGGAAGGACAGTACCATGAGACTGGAAATCAGATCCAATTTTATCCCAAGATTTTTCTCTTTTAGACAGTTTAGAAATACAATTTTGATTTAGCTTGTTCATGATCCTCAAGACCATACCACTCCAATCTAGAACTCTATACTCAAGGATCTTTTTCCAAAGGTTCCACTGGCTCTATATCCAAGGTTCAAATGGCTCTATGTCTAGCTCAAAAACCCCTTAGCCTTAGCCTCTCAAATTCCTACCAACATTCACAACTTCTTCTGTAAGGTATAAGCCCAAATATTATTTTCTCTCTATCCTCCAGCCACCATCTACCACTCGTGGATATCTATCCTCCAGCCACCATCTACCACTCGTGGATATTTTCCAAATGACATGGGGTTTTCTTTCTCAAGGATTAAAAATATATTTTTAATTTTTCCTTTATTTTTATTTTTGGTTCACTTGGCCAACCTTCATAAACATGTCACCATTTCCTTCAAATAAAATTTGTCTTTTAGATACAAAGTTTTAGTAAGCCTATTTCACTAGATGATGAGTTATTAAGTCTTGTAAAGTAAAAGTAACTAATAGTAAAAACATTATTCACAGCAATTGGGGTGCTGCAGTTGTATTTTGAATTATTTGATTCCTCTGTGCCATCAATAATCTAGAGATCCATATTTATCAATCTTGGAAAGCAATCAAATTTATTAAGATCTGTGGTAAAAAAAATGTGTATTTGATCCCCTCTTGATGGGAAATTTAAAACACTTTAAAAGAGTGTATAATATGCAAATCCATTTAACAAAAAAAACTGTTCAGTATGAGAGATGACATAATTTAAAAACTATACGGATATGGCCAATTGAAAATTGAAAATTCAATAGGGTAGCATGACATCTAGTAGAATAATGGTGTTATTGCTAGCATGGAAGAAAGAGGGTAGAGAGGAATTTAAAAATGATATTAAGAAAAATGGAAATATCTTTAAATTCATTCTAATTGTCACGTTCCACAGAGGGCAGAGAGACAAGAGCGATTTCATTTAGCTAGTTTGGAGACGAAATCTTGAAAGGGGTGAGCAACTATGAGATGAGGCTAGATTGCAGTGCTTTTGATTATTAATCCTTTCATTTTACAAAAACCCATTGCCCCACTTCCATATTGTTAAATTGAATTATAAATAAAATTACAATTGTATCATTAGCCAAACAATAGAACCATGTTCCTAGCATTTACAGAATGAAATGTCTTCAATAAATGTGCACAAAGAAATACTTATTTACAAAATATGCTCTAAACCTATTATAACTATGATGTTGTTAGCTAAAGGTATAAGGTTAATGGGAAGATTAATATTCTTCAGTTTGGTTTAATAGTTCTTAAATTTGGTTTTTCTATATATTGTTGGATTATATGTGGATTTGTTAAAATTCTATGTTTTAGGTATGTAATTTATAGTTTAAATATCAAATTAATTTTGTAGAAATTAAATTTATTCATATATTCAAAGGTAAAATATATTAATGTAACTTTAAGATATAAATACTAAGATTTGTATCGTAAAAGGAGAAAAATATTATATAAATCCTGAATTAAAATCTCATCAAGATCTAAGGATGAAGACCTTTAATTTTTATAGTATATGTTGAAATGTATATACAGTACAATGTAAAATGCATGAATAAGAACAAAATAATTACATTTTTTTTGCACAAATATGCACATATTATGCAAGGTAATTTGAATAAATAAAAGTACAAATGCACTCCCAACAACAAAGATAAATTCAAAGTAAATGTATATAAGGTACAATGTAAAATAGGTGAATAAAAACCAAATAACACGTAGTTTTTATGGGCATCAAAAATGCACATATTATATGAAGTAATTTGAATCAACTAAGAATATAAATGCACTCCAAGCAACAAACATATAATCAGTAAATGGATATTCCAATGAAAAAAGAAGTAAAAATATACAAAAGTCATATTTATGTCTTTCTCAATAAATTTAATGTAAAAACCTCATACCTGTTCTCAAAAAATTATAATTTTGGATTATTAAATTTAATAATCCCATTGTTTAAGACTTTATAATTTTAGGTTTTTGATTTTGAATTTGAATTCAATGACTTTATAATTTTAGGTTTTTATTTCAAATTCTTTAAATATCACTTTGATAAGTCTAATTACTTAAGACTTTATAATTTAGGTTTTATATTTTAGGTGGTTTAAGTTATATAATCTTGGGTTTTCTTAATATTTTATATAATTTGAATTTTTTATATTATTAAGTTTTTATAATTTGATTTTAGTTTTGTTAACTTTAGTTTTTAATAAATATTATCAATAAAAAATTATAATAATATTTATTATAAATAAATTTATAAGAAATATCATCTTATATTTATATTTATAGATTTTTATTGAATATTATTAAATTAGTTTATAATATTTTTTTAACAAGTTTATAATAGTTAAATTATTATAAATAAATAATATCTCTTAAAAAAATATAAATACAAATTACCATTAATAATATTCAAACTCATATTGAAAACAATATTATTAATTAAAAAACTATTAATAATAATTTTAAATAAAAAACCGTCAATAATATTGGGTTTTCTTAATATTTTATATAATATGTTTTTTTTATTATTATTATCAATTTTTTTGTAACTTGATTTTAATTTTGTTAACTTTAGTTTTTAATAAATATTATCATTAAAAAATTTATAATAAATATAAGATTATATTTATAAATTTTTATTGTATATTTTAAATTAGTTTATAATATATTTTTATAAGTTTATAATAGTTAAATTATTATAAATAAATAATATCTCTTAAAAAAATATAAATACAAATTATCATTAATAATAACAATAATATTCAAATTCATATTGGAAAAATATTTTTAATTAAAAAATTATTAATAGCATCATTAATACAATATTAATCATGTTTTAAAAATTAATGTTTATAAAATTATTAATAATAATATCAATTCCTTGGGTTTAATATTATTCCCTTGGGTTTATAAAACATTGGGTGTTTTTAATGTGTATCATGTAATATCAATTATATTATTTTTATATGGCATTTTTCAACTCCATAAAAAGTAGTGAATTTTTTTTCCCTTTACTTTCAATTACCTTATCTCTATATAAAGTGGTTGTAAATTAACTTGGAAATCTAAGTATTTTATTTATGATCTACATTGATTTTTTGTTATTACAATTTTTTGTTAATTCATTATTGAAAGTATTGTTTTATTATTTTTAAATATAACATTATGATATAGAGTACACGTTTCTTATGTAAAATGGATATTGGAATAATTTATTTGATTGATACGATATTTTTTGTTAGATGATCCAAAAATACAAATTTTATCATAGGTTATAAAATTAGAATAAAATAATTATTAATTTAAGATATTAAATTAATAATTATTATTCTAGAATGTTTAATTATTTAATAGAGACTTTTAGAATTAGCATATTGTTGTAACTAGATATGACTCTCCAAATCTTAGGCTCTATTATAGGAGATTAGTTAGCTAGTTTGTTTGAATATCATTTATTGTAAATGGACACTTGTTATTTAATAGGTGACCCATAATTAGAGGTAGTTATGACATGGAGCTTATAAATAGCTCATTGCAAGAGTGTTTGGTTGTTCGGGTGTAAACTCTTGCAAAATCAATTATGTAATTGTTTTTTTCTGATTAATATTTGTTTTTTTTCCCTTTTAATACCAACATTATTTTATTATTTTTAAATGTAAAGTCTTGCAGTGCACTTATCAGCTACAAATATTCCTAAAAAATATTTATATAATAAGAATTCTCTCATATATATCTCATATAATAAGAGTATCCCCTTATACAATATTTCATTTTTACAAAAAAAAAATGTTATTAATATTTAAAATGTTACCTATAAACTCCATATTAAGAAACGAACATAACAAATCTAAGCTATTATTGGAATAAAGAAATTTTCTATAAATAAATTCCATATTAAACATTTTATTATTATTAATATATCCTAAATGTTATATATCAACTTGATACTAAGAATGGAATAAATTACATGTATTTCTTACCATAAAAAATGAATATATAAAAAATAAATAAATAAATTGTTTTCTTTTTTAAATATAAACTTACATAAAACTATATTATTTAATATGGTCATTAAAATATTTTATTTATAGCTGAGGCTAATATTTTTCATTATAAATTTCCATATGCCATAAATGATATATATATATATATATATATATATATATATATATATATATATATATATATATATTCAACTATTTTATCCTTATACAAAGTTTATGCCAAATTAAAGCATATTATTTTAACAAACATATATCATTTTGTATGAAGGGGTGAAGAATTAGATAGATATACATATATATTTCTTTATTTTCAATTATTTTATGACATATGAAGTGGTGACTAATTAGATAGATATACATATATATTTCTTTATTCTCAATTATTTTATAAGTACTTTATCTTTATACAAAGTCTATGCCAAATTAAAGTATATTATTTTTACATGTCATATGTCATCTCATATAAAGTGGTGACCAATTATATATATATATATATATATACAAAGTAGATTCCAAATTAAAGTGAAAAATTGAAGTATTTTATTTATGGTACCAAATTTGGGGTTACATGGGAGTAAATATGCATATAATGAAACCCTATTGTTAACTAAAGCGTTCAATACACCAAACTTTAATAGAAGTGTCATCTATTATATGTACTAGATTTATGTAAAACATTTTTTTTTATAGATTTTAAATAATAAAATCTATTTTATAGATTTATGTTAAATATTTTTTTTACATATTTTACATAGTAAAATCTATTTTATAGATTTATGTTAAATGTATGCTATAGATTTATTTTATGTAATCCAGATATTAGAACAAAAAAAGGGCATAGAAAAGCATTTAGAATTTAGTTCATTTAGATTTAAATACAAATATTAAGAATGGATGTCAAAATTGTGTTGATAGTAAACCATCTAAAATTTCTTATTAATTTAATTTTGTGTTTTCAATATAAAATCTATTTTATGTAATAGATTTAAATAATACATTTGGTTCATTTTGATTTGATATAAAATATTTATATATTTTAGATTTAAATAAATAAATTGAGAATCCATGTAAAATTTGTATTAATAATAAAGTATGTTAATTTCTTATTAATTTATTTATTGCATTCAATATAAAATCTCTAAAATATATTAAACATCAATATATTGATATCTATTTTGTATTAATATTAAACATCAATATCTCTCTTAATGTTAATTAATATTAATATTATTATTATTATTATTTACACATTATTATTATTTTTATTATTATTATTAAATATAGATATTAATGTTAAACATAGAAATCTATGTAAAAATATATTTTGCATCTATACATTGATGTGAATATTTTTTTATGTAAATATTTTTATTAAACATTGCACTTAATAACTTTAGCTTTATTTGGGTTCATTGATGTTAGGATTAAAATATTTGGTAATTTTATATCATTTGGTTCATGTAGCATTGTGTTAATTTATAACATTAGGTTTTGAAGTTTGGGTTTTTTAACATTAAAAAAATTGGTTTAATGTTAATATTTATATTCAAAATGAAAAATTGATATTGATATTATAAATATATTTGTAGAAACATTATAACATCAATAATAAACATAGACCTTATAGGTTTACTAACATTAATAATCTTGGATTATAGAGATTAGGTTTAAAAAATTGTGGAATTTTGTTCGGTGTTGTAATAATGTTATGATCGCTCATTTGATTTTATACAATGTGTATATGTGAAGTTTTTCTATATGTGTAGATGGTAAATTATGTATGTATGTTAATTTTAATTTTATTCAACATTAAATTGTTTTGTTGATATCAAATGTGTTTTTCTTTTTTCTGTTAGGTGATTTCATTGTTTGATCATGGATCCAGCTATTTGGAGTTGTCTTCCATTCGAAATTCTTGAAATTGTCTTCCTCTGGCTCCCTTTATCGATTGTGATAAAGTTTAGCACTATTTGTAAGAAATGGAAGAATTTTTTTCAAAACACTTCTTTCTTATTACGTTGCAAGCATGTCTTTACAAACGAATTTGTATTGATGGTTCCTTTTCTCAATAGTGAAGACAACTATTTTGTTGTTGAATACCTTAATCAAAATGGGCACATATCTCATTTTCATTTGTGATTCATATATTCAAGATATAAAGTAGAGTCTGTTGTTGGACCAATGGTGGTTTTATCCTTACCAACAGAATACTCCCATACACAACTATTTTGTAACGAATCCATTTACAAAGGCCTTTAAAAACATAAGGCTAATATGAATTGGAGACAAGGGATTCTTTTCATTATTGGAAAATGTAAGCAACGGAAAATATGATTGGGCTGTTCTAAAACATATGTATGACAGAATGAAGTCTAAATTTTACATTTGTTGTAGTTTTGATATGGTATGGCAAAGGGTTGATGTTCCATTTGGTGGCACTTAACCCCCTAATAATGGAGTTTTTTATAAAAGTAAATTTTTTTGGCTCTATCTAGACAAGGAGTATGAATATTATGCTCAGTATGGGTATACAATCTACTAGTTTGATGTAATAAAAAATGAATGGGGTTTTTCTTTTGTTCCAATCACTTACATAGGTTGTATGTCGTTAGAAATATACATGGATCAGTTGATATGCCTTGCCAATGATGGCTCCACTTCTCTATGGTCAATTGGATAATTATAAAATTTCCAATTTCATCAACCATGTGTTGAATGAAGAATTGACATTTGTTGCATCTGGAATGTTGTTGGTTGTTGTTTTTATTCTAGGAAAGTTGAAACATCTTTTCTTTCTTAATACTTATAGGATAGGCTAGCCAATTTGAATGCACATAGAGAGGTTTGAATAAAATCCTATAAGATGCATTGACAGACCAAAAACAATTGCATAATCAAGTGAGGTGATAGCTTCTCAAAGTTTGTTCTCATGGCATCCAAAAATCACCTAGTAATACCATCTTTGCAATTCCATTTTATAATTTATGTTTTATCAGTTAAAATAGTTTATATGTTTCTGTAAATATGAAATTCCATAACTTAGATAATTTATCTCATTATAATTTGGGAGTCTACTCATGACCCGCACTAGTTTCTTTATTAATTACACATACGTTCCATTGGAGATAAATTGGTTGGAACATAGATGGATCATCAACGGAACATATTTTTTCATTTACATTAACACTGGTATGTTTTCCATGTATGAATAGATTTATGTAATCTAAGAAATTTCATACTTGTGCAATGAATTGTTCCTTATAGAGATTATGGCTTATATCATCAACAAGAAATTCAACAAGGAGAAAATGAAGATGAATTTATTGTTGCATACGGATGAAAATATGAACACTACAATGACCAAGTTGTGCAAGCTAAATAGTAAGCTCATCCAATTGATCAATGTGAATGAAAATTCTAACTCATAACCTCGGAAAGAGGAGGAACCAACAATCACATCCAACATAACCATGGGAACAAACAGTTGCAGATGAAGATGATATATTACCTTCTCTTCAAGTTACACATCATGTGACTGAAAGGCATATGAAAGGAGTATAAAGGATGTTCGTGGTTTGTAGGATATAATTCTCAGGTGGAAAACATATCCAAGTATAAAACCATAATTCTTTGTTGTATGTTTTTTTCTTGCCTTCTAGTATTGATATCATATATAGTTTTGTAGAAAATAACGAGGTAGTATGTAGAAGCAGAAAATTGATCCCATTTTATCAGATTTTGGCAATAGATATCATCATTAGTGTAGTGAACATTTGGAGAATGTTTCTACTATGTGTGTTAAGTAAAGAAATTCTAAATTATAGGGTTGATCATATGAATGGATTTGTTATGAAACTTTTGAACAGGAGGCACAACCAATAATGGTATCAAGTAAATTTTATCAACAAATTGAATATCCAGAAGATAATTTGTAGTCAGTTTATATAGCTCAAGTGATATTTTCTATTAAAATCTCTCTAACATCGCATGTGTTATCACTCCGTAAATACACTAACGCTGGGAAAAGAGATCCCAAAGGTAACCACAAACCACTTGTAGGTTAAGGTCCAATCCCCCTAACCTTGGAGAGGGATCTCTCGCTGGATCAACTATCAATCAAAGACTGATAGGACGTGGATTTTACAGTTGTTATTAAGCTTAGAGATATATGACATAAGGTTTAACGAAAATTGGTGGTAGAAGGGGCCACTGAGGTATAAGCTCATAGAACGTCAAGGCATGTATGATTCATTCAGATAACAAAGGAAAGATAGACACATATTCCAAGTCATTTATCGATTGTAGTATAGTGAAGAATGTAGGAAACACAAAAATGTTTAGTCAAATGAAATAGAGCATATAATTATGAATTCTACTACATAACTACTAACCAAATATTTAGAAGAACCATGACATAGTAATGAATAATTCCATCATGTATGAGATGTACAATTATCCTCAGCATCTAAGGATGAATTCAAGACAATATCTACATAAATGGATATAAAATTTACATAAAGAAAACTCGTAGACTTGATACCACACACCACAAGAATCTCTGAAAACAGAGGAAAAAATTTTCACTAATATTTTTATTGAAATATTTAAACACACAGGGTCTCCTCCTACTCTAAAAAATTCCCAGTTTCCATTACATTATATACTTAGCCTTTAAATATCAGTTTGGCCAAGGAACAAATACATATATTCATCAAACTATGTGGATGAAATGTGCATTTTATCAAAACAACAAGATTTGGGTTAAACTTAGGAACAACAATAAAGTTAGAATAATTTGTTTTATCCTCATTTACACATATTCCACTTGAAAATCCCAAACTATCTACCATCGTGCCACAAAATCCTATAGATGCCTTGGTAAATTACCTTTCTGCCTTATCGGGTCACTTTTGGGCTTATCACATTCCTTCTAAATAGTCAAAACCATAAAAACATGGCGGAGTATAAAATCATGACTATGGAATAGATTTTAAACCATGACTATAAAAGCATGACTATCAGGTGCAATTTTAACCCTAAAACCAGTGGGCGATAACCATCGGCTTGTCTCGTAAGTGATTTTCCTAAAATATTCCCTTATACTTCCTTTTAAGATTTCTAGGATTTCCACCCTCCAAGATCCTTCATTCAAAGTGCTAATTTATTAATCCACGTGACTAGGGGAGTTGTGACTGTAGGGTCAATTTTGTGGGGCTAAACCATTTAGCTGGGACGGGGTTCGATTCTTTGAAATATTTCATTACAAACAGTCCCCATGTGTAACACATGCGACCAAAACATATGCTTCTAGGCCCTTTTGAAATGCGAAACTCGAAGATCAACGATTTCATAATATTGCACTTGGTTGTACCCCTTAAGACTTGTGATCTTGGATGAGTGACATGGCTTGATCCACATGGAGAGAAAATAAGGGAAGGGCCCATGCTAAGGATTTAACACATAAAATCCTTTACTAACCTATTGCCGATGCTGGACTTTCCAACATCAAGGGGATCTCCCCGGTATGAAGTCCCAAATAGACCTCACACTGTTTGGTGTAGTAGTCCAATCCCATACGATGGCCCAATTGCCATTATCTTAAATATATGCCTTATCTCTTGATTGTCAGCACATGAGAGTGGTATTCTTTATCTTCGAACAATGAAGTTCGCGTGCCTGGTGAGTGCTAGTGTTACTTGTGTCAATATTCTTTCACCACAGAGGGAGAGGGTGGAAGTAAGTCTCTAGTCGAAAGGGAAGAGTCGCAACTCTATTAGACACATGCAGCACAATGGGACATGCGAAACTTCTAGTTGAGTATTCCACACAAATGTGATAGTCATAAACACGCAATGAACAGATAACATGTACAACACCCAATGGAATAGTCCATGCGAGTGCGATGGTAGTTATAACAAGTTTATGGGAATGGTTATGTCTAGTGTTTGGCGAGTTAGCCCACACAGGAAAGACAAAATTACCAACTTATAAAACATATTTTCATAAGAATATGTATTAGAACAACCAAAATAGTTCAATTGTCTTAACACAATTTTAAGCAACATGCAATACAAGTGTTCAAAGAATAGTCTTACAAACAATTACAATACAAGTGTGGAAACGTGCTAGCCTGTTAACATGGTTTTGAATTAAGTGAATGTTCCAAGACACGTTAGTACACCATACATCACTAACCCCGTAAGAGGGGCATTGGAACCATTTTTCGCTCCTCAAAGAAAATATTACAAAATCTCAAGGCTATGTGGGAGGAGCCAAGGTGAAAAGTGTTTTGCATGTAAAATGACCCTTGTGACTGTTCAACTTCCCTCGTGATTGTTTGTCTTACACGACTCTTCAAATTTACATGTGGGTCTCTTGGACTTCCACATTACATTACATTGATTACAATAGTATGACCCACAATAGTTATGTGGCGAGATGACTCATGACATGACTCGACACAACAATGCTAATATCTTCATGTTTCTGGTGGTGTCCATGTCTGGCTATAGTGTTGTTGGGTGATGGATGTTCTCTTGGTGTATCATAGCTTCAGCTCTACATGGCAAGGTGTGTGAAGTCTTCGATGGTCTTAGTGTTCACTTGATGTTCGCACATGCATGCTCCTCCTTTTCTCGCACTTTGACATGCTTCATTTATTCATCCGTTCATGAAAAAATCTCCTTGCATGCATTCCTCATTCTTCCATTCATGAAACAATCTCGTTGCATGCATTTATCATTCATCCATTCACGTACAAATCTCCTCGCTTGCTCTCCTCGTTCATCCCATTCTTCGTCGCATCATGTCTCATCCATGTACTCTATCTGCAATCAATCATGATGAGATGACATAAAATCCAGAAATATCCTATTGCCATGATGCATTATCGTTCACTTTTTGATGCAGGTGACCAGGAAATAGGACGAGGCTCTGAAACTGTGCAAGGGAAATTTCAAGTCAAGATGCGGGCCCTGGGCACTGCCACTGAAAATTGCACAAAGGTCACTAGGAGACTAAGATGGAAAATCCAGATCAGTAGTGACTGTCTACGGGATCTGGCTTGGTTGGAGGGAAGATATGTGAAATTGTTTCAAGGAGGAAGTGAAGGCAGTAGAGGAGGATTGGCAACAAAAACTGTGCAATTTATCCAAGGAGATAGCAGCAGGCTGCAAGAGGCTTGCTTGGAAACATTGCTTAATTTTTCTTTGGAGCTGGTAGTGGGCTACGGGAGATTTCTAGAAAAAACCGTGAAATTACTGGGAGGTTGGTCTGCAGAACATCCCATCACAATTTTTGAGCTGAGCAGGATGCTGGGTAGCAGGGAGACTGCTCATGAAAACTGCGTAATTTTTTGGGTGAACAGTAGGGCGGCTCAGTAGGTGACTGGCTAGAAAAACTGTGCAATTTTTTGAGGGAGAGAGTGACAGACACTGCGTGTCTGTCCGACATGTCTCTGCATTTTCTCCAGTCAATGGAGTGGGCATGATTTGCATCTTTTACACAATTTTTTGGGGGCGTGAGTCTCGGCATGAATTCCTACTCAAACTCTCCAATTGACCAGCCACAGGCTTGGCTGATGTGCTTGTAAGAAGCGCAGATTGAAATGGCTTGCTCAGTAACTTCTACGCTATTCTAGGTCATGGTTATTTCGATCGATTCCAATATTGCGCAGTGCAGGCTTCCTAGGAGACAACCTCAAGCTCTTCACAATTCTGTCTAGCAGAACATGATTACTGAGGGCTGAAATTGTGCAATACAGCTCATTGAAGGTCCGGCTATTGGAGGGTGATTCGATCATCAGAATTTCAGAAAAATGACTAAGTGTGAGAGCGAGTGAACTTGTACATACACAAACTTGTGAAAAGAAACTCAACATGACTTGGCAACAAGACACCTCAAACCATCAAGACAACATATACACAGTGTGACTAACTGACAATGAAAGCGTCGAGAGTGACACTTGTGATAGATCATTGAATGATTGCGACGATGCTTACACGACAGTGCATTACAACATCATGTGTGAGTGTGATAGATGTGTACATGGCGAACACAACTCAAAAAAAACCTTCAACATGACCAGAACAAGGTTGCAAGCGTGACATAGCAATCAACATGCAAAAGATGACACTTGGTCGAACAAGTCAAAAATAAGAAATACATGTAGAAGAAACACATAAGATGACTTTTCGTGTTTATGCACATGCATGTTACTGAGGAAATGATGATATGACAATGACAAGTAGTCCTACAAACTAAATTAAGAGGTGTACTTCGAAATATGTTTCTTACTTAACATACTTACCCTCAAGATGATCATGCATCTGATGGAGTTTGCATGCGGTCCTGTTCTTTTACATTACTTGGTTCCTTGGTCCTTCTCCTCAACTCCTTGGAAGTGATTTTAGCCTATCACATTTTCCTATAGTCACTAAGAGGTAGATCTGCAGAATTTCAGTGGACAGTAACTGCTGTTGGAATGAGACCATGTGAGGCCCATCTGCATAGTCTCTACATGCAAGACTAACAAGACAACTTGGACAACACTACATAGTTTTGAAGCTCAAAGCACTGTTGCGAGATAGGGGTCCTAGGAGGACACCTATGCGCAGATTTTTAGTGTAGTGTAGCTAGACTGCTCTGCACATTTCTGGAGAGTAGTGCTAGTTGCATGACTCCTCTATGCATTTTTGGAGAGGAGTATTGGTTGGGGTCTCTGTGGGCTACGAGGTTTCAACAAGAAATGGAGGTTGGTGTCTTTGTGCACTCTGGGGTTTTAGTAGGCAAGGGAGGAATCTTGATGGTTGCAGAATCAAAGTACACAGTTCAGGGAAGCTGGATGAGGCTAGGTTGCTCGGGAAAATGGCTAAGTGTGAGATCGATGAAACATTTGTAAACATGATAAGACTTGACAGTGATCACACATGGACACTTATTGCCACAACGTAGAACATCTAGAATGCATAAGACATAATTTTCTTGATGAAACAACCTTCATGACAAGAGTGCGCGAGGTGAGTGTGAAACATGTTTATGTGATGATGACCACTCATACATACACAATTCCCTTGAAGCAAGAAAAAATTCCCTCTGCATGACAAAAAATAACCCCTATGCCCGAAAATGACACATGTTGCATAAAGAGAGAACACAGACAACTCTTAGGATCAAGGAGGGGAGCTTAAAATCATCAGCTTGCCAACAAGTGACCAAGGCTAATCGATTACAGGATCGAAAGTAGGCTCCAAAATTTGCACGCTAACCAAAATTTTGGAGGGTGGTTGTAGCCACCACAACACTTGGTGACACACTGGTAGAACTCCAGCTCTCCATATGGACCTTGTTTCGTGAAAAGCAACTCTAACCCTTCTGAAAGTATTGTTTGATTCTTTGATCATCATGATTTCCACAGTAACTTGGTTGAAAGATGTAATCCTTACCATACTCTTGATCGGTCAGACACATTCCAAGCCAATTCAACCCAGTTGTTTCGATTGTGGATGAGGTGTATATTGGTTCACAAGTAATATGATAGTTATATTTTATGTTTCATCTCTGGTGTTGCTCTGTTTCCAACAGGCTTGGACAGTAACCTGATGGAGACACGTAGGAGCACAAGCATCGCTCCACTACCAACGAGCTTGGTCAGTACCTTGACAGAGTTACTTGCATCACCTCTCTAAGCAAGAATCCTTTCTCTTCTTTCACCTTAGTCATTTTTTCATAAATTTCATATTTTCATTTTTTCCATTTTCCATTTTTCAAAGAACTATGCATAGGCACTTTTTTATTTTAGAGGCAAAAGAGTGATCCAAAATTATTAAGAGAAGAAGAGGTTGTTCCTTCAAAGAATTATGTTATGTATACCTCTGACATACTTATTAAGGTTTTTCTCCTCACCTTACTCTACTTGACTTAGCTAACAAGGGTTAACCTAAAACAACCGACTAGAGTAGGTGGTGCTAGTTAGAGTGCAAGCGTTGTGTTTTCACCAAGACTCACTCTAAATAGAACGTATTCTCCATCAAGGAATCATTGACTGAATACAAAAACTTCTTCATAAAGAGAGAGGACAATAGATAACTAGATGTTGGTAGTTGTACAAGTCTCTTAGATTTGCCTAGCTTGTCTCGAGAGCCAAACATGGTTTCATGAGACACTAACCTATAGGTACAAGCAAGAAAAGAAAGAAAAAGAAAAAAGCAAAAGTAAAGTAGGAGAAAAACATGTAAGAAAAGTAAGCAAGAAAGAAAACCAAACCAATCAAGCAAGCAAATAAACATGCAAACCAGAAAGCAAAGAGAAGCAAGAAGCAAGGACTACTCCTACTCCTACGCTAAATAGTGCATGGGTCTACTCATGTGAAGTGATATTTCCAATGAAGCCACCTGCGCATTGGCTATCCCATGTTGGTGAAGACATGATTCATGAGAAGCACAATCAAATGAACCAATTGTAAGAGCCTAGATCAACCTCAGGTTGAAGGGAGGCAATCATAGGATAACCACAAACCATGCTTAACCTGGTAGCTAGCCCGACCAGGTCAGGAGAGGGCTCTCTCCGTGTCAATCTCAGTTAAGATGACTGCAATTATAGCTTGATATGACTAAATTGAAATTAGATTTTAGGCTAGGTATAGTAGCTCTATGGTTTTTGGTTAATTTTGATGGTTGGTTACTGGATCAAATGGAGCAGGCAACTTGGGTAAGCAAAATCAAGTTAGAATTGCAGACATGTTCTATGGGGTGAGATAGTTAAGTGTTTATGCACTTGGAATTGAATGAGATGGTTGATTTAAGACTACTGAGGGGCTAAGGAGGGCATGCAAAGACCATGAATCCTCTTCATACTGCTGAAAACATTAAAACTAAATGTATTCCCAAGGCAAAGCACTGTTATCAATGTATTTTGCCTATTTATCTTGATTCATTTAGTTTACAAGAATGGAAAAGATTTTGAAACATATAACACATAAGAATAACTTATTACAGAAGAAGGAACAATACAAAATCACAATATCACAAGAATCCCACAAAAATAGTTGCAAAACCTGGTTTTATTCCTTGCCAATCTACTGTAGTGATGTACAATGAAGCTCAAAGCATCCACAAGAGTCCAAGCTTTGCAAATGACTAAGAAAGTACATAATATAGGTGCCAAACCACCTATGCTAGCCATCAAGGGTCGAATCCATGAGAAGAGGGGTGGTTTCAACCATATCTAAACGAAGAACAGGAATATAGGCAGTGGAACAACTTGCCTCTAAAACCATGGAAACTGATTCATTCCTCCCTCAACCACCTCAAAATGATGAATTTACCTCTAAGATTCATTTAGAAATTATATTCACATCTCATAGAATCAATTAAATTCATAGATTACCTAAAAAGAGACCAAAGTTCAAATTACAAAAAATCTAGGCAAAATTTTGATTTTGGAGCCAAACTAGCAATTTCCATCCAATGCACAACGCCCCTGATCCAATGCGCAGCTCTTTTTCCAAGCCAGTTTTGGTGACCTTCCCAATGTCCAAATTGGGTGTAGGATAGCTCGTTGGAAAGCTTGTCGATTCTACTTCCTGGAACAGCTTGAATTTTGGGATTTGGATGTCATTTTCCCCTCAAAAATGGAATCTCCCAAGACTACTTCCTGTGTGTCAAAAAAGTGGCAAAGAGGTCATTTCTTGATGGTTTTTTGGCCTTTAGGTGACCAAGATCTGCTCCAAAATTGAAGAAAATTTTTGGGTTTGCTTTCTTTTTCATGTTGAATCCAAAAATTCAAAACATTTTCTCAAAGGATGCTCCAGTAAAAAGCAGAGCACCAGTGGCATTGCGCACCTATTGGGTTTTCGTGTTTCTAATTTCAAAATTGCAAAATTGCAAAATTTTCTCAAAATTGCCCCAAATTTGGTACAAGGCACCCTCAAGCACTGCTATGATGAGCTAATGAGGCATCAGCTAGGATTTCAAACTTGTTTTGCTCCTTTTTGCTTCTCAAAGCCTTCCTCAATCTTTCCTTAAGCTTTCTCATTCTTATATTGCATATCTTGTTCCGGGTTAAATAGTGATAAGCCATGTGACAAAGCATTTTCTTCTCTTTATTGGCCTTCTCAACTAGCTTCTCAAGGTGAATGTTCACCCTCTCTAACCAATTTTCTCGGTCATTCTCAATTTCTTGCTCAATGGAGGTCATCTTGCCCTTTGCTTTCTTTGCCTCTTGCCTTTCTTCCCTAATCATTTGCAATTCCGTAATAGCTTGTTTATCAGTTAATTGCATATTTTCCTGCTCAAGGTATTTAATTATCCACTTTTCTCTTTCGATATTGATTGATAGGGCTTGAATGTTAACCTCTTTTTCCTTGATGATAAAATCCTTGACACTCCTTCAATTCTAAGCACCCAAGTCCATGACATTCTCCTCTTGTGCCACCTCATGGTCCACCAGGACAAAATCTCTCTCTTGCCCCTCACTAGGATCATCCTCATGCATATTTTTCTTTCCTTTATCTCTGCCCATCTATTGCTGCTCAACCTGTACCTGCTTAGCTGGAGAAGAAGGCAAAACCCCTTCCACTCTAGGTGGAGATAGCATTTTCCTGTGATCTGTAGATGAAGGAAAGACCCCTTCCACTCCTTGTGGAGATAATACTCACCTAGCAACTACAAAAAACCTCCTAGTGCATCTCTCATAGGTGACAAACACTGGCACTCCTAAGGTTTTAGTTTCTTTGACTTGTTCATGTCCTGAAGGTTCAGTTTCCTCCTCATGCACTGATGAAAATATTTGAGGACCTTTGAAAACCTCATGAGAAATGAAGGTTTCCCATGGTATATTTAATCTATTCAACTGATGCAACACAATGATCTTGATCAGAGAGAAGTGGTGGATGCTATTCATTTGTCAGGGATATGGCTTTTTCTTGACATAATGTGCTGTCTTTTCAATATTCTGGAACATGAAGAAGGGAAGATCCATCATTCTCACTCTAGTAAAATTCATCAATAATCTAATGTGGTAGGCATACAACTGTGAAAACCTACCTTCACAAGTAAAATATTATTTAATGATGATCTTCATGAGTGGGGCAAAATTGTCCTGTAAAAATTTAAATGGAAACACTCTTTTCAGCTTGCTGAGGCATGCAGCCTTGATGTAAGGCTCATAAAATTCCCTATCAATGTACTGCCCTTTGTTCCATTTTTCACCTATATTTGGAATGCCTGTAGCCTCTGAAATAATAGCAGGTGACAGAGTGAAAGTAACTCTAGCAAGTTGTACTTCATTATTGTCCAAGTGTGTTACAAATAGCCTTGCTAATTCATGGTGGAATTTTATCCTCTCCACCATTTCACAGAAATCATAACAAGATAGATGCTTGAAACATGTGATGGAAAATGGGCAGGCAAGTAATTCCCTGAGGCTAATGGGCTCCTCCCTGGTTATCTTCCCTCCTTTGTGAGGTCTTCTTGGCTATAATTTTGTTTCCCTAGAACTATCACTAAGGGTCTCTTCCCCAGTTTCATAATCACTGTCCATTGGCTTGATTGACTGTAAATGCTAGTGAGGAAAGAAAGGTAGTGTGGGTGAATGATGAGTATGAAGATATTTTCAAAAGAAAGAGAATGAGTGGGATGGAATAGGGATATGAGTGAGTTTTTATGTAGTGTAGGATTTGAGGGAATAGGGTATGCAGGGAATGAGTAAGGCTTAGGTAATTTAGGGTATAGGGGTTATGTATGTAAGTATGGTTTTAGGGAAGTGTCATATATGAAGAAAATGAAACTTAGGGGAGTGTTTATAGGGGTTAGGTTTTTTAAGGGATAGTCACCAATTATGAAGAAGACAGCTACATAAACAATGAAATTTATGGAAAAACTTTCTTTAATAGTAGCTAGGGTTTAGCCTTTTCAAAAATTATCTCTAAGTACAAAAATTCTTATGGAAAGAGAAATAGCAATACTTAAATGTAAAGGAAAGAAATTGTTGCAAATTGGAGAAAGTTTAAGCGATTTTGGGTATGTTTGAAGGTTTCAGCACTATGTGAGCAGTTTCCAAATAGATGTGCGACACCCTCCAACAGGTGCGTAGCACGAAATTAATGCGCCGCGCATTTGCTAACTTACACTGCAAGAAAGCTGTTAGGCCCCTATATTACTAGTGTAACCCCTTATTATTATTAGTACAACCCACTTATTATATCGTTGTACCCATGTAGTGCCCATATTGTTACTATTGTGCCCCTTAGAAGCCCACTATTGTTATTATTGTGCCCTTAGATTATTATTGTTATGTCGGATCTGATTATGTTATGACCCCTTAGACTCCTATATATAGAAAGGAGGTCTTTTCATTTGTATCATCCAAGAATTTTTCACTTATGTAACGTAAAGGAGGTTGCCCCCTTGAAGAGGCTGAATTCTAAGGTGTTGATCTATCTTTTCTATCTTTTCTTGAGCTGGTTTCATAACATTTGGTATCAGAGCTTTGGATTCTAGGGTTTCGCTGCTCCAAACAGGTCATCGTGGCATTTTCGCTATAACATTTTTCTGCGACGTTTCAGAAGTTGACAAAAACACCCATTTGAGAAGACATCGCACCGAATCTCAGGTCCGAATTTCAGATCTTTTAGTGCTATATTTACGGAGATACGATCTGAGGAAGTTGGTCTTTTTGCAGACTCCTGAATTACATTCCAAACAGGTGACCTGGGGAAAATCATCATAACTTTCTCTCTGAGCATCAGATTCAAATTTCGTAAGAAGGTGCAAAAAGAGGACGGACTGCAGTTTCTTGTATATATTTTTCAGAGCCAAAGGTTTAAAAATTGACACGTGGCACTTCATACAATTTCGCTCTTCTGGAAAGGTCTATAATCAGGTCATCTTGGGAGATTGTGCATAACTCTTTTTTGGAGAATCCAATTTCGATTAGACTAGTGGCATTGGAAAGAGGACACAGAGGGCTACTACAGGTATCAATTTTAAAACTTAAATATCCGAAAGTATAGAGTTACAGTCGTTTCAAGATCTAGGTCCTAAAATCAAGAAAAAGCAAGATGAGGAAGTTTGATGGCAAGGATCCGGTAAATTGGAGACTTCAAATGGAGCAATATTTTGATCTACATGGTGTACCACTATTAAAAAACGTATGTATTGCATCTTCATATTTAGAACCGGATCAAATTTTATGGTACAAAGGGCTTTTTTCTCGTAAACAACTTGTTACGTGGTCAATTCTCACGGAGGAAATGATAGCACATTATGAGGATACAAAGAGCAACACCTTCTTTAGAGAAACACCACAAAAATTGGAAAGAGTAAAAGGGCTTTGTGACATATTGGAAAGTATTATTATGGCAACAAGGAAGTCTACCCCTCACAACTACAAAGATGGAAGTTTTGTTTCTCCTAGCCTTCCACAACCTACAAGGGTTACACCACAACAATTGGAAGAAAAAAGAGAAAAAGGGCTTTGTTACAATTGTGATAGCAAAGGCACTAAAGGTCATAAGTGTACTGATAAGAAATTATTTTACATAGAGTATGATAAGGAGGAAGAAAAGGATCAAGAAACATCAAAAGAAGAGGATATACACCAGGACCCAACTCCAGAGAAAGAAGAAATGAACCAGACCATATCTTGTAAAGCACTGGCAAGAATTACCACTCCTCAAACTCTCAATATAGAAGGACATATCAAGAATAAAAAAGTGCAAGAAGTGAAAGATCACATTGAGAAAGAAGAAATGAATCCAACCGTATCTTGTAATTCATTGGTCGGAATTACCACTCCTCAAACTATCAAGATAAAAGGACATATCAAGAAGAAAAATGTTCAAGAAGTGAAAGATCACATCGAGCATCATGAAATGAATCTGACCATATCTTGTAAAGGATTGGAAGAAATTACCACTCCCCAAACTCTAAAGATACAAGGACATATCAAGGAGAAAAAGGTCCAAGCAGTGAAATATCACATCAAGCATCAACAACAAGTTCTCCAACTTTTAAAGGATAACGCCATTTCAGTGCAAAATCAAACGAAACAACGGGTAGATCAACATCGTAGTGAAATAATTTTTGATGTAGGTGATTGGGTATTTTTACTACTACATCTAAAGCAAGCTATTTATGAGAAGGAAATGTTGGCAACACTACATGCACTTAAAAAATGGCGACCTTACCGAATGGGAAGACTCTTCAAGGATGAGGATGTGGAAGCATTGTTTTGTGCTATTTCTATTATCCAACCAGATTGGATAAATGAAGCAAGGACTGAATGGAAGAAGGACGAAGAAGTATGGCCACTTATTCAAAATTTGCAAAAGATCCCAATTCAAACAATATTGCTAGAAATTGAAGAGGAAGGAAAAATCATATTGGAACCTGGAGCGGTCACAGAAACAAGAACCCAACAGCTACGAAATCGACCAATTTCAAAGTATCTCATCGAGTGGAAGAACTTACCCGCTGAAGATTCCACATGGGAGGACAAGAATTTTATACAAAAGCATCAAGAACTACTCAAGCGTTGAGGACAACTCTTTTTGAAGGGGAGGGGCATGTTAGGCCCCTATATTACTAGTGTAACCCCTTATTATTATTAGTACAACCAACTTATTATATCGTTGTACCCATGTAGTGCCCATATTTTTACTATTGTGCCCCATAGAATCCCACTATTGTTATTATTGTGCCCTTACATTATTATTGTTATGTCGGCTCTGATTATGTTATGACCCCTTAGACTCCTATATATAGAAAGGAGGTCTTTTCATTTGTATCATCCAAGAATTGTTCACTTATGTAATGTAAAGGAGGTTGCTCCCTCGAAGAGGCTGAATTCTTAGGCGTTGATCTATCTTTTCTATCTTTTCTTGAGCTGGTTTCATAACAAAAGCATCCAATGTGCAGTGCCGGGCAATAGATGTGCAGCGCCTCCGTTTTTGTCTAGTAACACCTCAACTTTCTTCTTTTTGTCCAATGACACCTCAAAATCGCCTTTTGGATTCTCCTTAGCCCTTTGAACTTAAAAATGAGGTGATATGAGAGATAAAAAACCTTTTATACCCTTTCAAGCCTTTTCATTTTCATTTAACGTAACCCACCTTCTAATGTTTGTTTCCTTCCCTGAAATACTATGCTTTAGCTGATTTTTTACTTTTGGCATATTCACAAGTGGAATGATGCTCATCTCTTTGAATTTTTGCAATGGCAGGAGTTGACCAAGTTGGCAAGTGACCAAGAGCAGCATATGAATAGTTGTTACATATAGGAACCATAAAATTACATTGAAATACATGGAAGTGAAATGATAAAATACAAATGCTATGTTTTTTAACTCAAAACAAGTTTTGAGTTTAAAGAGCTTTATTTAGCTTGCAAACAAAGAAACTATGATCTTTTAAACTCTGGTTAAACTCCTCATGTGCCTATTGACATTTATTTTTCATGTGAATGACTATGGTGAAAAACACTAGACCTAGGGAGACTAAAGTCTAATACAGATTTTTATAAATGATGTGAACAGGAATGAATATGAATGACTAAAAAAATATGTGAAACAGGATCAGTAGGTATATAGCATGAGGGACAAATGAAATAAAACTTGACCATCTGTTGATCCATGACCTAATGGAGTGCAACTCATCAGAATGGGACACCTAATATGAAATGCAAAAGAGAAATTTGATCACTGATGGCTGTGTGAAAGCACTGACACTAACACCAACAAACACACACGATATAAGAATGAACATCATCACACTCCAAGTTCTAAAACATCCACAAAGAAGGAAAGAGTGAATGCACAAAAAAAACATTCTGCGGACATAACATGGTGTTGTGAAACAGTGCATGTAGACAGTAAACATATGTTAGGTCCCTATAATACTAGTGATTCCCCCATTACTATTGTCATTGTATCCCTTATTGTTATCGTTGTGCCCCTATTGTCCCCATATTATTATTATTGTGACCCATAGAATCCCTCTATTGTTATTTTTGTGCCTTTATATTACTATTGTTAGGTCAGCTTGGTTATATTGTGAACCCTTAGAATCCTATATATAGAAAGAAGATTTTTTCATTTGGATCATCCAAGAATTGTTCACTTGTGCAATGTAAAGGAGGTTGCCCCCTCAAAGAGGCTGAATTCTAAGGCGTTGATCTATCTTTTCTATCTTTTTGTGAGCTGGTTTCATAACATTTGGTATCATAGCTTTGGATTCTAGGGTTTTTCTGCTCCAAACAGGTCATCGTGGAATTTTCGATATAACTTTGTTTCTCCAATGTTTCAGAAGCTAAAAAAAAAACCCATTTGTGACTAAATCTCATTGAACCTCAGGTCCAAATTTGAGATTTTGTCTCACTATATTTTCGGCAATATGATCTGAGGAAGTTAGGGTTTTTTGCAAGCTCCATAATTTCATATAAAACAGGTCATCGTGTAATTTTCGCTATAACTCTTTCGCTACAAAGTTTCAGAAGCTAAAAAAAAACCATTTGAGAAGAAATCGGTCTAAACCTTGGCTTTGAATTTTAGATACTATCTCACTACATTTTCGGAGATATAATCTAAGGAAGTTAGGGTTTTTGTAGACCCCCAAATTACACTCCAAACAGGTCACCTTAGGAAAATCATAATAACTTTCGCTCTGAGCATCAGATTGAATTTTCGCCAGAAGTAACAGAGATAGGTCAAACTGTAGTTGTTTTGGGTATCAATTTTAGAACCTAAGGTTGAAAAAGTGACCCGCAACATGTCGTACAAGTTTTCTCTACTAAACCAGTCTATACTCAGGCCATCATGAGAGATTTGGCATAATTCTTCATTAGAGAATGCAATCTTGATTGGAATTGCGGGGTTAGAAAGACTACTTAGAGGATTACCACAAGAAGAAATTTCAGACCTGGGAGATCCAACATTACAGAGATACATCAAATTCAATATCAAGCTCGTACAAAGTTAAAAAAGGTGTGTAGTTTTTTTAAAATTTTTGCATAAGCTTCATTTGAAAAATTAGTTTGAAGGAATTCAAAGGGAATAGTGAAGCATTATTATCGGTAATTGATGCCCCGAAGAAAGAAAATGGAAACACCTAGTAAGCAACCTGAAAGCTCTAGCATGACTCATGAAGAAGAGGAAGAAATGCAACATGATATATCAAAATTATGATACCAAGTGCAACAAATTTCACTCACACAAAAAGTAACAAAAAATAAGATGGATGGTTTAAACAAAGATGTAGAAGCTAAGATGCAAGGTTTAAAGAAACGCATGGAAGATAAGATGGATGGTTTAAAGAAAGGTGTAGAACCTAATATAAACGATGTGGAAGCTAAGATGGATGGCGTAGAAGATAATATGGACGTTGTGGAAGCTAATATGGATGGCGTGGAAGCTAAGATGAATGATTTAAAGAAAGGCATGGAAGATTTGAAAAAAAAATTGACAAATTTTCTACAAGAAATTCTTACCAATGGCAAAAGGGTAGTAAAGGAATGATGCGGGAGCATGTGACTCAGAGGGGAAAATCTTCCAAATTATTCCAAAAAATCCAAAAAAATCTACAAGCAAGGGAGTGGGGTCCTTTAGCCTACAATTTCTATGCTTTCTTAGTTAAAATTAGAATAAATTATAGCAATAAATCGTGCTATTTGTAACAGAGCTTTTCAAGCTTTAAATCATTCTGTAAAGCATGCTTTTCTTTGTATCGGATAAGGACCGAGAGGGCCTATCCTTAATGATAAATAAAGAGGCAGTGAAGCTCTCGGGATAGGGAGGAGAGGAGCGAGTGCCATAGTATTATTTTAAGAACTGTTCTCCCGGCGTCTCTTAATGACTCTATAATATGCATGCATAGATTAGTGAATAGTGCCTTAACAGTGTTGAATGGTTCCTATTTCCGCATGCTGCAAATATTGTTGAAATCATCTTCCCTTTCATTTATGCTTATACAGGCTTTCGTTTTATAATTGCGCATACATTTCTGTTTATGCTAAGAACCTTGAAATCTTTCATAAAGTGGTTGTAGCGGACGCGAAATGATATAATTATAAGTTCTTACCCATATCGGGTCTGAACCCATATCGGCGTCAGAGAGAACCTTTGGAACACTTAGTTGTGCACTCTGAATTTCCGAAGCCGATTCGTTATAGAGGCTACTGTATAAAGCTTTTTGGGTCCAAAAGGATCCCATAGTGCAAAACCTCCGACTGAGCCTTCCATATCCGGAGCCGAAGTCATATAAATTACGATTTATTTATCGCCAGGTCCATCATTTCGGAGGTGGGAGAATTGTTAATTGTGGCGACCGCCGAAAAGCGGACCCGCCGAAATTATAAAGGCAGTGTATATAAGTGGATCGGGTCTGCAGAGGCCTTGAAAGATCCGGACCCGAAATCTTTATAGGGCAGTTCGGAAGGAGGCATCGGGTCCGTTAGTTCGGAGGAGGAGATCATTTGGTTGGAGCGACTGCCGATACATGTATCGGACCCGAACTCAACATAGGGGGGAATATATATATACGTCGGGTTCGTAATATATCGGAGCCTGTGTTCCATTGCAAAGCCGCCGATAGTGATCACCGATGCGATATCGCATCGGGGAAAAGATAAAAGAGACATTATAAAGCGGGATTATGTTATATGGTAATTTTGTGGAATTACTACCCGATAGTGTGTGCGTAAGTCCTTCCTTTGCAAGCCTCCGATAGTGTGTTGGCGTAATTCTTTTAGAATTACTGCCGATACAAATAAAGCCACTGTTTTAGCCAATAGCACTTGGGCAATTCTCTTAATAATTTTCCAATACAGCCACTATGTGTTAACGAAGTCAGATTAGGGGGTTGTTAAAGAAAGAAATGAATATGTCAGTTTAATGACTGATACACCTGAAGAAAGGGAAGTTGATCAAAACATTGAAGAACTTGCTTTCAGATTAGGGAGATTGTCTCTAACGCCTGCAACCCCACCATCATTAGTGGTATCAGAGCCATCAACTGACATTGAATTGAATCTCAAGAGCGGAAGAAGGATGGCTTTCAGAGTTGGAAGAGGAAAAGGACGTGGTGGAAGAGGACGACCTGCTGCAAATGCTGAACTAATGGAAACAGTAGAAGAGATGCGAGCTCGAGTGGATGCATTAACTTCAGATAGAAATATAGATGATGGAGATGTCAGTGAGCCTGAAATTGAAGCTGCTGGAGAGGAGGAAGCTGTACAGGTTACTCCTGAGATGAGATTCTTTCAGTCAGTGTTAAAATCCACAGCCAGGCCATGGAACCAATTAGTACTGATATATCAAGGAGGACTGAATCCAGAAGAATTGATCGACTTGATTAACAGCATGGAGAAATTCTTCGATTACGAAGAAACAGAAGATGAAAAGAAAGTAAAGTTTGCTGTCACCAAATTAAAAGGCCATGCAGCACTCTGGTGGGATGGTGTGCAGGCAGAAAGGAAGAGACTTGGTAAACAGCCAATCAAGAACTGGAGCCGAATGGTAGCAAAGTTAAGAGGTAAGTTCTTGCCAAGTAATTATCAGCAAATGTTGTTTAGACAAATGCAAAATCTTAGACAGAGAGCTTTAACAGTAAAAGAATATACAGAAGAGTTTTATAAAGTAAGCATAAGAGCTGGAGAAGCCCAAGACATAGATGAGAAGGTGGCTAGATATATGAATGGCCTCAGGATGGATATTCAGGATGAGATAAGTTTGATATCTCCTAAAACAGTAGAGGAAGCTTATCAGATAGCGCTGAAAGCTGAGGAAAAACTCATGAGGAAGCAGTCTGCCAAAGGGAGAGGGACTTTTAGAGGAAAAGGAAGTCAAGGTGGTAGAGGAAGATCTACAGCACCTAGAGATGGAGCTAGCAGTAGCTCAACCCAGCATGCACCCAGAGAAGGTGATGCAAGAGGCAGAGGAAGAGGCAGAGAATTAAGATGTTACAGATGTAACAAGCTGGGACACAGAGCTTTTGAGTGCCCAGAGAATGCAGACATAAAGCAAAGGAATGCAATTGTTGCTCCAGCTGAAGAAGAAGCACCAGCAACAGCGGTAGCAGAAGAAGAAAATACACCAGAAAGAGGAGAATCTGTGGTGGTTAATAAAGTCTTACTTAAGCCAATGAAGGAGGTGGCTGCTGAACCGCCACAAAGGAAAACCTTATTCAGGACAGTGTGCAAAGTCCAAGGGAAATGTTTCCAGATGATCATTGATAGTGGCAGCACTGATAATTTGGTCTCTACAGAAGTAGTGGAGAAATTGAAGCTGAAGACAATGAAGCATCCAACACCTTATAAGGTGTCATGGTTACAAAAGGGACATCAACTGTTGGTAAGTGAACAGTGTGAAGTGGAATTTCAAGTGGGCAAGTACAAAGATAAAATTGTTTGTGATGTGATGCCAATGGACGTGTGTCACATATTGCTTGGAAGACCTTGGCAATATGATAGAGGAGCCATACATGATGGGAAGAGAAACACCTACAAGTTTGGAAAGGATGGTGTTAATCATACATTGCTGCCTTTGTAAGAAGAAGAGGCGCAGGGGCGGAAGATTAGTCCAAAAACTCTGTTGCTTGGAGGGAAGGAATACTTGAAGCAGATTGAAGAAAATGAGGTAAACTTTGCTGTAATTTGCAAGCCCAAGGTAGTATTGACTTCTATTAAAATTTCTGAATTACCCATTGAAATTCAAGAAATATTGGAGAATTATTGTGATATTATTGTTGATGATTTGCCTAATGAATTACCGCCAATACGAAAAATCAGTCATCATATAGATTTGATTCCTGGAGCAAGCCTACCTAACAAAGCAGCATATAGAATGACTCCTGCAGAAAATGAAGAAGTCAAGAAACAGGTGCAAGAATTGCTTGACAAGAGGTTGATCAAAGAAAGCCTGAGTCCTTGTGCAGTGCCAACAGTGCTGAGCCTGAAGAAAGATGGAGGCTGGAGAATGTGTACAGATTCAAGAGACATCAATAAGATTACAATAAGGTATAGATTTCCGTTACCCAGAATTGAAGATTTAATGGATTGCTTGTTTGGCGCAAAATATTTTTCAAAGTTAGATCTTAAAAGTGGCTATCATCAAATAAGGATAAGAGAAGGGGATGAATGGAAAACCGCTTTTAAGACCAATGAAGGATTATATGAGTGGAGAGTGATGCCTTTTGGGTTGTCCAATCCACCAAGTACATTCATGAGGCTTATGAATGAAGTTCTTAAAGAATTCATTTGTAAATTTGTAATAGTATATCTGGACGATATATTAGTCTATAGCAGGTCCAAGGAGGAGCACTTGAGGCATTTACATTATGTCTTACAGAAGCTACAACAAGAAAAATTATTGTTGAATCTGAAGAATTGTTTATTCATGAAAGAGCTGGTGTACTTGGGATTTGTTATCTCAACTGAAGGATTAAAGATGGATCCAGAAAAGATCAAAGCAATTGTGGAGTGGCCTTCACCCAAGAGTATTTTTGAGGTAAGGAGTTTTCATGGTCTTGCTAGTTTTTACAGAAAATTCATTAAAAATTTTAGTAAGATTAATGCACCTATTATTGAGACCATAAAAAAAGATAAACAACCATTTAAGTGGACTGCTGAAGAAGAGAGAAATTTTCAGTTGTTAAAGAGGAAAATAACTAAAAAGCATGTTTTGGTTCTTCTTGATTTTAACAAAAGTTTTCAAGTTAAGTGTGATGCCAGCGTAGAAGCAATTGGAGAAGTTTTAAGCAAACAAGATAGACCAATAGCTTATTTCAATGAAAAGCGAAATGATGCCAGAAGGAAGTATTCTTCTTATGATAAGTAGTTTTATGCAGTTGTGCAGGCATTAAAGAAGTGGAAGCATTATTTAATGTCGAAAGAATTTATCCTTTATTCAGATAACCATACATTGCAGTTTATAATGCAACAGCCAAAACTCAGCCAGAGACATGCTAAATGGGTAGAGTATCTTCAAGGCTTTCATTTTGTGTTGAAGCATATAACTAGACAATCAAACAAAGTCGTAGATGCCTTAAGTAGAAGAAGTTTATTGCTGCAAGAAAGTCAAATCCAAGTGTTGGGTTTTGGTTTTCTTAAGGAATTATATGAGACCGATTCAGATTTTAAAGAGGCATTTGAGGCTTGTAAGAATCCTATTTTGGCGAACAGGAGCAAGTGGCTAGATTATTTTATACAAGATGGACTATTATTTAAAAAAAATCAGTTGTGCATACCCAACTGTTCAATGAGAGAGAATTTAATCAAAGAGAAGCATAGTGGAGGACTTGCAGGACATTTTGGTAGAGAGAAGACCTTTGAACAGCTCAATAAATTTTACTTCTGGCCGAAAATGAAATTTGAAGTAGAGAAGTATGTAAGAAATTGTAAAGTCTGCCAGTATGCAAAAGGAAGGAGCCAGAACACAGGGTTTTATATTCCACTGCCAATTCCAGATAGGCTTTGGGATATGGTAAGTATGGATTTTGTGCTAGGATTGCCAAAGAATCAAAGAGGCTATGATTCAATTTTTGTGGTAGTGGACAGATTTTCAAAAATGGCACACTTTATTCCATGTTATAAAACTAGTGATGCTTCTCACATTGTTAACTTGTTTTTTAAAGAAATTGTAAGATTACATGGACTGCCCAAAAGCATTGTTTCAGACAGGGATTCAAAGTTCGTTGGACATTTCTGGAGAACACTATGGAAGCAGCTGGGAACTAAATTAAATTTCAGTTCTGCCTATCATCCACAAACTGATGGACAGACTGAAGTTGTGAACAGAAATTTAGGCAATCTTTTGAGGAGCTTTACTACAGAACATCCAACGCAATGGGATCAAGTGTTACCACAAGTTGAATATGCATATAATGACTCACCAAACAGGAGCACAGGACAGAGCCCATTCCATATTGTTTATGGAATGCACCCAAGGGGAATATTTGAATTAAGGAATTTGGGAAAAGAAGAAGTGAGAAGTGCAGAAGGTGAAGACTTTGCTTCAAGAATGCAGGCGATACATGAACAGGTGAAACAGCAGCTACAGGACAGCAACATTCAATATAAAACCAGAGTTGACATGAGGAGAAGATAAATGAACTTTGAATTTGGAGACTTGGTTTTAGCACACCTCAGAAAGGAGAGATTTCCAAAGGGAGCATATAATAAGTTAAAATCCAAGAAAATTAGGCCATGCAGGATACTGAGAAAGTTCTCTGCAAACGCTTATGAGATTGAATTACCACCTGGTGTGGGAATATCACCAATTTTTAATGTTGTAGACTTGTACAAATATGAGAATGAAGCTGCAGATGATACAACACAAGATCAAAAGACTCCAGAGATTGACTGGGTAAAACAGTTACCCACAGCCAAGGATTTATAGCCAGAAAGAATTCTGGATAAGAAAGTGTATAAGAAGACAAGGGCACGAGAGTATTTCCAGCATCTGGTGAAATGGAAGGGACAGCCGATCGTTGAAGCTACTTGGGTTACAGAATACATTCTACAGAAATTGGGCAAATCTGTAGAAGAGCTCATGGACAGGAGCCCATGAAGAATTTTGTCCTCAGGAGCCTGATGCGGGAGCATGTGACTCAGAGGGGAAAATCTTCCAAATTATTCCAAAAAATCCAAAAAAATCTACATGCAAGGGAGTGGGGTCCTTTATCCTGCAATTTCTATGCTTTCTTAGTTAAAATTAGAATAAATTCTAGCAATAAATCATGCTATTTGTAACAGAGCTTTTCAAGCTTTAAATCATTCTGTAAAGCATGCTTTTCTTTGTATCGGATAAGGACCGAGAGGGCCTATCCTTAATGATAAATAAAGAGGCAGCAAAGCTCTCAAGAGAGGGAGGAGAGGAGCGAGTGCCATAGTATTATTTTAAGAACTGTTCTCCCGGTGTCTCTTAATTACTCTATAATATGCATGCATAGATTAGTGAATAGTGCCTTAACATGTTGAATGGTTCCTATTTCCGCATGCTGCAAATACTGTTGAAATCATCTTCCCTTTCATTTATTCTTATACAGGCTTTTGTTTTATAATTGCGCATACATTTCTGTTTATGCTAAGAACCTTGAAATCTTTCATAAAGTGGCTGTAGCGGACGCGAAATAATATAATTATAAGTTCTTACCGATATTGGGTCCGAACCCATATCGGCGTCGGAGAGAACCTTTGGAACGCTTAGTTGTGCACTCCGAATTTCTGGAGCTGATTTGTTATAGAGGCTGGTGTATAAAGATTTTCGGGTCTGAAAGGATCCCATAGCGCAAAACCTCCGACTGAGCCTTCCATATCCGGAGCCGAAGTCATATAAATTACGATTTATTTATCGCCGAGTCTGTCATTTCGGAGGTGGGAGAATTGTTAATTGTGGCAACCGCCGAAAAGCGGACCCGCCGAACTTATAAAGGTAGTGTATATAAGTGGATCGGGTCCGCAGAGGCCTTGAAAGATCCGGACCCGAAATCTTTACAGGGCAATTCGGAAGGAGGCATCGGGTCCGTTAGTTCGGAGGAGGAGATCATTTGGTTGGAGCGACTGCCGATACATGTATCAGAACCGAACTCAACATAGAGGGGAATATATATATACATCGGGTCCGTAATATATCGGAGCCTGTGTTCCATTGCAAAGCCGCCGATAGTGATCGCCGATGCGATATCGCATCGGGGAAAAGATAAAAGAGACATTATAAAGCGGGATTATGTTATAAGGTAATTCTGTGGAATTACTACTCGATAGTGTGTGCGTAAGTCCTTCCTTTGCAAGCCTCCGATAGTGTGTTGGCGTAATTCTTTTAGAATTACTGCCGATACAAATAAAGACACTGTTTTAGCCAATAGCACTTGGGAAATTCTTTTAAGAATTTTCCAATACAGCCACTATATGTTAACGAAGTCAGATTAGGGGGTTGTTAAAGAAAGAAATGAATATTTCAGTTTAATGACTGATACACCTGAAGAAAGGGAAGTTGATCAGAACATTGAAGAACTTGCTTGCAGATTAGGGAGATTGTCTCTAACGCCTGCAACCCCACCATCAAGGAAACTCATGATGAGAAAAAAATGTTAATAATGATTTCATAGACTCTAATGTTGAATCGAATAACCACCATGTTCCAAAGATTGATATGAGGAATTTTGATGGCAAGGATCCCAGAACATGGATACTACAAATGGAGTAATTTTTCGATCTCCATAATCTGCAAAACACACAAAAGTTACCCATTGCAACTTTATATTTGGAACCAAATCAGTTTGTATAGTATCAATGGCTTTGCTCTCGTAAACAAATCGTCACTTTGTCTATTTTTATGGATGAAATGATAGAACATTATGAAGATACAAAAAGAAACACTTTTTTTAGCCAATTGATAAATCTCAAACAAAAGTGTTCAATGATGGAGCACACTGAGGACTTCCAGAAATTGAATACGAGGGTAAAAGATATTCCAGAGGAGCATAAGATTGATGTGTTCATAAGGACTTTAAAAGATAACGTCCAACATGAGGTTTGCCTTTGGGAACCAAATTCATTTGAGAAGGTGTAGGTTTTAACCCCCTACAAAAATTACCGGCATATGAATTCTAAAACACAGAAAATAAGTAATGCGAGAGAATAACACATAAAATACATATACACAGAGATTTTCCTCTGGATCCCAAAACTGGGACTACCAGCTTGATTTTTCATTATGTTCCTTTCAATGTTATAATACATATTTATACATGCTGAAGCATCCAATACCATGGACTGAAAAACATCGTGTCCATGAACATGTGTGAAAAACATGCACAAAACCATAGGTGGGTCCGCCCAACCTAACATAGGTTCCAAAACCAAAATTTTATGGGGCGCTACCTCGAATCCCATAGAGTGGGGTTACTTGCACCCGTCAAACCCCCTTGTGACCCCCCATGCTATGCAATTGGCGCAACAAACGGGGGGCTCCACCCCCCCTCTAACCCACTGGTTAACTACGTGGGCTAGTCGTGGAAAGAATATAACACAACCCAAAATTCTCCCACTTGTTGTTTTCTTTCCACAAGGGGGCCCCAAGAGACCTTAGTCATTTATGCAGCCCCAGAATGCCCATTGTTTCTCTACACCAATAGAACTTCTCAGAGCTCACAGATTTTGTCAATGCATCTGCAGTATTCTTTAAAGTGTCCACCTTTACCAGCAACACCTTTTTGTCTTCTATCATATCCCTCAAAAAGTGATACTGAACATTAATGTGTTTTGTCTTTGAATGATATGCAGGGTTCTTTGCCAAGAAAATTGCACTTTGGTTGTCACAGTCTATCCTTATAGCTCCCTGTACTAACCCCATACTTGAACATAGTCTCTGCAACCAAACTACTTCCTTGCTTGCATGAGTGGCTGCCATGTATTCTACCTCTGTAGTTGATAGTGCCACTACAAATTACTCATCCAACTGACTACACCTCCAAATAGGTTAAACACATACCCACTTGTAGATCTTCTCTGATCTAGATCTTCAACCCAATCCACATCAACAAAGACATGAATATCCAACACTCTGTCTGATCCCAGTCTTCCTTGGTAGCACAAACCATAATCACTAATCCCATGCAAATACCTAAAAACCCGCTTCACTGCTATCCAATGATCCTTTCCTGGTTTTGACATAAACCTGCTCAATACTCCCACTACATGTGTAATGTCTGGTCTAATTCAGACCATTGCATACAACATGCTACCGACTACACTGGCATATGGAACACGATACATGTCCTCTTCCTATTCTTGTGTCTTGGGACACTGTTCAGTAGATAAATTTACACCCACAGGAATAGGAACCTTCACCGGTTTACTATCCTACATATTAAATCTCTGCAATATTGTCTCGACATACTTCCTCTGGTTTAACCAGAGCTTCCTCTTTGCCTGATCTCTTTTAATTTCCATACCGAAAATATAGTTTGCAGCACCAAGATCTTTCAGGTCGAATTTGGAGGACAATTGGATCTTCAAATCCTAGATAATTTCTGTGTCATTTCCAACCAGCAACATATCATCCACATACAAGACCAAATAAACAACACGGTCACCAATTAATTTAAACTACACACAGTGATCTACTTTGCTTCTGGTGAAGCCAAGTCCCCATATAAATGTATCAAATTTCTGATACGACATCCTTGGTGATTTTTTTAACCCATACATAGACTTCTTTAACTTGCATACCAGTTATTTCCTACCCTTCACCGCAAAGCCTTCAGTTTGCTTCATGTAGATTTCCTCTTCCAGATCCCCATGAAGAAATGTTGTCGTCACATCCATCTGTTCTACCTCAAAATCAAAGGAAACATCAACAGATAAAAGTAATCTAATAGAAGTTACCTCGGCAACATGAGAAAAAATATCACCAAAATCAATTCCCGACACCTGGGAATAGCCTTTTGCTACCAACCAAGGTTTGTATTTCTCTACCTTTCCTTCTCCATTTGTCTTCTTCTTGAACACCCATTTTCTACCAATGGGTTCCCTTCCAGCCGGAAACTCCACCAGATCCCAAGCCTCATTTTTGTGCAAAGATGCCATTTCATCAACCATGGCCTCTTTCCAGAGTTTTCCATCCTCTGAATCTACTTCTTCCTTCACAGTTCTGGGATCATCATCAGTAATAGATAAAGAAAAATTTTAACATAATGTAGATGGACTATACCTTTCTGGCTGCCTTCTTTCTCAAGCTGATCTTCTCACACCCGGAGTTTGTGGCTCTTCATCTTCTGATTCCTCCTCTGCTGTAGAGTTTGGTTCTTCCTCCTTTAGCTCAAATTGTATCTTCTCAGGTTCCTTTGGTTGGACTTCATGATTAATAACATCTTTCACCTCTCTAAACAACACATCTCAGTTTTACACAACGTTTCTTGTTACTAGGTTCCAAAGCTTATAACCCTTTAAACCATCCTTATACCCAATAAAGATGCACTTTTCAGATTTACTATCCAAATTGGTTCATTTCTCCTTTGGAACATGTAGCATCACATACAAATACCCTCATATGTGAAAGAGAGGGTTTCTTACCAGTCCATACCTCTTGTGGAGTTTTATCCTCCAATGCTGATGAAGGTGATCTATTGACCAAGTAACATGATGTCTCCACCACCTCTGCCCAGAATTCCTATCCTAACCTGGCACCACTGAGCATGCTTCTTTCCCTTTCCATCAACATCTTGTTCATTCTTTCTGCAACTCCATTTTGCAGAGGTGTATATGGAGTAGTCTTCTGTCATGCTATACCACACTTCTTAGAGAATTCTTCAAATTCCTTACTGCAAAACTCTCAACAGTTATCTGTTCTCAGCACCATTATCTTCTTCTCTGTCTGGTTTTCCACTAGAGCCTTGAATTCTTTAAACTTTTCAAAGATTTCAAATTTCTTCTTAAGGAAATATATCCAGGTATTCCTTGAGAAGTCATCTATTAATGATACATAGTACACAGACTTACCAAGTGATGGAACCTTCACAGGTCCAAACATGTCACTATGCACAAGCTCTAATATATGTTTCACCCTCTTACCACCAAAGGGGAAACTCACCTGATTCTACTTCCCATATACACAATTTTCACAGAAATCAAAACCCAGAGAACTATTACTCATACCTTTACCATGAAGTATTTGAAGGCCCTTCTCTCCAATATGTCCAATCCTTTCATTCCACAACATGGTCTTCTCTCCAGAGACCACTAGATTTTCTGCTCCACTTTCAGGAACCACAAAACTATTACACCCATCAACAACCATGCTACCTTGTAGCTTGTACAGAGTTCCAATCAGAACTCCCCACATCAATACCAATGCTCCCCAAACCATCTTGCAGGTATCCTTCTCGAACATTGTTTTTACAACTGTGTCATCCAACTTGCTTACAGAAATCAGATTTCTGGCCAATGCAGGAATATGTAGAACACCCAGAAGTGTTCTAATTCTTCCACCTTGCAACTTCAACTTTACTTTTCCGCGGCCAATGATTCTAGCCTTCCTATCATCCCCTAAGAAGACATCACCACCATTGTATTTCTCATACTCGCAAAACCACTCTCTATGGGGAGTGAAGTGAAAGGATGCACATGATTCAATCAACCATGCCTCATGATCTACATGTGTACTTGAAGAAGCCAAGTACACACCCCCACATTCATATGAGGTGGTTTTCGTCTCCGCAGAAGGAGAATCATTAGATCCATTTCCTTTATTAGGAGCTTTAGATTTACAATCCCTTTTGTAGTGCCTTCCTTTCCACATTTCCAGCACACCACCTTTACGAGTTCTCCTAGAGATTTAGATCTCCCTCTAGATTTAGATCTCCCACTCGATGACTTATTTTTTTTTTCTATTTTGGGACCGTCCTCATACAGACAAGGCATCACCATTTTGGCTCTCCATATTTTTTAGTCTCATCTCCTCCGTCGGCAAAGATGAGACTATTTCATCAAATTGCAAGGCAGATGCATTGCTACCTATTGCAATAACCAAACTATCCCACAAATCTGGTAGAGAACAAAACAAACTGATGCACTTATCTTCATCTAAAATTTTAATATCAACAGATGCTAACTGACTTACCACAGTACTAAATGCGTTTATATGCTATGTCACTGAGTCTCCATCTTTCATCCTTAGGTTATATAGTTTTTTTCACAGAAATAGTTTATTCACCAGAGACTTAGATTGTTACAAAGTCCCTAACTTGTCCCACAAAGCCTTCGTCGTAGCTTCCCCTGATACATTCAGTAACACTGAATCTAAGACACGTAATCGTATTGTGCTCTTTGCCTTCCGATCCAACTTCTTCCATTCTTCATTAGACACTCCTATCGGTTTAGAACCCAGATCTACCACGATCCATTGATCTTTATCCACTAATAGATCCTCCATCTTGAGTTTCCAAAAATCAAAACTTTGACCATTAAATTTCTCGATCTCTATCTTTCCACTACTCGCCATATTCTTTCACCACCAGAATCGATCTCGTAGATCTCCCACTAAGCAGGGTCCACCACAGGCCCAAGCGGAACCCCTCAGCAACAAAGGCATCCCCTTGAAGCCAAAATAGCTCTGATACCAAATGTAAGTTTTAACCCCGTATAGAAATTACCTGCATACAAATTCTAATACATAGAAAATAAACAATGTGAGAGCATAACACACAAAACACATATACACAGAGATTTTCCCCTGGATCCCAAAATCGAGACTGCCAGCTTGATTTCTCATTATGTTCCTTTCAATGTTATAATACATATTTATACATGCTAAAGCATCCAATACCATGGACCGAAAACCATTACATCCAAAAATATGTGCAAAAATTATGCACAAAACCATAGGTGGGTCTGCCCAAACTAACATAGGTTCCAAAACCAAAATTTTACAGGGCGTTGCCTCGGATCCCATAGAGTGGTGTTACCTGCACCCCTCAAACCCCATGTGACCCCCCCACTATGCAATCGGCACAACGAACAGGGGGCTCCGCCCCCCCTCTAACCCCCTAGTTAACTATGTGGGCTAGTCGTGGAAAGAATATAGCACAACCCAACAGAAGGCATTCAGGTTGGCAAGAAAATGGAAAGAAAAATTATGGCAACAAGGAAGCCTATCACTCATAATCATAAATATGGAAGTGTTACTTCCCCTATCCATCCACAACCTACAAGGTTGACACCACAACAATTGGAAGAAAAAAGGGCAAAAGGGTTTTGTTATAGTTGTGATAGCAAATACACTAATGGTCATAAGTGTGCCAAGAGGAAATTATTTAACATAGATTGTGAAGAGGAGGAAGTAAAGGAACAAGAAACATCGAAAGAGGAGGATATACACTAGGAACAAACCCTAGGAAAATAAGAAATGAATCTAACCATATCTTGTAATGAATTGGATGGGATTACCGCTCCTCAAACTATTAAGATAGAAGGGCATATCAAGAAGAAAAAGCTAATAGTGTTGATTGATCAAGAAGTATCCATAATTGTATTCATTGTAAGATAGCCAAGGAATTGAATTTCTTCCTATATCTAGCACCGGAGTGTCAAGTGATGGTTGGAAGTGGAGGAACCATAAATTTCTCCAGAACGTGTCACAATATCAAGCTATCCATGGGAGAATATTTATTGAATAGGCTAATGCTTTCCATTCCAATGGGTGCTGTTGATGTTGCAGTAGGAGTCCAATGGCTAAAATCCTTGGGTACAATAGCTTTTAATTTTCAATAACTTTTCATGAAATTATCTTCAAAATGAAAGGAAGTTGAATTAAGGGGTATCACAGGGAAATCGGGAAAGATAATCAGCTCTAATGGAATGACAAAGCTTCTAAACAAAGAACAGCGAGGCATAATTACACGATTATGTTCACTAGAGGTTCCCACATCGAAATCACCCATTTCTCTAGATTTCAAAAAAGTCTTCGACAATCATTCCAAGGTATTTGAGACTCCCAAAGGCCTCCCCCCTATTCGTGATCATGATCATGCTATTAATTTAATTCCAGTAAGTGTTCCTCCAAACATCATGACTTATAGATATCCCTATGTCCAAAAGAGTGAAATTGAACATATGGTTGCAGAAATCCTAGAGGCTCGTATAATTCAACCTAGTCAAAGTTCTTTCTCTACTCCATTAGTATTGGTTCACAAGAAGGATGGATCATGGTGCATGTGTACGGATTATAGGGAGCTCAAAAAGCTCACTATTAAAGATAAATTTCCCATTCCTACCATTGATGAATTATTGGATGAATTGCATGGATAAATTTACTTCACCAAGTTGGATCTTCGTTCAGGATATCATCAAATCAGAATGAATATTGAAGACATTCCAAAAACAACATTTAGAACTCATGAGGGTCATTATGAATTTTTGGTCATGCCTTTTGGCCTTACTAATGCACCTTCTACATTTCAAGGTTTGATGAATTCCATTTTCAAACCCTTCCTTAGAAAATTTGTGTTAGTATTTTTTGATGATATACTAATCTACAACAAGTCTTGGAAGGATCATGTCCAACATATTGACATGGTGCTCAAACTATTGGAGGAGAAACAATTATGTGCAACAATCTCCAAATGTTACTTTGGAGTACAAGAGATGGAATATCTAGGTCATATTGTATCTCATGAAGGTGTTAAGGTAGATCCTAGCAAAATTAAAACCATTAAGGAATGGAAAATCCCCACATCCATAAAACATCTACGAGGATTTCTTAGGTTGATAGGGTATTGTCGCAAGTTTGTTAAGAATTATGGGAGAATAGTAGCACCTCTAACAACATTATTGAAGAAGGATGCATTTTCATGGACTCCAGAAGAAACGAAGGCCTTTGAACATCTTAAAGAGGCAATGTGCCAAGAACGAGTCTTAGCTACACCGGACTTCACAAAAACCTTTATTGTGTAATGTGATGCCTCAGGAAATGGAATTGGTGTTGTTTTAATGTAATAAGAAAGACCCACTGCTTTCGAAAGTCATCCAATCAAAGGAAATTATTTACAGAAAGCTATGTATGAGAAGGAAAGGTTGGCAATGCTACATGCACTTAAGCAATGGTGACCCTGCCTAATAGGAAGATACTTCAAGGTAAAAACAAATCATGATAGTCTTAAATACTTTTTAGAACAAAGACTATATTCAGAAAAGCAGCAAAAATGGTTCACAAAGATGTTGGGTTATGACTTTGAAATCATCTACAAAAAATGGAAGCAAAATGTTGTGGAAGATGCACTCTCAAGAAAGGATGAGGACGTGGAAGCATTTCTTTGCGCCATTTCTATTATCCAACTAGATTGGATAAGCAAAGCAAGGGATGAATGGAAGAATGATGAGGAAATGTGGGCACTCATTCAAAAGATACAACAAGATCCTAGTACATCTGATACATTTAGCTGGAAAAATGATTCATTATGGTACAGGGATCGGTTATATCTATGTAATATTCCAACTCAAACAAAATATTCTTAGGGAATTGCACACCTCTCCCTTAGGAGGGCACTCAAGATTTATAAAAAACCTACCACAGGGTTAAGAATAATTTTTTTTGGGATGGCCTTAAATCGGATATTCAAAATTTTGTGGCGGAATGTTTGGTTTTCCAAAAAAATAAAGTTGAAACAATTAAGACCCCAAGACTATTACAAGCTTTACCCATTCCAAGCCAATGTTGGGAGGAGGTTTCAATGGATTTTATCACATTTACCCAAGTCCGAAGGAAAGAGTGTTATCATGGTGGTAGTTGATAGACTTACCAAGTATGCACACTTTTGTGCATTATCTAATCCATTTAAAGCGAGTATAGTTTCTACTGCATTTATGGAAACAATTCAAAAGATACATGGAAACCCAAAGATTATTGTAAGTGACATAGATCCCATTTTCACTGGAAATTTTTGGACAGAATTATTTTCTTGTCTTGGTAATTAGTTAGCGCATAGCACATCTTATCATCCTCAATCTAATGGGCAAACTGAGATAGTAAAAAAATGTTTGGAAGGATATCTTCATTGCTTTGTATCTGATAAACAGACACAATGGGTCAATTGGTTGCCTCTAGATGAATGGTGGTATAACACTTCCTTCTATACTGCAACAAAAATTACCCCATTTATGGCACTTTATGGATATCATCCACCATCCATCACATCCTATTTAAGAGAAATTTCTAAGGTTCAAGTAGTGGAAGATCACATTGAGCATCAGCAACAAGTTCTCCAACTCTTAAAGGATAACCTCACCTTGGCGCAGAATAAAATGAAACAGCAGTCAGATCAACATCGCAGCAAAATAAGTTTTGATGTAGGTGATTAGTTATTCCTACAGCTACAACCATATAAACAAATGTCCCTCAAGAAAGCTAAGAAGGATAATAAATTATCACCAAAGTATTACGGTCCATACAAGGTGTTGCAAAAGATAGGTACTATGGCATACAAATTGGAGCTTCCTGCAACTTCTCGAGTGCACCCAATTTTCCATGTTTCATGCTTAAAGAATGTTATAGGTGACAAGCTTCCAGTTCAAACAATATTGCTAGAACTTGATGAGGAAGGAAAATTCATATTGGAACCTAAAGTATTCAAAGAAACAAGAACTCGATAGCTACAAAATCAATCAATTTCAGAGTATCTCATCAAGTGGAAGAACTTACCCATTGAAGATTCCACATGGGAGGATAAGAATTTTATACAAAAGCATCCAGAACTACTCAAGCATTGAGGAAAACACTTTTCAGAAGGAGAGGGGCATGTTAGGTACCTATAATACTAGTGATTCCCACATTATTATTGTCGTTGTATCCGTTATTGTTATTGTTGTGCCCCTACTGTCCCCATATTCTTATTATTATGCCCCATAGAATCCCTCTATTGTTATTTTTGTGCCTTTATATTATTATTGTTAGGTCATCTTGGTTATATTGTGACACCTTAGACTCCTATATATATAAAGGAGGATTTTTCATTTGGATCATCCAAGAATTGTTCATTTGTGTAATGTAAAGGAGGTTGCAACCTCAGAGAGGCTAAATTCTAAGGCGTTGATCTATCTTTTCTATATTTTTGTGAGATGGTTTCATAAAAACGTACACATTCTTTGAATTGTGACATAGGAGTGAACATGAGAGTTACCGACGTCTTATGCTTTGCAAGCGCGCTCATTGTGTAAGATTCCTCCAAAGCTTGAGCAAAGGGATCATGTGATTCAAGTGGAGGAAGCGAAATCTGGGTGTTTGATTGATCTTCAATGAGAAGTAGAGAGTGATGAGGAGCCTTGGGTGTTTCAAATATTTTCTAATTGGAAGTGGAACTAACCTCAAGACAATGAGGGCCTGACATAACCATCAAACCATGCTAAAGTGCCTTGACATCTTGCGAGGTTTCCACTTTGTCAATAATTATATCATTGGAAACCAGTGGCCTAGATATATTAATAGTGGGTGAATCAACGTCGTGATCAAATGAATAAGTACAAATATCATGAGAGCCATGATCATAAAATTCAAGTTGTTCATCAGCATCCTCATGATTTGTTGAATCATACAGAGGGATAGATGAGAAGCAAGGATGTTCACCCTATGTGTTTTCAGAAAAGATAAATAATGGATGGGATATATTTTCAGAGGAAGATGTGTCCTTTCTGCAATGTAATGGCAGCCTCACATTTGGTGTATCCTGTGAATGATCAGAAGTAGAAACATCCAAAAATGAGTTTTCATGGGGAGGATCAAAAGTGGAAGAATCACAAGGGAGTTCAGGATAGAGTAAATGATGCATGGATGGAAGGCAGTCATCCTTCACCATGGATTCTTCTTTATATTCCCACACACACTCATCACGAATGATAGCACAGGTTGGCTGCATAACACCAACTCCATCAACAACTTGATCCTTGTTCACAACAAGTGTGGAGTCCGGAATGGAAGAACATAAAACAATATAATCCAGAGGACCAATGGAATGTGGGGATGGAGGATGATGGAATGCATCCATGTGACAACCAGCAAGCTTGCAAGCCAAATATGTGTAGATATCAAGATAAGGTGGGGTAGGAGGAAGTGACAGTTCAACATATGTGCGTGTACCTTCTCCCACCTAACACAGTGGAGCTAGAGTTGTTTGATGAGAAGAGGATGGACAATTGCTTGTGACAACGACCTCATCCATCTTAGATTTGGTAGCTCTAACACTGAGGTGTGCTGGGAGGGGTTCGAATGATTCCAAGAATTGCAGATTTTCAGATATGTAAAGAAGATACTCAAATCTTCCATCAAGAAATTCCAAATCAATTTCATCTTCAAGAAATCGATATGCAAGATTACAAAAGCGTGTGTGAAATTTTTCAATAGATTCATCAGGTGCTTTCTATAATTTAAAAAAAAAATATCGAGTGCTCTACGGTCAAAATTATTGAAAGCACGATTTATCACTGCGACTAGATGAGAGTGAGAGTGAATAGATTTTTTGGAAAACATGGCACACCAATGCATTGGGTGCCCTCGAAGTGTGTATGCGAACAACACTCAGGTAATGTAATATTCAAAGATTCATGTCTTTCAGTAAAGGAGCTTACAACGCCAACCGCATGTCTAACCAAGGCTACTTGGCCTCCACCATAATATGTTTTATGTGACAAGTTATTCGAGAGCTATTCTGAGATTTCAAAGTCATTTCAATAAGACATACACTATGGCATAGAAACTCTATAGTTAGTCATGATAAGTATGTGGAGATTCAAAATAGATTGTGACGACTCATCTTACCATCTTGCGCTCTGTCTAGTACTAGAAATGTTGGCAGTATTGGACCAACCAACATTCAGGGGATCTCCCCAGTATGAAGTCCCAACTAGACCTCACAACATTTGGTGTATGAGTCCCATTCGTTACGATGGTCTGGTTGCCATTATCATAAAGATATGCCTTGTATCTTGATTTTTAGCACGTGACAGTGGTATTCTTTGTCATGCAACAATGAGGTTTCCATGCCTGGTGAGTGCTAGTGTTACTTTTGTCAAGGTTCTTTCACTGCATAGAGAGAGGGTGGAAGTGAGTCTCTAGTCAAAAGGGAAGATTCCCAACTCTGTAAGAGACACAAAAAATAGCAAGACATGTGCAACCTTCAGTGGAGTAGTCCACGCAGATGCAGAAGTCACAAACACACAATGAATGGATAACACGTACAACTCCCAGTAGAATAGTCCACGCGAGTGTGATGGTTGTTATAACATGTTTATGGGAATGGCTCTGTCTAGTGTCTGACAAGGTAGCCCACATGGGAAAGACAACGTTAACAACTTATACAACACATTTTCATAGTCATTTTTATTAGAAAAAATGAAATAGTTCAATTGCCTTAACATAGGTTAAAGCAACATGCATTACAAGTGTTCAAAGAATAGTCTTACAAATATATACAATACATATGTGAAAATGTGTTAACCTCTTAACAAGCTTCGGAATTAAGTGAAAGTTCCAAGACACATCGGTACACCATACATCACTAACCCCGTAGGTGGGGCATTGGAGCCATTGCTCGCTCCTCAAAGAAACGATTACAGAATCTCAAGGCTATGTGGGAGGAGCCAAGGTGAAAAGTCTTTTGCATGTATGAATGAGGGGTATTTATAGCCAAGGGTGAAACTAACCCTTGTGACTGTTTAACTTCCCTCATGACTGTTTGTCTTACATGACTCTTCAACTTTACATGTGGGTCTCTTAGACTTCCACATTACATTACATTGATTACAATAGTATGGCACATAGTAGTGATGTTTCTGAGATGACTCATGACACGACTCAACACGAGAGTGCTGGTATGTTCATACAATATTGGTGGTGTCCATGTCGGTCTACAGTTGCTGAGTGATAGATGTGCTCTTGGTGTATCATAGCTTCATCGCTACATGGCAAGGTGTATGGAGTCCTCAATGGTCTTGGTGTTCTCTTGATGTTTGTATGTGCATGTTCCTCCTTTGCCCAAACTTTGACATGCTTCATATGTTCGTCTGCTCACAAAAAAATCTCCTTGCTTGCATTTCTCATTCACCCATTTGCGAAACAATATCCTCACATGCATTCCTCATTTGTTCATTCGCATATGGATCTCCTCTCATGCTCTCCTTGTTCATCTCGTTCGTCATTGCGTCATGTCTCATCCATGTGCGTGTATCTACAATCACTCATGATGAGACGACATCAAATCCTGAAATCTCCTAGTGTACCATGATGCATTATCGTTCGTTTTCAGATGCAGGTGACCTGGAGAGAGGACAAGGCTCTGAAACTACATAAGGTAGATTTCAATCCAGGATGCGGGCCCTGAGCACTATAGGTGAAAATTGCACAGAGGTCACTAAGAGACTTAGATGGACAATTCAGATCATTAGTGACTATCCGTGGCATCTGGCTTGGTTGGAGGAAATATTTGCGTAATTTTTTTAGGGAGGCAGTGCAGGAAGTTGAGGGGAACTAGCAGCAAAAACTACACAATTTGTCGGAGATCAGGCAGCGGGCTGTAGGAGGGTTGCTTGGAAATATTGCGTAATTTTTCTGCAAAGCTGGTAGCGGGATGTAGGAGTCAGTTGGAGAAAATGCACAATTTCTAGGCACTTCAGCTGTTGAACATCCCATCCCAGGTTTTAAGCTAAGTGGGATTTTGGGAAGCTAGGATACTGCTCATGAAAACTACACATTTTTCTAGGTGAGCATCAGGCTAGCTGAATAGGTGACTGGCTAGGAAAAATGCCCAATTTTTCGAGGGAGATAGTGACGGACATTGGGTGTCTCTCGAACATGTGTGCATAGTTTCTCCAGTCAGTGGAGCATGCATTCTTTGTAGCTTTTGTGAAATTTTTTGGGGGACTGAGTCCTAGGGTCACTACCTAGCCAAACTCTCTGCTTAACTAGTTGGAGGCTTGGTTAATGTGCTTGTAGGAAGTATAGATTGAAATGGCTTGCTGAGTAAATTTTATGCTATTTTGGGTGATAATCAGTCTGGTTGATTCTAGTATTTCTCAGTGTAGACTACCTTGGAGACAGCCTCAAGCTCTGCATAATTATGGGTAGTAGAACATGATTACTAAGGGCTAAAACTGAGCAATGCAGCTCAGCAAAGGTCTGGTTGTTGGAGGGTGATCCAATCATCACAATTTTAGCAAAAGCACTAAGCGTGTGAAAAAATGAACTTTTACATACATGACCTTGCAAACTCACACTCAACATGACTCGACGACAAGACACCTCAAATCATCGAGACACCTCAAATCATCAAGACAACATATACTCAGTGTGACTGACTGAATGTGTGAGTGTCGAGCGTGATAGCTGTGATAGATCATTGAATGATTACGACGACAGTTGCACGAAGTGAATACAACTTCGTGTGTGAGTGCAATAGATGTGTACATGGAGAACACAACTCAAACACAAGATTCAACATCACAAGAATGAGGTTGCAAGCATGACATAGAAATCAACATGCAGAAGATGAGAGTTGGTCAAACAAGTGAAAAAGAATCAAAACATGTATAAGAAACACATAAGATGACTTTTCACATTTGCACACATGCATGTTACTAAGGACAGAATGATATGACAATGCCAAGCATTCCTACAAACTCAACTAAGAGTTGTACTTCGAAAGATGCTTCCTACTTACAATACTTACCCTCAAGATGATCATTCATCCCACAAAGTTTGCATGCAGTCCTAATATTTTCCATTACTTGGTTCCTTGATCCTTCTCCTCAACTCCTTGGAAGAAATTTTAGCATGTTAACATTTCCTGTAGTCACTGAGAGGTAGATCTTCACAATTTCAGTGCATAGTGACTACTTCCAGAATGAGACCATGGGAGCCCTGTATGTGCACTTTCTATTTGCAACACCAATAACACAACTTGGGAAACACTGCATATATTTTAGGCTCAATGCACTGCTGTGGGATAGGGCTCCTGGGAGGACACTTTTATGCAATTTTTGAATGCAATGTAGCTAGACTACTCTACACATTTCTGGACAGTAGTGTTGGTTGCCTGACTACAATGCACATTTTTGGAGAGGAGTGATGGCTGGGGTCTCTACAGGTTTTTGGATTTCAATAGGCAAGGTAGGTTGTTGTCTTTGTGCACTGCGGGATTTTAGCAGGAAAGGGAGGAAGCTTGATAGTTGCAGAAGCAAAGTGCACAGTTCAAGGAAGATGGATGAGGCTAGGCTTCTTGGGAAAATGGCCAAGTGTGAGATCAGTGAAACATTTGTAAACATGATAGGACTTGATTATGATCACACATGGACACTTAGTGACATAACGTAGACCACCCATAATGCATAAGACATACTTTTCTAGATGTAACAACCTTCTTGACAAGAGTGCATGAGGTGGGTGTGAAACATGTTTATGTGATGACGACCACTCATACGCACACAATTCCCTTGAAGCACGACAACATTCCCTTTGCATGACAAGCAACAACCGCTATGCCCGAAAATGACACATGCTACATAAAGAGAAAACGCAGACAACTCTTTGGAATAAGGATGGGAGCTTAATGCCATCATCTTACCAAAAAGTGACGAAGGCTGATCGATTGCAGGATTCAAAGTAAGCTCTGAAATTTGTATGCGAGCCAAAACTTTGGAGGGTGGTTGTAGCCGCTACAACATAACCTTTCTCCGCTTTATAAAAACCTTTGTTAACTTTTCTTCCAAATCTTTGATTGTAAACACATAAAACATATATTCATTCTTATACCGCCACTTACCTTGTGCCACCTATCCACATTGCTTCGGGCCCACGATATCGGGTGTTTCCCTCATATGCATATCAAAAGAAAACCCAATATGTTCCTCTATAAAATGTCAAAATCATATTGTGATTATTGATGAGAGATCTATTGGAAATAATACTCAGAGGGGGGGGGTGAATCAGTATTATCAAATTCTTATCAATCTATCTTCCTTATTTATACTTTGAATAATTCTTCAAATATTGATCATTACTTTGTATGTCAGTATCATAAAATAATGAGAAGGAACAAGAAAAGCAAATATTCACACAAAAGAACACCAGATATAAGGTGGAAACCCAATGTGGGTGAAAACCACCTGCTGCAATATGTCTCTATCTTCTTTTAATTAGAAACTCCTTTTACAATGATTTTGTACTGGTGCAGTCCTTTACCAGTGCGTAGGCTACAACCTGCAGACAGCTACAACCCTCTCTCGTTCTCCAGCTTCTCCTGGAAGGGAGCTACAACCCCCTTAGCTCTTGTACTAGCCAAGATACTAGTACGTAGGTGCTGGCCTACTGAAGGCTACAACCTTCTCTTTCTTCCAGGGACCACGTTTCATAAATTTTCAGACTGGATCCATGAACATCAATCAATCATCAAGTATATCTGCATCAAACAATCTCCTTTTCCCAATTAGCACTGAATCAAGTAAACACTTCTCTGACAGCTGTACCCAGAACACAGTAACAGTAACCACACACCAAATTCTGAACCCAGAATACTGTAGCAATAGACAGAGGTAGCTAGATCATAATTTAAAGATATACGCTACTTCAACAACCTGAAACCTGCGTGCAGATCTATAAAGGATAATTCCTTCTTTCAAATATTCAGACACTAATTAACCCAGATTGTCAGATTCATAGATCAAGCATGCACCTCATATAACAGATCAAAATCATTCAAAGATACTATTATTCAAGCATAAAGATTATGACCCATCAAAAGAACTTATCCTTCTTTATGCGCTAAGGTTCCTCCTTCATTCAGATCCAGATCTGCACCATAACCCAATCACAAATATTTCAGATCTAGCACTTATTAGATATTCGATTCATTCGATGATGCTTTGCCAAATGATCTCCTTCCTCTTTTATAGTCTTAGGCCTTCCACAATACCACGGTCCAAAACCATAGGATCAAAAAACTGTTGGACTAATACCATGAACCAACCATGAAAGTGCGTGAGATCAACACTTTTGGATGCAATACCATGAGCCAAAACCATAGGATAAAAAACTATAGGACTAATACCATGAACCAACCATGAAAGTGCGTGAGATCAACACTTTTGGATGCAATACCACGGACCAAAACCATAGGATCAAAAAATGTCGGACTAATACCATGAGCCAACCATGAAAGTGCATGAAATTTTTCTCTTCATGAAAGGAACTTTTCTCTACATGAAAGTGCGTGAACTTTTTCTCTACATGAAATAGACTTTTCTCTGCATAAAAGTGCGTGAACTTTTCTCTACATGAAAGAAACTTTTATCTTCATGAAAGTGCGTGAACTTTGCTGCACTATAATTTATCATCTGAGATGAGTGGGTTGCCATCAAGTACAACATATGCATCATAATGCCAACAATCTCCCCCTTTGGACTTGATGGCAACAACAACCAATCACTCTCCCCCTTTGACATCAAGGGCAAAGGTTTATGCTCCCCCTAAGAACATGCTCCCCCTGACTATAAACTAGATCTGCAAAGAAGAACCATAATCCATCAAACACCATAAATGACCATGAAAGAGATAGAGACGTATTGCAGCAATATTCAGACCAGCATCCATGATCTCCTTCTGTACTTCCTCCATAATGCCAACAATGCATGATATGCTCCCCCTGAACCTGTGCCATTCGATCTTTGACCAATCCGCAACCCAGCACATGTACGCATATACTTCAGATGAACCTTGCGTACAACCAACAATCAGAAGAGATTCAACAACAAGATGATGCATCAACAACCCCCAGCTTTTGCCTGAGGTATTCAAAGGTCTCCCTAGGCAATGGTTTGGTGAGTATATCAGCAACCTGTTCCTTAGAAGGAACATACTCCAACTTGACCTTTTGTTCAAGAACTTTTTCCCGGAGAAAGTGATACTCTATTGGTATGTGCTTGGTTTTTGAATGCATGACTGGGTTCTTTGAAATGCTGATTGCACTTGTATTATCACATAAGATGGAGATGGGTGGTGTACAAGTGATTTGAAAATCCTGCAAGGTCTGCATAATCCAAAGGATTTGAGTGCAGCAAGATGCAGCAACAACATATTCTGCTTCAGCTGTAGACAAGGCAATCGAACTCTGCTTCTTGCTGAACCAAGATACTAATCTGGAACCCATAAAGAATGCACCACCACTTGTGCTCTTCCTGTCATCCATGCTTCCGGCCCAATCTGCATCAGTATAAGCATGAAGTGTGAGATCTGTATCTCTAGGATACCATAAGCCATAATTTTGAGTCCCTTGAAGATATTTGAAGATTCTCTTTACTGCCTGAAGATGAGTTTCCTTTGGATTTGCCTGAAATCTTCCAACTATTCCCACTGCATGCATGATGTCTGGTCGGGTACCTGTCAAATAAAGTAGACTTCCAATCATAGATCTGTAGGTTGGTTGATGTACTGCTGCTGATTCATCATTTGCACTGAGGCTACATCCTGTGACCATGGGTGTACATACTGGTTTTGCATCTTCCATGCCATATTTCTTCAAAATCTGCTTGAGATACTTGGTTTGAGACAAGAAGATCCCTCCTTCCTTTTGTTGGATTTGCAGGCCAAGAAAATATGTCAATTCTCCAAGCAAGGACATTTCAAATTCTTTCTGCATCACCAAGGCAAAGCTTTGACTCATAGATTCTTCATTGCTGCCAAAGATAATGTCATCTACATACACAACAAGTATCAGCAATTTGTCATTTTCAATTTTTATATAAAGATTGCTATCTGCTGATCCTTTTGAAAAACCTTGTTGATGAAGATATTTGTCCAAACGATAGTACCAAGCCCTTGGAGCTTGTTTAAGACCATAGAGAGCCTTTTTCAATCTGCATACAAGATTTGGATCATTTCCAAGAATGAAACCATCTGGCTGCTCAATGTATACTTCTTCTTCTAAGTCTCCATTCAGAAAGGCTGATTTCACGTCCATTTGAAATACTTTGAACTTTTGAAAGCTTGAGAGAGCAAGGAACATTCGAATGGCCTCAAGTCTTGCAACAGGAGCAAAAGTTTCTTCAAAATCTATTCCTTCTTGCTGCGCATACCCTTTACAAACATGTCTGGCCTTGTTTCTAATTACTTCCCCATTTTCATTCAACTTATTTTTGAAGACCCATTTTGTCCCTATAACATTCTTATCCTTTGGTCTAGGAACCAACTCCCAAGTGTTTTTCTTTTCGATCTGCTCAAGTTCTTGATCCATTGCTTTGACCCAACATTCATATTTGCATGCCTCTTTTACATTTTGTGGTTCAGTGGATGAGAGTAATGCCAAATAGCTTGAAGCTTCTGCAATTGTTCTTCTTGTTTGTACACCTCCTTCTTTTTGCCCCAAAATCTGAGATTCTGGATGATTCTTCTGAACATACCTAGATGGAGTCTTCTATTCTACCCTTATATGTTCCTCTGGTGCTTCTTGAGGTTCTTCTTCTTCATCATTCTGTCTTTGAGGGTAGTCTTCATCTTCTTCGATATTTTCATGATTTACTTGCCTAGGAATGTATCCTTTTTCATCAACCACTACATCAATGCTGTCAACAATTCTTCCAAGTCTTTTATTGTAGCACTTATATGCTTTGTTGTGTGGAGAATAACCAAGAAGAATGCCTTCATCTGCTCTAGGTTCAAGTTTGCCAAGTTGCTCATCAGTATTCTTAATATAGAATTTGCTCCCAAAGATTTTGAAGTGTTTTACCGAAGGAGTCTCACCATACCAGAGTTCATGAGGAGTTTGAGTGCTATTCACTCGGACATTTGTTTTATTGAGAATAACAACCACAGCATATGCAGCTTCACCCCAGAAACTTGCGGGAGTTCCAAACTCATCAACCATAGCACGGGCCATTTGTTGGACTGTTCTGTTCATCTTTTCCACCACTCCATTTTTCTGAGGAGTTCTAGCTGTAGATAATTCCCTTCTTATCCCATGTTCTTCACAGAAATCGAAAAATTCATTTGAGGTAAACTCCCCACCTCTGTCGGACCTGAGGCACTTAATTTTGTAACCTGATTCATTTTCAACCAAGGCTTTGAAGGATTTGAATTTTTCGAATGCTTCGTCTTTGTGCTTCAAAAGTCCTAACCAAACAAACCTGGAGAAATCGTCAATGAACAATATCAAGTATTCTTCTCCTCGAGGTGACCTCGTTCTTAAAGGACCACATACATCTGTATGGACTAGTTCAAGAGGCCTGCTGGCTGATCCTTCTTTCTCTGGGAAGTTGGTTCTGGTTTGCTTACCAAACTGACATGATTTGCATATAGTGTTGTCTGGAATTTTGATATCTGGAAGACCACGAACTGCCTGATATTTTCATGCCTTCCTTATTTGTGAAAAGCTTAGATGCCCCAACCTTCGATGCCATAACCAATGTTCATCATCCTTGCTCAAATAGCATTGTTGTTGTCCTTCTTCAAATATGTATAGATTATTTGGAGTTCTTCTACCTTTGATCACTGTTTTCCCTATATCAAGATCACGAACACTACATCCATTTGATCAAAATATTACCTCGGTTCCTTGATCGCACATCTGACTGACACTCAGAAGGTTATGCTTCAAGCCATCAACATACAAAACATTTCCAGCTTTGACCTTTTCTTTTAACTGAGCTGTGCCTTTTCCTTTTATAGCTGTCGGAGTATCATTTCCAAAAGAAACTTTCTTTCCCTTTTCTAAAGCAGAATATGATTCAAGTTTTTCTTTATCACCTGTCATATGCTTCGAACATCCACTGTCGATGTACCATAGATTTTCCTGTCCCTCTGCATAAAAGGCTATCCCACATCTTTCTGTTTGTGGTTCCTTTATTCTCCATGTTCTGGTGCTTGAGGCTTGTTCCTTTGTCTGCTGAAACCTGCTCCTGCATTCAGAATCTTCATGACCAAAGTTATTGCAAATAGAACATTCAACTTCATTTTCAAGAGCCGAAAAGTTGTTATAGGTCCTTTTTGTAATCCCGATCATACTTCTTTGTTTTTGAGCTTCTCTAGTCATGATTGTTTTATATGCAACACATTGAGCTGCTTTGTGACCAAAGTTATGGCAAGAGAAACATTGCCCATTGTAGAAACTTCTGCGATTATCAAATCTACCGGCCAAATGATTGTAATTTCTATTGTCATCCATTCTTGAAGAAAATTGAGAAGATTTTACCTGTGGCTGGTTGTAGCTTTTGTTCATCCTTAAGACAGATTGCCCCTGGTTTACCTAATAGTCTTTGTTCGTTCTTGATGTAATTCGTCCCTGCTTTACCTGGTGATCTCCATTGTGCTTTTGCATATTCCTTCTTGCTGCATCAAGATAACTCTTTGAGGTGGATGCTTGAGATGTTTCTCCATTATACCCCAGACCTGTCTTGTTTAGCGGAGAACGATGTACATTGATGATCTCATCCAGAGTTTCAGATCCTTTGACAAACTTAAGATTAATAGCCTTTGTTTTCTCAATTTCTTTTCTAAGGCCAACAATTTCACTTTCTAACTTTTCAAGATATTTTTCTTTTTCATCAATTTGAAATTGTAGAGTATCAATGATCATATTCTTTTCTTCTATACATGTCTTAAGTCTAGAAATTTCTTCATAAAAACCGTCCACATCTATAGCATCCATGTAATCATCATCTTCAAATGCCATTAAAAGTTTATAGTCATTACCTCGTTCATCTTCATCACTATTTGATAGACCATCACTGTCTTCATGAGTGTAGTAGCTTTTCTTATTTGCATTCTGTTTCTTGTTCCATCTGGCAGGTTCCTTTCCTTTGTCAATCTTATCCTTATGAGGACATTTAGCAGCATAATGACCTACTCTTCCACAAGCAAAACATTTAAAAGGTAGCTTACCTCTGAACCTTCCAGTACCCCTGTTACACTAAAATTTGTCACCATGACTATTTGCAGTTAGTATGGCTCCATCAATAACCATACTGTCCTCCTTGGCAAGTCTTATACCTCTGCTCCTCATGTCAAACTCCAAAAAAGAGAGAAAGCCTTTAAAAAATCAATATAACTCTGGTTCCGCACTTTCTCTTACTCTTACCTGCGGGCACGCACCTCAAGTACATAATACCTGCGTACTTGTACGCTCTGTCTGTAAAGGGGTGGGTGCGTACCCCTGTAAAAGTCAAAAGGTGCAAGTTTTACTTCAAAAAACTTACTTGCGGTCGATTCTAGAGCATTCTAGAAGATGGTTTGACGTGGATTGAGCGCCTCCAGATCGTTCATGCATCCCAATGAAAGAGGAACTTATCCCATGAAGAGGGGAGCTATCCCTTTGAAAGAGGCGCTTATCCCATTGATGGTGGACCTATTTAACTTCCTCCAAAGCATTATAAATACAGGCATTGGGCCAGAGGCAAGAGAGGTTGAAAGCTGAACATTCCTAAGGGTATATGCTGCTGAAGTTAGGACTCCCTTATAGAGCTTGAGAGGAGAGATGCAATTCCTTTCTTAGCTTCATTTGGAAGTGGGTGAGCTGATCAAAGTAGAGGAGAACTCTTGCTGGACCGTGGGAGGGACCTGCACAACACCAAGGCATTGGTTGTAAGGTTTCTTTTGTTTCCAATTAATACAATTAAGTTCATTTTTCTCAACAAGTTGTTATATATAATTTGTTTCATAAACTCCTTGGTCTTTATGATGAATATGTTTTATTATATGAGTTATTCAGGTGCTATGTAATCGTTTGCTTGTTTGTGTGTGCAGGCTTCAAAGAGAGGAGCTCATCTGGATCGAAGAGGCTTGGTTGCTACAAACAACGTTGGACTAAAGGTAAGCCTTAAATACCTTGTTGCTTTTATTTTAAATGCATATTTAGGGAAAGATAGTGCTTGATTGTTTTGTTTGTCACTAGAAACACCTTAGTTTCTAGGGAGGTCGGTTTTGTCCGCAAAATTGACTCTTTCCGCATGACAACCCCGTTGAATATTTCTGACAAAATTTGATTCTTCTTCTTCTTCTGGCACGTGACTTGATTCATAGTAGTCTTCTTTGCCTGAAGCCTTAAAAGCAGCTTCTCTCCTGTCTGATGGACCTCCTTTTCTCATTTCATAAGCAGTTAGAATTTCGTGTAGCTGAGACATAGTAAGAGTTCGTAGATTTTCCTTTTCTTCTATTGCAGACACTTTAGATTCAAACTTGGGTGACAATGATCTTAGGACTTTTTCAACCACAACATCCTCTTTTATTTCTTCACCCAAGTTTTTCATACAATTAACAATCTCGTCTACCTGAAGGAAATAGTTAGCCACACTTTCATCATTATACATTCTGAGATTCTCATACTGAATCCTGAGGGTTTGAAATTTTGCACGTTTTACCTGTTCATCTCCTTCGTAGCTCAAAACAATCTTGTCCCATATTTCTTTTGCGGATTTATATTGCATAACCTTCACAAATTCATATTGAGATAGACATCCTAGAAGAGTATTAACCGCCTTTGCATTTGTTTCATATTTCTTCTTCTCAGCTGAATCTGTAGGAGTAGCTGATGGAAACGTATACCCTGTTTCTATAATGTCCCATACTTCTGTACCCAAAGATTGAAGATAGGCAGTAACTCTTACCTTCCAATATACGAAGTTTGTTCCATCAAAAATCGATAGCCTGATTGATGATTCCCTCTTGTAGTTGCTCATGATGTTAGATCTTCCTTCAAGCGATCAAGCTTCTTCAGAAGGACCTGCTCTGATACCAATTGTTGGAAATAATAATAAGAGGGGGGGGGGTGAATCAGTATTATCAAATTCTTATCAATCTATCTTCCTTATTTATACTTTGAATAATTCTTCAAATATTGATCATTACTTTGTATGTCAGTATCATAAAATAATGAGCAGGAACAAGAAAAGCAAATAGTCACATAAAAGAACACCAGATATAAGGTGGAAACCCAATGTGGGTGAAAACCACCTGCTGCAATATGTCTCTATCTTCTTTTAATTAGAAACTCCTTTTACAATTATTTTGTACTGGTGCAGTCCTTCACCAGTACGCAGGCTACAACCTGCAGAGAGCTACAACCCTCTCTCGTTCTCGAGCTTCTCCTGGAAGGGAGCTACAACCCCCTTAGCTCTTGTACTAGCCAAGATACTAGTACGTAGGTGCTGGCCTACTGAAGGCTACAACCTTCTCTTTCTTCCAGGGACCACGTTTCATAAATTTTCAGACTGGATCCATGAACATCAATCAATCATCAAGTATATCTGCATCAAACAATCTCCTTTTCCCAATTAGCACTGAATCAAGTAAACACTTCTCTGACAGTTGTACCCAGAACACAGTAACAGTAACCACACACCAAATTCTGAACCCAGAATACTGTAGCAATAGACAGAGGCAGTTAGATCATAATTTAAAGATATACGCTACTTCAACAACCTGAAGCCTACGTGTAGATCTATAAAGGATAATTCCTTCTTTCAAATATTCAGACACTAATTAACCCAAATTGTCAGATTTATAGATCAAGCATGCGCCTCATATAACAGATCAAAATCATGCAAAGATACTATTATTCAAGCATAAAGATTATGACCCATCAAAAGAACTTATCCTTCTTTATGCACTAAGGTTCCTCCTTCATTCAGATCCAGATCTGCACCATAACCTAATCACAAATATTTCAGATCTAGCACTTATTAGATATTCGATTCATTCGATGATGCTTTGCCAAATGATCTCCTTCCTCTTTTATAGTCTTAGGTCTTCCACAATACCATGGTCCAAAACCATAGGATCAAAAAACTGTTGGACTAATACCATGAACCAACCATGAAAGTGCGTGAGATCAACACTTTTGGATGCAATACCACGAGCCAAAACCATAGGATCAAAAAATATAGGACTAATACCATGAACCAACCATGAAAGTGCGTGAGATCAACACTTTTGGATGCAATACCACAGACCAAAACCATAGGATCAAAAACTGTCAGACTAATACCATGAGCCAACCATGAAAGTGCGTGAAATTTTTCTCTTCATGAAAGGAATTTTTCTCTGCATGAAAGTGCATGAACTTTTTCTCTACATGAAATAAACTTTTCTCTACATAAAAGTGCGTGAACTTTTCTCTACATGAAAGAAACTTTTATCTTCATGAAAGTGCGTGAACTTTGCTGCACTATAATTTATCATCTGAGATGAGTGGGTTGCCATCAAGTACAACATATGCATCATAATGCCAACAAGATCACCCTTGGTTCTCAGCCCCACGCCTTTGCTTCTTTGTGATTGTGGGCCAGCCCCCACATCAGAGACCCTCAATCAGATATTTTAAATTAGAGTTTCTTCTTTCAAGTAGCGACATGCTTCAACTTGCGATTGTCAATTACCGATCTAATGTCATTCTTTTCTATGTGACACGTGGTGAGTGGTGACACATGTCACCCTAATTTTTCCCCTTATGATCCCTCAAAATACCAAAACTGCCTGCCACGTGTCCCATATCGGAACCAATCTTACACCACTACATGTCCCACTAGAGGAGAGAGAAAGGGCCTATCCACCTGTGGTTTTACGATGGAAATCCTTTGTTAAGTTGTATTTAGCCCTCCCAACACTTTAACAGTGTCAGATATAATCATATTAAGACTTTGCATTATCACAAATTTTAAAATTTGTCAACCCTACAACATGTGAACACCAATTTCTAATTGCGATATGTGATATTCAAAGAACCCTCGTCAACTTTTGATTCACCGATTTGCTGATATGGCTATTCGTTGATCGCTAATTGGAAATATGCTCTGGAGTTTCTGATATGCCTAACCTTCTGCATATCAGTGATCATTGATTGCCGATGTTCCCTAGACCTTCCGATGCCTCTCTCTTCAAAACTTTGATATCTAGGTTTTGAGACTTATACTTGGCCCTTTGTCCTTTGTTTTTTGGTTTTTAGCATCAAATTTCAAATTGCTCTATATTTTGATCTGGATGTTAGTTTGAAGAACTGGATATACTGTTGGATAACTTATTATGAGCACTATACAATGGAAATACCTACAACATGATCTAAACTGACTTTCATATGTAAAAAAACTCACAAAATTTCATACTTGTCTTGACGATAGGACTTCAAGGACTAAATGACTCCTTTGACAGGTAAACCTTTAGGCTATGACACCTTAGTGATACACAGAATAAATTGACCATACAATTCTCAAAATGAACAATAGGAAGCAAACACTTCAACCCTAAATGATATGAACCTAACACTGGCTCCAATGGGGAGGGAATCCACCCTGTGAGGTGCCAAGAAAAAAAGCAGACTAGTGACCTAACCATTGGACAATGGAGTTGAAACTAAAACCAACTAACTGCAAACTAACTGACTAAATTTTAAATTAACTAACTAACTGGCCTACATAGATGAGAACTTTAAAGTAAATAATAAATTTGACAACACATCACCAAAGTCTTGGGGCCTTCTCCTTAGGCTTCAAACTATGATGCTAACTATCCACACCTATCGAATTTATATACATTAGGTGATGTCTTCCCTCCAATGTAGCTAGACAAGAAAATGGCTATTTGTTGAGTTTTGCTCAAAGTTATCTTGAGCAGATAGAAGAAGAAAGAGAGTAGCAACTCAAAATTCAACTGATCCTGAAAACCAACATTGGCAAACAGTACAAGCTTCCATAAATCCTACAACAAACTGGCCATGGGATGAAAAAACACTTCTTTCAATGGTTCCAAGAGGCCAGCAAAATAATATTCAAAAACATAATAGGTTACCTTCACCTTATGATCGGTAAGAGGACTCTGTTATGGAGAAACGGGACACTTAGTTCATCAATCTCACCCTCTTCAATTGAGGAAACCACCTTATCCACAACAATAATGTGCACATCCATAGGATCCAAGACAACTTTCTCTTCTTCAAAAGACTCTTCATTTTTGGAAACTCGAGGAAAATCTTCATGTGCAAGAGGCTCTAAACAAACCCCTCTTTTTCATTGCCCTCCTCTTCTTGATCATTAACAATCTGCTAAATATACCCATTAGACTTAGGAGAAAATATGAGATTCAACATCAAGAATATATTATTCTTAATTTTCAACGAAAGAAGAAACCTTTGTCTGCTGGAAACTTTCTTGAAAATTTTCATCCTTATCATGGTCATAAAAAAAATCACAATCCTGCTGCAAATTTTCCTGTGACCTTTGCGATGAAACCACTATTGGAAAAGACAATGATTTTGGCTGCCAAATTAAGTCTTTGTCACTTTTGTTTTTGAACTCACAACTAGCTAAAGGAGGAGAAATTTGACTGCAAAAACCATCCAAATAATCAGCTATTGGATCATCGAAAAAAAAAGAAGGCTACTGCAATTTTTGACTATTGGAGTCTTCGATGTACCAAGTAACATGGTCATCAACTATATAAGAAGGTTGTCACCAAGTTATGCTAGCTTCAGCTTGCTTTCCTGCTTCCTCAACAATCTTATAATTTTCTTTCAACAATTCAAATGTAGCATAACATAAAGGTAGAGAGATACCATAGACAAATTCATTGTTTTCTTCATGTTTTATGTCAAAACTATAAGAATTCTCTCATAATTCAATACTTTCATCATATTCTTCATTGTTGTTATAAGTGACACATGCATGATGACTTATTTCTTTAAATTGATGAAATTGAACATCCTCTTTCTAACATGTGGTTGGCTTCGCTTCAGGACTGTCTTCAAATGAATAGATAAAACAACAAGTTTCTAACTTATGATGACATAAATCAACAACCTCTCCTTTTTCTAACAAATCTTCTTGGAGAGGAGTTCTTCTTTGTTTCCATATAATAGTTGTTTTGTTTCTCATAATGAATGTTTCCATCAACACTTCCATGGTTTTCATCAATGCATCGATCTTATGGTCTGACAATTGAGAAAGATCCTCCTTAACCAGTTCCCTTCTTTCAACTTCCATTTTGGCTATTTTGGTCAACAAATTTTCTTCCACATGAACAACAATTTTTTGCATATCCTGGAAAGTGGTAGGATTCATCTCTCTCGGATGATAGGAAACCTCGAGATCAAAACTATCTAGATAATGAATCATAACCAATCGTGGGGGAGGCTTTAGATCAGTAGGTATGGAATCATCAACACTATTGAATTTGGTTGAGAAACCTTGGACTGTCTCACTAGGATACCTCTTCAGATTCAGATACTTAACCATAATATGAAAAGGGTTCTTTCTAACCTCCCATATGTCAAGGAAACTATGTTTAAACTGTTGGAAATTAGGGATGCTTCCAGCTATCAAATTTCTATACCAGTTCCTAACTCCTCCTGAAATAAATTTGAGCAAACAACCTCAATTTGACATATTCATGTTCTACTTCCTCAAGGTTAATGAAGTCAATGATTTTTCCTACATGCTTCCTTTTTGTGATCTTACTTGTACCATCAAATTGAGGTAGCCTCTAACTACAATTCTATCGTAACTCATACAAAGGGGATGACAAAATTAATGGGGCATATCAGGAAGAAGCTATGATTGAGGTCTGTGATGAATTTGTACTTGCTGGACTATGATTATTATTTATATATTGTTTAGGAAAACCAATACTAAAATGATATGCAATTGCAACCTCAGGGGAATGATATACACTTCTAGGAAGGGACTCATGGGAAGGTTTGTAGTCTACATTCAGATTCAATAGATAGAAGAAAATCCTTTGGACATTTCTAGGAAAGGACAGGAAACAATTGATAAAAGATAATGCTATACCTTGAAGAAAATCCAAGTTTAATTACCAAACTTCCACATATTTTCCTTCCATTCTTCTGCTTAAAGGGTTTGTTCTTCTCTAAAACTGATTTGATGTGAGTCACCAGGTGAATAGTTGATCTTATAGATTCTTTGAAATTGGATTCACCAGGTGAATGATTCAACCTTTCTGTGTCTGACATTTGTCCACCATCAACAATCAAATCTGAAACTTTGATAATATTTCCTAGAGAAGATAAAACCTTTCATTCTTCGATAATGGCACTAGAATGTTAGCACTCTGTAAATCCCTTAAGGCTGAGGAAAGGGATCCTAGAGGTAACCATAAACCACTTGTAGGTTAAGGTCCAATCCCCCTATCCTTGGAGAGGGCTCTCTTGCTGGATCAAATATCAATCAAAAAATTATAAGATGTTGATTTTAGACTGGTTATTAAGATTAGAGATAGATGACAAAAGGTTTAACGAAAATTGGTGGGAGAAGGGGCCATTGAGGTATAAGTTCATAGAACATCAGGGAATGTATGAGACATCCAGATAACAGAGGCAAGGTAGGAAAATATTCCAAGTCATTTATCGATTATATTATAATGAAGAATGAGGGAAACACAAAAATATTCAATCAAATGCAACAGAGCATATAATTATGAATTCTACTACATAACTAATAAACAAATATTCAGAAGAACCATGATAGAGCAATCAAGAATTCCATCATGTATGAGATCTACAGTTATCCTGAGCATATAAGGATGAATTCAAGACAACATTTACAAAAATGGATATCAAATTTGCATAAAGAAAACAAACAGACTTGAAACCACATACCATAGGAATCTCTAAAAACAGAGGAAAAAAATTGCACTAGGTTTTTTAATTGAAATATTTAAACAAACAGGGACTCCTCCTAATCTCAACAATTCCCAATTTTCCATTACATGGTATACTTAGCCTTTAAATTACATTTCGAACAAGGTGAAAATACATTTCATTCATCCAACTAAGTGGATCAAAAGTGTCTTTTATCAGAACAAAAAGATTCAAGTTAAACTTTAGAACAACAACAAAATCAGAAAAATCAGTTTTATCCTCATCTACACATAGTCCACTAGAAAATCCTAAACTACTTACCACTGTCACAAAAAATCCTACATATGCCTTGGTACATTTCCTTTCTACCTTATTGGTTCACTTTTGGGCTTATCTAGGTCCTTCCGAATAGTCTAAACCATAAAACCATGGCAGAGTATAAAATCATGACTATGGAAAGCATTTTAAACCACACCTATAAAATCATGACTATCAAGTAAATTTTAAGCCATAAAACTAGTGGGCGGTAACCATCGACTTATCTTGCAAGCACTTATCCTGCAAAATTCCGTTATACTTCCTTTTAATATTTACAGGATTTCTGCCCTCCGACATCCTTAGCTCCCAGTTCTAATTTATTAATCTACATGACTAGGAGAGCTGTGATCGTAGACTCAGTTTTACAGGGCTAAACCATTTAGCTAGGACGGGTTTGATTCTTTGAAATATTGCATTACAAAAAACCCCCATGTGTAACACATGGGAGCACAACATATGGGCTTGGGCCCCTTTGAAATATCAGAACTTGGAGATTATCAATTTGATAATATTTCACTTGGTTGCACCCCTCAAAACTTGCAATATCCGATGAGTGACATGGCCTGATCCATGTGGATAGAAAATAAGGGAAGGACCCACTCCAAGCTTTAACATATAAAAACCTTTACCAACTTGTCTCCGCTTTATAAAAACTTTTGTTAATTTTTCAGCCAAACCTTTGCTTTTAAACACAAAAAACATATATTCATTCTTATACTACCGTTGGCCTTATGCCATCTGTCCACATTGCTTTGGGCCCAAGATGTCGGGTGTTTCCTTGATATGTATATCAGAAGAAAACATTATATGTTTCTCTATAAAATGATGATATCACGTTGTTGTGATTGTCAACAAGTGATTGCCCTTGGTTCTCAGCCCCGCAGCTTTGCTTCTTTATGATCATGGGCCAGCCCCCACATCGGAGCCCCTCAATCAAAGTTTCTAAATCTAAGGTTCTTCTAAATTTTAGCAGTGGCATGCCTCAACCTATGATCATCGATTAGTGATCCAACGTCATTCTTTGCCACGTGGAACCTAGTGAGTGGTGACACATGTCACTATGATTTCCCCCCTTATGACCACTCAAAACACCAAAACTTCCCGCCACATGTCCCTTATCGGAACAATTCTTACTTTTGTACATGTCCCTCTAGAGGAGAGAGAAATCATATGTCCACCTCTAGTTTTGTGATGAAAATCCTTTGTTAAGATGTATTCAGCCCTCCCAGTGCTTTAATATTGTCATCATATTATCATATCACAACTTTGAATTATCACAACTTTTAAAAAATTTCACCCCTGCGACATGTGAACACCGATTACTAATTTCAATATGCGATATGAAAAGGACCCTCACCGATTGTCGATTCATCGATTTGTCGATATGTTTATTCATCAATTTTCGATTTCAAATCTTCTCTAGAGATTCTGATATGATTGACCTTCCGATCATCGATATGTGATATCAGCGATCATTGATCATTGATGTGACCTAGACCTTCTGATGCCTCTGTCTTTAAAACTCTGATATCCAGGATCTGGGACTCATAATTAGCCTTTTTTCCTTTGTTTTTTGGGTTTTAGGAGAAAACTTCACTTGCTCTATCTTTTGATCCGAAGGTCAGTTTGAAGAAATGTATATACTCTTGGAAAAATTCTTCTCAACACTTTACAATGAAAAACCTATAACATGATTTGAACCAAGTTTCTTATGCAAAAAAACTCACAAAATTTCAGACTTGTCTTGACCACAAGACTTTAAGGACTAAATGACTCCTTTGACAAGTAAACCTTTAGGCTATGACACCTTAGTGACACATAGGCTAAATTGACCATAAAATTCTCAAAACGAATAATAGGAAGGAGACACTTCAACCCTTAATGATATGACCCTGACACCATGAAAATTAATTAAAAAACAAAGTATTCACCAAAATAAGTGTTAGTTATAAATATTGTAAATTGTAGATAAAGAAATCAATGGTAGCATTTACTTACAAGTACATACCTTCATTACTTCTTCAAGAAACAAAGAACACATGAAAGGATCCCTCCTCTTTGGTGACACCCTTTGCAAATTCCATAATTTAATGACAGTTGAATCCAACTGGTCGATACAAGATCCCATCCTCTACCACAACTTGTTATGGAACCAGCTCAAGAAAAGATAGAAACGAAAGATCAATGCCTTAGAATTCAGCCTCTTCGAGGGGGCAACCTCCTTTACATTACATAAATGAACAATTCTTGGATGATACAAATGACAAAACCTCCTTTCTATATATAGGAGTCTAAGGAGTCACAATATAATCCAGCCGACCTAACAATAATAATATAAAGCCACAAAAATAACAATAGAGGGATTCTATGGGGCACAGAAATAACAATATGTGGGTAATAGGGGCACAACAATATAAATAAGGGGTATAACTACAATAGTAATGGGGTAATCACTAGTATTATAGGGACCCAACATGCCCCTCTCCTTCAAAAAAGTGTTGTCCTCAACGCTTGAGCAGTTCTGGATACTTCTGCATAAAATTCTCATCCTCCCATGTGGAATCTTCAGCGGATAAGTTCTTCCACTTGATAAGATACTCTGAAATTGATCGATTTCGTAGCTGTCGAGTTCTTGTTTCTGTGACTGCTTTCGGTTCCAATATAATTTTTCCTTCCTCGTCAAGTTCTGGCAATATTGTTTGAACTGGGAGCTTGTCGCCTATAACCTTCTTTAAACATGAAACATGGAAAACTGGGTGCAATCGAGAAGCTGCAGGAAGCTCCAATTTGTATGCCATAGTACCAATCTTTTGCAACACCTTGTACGGACCATAATACTTTGGTGATAATTTATTATCCTTCTTAGCTTGCTTTAGGGACATTTGCTTATATGGTTGTAGCCGTAGGAATACCCAATCACCTACATCAAAACTTCTTTCACTGCGATGTTGATCTGCCTGTTGTTTCTATTTTGTGCCAACACGAGGTTATCCTTTAAGAGTTGGAGGACTTGTTGTTGATGTTCGATGTGATGTTCCACTGCCTGAACCTTAGAATTTTCTCTTAAATATGATGTGATGGATGGTGGTTGATACCCATAAAGTGCCATAAATGGGGTCATTTTTGTTGCTGTATGGAAGGAAGTGTTATACCACCATTCAGCCAGAGGCAACCATTTGACCCATTGTGTCTGTTTATCAGATACAAAGCAACGAAGATATCCTTCCAAACATTTGTTTACTATCTCAGTTTGCCCATCAGATTGAGGATGATAAGATGAGCTATGAGCTAACTGAGTACCAAGACAAGAAAATAATTCTGTCCAAAAATTTCCAGTGAAAATGGGATCTCTGTCACTTACAATAATCTTTGGGTTTCCATGTAGCTTTTGAACTGTTTCCATAAATGCAGTAGAAACTGTACTGGCTTTAAATGGATGTGATAATGCACAAAAGTAAACCTGCTCCCAACGTTGGCTTGGAATGGATAAAGGTTGTAATAGACCCGGTGTCTTAATTGTTTCAACTTTATTTTGTTGGCAAACCAAACATTCCGCCACAAACTTTTGAATATCTGATTTAAGGCCATCCCAAAAAAATTCCTTCTTAACCCTGTGGTAAGTTTTTAAAAATCCTGAGTGCCCTCCTAAGGGAGAAGTGTGCAATTCCATAAGAATCTTTTGTTTTAGCTGGGAATTCTTACAGAGGTATAAGCGATCTTTGTACCATAACGAATCATTTTGCCAGCTAAATGTATCAGAAGTACTGGAATCTTGTTGTAGCTTTCGAATAAGTGCCCACACTTCTTCGTCATTCTTCCATTCCTCCTTTGCTTCGTTTATCCAATCTGGTTGGATAATAGAAATGGCACACAACAATGCTTCCACATCCTCATCCTTTCTTGAGAGTGCATCTGCCACCACATTTTGCTTCCCTTTTTTGTAGATGATTTCAAAGTCATAACCCAACATCTTTGTGACCCACTTTTGTTGCTCTTCAGAGGATAATCTTTGTTCTAAAAAGTATTTAAGGCTATCATGATCCGTTTTTACCTTGAAGTGTCTTCCCATTAGGTAGGGTCGCCATTTCTTAAGTGCATGGAGTATTGCCAACATTTCCTTCTCATAAATAGCTTTGCTTAAAAACTTTCCCTTGATTGGACGACTTTCAAAAGCAATGGGTCTTTCATCTTGCATTAGAACAGCACCAATTCCATTTCCTGAAGCATCACATTCCACAATAAAGGTTTTTGTGAAGTCCGGTGTAGCTAAGACCGGTGCTTGGCACATTGCCTCTTTAAGATGTTCAAAGGCCTTTGTTGCTTCCGGAGTCCATGAAAATGAATCTTTCTTCAATAATGTTGTTAGAGGTGCTGCTATTCTCCCATAATTCTTAACAAACTTGCGATAATACCCTGTCAACCCAAGAAATCCTCGCAGATGCTTTATGGATGTGGGGATTTTCCATTCCTTAATGGCTTTAATTTTGCTAGGGTCTACCTTAACTCCTTCATGAGATACAATATGACCCAAATATTCCACCTCCTGGACTCCAAAGAAACATTTGGATCTTTTTGCATATAATTGTTTCTCCTCCAATAGTTGTAGCACCTTGTCAACATGTTCAACATGATCCTTCCAAGACTTGCTGTAGATTAGTATATCATCAAAAAATACTAACACAAATTTTCTAAGGAATGGTTTGAAAATTGAATTCATCAAACCTTGAAATGTTGAAGGTGCATTGGTAAGGCCAAAAGGCATGACCAAAAATTCATAATGACCCTCATGAGTTCTAAATGCCGTTTTTGGAATGTCTTCAATCTTCATTCTGATTTGATGATATCCCGAACGAAGATCCAACTTGGTGAAGTAAATTGATCCATGCAATTCATCCAGTAATTCATCAATGACAGGAATGGGGAACTTATCTTTAATAGTGAGCTTGTTGAGCTCCCTATAATCTGGACACATGCGCCATGATCCATCCTTCTTGTGCACCAATACTACTGGAGCTGAGAAAGAACTTTGACTCGGTTGAATTATACCAGCCTCTAGCATTTCTGCAACCATACGTTCAATTTCACTTTTTTGGACATATGGATATCTGTACGGCCTGATGTTTGGAGGAACACTTCCTGGAATCAGATGAATAGCATGATCATGATCACGCATAGGTGGGAGACCTTTGGGAGTCTCAAATACCTTGGAATGATTGTCCAGGACTTTTTGGAGATCTGGAGAAATAGATGATTCCAATGTGGAAACATCTAGCGAACATAATTGTGCAATTACACCTCTTTGCTCCTTTTTTAGAAGCTTTGTCATGCCATTAGAGCTGATTATCTTTCCTGGTTTCCCTGCAATACCCCTTAATTCAACTTCCTTTCCTTCCACAGAAAATTTCATGAAAAGTTCTTGAAAATTAAAAGCTATTGTACCCAAGGATTGTAGCCATTGGACTCCTAGTACAACATCAGCACCTCCCATTGGAATGGAAAGCATTGGGCTAGTCAATACATATTCTCCCATGGATAGCTTGATATTATGGCACTTTCCAGAACAATTTATTGTTCCTCCATTTGCAATCATCACTTGACACTCTGGTGCTGGATATAGGAAGCAATTCAATTCTTTTGCTACCCTACAATGAATAAAATTGTGGGTGCTTCCTGAATCAATCAACACTATTACCTTTTTCTTCTTGATTTGTCCTTCTATCTTGATGGTTTGAGGAGTGGTAATTCCCGCCAATGCATTACAAGATATGGTCGGATTTATTTGTTCTTCATCTAGGCTTTGTTCCTGGAATATATCTTCTTCTTTTGACCTTTCTTGCTCCTTTTCTTCTTCCTCTTCACAATCTATGTAGAATAATTTCTTCTCAGCACACTTATGACCTTTTGTGTATTTGCTATCACAATTGTAACAAAGCCCTTTTGCTCTTTTTTCTTCCAATTGTTGTGGTGTCAACCTTGTAGGTTGTGGAAGACTATGGGCAACAACACTTCCGTCTTTATAGTTGTGAGTGGTATGCTTCCTAGTTGCCATAATTTTGCTTTCCATTTTTCTTGCTAACCTGAATGCCTTCTCTAATGAATCAGGTTCCCAAAGGCGCACATCATGTTGGATATTATCCTTTAAAGACCCTATGAACACATCAATCCTATGCTCCTCTGGAATATCTTTTACCCTTATGTTCAATTTTTGGAACTCCTCAATGTGCTCCATTATTGAACCCTTTTGTTTGAGACTTATCAATTGGCTAAAAAAAGTGTTGCTTTTTGTATCCTCATAATGTGCTATCAATTCTTCCGTAAAAATTGCCCAAGTGATAAATTGTTTACGAGAACAAAGCCATTGATACCATACAAACTGATTTGGTTCCAAATATAAAGTTGCCATACGTACCTTTTGTGTGTTTTGCACATTATTGAGATCGAAGAATTGCTCCATCTGTAATATCCATGTGGCGGGATCCTTGCCATCAAACTTCCTCATATCGATTTTTGGAACATGGTGAGTCTTCGATCCAACATTAGAGTCTATGGAATCATGATTAACATTTCTTTTGTTCTCATCATGAGTTTCCTTTAGTACTCTTTCACCCTTAGTGACCATTTCTTGTAGCAACTTATCCATCTTATCATCCATGCCATCAATTTTAGCGTCCATGCCATTCACCTTAGCTTCCATGCCATCCATCTTAGCTTCTACACCTTTCTTTAAACCGTCCATCTTAGCTTCTACATCTTTCCTTAAACCATCCATTTTAGATTCTGTTGCTTTTTGTGCAAGTGACACTTGTTGCACTTGTTCTTGTAATTTTGATATATCATATAGCATTTCTTCTTCTTCTTCATGAGTCATGCTAGAGCTTTCAGGCTCCTTACTAGGTGTTTGCATTTTCTTTCCTCGGGGCATCAGTTACCGATAATAATTCTCTACTATGCCCTTTGAATTCCTTCAAAATAAATTTTCAAACCAAGCTTAAGCAAAAATTAAAGAAAATCTACACACCTTTTTTCACTTTGTAGGAGCTTGATATTGCCTCTGATGTATCTCTGTACTTTCTGATTATCTAGTTCTGAATTTGTGACCTGTAGTAGCCCTCTGTGTCCTCTTTCAAATTCCACAAGTCTGACCCAAATTGGATTCTCCAAGGAAGAGTTATGCGAAATCTCCCACAGTGACTTGATTATAGACTAGTTCAGTAGAGCGAACTTGTACGACGTGCCACGTGTCACTGTTTCAACCTTTGACTCTGAAAAATATATAAAAGAAAACTACAGTCCGTCCTCTTTCTGTACCTTCTTACGAAATTTCAATCCGATGCTGAGAAAGAAAGTTATGACGATTTTCCTGAGGTCACCTGTTTTGATTGTAATTCAGAAGTCTGCAAAAAGACCAACTTCCTCAGATCATATCTCCGAACATATCGCGCAAAAAACTCTGAAATTCGGACCCAAGGTTCAGCGCGATTTCTTCTCAAATGGGTTTTTTTTACGACTTCTGAAACGTCATAGAACAAAAGTTATAGTGAAAATTCCACGATGACCTATTTGGAGCAACGAAACCCTAGAATCCAAAGCTTTGATACCAAATGTTATGGAACCAGCTCAAGAAAAGATAGAAAAGAAAGATCAACGCCTTAGAATTCAGCCTCTTCGAGGGGGCAACCTCCTTTACATTACATAAATAAACAATTCTTGGATGATATAAATGACAAAACCTCCTTTCTATATATAAGAGTCTAAGGAGTCACAATATAATCCAGCCGACCTAACAATAATAATATAAAGCCACAAAAATAATAATAGAGGGATTCTATGGGGCACAGAAATAACAATATGTGGGTAATAGGGGCACAACAATATAAATAAGGGGTATAACTACAATAGTAATGGGGTAATCACTAGTATTATAGGGACCCAACACAACTACCCCTCATTTTCCTTCAAATTGCCTTCGATCTATGGCGTGTCACTCCTATAAATCCCATGCAAGCTAAATCCTGAACCAAAACCAATCAATATGTAATTCATGTCTAATACCAAACCCACTCTCTTAACAACTTGGCACCTGTATTTACTAATAATGGCATTTATAGTGGATGTCAATTCCTCATGTTGTAATACAATTGCAATGCACTTACTACTTTAGCTTAGTCCAAAGGTTCCATTCCGCTCCCAAAAAGCTTCACTGCCTCTAATAATAATCAGTTCCCCATTTCCATTAACTTGGGGATCTCCTCATCGACAACCTCAATTCCTAGCAGATCCCCTTCCTTTCTCAGGGTTTTATTTCATTATACATCTGAGAAACTTTAATGAGGCCCAACTTGTTGCTAGCATCTTTAGAATCTGTTAATTCTCTCAACTTTCCCACCTGTCTTATAACCCTAATAGTGGTCTGCAAAATGTCAATAGTCTCATGGAGGTGTGAAAGTTGTTGGTAACTTAACCTGATCTGTTTGTAGGACTATGAAATCTCATACCTAACTCTTTGCACTAACCCCTACTGATAGCTAACCTGAGATTTAACTACGTTCAAAACCCCCTCTACATCCTTTAAGATTTAGAGTTGTTGAATCAGCTCATCATGGTGTGAATAAGCTTAATTTATTGCCTACTTTTCAAGCAATTGAATCCATTCAACTAGCTTATCTGCACATGAGACAACACATCCACTAGAAAATTTCATCGAGTTGAAATCATCAGAAAGAAATTCTCCGAAGATGGGATCGTTCATGAATTATTCTTCGAGGGGTCCATCATTCAAATCCCACCATCAATTCTTCAAAGTGGGCTCTCAGGGGGTCGAAGAGAGTTTGAGTGAGGTGATGTGATGCAAGGGGGGGCACAAAGCGTTATTTGTAGGTGATAATATCTCACCTCCTCTGCGAAATGTATTGATGAACCTATTCATTTTCTTTGCTCTTTTATTCTAGAGAATCCACATTGTATAATTGTAGCTATAAGAGAGAATACATACTTGGTGAATGGGAATGTGAATTCAAGGTTGTACCATGCAGATCTAGAAGCCCAAAAGTCTGAAATGGACTGAAGAATGTCCTAGTGAAGATCTTGTGATAATTTAGAAAATGGAAATGACAGAAGAGAAAGGGAACAAAATTCAAATTCCCTAATGTAGCATAGGCGTGAATGTGTGCATGTTGATGTTTAATAGTGGTTAGGAATTCTTGTTGAGAGTGACTCATAAAATTTTACCTTCCAAGTATCGTTGATAATTATTGTGTGACTAAATTTCTTATATAGGAATTTTTAATATTAGCATAGATATTTTGTGAAAATGTCTCCATGAGAGTAACTTCTATATTTTGTTAGAATATTTTAATCTGAAATTTTGTTGAATCACCCAATTTTCCAAATGATTTGAAAAAATATTAATATCAAAACTTAAAAATAAAAAATAAAAAGTATATTTGTGAATAAGGTTGTTAGATATTTGTATATTTAAGTAACATTTTTTAAAATCAATATGTTTCTCTCTATTCATGCCTCCTTAGCCACTGTTATGGAGAAAGTGGGGTTAACGGTTGATTTTTCTAAGTTTCTTGAATTATATTAACTTTCTCCCTTTTATTTTTTTACAACATATATGAGGAACTTACTTAGCATTAAAGGGGTGTGTGCTCCAATGGAATAGATTGGATTGGTAATGCGATCACTTAAAGAGGCACATAGATTATCTCACCATCTTCTCTTGCACTCTTTTCTCATTAAACAAAGTATCTTTTGTTTAAGTTGGAAGGACGAAAAAATCATGGTTTTAATTGATATATTTTCATTCTCCACATCTTTTAATCCAATGTAATCACAATCATATCTAGTAGAACAAATAGGCATTGAAAAAAAGGTAATTGTAGTATTTGAAGCTAAACCTAATAACATTTTTGAGTCAAAGGAATCATTTCAATTATCCATGGTGCTACAACAAAATTGTGCCAATTCATCTAATATTGGATCTTGAATGACAAAGACAACTCAAGATTGTGGATATTTCATATTTATGTTGTTTGTGCATTTTGGAAATGACTATATGATGGGATGAATGGAATGGAAACATGGAAGATAAATTCAAAAACAAAAAGGTAAGCCTAGTTAAGAAATTAGTTGCACTAGTTAAAGTGAAAATTACACATTAGTAAGAATTTAAAATCTTTAAGGGGTAGCAAAAGTGATGTAGCATCTCCATTCCATGCATTTTCAACCATGGATAGGTAGCTACTTATAGGCCATTAAAATTTGAACCCTTGACGAACCATTTCACCATGATAACACATATGGTTTTCTTAGGGAGGTCTATAATTCATTTAAATGCACATATAAGGTGCAGTAATAAAAATTCAATGGGATTAAACAATCATTCATTGACATTTCATAGAAACCAAGAATCTATTTTTAAATTAAACCTAACCACACATAACTTGCATAATCCATGTAAATTTATTACAATAAATAATATTCAATCACATTTTGTAGACACTTATTTTTTGACTAAGAATGGTTCAAGGAAAGTAGTTGCATGTGAGAAATTGTCCTCCTAGCCATAGGCATCCACTATATATTCCATCCACAAGTTCGGTTATGAGGTCACTAGGGAAAATCAATGTAATATATCGGCTCCCACTCACTCAACCCAACCCATTTATCTCATGGAATGGCTAATTCACTCATTAAAAAACGTTGCACAATAATCTAAGCCACAAATATCAATGGCACTCTCTTCCACTTCCCTACACAACATAAGTAATACATTCCCCTATTATGCTCAACAATGCCTTAGGGGTTTTCTTCCCTTCCAATGCTCTTTAGTATAGGAAAAAAGAGTCCAATTTGTTTAATTATTTTTAGGAATAACTTGCAAGACTAAAACATGTCTCTCAAACAAATAATGAACAATTATAATCAGTGGATGAAAGCTTCATTAGTTTCCCAACCTCTATGCTCATTTACAACCTCTCTATCTCTTCACCAAGGATAGCCAATACCCCCTTTCATGGTGTTGATTTTGATCATATTCATATTTATGGTTAATTAGTAGCAGAAGAGAACGTAGCAAACATTACAACCATAAGCCTTTTTTTATGCCTCAAATACACCTTGAAATTACTTACGAAAATGTTTTTTTAACCTATTGTGTGACTTTATTATCCCCCATATTTTAAATAGGGGTCACAAATTAGGTTGATAATAAGGTTGAAAAGTATTTAGTCCAAAAAAAAATAATATATGTCAAAGCACCCATCAAATATAGGTCAAAATTATTTATAGAGATTATAATTTTAGATTCAAAAAAATATGTTGAAGATGCATATTATAAATGTGATTGAAAATTGATTTGATGGTCGCCATTTATTACACAAATATTATTAGTGAGTTACAAATTTATTTTGAAATTTTAATATGAGGTATAGGTCGAAACTTTTATTTAAAAAAATGTTCTTAATCATGAGCTTGGAGATGATCCTAATCATAATCACAAATTAAATCCTAATCCTAAACTCACTTCCAACTCTTAAGCTTTTCTTGTCGATCCTAACAACTAGCTGAGTCTAAATCACAGTCTAAGTAGCTATATTCAACTTTGGATTGATATGATCCACAATTATTTATATATATGTTATTTTTTTATGCTTTACATTTAGATTAATTTTTTAATCTCTCTCCATTATTAATATCAATTACAAAAATCTAATTTAATGTCATAGCATATGCAAACAACAAATTATGGTTGTTGTTGGATTGCGTAGTGTTAAATGAATGTATATGGAATGTTACTTGAAATCACTACATCACAAAATAATAAATTAACTATGTAGAGCTCCCCACCAATCCAACACCTTGGTAACACTCCTCAAGTGAGACCTTCCTTGCTTCAGTAATTATTAATGTCAATGTTAGACTAGTACAATGTTTGTTGGACACTTAAGTGGACCCTAGTTTACCAATTAAAGCCAATAAATTGTTATGTTGTTAGGACAACAACAGGATTTCAAGGCCTTAGAAATATGAAGAAACAACTACCTAAACCACAAGTGGAAGATTGTTTCAATGATAGAATGAATTATTTTCTAGCAAGGAAGCCCCGCTACTTTGTTGGAGAATGGAAAAATTCATGGAGAAATATGTATATGAAGACATATTTGACATTTTATGGTTAAATGTTTATAGTGAGTTTGTGTGAATGCTTTCATATGCTTAATGAAGCCCCACATCACCATTGAGGAGACAAGAAGACAAGTAAGTTTAATTTTAAATCCAATAACTTTGGAGCATTGTGATCACTTGATTAATTGAGTAATAAACTTTTGCAGGGAGCAGACATTGGAAGGATACATTCGTAATTTGTAGTATAATTGTAATAGTTGTACTCAAAAGCTAAGGACCAAATTAAAAAGGGGTTTTGAGAGATATTGGTGAAGGAAAATATGTTTCCTACTAACCTACTCAGTATGGTGGTGTAGAACCTTGCATTAAGGAATGAGTTACAATAGGGTTGGAAAAGATGAGATCTCAAAGGACCAAATGATTAGGGAGGACAGAAAAGCTAAAGATCAATTTGAAAAAGCTTTGAGGAGGTAGAGATAACTAACCAATGGTGGTTGAACTATATGTGATAAAATGAAGAAGGGAAAGGTGAGTTGGCCAAAGAATGGTTTTGAAACACAGGGTTGATGATAAAATATAACTCAATCAGGTATGATGAACACACTAGAGTGGGGTTACAAGAGATATGTAATTACCAAATGACATGTTGGTTTCAATGTATAATGAGATTTTGGATGAGAAATAATCAAATGAACTAATGAAAAGCCATATCCTAATGCCAACATATGTGTCCCAACTATTTAGGGAGGATGAGAACCTAGTAGTGGGCATGGCACTAGAGAATAGAAAACTTGGCATTGTATCAACCCCATCCCTTATTCTTCTTAAATACAATTAGGTAACACTACACTAACTTGTTAATAATAGTTCAAGTCCACCTAGTAGTCAACTTACTTATGGAGGAACAATAAGAATTAGAGGAAGTAGTTTTTTTTAAGTCAGCACCCACGAGGATTTGAACCGGTGACCTATCACATGGAGTGCCTTAATAGTGCACCCTTCACTATCAATCCAAATCCCCATGGGCTTTAGAGGAATCAATTTTAATAATAGTGAAAGTTTGAATATTATGAGTAGCACATTTGGGAGTTTTATTTATATAGAGAAAAAATGAAGAGTTTCATAAGTTTTCATACCTATGTTGCTTTGAATTATAGCCTAGGAGAATGTAAGAGAAATAATATTAGAGTCATGTACTATTTAAAAAAATTAGTCATATATAAATTCTTTTGGAAAAAACATAATGATTCACATACCTTGATATAAAACAAACCCTAAAATTGTCATTCTTAAAATATCTTGTGTAGTTACCTAATGTCACTCAAGCAGAATATCATAATTACTTATGTCAGTAATGGTGTGATCATCATTTTCATTCTCTTAAAGGAACTATTTCTAGGCATGAACCCTATCAAGCATAAATTATCCTAACAAATACCTTTGAGGTAATATAAATCATCCTATGACTATCCTCAAAAAAATTCTCACCCATAGATTTGGTGATGTAGGTGTAAGGCTCGTATAAAAGTGATATGAGCTTCTTATGGGCATTTATAAATTTCTCTTTATGCAAGTCCAATCATAACTCCTCACAAATGTTGAAAAATGCAAAAAAAAAAAAAATAACAAATCAATTTGATTTTTCCTTGGTAAAATTGGCAAAATTTGAATTTCCACATCAACAAACAACTTAATGCATTTAAGTGGTGTGACATGGCTCTTGTCACTAAGTTAGCTCAGTAAATTCGAGTTAGAGGAGTTAAAGTTTAGTTAAGAATGTGTGATTTCTAATTTGTAGTAATTAAGATCAGTTATTTCAAGTTGTTTTCAGTTAAACTAGTTCTAACTGTTGGGGAACTAGTGAAATATCAGTTATGCAGTGGTACTTCAATCAAACTCAGCAATCATTCACTTAATTGATCAATAATCCCAAAATAGACATTTCATGCATAGATTTTGAGTTCCGTAATTTTGGTGGAGATTCCAAGGCAGTGTAACATCATTTGTAGACTATTCTTGAGTGTACAGGTATTTATGCAGTAAAATGATTAACCTTGGGAATTGCGCAAGCAGTTTTGTAGGAAATTTCTAAATAATAGGGGCCTAATTTCCTCAGGAATTGCATAGGTAAATAGGGGCTCAAGGAGAGGAAAATTTTGACTAAGTCTGGCTCAAAGCTTCTCAGTGAGTAAAGGGAAAGGTTATTCACTTGCAGCTTGTGCTCAGTTGAGAAAAGAAATTGTAATACATATCTATTCATCAAATTAATGCAAGTAGGCAAATGGGTTTTTAGAAGATTTCTTTCCCCTGAAAACATAATGTGTGCATGTGTGTTATTTATTATTGCATGTTTTTAATTGATATTCTAAATTGTGAATTGAATTCTACAGAGAAATAGAGTAGGTTTGTGTCTTGTGATTTTGATTAAAATTTCATGAGCAGTTGCAAATTTACATCATAATTTCTACATGGTATCAGAGAAGGATTCAAAAAGAATTTTGAACTTGTTTCTCAGGAGGATAGAATTTATAGTTCACTGTAGCAATATCTCTTCAGAGTTGGCAAGATGACATTCAACGAGATGAGACTTTAGTATGCCTTAGAAGGTATCTCTAATTTCATTGCATGGAAGGATCACATGGAGGCGGTATTGGATGACAATGGCTAAGTGTGGGACTAGTAGAGTAGGATAAATAAATGCATCCTAACATGACTCAAACATGGACCAAACACATAAATTCCATCAATAAAAGTGAATAGAATGCACATAACTCATGATCAATAGTAACACCTTAAAACATAGCAAAGAAACACCTATTTGTAAGTGCAACAATTGAAACGGCACATTACAACACTTAGATGACGAGTAATGACAAAAGTGTCGACTGAGACCAAAAGTTGTGCTAATTTGTAGGAATGTGTCTTACACATATTCTAATGATATATAGCACTTTGTAATGTAGAAGGGTGCGTCAAGACTAACTTTGGTGGTATGCATAGGTGTGACACACGTAGGAGTGAAAATGCAAAAGCGACACCTGTGATAGGAGGAAATCATGAAGATGAAAATTGCAAAATGAAAATGACCATGAAAGTGACACGTGTCATAACAAAGATAACATGCAAAAAACTTTTATTAAGTAAAAGTGAGAAAGAGAAGTAGCCATGGATGTGAAAGCGACCATTGTAAAAGTATGCAAAAGTGACAGTTAAGAAAACTCACTGAAATATTAGTACAATCGCAACCAAAGTGAGGGAGATTGTCAACAAAAGGTGCAACCTGACTATTTTCATGAGTTGAACATTGCACAAACACTATCTTGATGGATGATTCTTTGCTTGTTCGAGCTCGCATAAAAGAAAGTGTGCTATGAGTTCAATCAGGATCGTGCATGTGTGAGCAAGTGACTTGACAATTTAAAACTAGGAAGAAAAGTTAAATGCTTTACAAAACACCAAAAGACCACAGAGTAACCATAAGAAGAGAGACTGTAAGATCCTCAGTAGGCTTCAAAATTCAAGTGTAAGAAAAATTTTGGAGGGTGTTCATCGCAGCATCTACAAGGTGATATTTTTCTTAGGGATTAAAAATTCAATTGCATAAACTAAAATAGATCCTATTTTTGAAAATTAATGGAAACATTGGTTTGAAATTGAGATGAAAACTAGTTCTGCTATCGGGAATCTTTTTTCCGAAGTGTATGACAATTTGATATCTTGATTAATAAGTTGAAAGAGAGTTATGTTTAGGATTGGTGCTTTAGATACATATCTCTTTTGAAATAAGAACCATACTAACCAATAGTCTTATTTATTGCATGATAACGACAAATCTTATGAGGTATTACATGTAGTGTTCTCATGGATTTATTTGAAAAGTTGAATTGATTAGGAGATAAATCAAAACTTACAAGGAAATAAAGAAGATAGATATAATGGAATGCCCATAATTTGGTTTTGTTGCAATAGTTCAATCACCATGTCTCAAGAGAAATAGATTTTTAGGTTAATTATACAGTTAGAATATTTTGTTTGTAGTAGAGTTGAACTAGTTATTTAAAATCAAAAGAGGAGTAGTTTAATAAAGGAGCTCATGAAAGCTTGGTTAAGGATATTGTGACATGGAAAAAGTATTTTGAGGTGGAAGAGGATTACATGTCTTTTAGTTCTCCATCCATGGAAGTGTAAGCACCAATTATTTTGGGTGACCTGGAATAGATTGAATTGTATTGAATAACTAAGGGAATAAGGTGTCATGGGAGAAGCACATGCTCTAAAGAGGGAAAAATAGGATTTGAAACAAAATGCAATAATTAAGAAATGTTGGATGAATAGAATGAAGGAGATTAATCATGATACTAATGTAATTAAGACAAGTATCAGTGAGGATGGAAACATAAAGGTGTGAGTAAAAGAGTTCAAAAGGTTTCAAATGTTTTAAGAGAATACCAAACATTTGTTTAGAGAAGGGGATTTAATATTGGAAATAGCCTAGAGAGAAGAATAGGAGAGGTGAATATGTCCACAAATGTGGAAGAGAAAATAAAATTCATGGCACAAGGAGATAAGCATGCTCTGTTAGATGGATCATGATTGTCCAAAAGGAAGCCTCAATTTGTAAGGCTTTTATTAGCCTATGGAGAGAGACATCATCACAAAGGAAAGAGGAAGAAACACTTGGTAATGTGTTCTAACTATTTGAGCTAGATGAAGTTCAATTAGTCGACATGCTACACTCTAAGAAAAGTAGATCCAATCCAAACGAATCCCCTTATGAATCTTAAATGCCTAGAGGTAGTCCAACTTTCTCTTCTATTTTTGACTTGAAAGGACATTCTTTTCTTAGTAGTTTGGGGTATAGTAGTAGTGAAAAACAAAATGAAGGTGGAAATATGTTATGTTTGAATTTTATTTCAAGTGGGGGAGTAGGCCTAATTATTCAAACAGGTCCATAACACTTTATCTTAATGAACAATCCAATCAATTAGATGGTTATAGTAGTTCCAAGATCTTTACGAAGGGTGATGGTTATGGAAAACCAAATTGGATGTGGATTAATCCTGAGGGTAAAATGGATTATATTGCTAGAACCTAAGTCAATAAAATTCCTAACCACAATGTGGTGGAAGCTTCTATAATGGTGCATTACGTTCATATAGATTGATCCCTAAGGTGCAGCTAGGGTTTTAGACGAATTAAAGGTGTGATTTATAGCTAAGTTTTAGACTCAATAAACATTGAACAACAAATTTTGACTAAGATAAAGGAAGCTAAGAAAATTCTTGGAGAAATATCTTGCGAGTATGATGAAAAATTACAAGACTTGATCAACAAAATTCCCTATACTATCGATGAAAGTCAACACAAATAATGATTCATTCAAATAATGTTGTTCATTAAAGTGTATCATTAATCAAATATTTTGTTATATTTTAGTTTTTTTCTCTAAGCTAACCATTCTCTTCCTTATTTTCTCACACCCCCACCTCCCCCCCTCTCCATATTAGATTAATATATTTTCTTTCCTTCCTTCTTCTCCTTGACTTTTTCGTCCTAGATATGAATCTCGTTAATAGGTTCAAAACATCAACCCAAAAATGTCTACTATGGAGTCTACCTTTAAATTTTGAATTTTTGAATTTATAGTTAATAATTGATATACAAATTGTTAATTTTAGGGTGATTGGTGATTGATTGTGAGTAATTTGGTTTTAGATATGCCTTGAATGTTGAACAAAATCAACATATATAGAAAATGCACAGTGAAACCTTGGGATTAGAATGTTTGTGGGTTGCAACATTCCAATGAAAGGAAATCAAATCAATACTTAATCTCCAAAGAATCATGGCATGTAGCCATCCAAGGAAATATTTTTTTATACCAATGATGCATTTTGGCAATGATGGAGATAATATTTTGGTATAACATGAATAAAAGGTGTAGCATTGGGGATCATAAACTTGCATTCACAATTTGATAATAAATCAAAGATTATATAGAGGATGTGTCCAACCTAAGAAGAAAGGGATCAGTTAGAGAATTTATGTTTATGAGTTTTATGAATAGATTCATCATATTAAATCTTCATTGATAGTGTCTTTTTTTTTAAATGTAGATGTTAAAATATTTTAATTTTTTCACACATATATAAAAAGTGTTGAAGAGCCTTTGATAGAGAAACACACCCATGTTTTAGTGTTTCATTACCCTCATTGTATTGGTTAACGCTTATGATTCAAGTTTTTGTGAAAACACTTTATTTTTATTGTTAGGTAAAATCCAATTTTTGTAACATTGTGTACATAATGGCATCTCAAAAGAAAAAAAGGAAGTGGAAGTGTAGAACCTAACTGTTATGAAACCAGCTAATAAAAAGATAGAAAAGATAGATCAATGCCTTAGAATTCAACCTATTCGAGGGGGAAACCTCCTTTACATTACACAAATGAAAAATTCTTAGATGATACAAATGACAAGACCTCCTTTCTATATATAGGAGTCTAAGGGGTCATAATATAATCAAATCCAACATAACAATAATAATGTAAGGCACAATAATAACAATAGTGGGCTTCTATTGGGCACAATAATAATAATATGGGGACTACATGGGCACAACAATATAATAACGAGGTTGTACTAATAACAATAAGGGGTTACACTAGTAGTATAGGGACCTAACATGCCCTTCTCCTTCAAAAAGTGTTGTCCTCAACGCTTGAGTATTTATTGATGCTTCTGTATAAATTCTTGTCCTGCCATGTGGAATATTCAGTGGGTAAGTTCTTCCACTTGATGAGATACTTTGAAATTGATCTATTTCGTAGCTTTTGATTCCTCGGTTCTGAGACTACTTCAGGTTCCAATATGATGTTTCCTTCCTTGTCAAGTTCTCACAATACTATTTGAACTGGGATCTTCTGCAACTTTTGGATGAGTTCCCACTCCTTTGGGCATATGGATATATGTAAGGCCTAATGTTTGGAGGAAAACTCCATGGAATCAAATTAATAGCATGATCATGATCACGAATAGGTGGGAAGCCTTTGGGAGTCTCAAATACCTTGGAATGATTGTCCAAAATGTTCTGGAGATCTGGAGAAATACATGATTTCGATGTGGGATCCTAAAGTGATCATAATTGTGTAATTACACCTCATTGTTATTTATTTAGAAGCTTTGTCATGCTGTTAGAGTTTATTATCTTTCTAGGTTTTCCTTTGCTACCCCTCAATTCAACTTCCTTTCCTTCCCAAAAAAAATTCAAGAAAAGTTCTTGAAAATTAAAAGCTATCATACCCAAAGATTGTAGCTATTGGACTCCTAGTAAAACATCAATACCACCCATTGGAATGGAAAGCATTGGGCTATTCAATACATATTCTCCCATGGATGACTTGATATTAGGGAACTTTCCAGAGCAATTTATGGTTCCTCCACTTGTAACCATCACTTGACACTCTGGTGCTAGATATAGGAAGGAATTCAATTCCTTGGCTATCTTACAATCAATAAAATTATGGGTACTGCCCGAATCAATCAACACTCTTATCTTTTTCTTATTGATATGTCCTTCTATCTTGATAGTTTGAGGAGTGGTAATTTCTTCCAATGCATTACAAGATATGGTCAGATTGATTTCTTAAGAATTATGTGATCTTTCAATTCTTGAACATTTTTATTCTTGATATGTCCTTCTGTATTGATAGTTTGAGGAGTGGTAATTCCGTCCAATGCATTACAAGATATGGTCATATTCATTTCTTCTTTCTCGATGTGATCTTTCACTTCTTGAACCTTTTTCTTCTTGATATGTCCTTCTATCTAGAGAGTTTTAGGAGTGGTATTTATTTCCAATGCCTTACAAGATATGGTCGGATTCATTTCTTCTTTATCTGGGGTTGGTTCCTGGTGTATATACTCTTCGTTCGACATTTCTTGATCCTTTTCTTCCTTCTCTCCACAGTCAATGTAAAATAATTTTTTCTCGGCACACTTATGACCTTTAATGTATTTTTTATCACAATTGTAACAAAGCTCTTTTTCTCTTCCAATTGTTCTGGTGTAACCCCTGTAGGTTGTGGAAGGCTAGGAGAAACAACACTTCCATATTTATAGTTGTGAGGGGTAGACTTCCTTGTTTCCATAATTTTTCTTTCCACTTTGTAACAAAGCCCTTTTTCTCTTTTTTCTTCCAATTGTTGTGGTGTTGCTCTAAATAACGTGTTGCTCTTTGTATCCTCATAATGTTCTATCATTTCCTCCATGAAAATTGACCACGTAACAAGTTGTTTATGAGAACAAAGCCCTTTATACCATAAAAATTGATCCGGTACTAAATATGAAGATGCAATACATATGTTTTGTATCAGTGGTACATCATGTACATCAATATATTACTCCATTTGTATTATCAAATTTACTAGATCCTTTCCATTAAACTTCTTCGTATCATCTTTTATTTATTTCAGGATCTCGATCTTGAAATGATTGTAACTCTGTACTTTCATATCTTAAAGTTCTGAAATTGTCTACTACACTAGCCCTCTGAGTCCTCTTTCTAACCTCGCAAGTCTAATCAGAATTTGATTCTCCAAGAAAGAGTTATACCCAATATCCTAAGGTGACCTGATTATATAATTTTTCAGTAGAGTGAACTTGTACAACATGCCACGTGTCACTGTTTCGACCTTCGGATCTGAAAACTATGCACAGAATACTACAGTCCATCCTCTTTCTATAACTTCTTATGAAATTTAAATTTGTTGCTGAGAGAGAAAGTTATGATGATTTTCACAAGGTCACTTGTTTAGGATGTATTTCAGGAGTCTGCAAAAACCCTAACTTCCTTAGATCACATATCCTAAAATATAGCGATACAAGATCTGAAATTCGGACCTGAGGTTCAGACTGCTTTCTTCTCAAATGGGTTTTTTTTAGCTTCTAAAACTTCGTAGCGAAGGAGTTATAACGAAACTTTCATGATGACCTATTTTAGATGAAATTCTGGAGCTTGAAAAAACCCTAACTTCCTCAGATCATATCTCCGAAAATAAAGCCAGACAAGATTTGAAATTCAAACCCAAGCTTCAGCAATATTTCTTCTCAAATGTTTTTTTTTTAGCTTTTGAAATGTCACAGACAAAAAGGTATAGCAAAAATGCCACGATGACCTATTTGGAGTAGTGAAACCCTAGAATCCAAAGCCTCTAACACCAAATGTTATGAAGCCAGCTCACAAAAATATAGAAAAGATACATCAATGCCTTACAATTCAGCCTCTTCGAGGGGGAAACCTCCTTTACATTACACAAATGAACAATTTTTAGATGATACAAATGACAAGACCTCCTTTCTATATATAGGAGTCTAAGGGATCATAATATAATCAGAGCCGACATAACAATAATAATGTAGGGGCACAATAATAATAATAGTGGCCTTCTATGGGGCACAATAATAACAATATGGGGACTACATGGGCACAACAATATAATAAGGGGGTTACTAATAACAATAAGGAGTTACACTAGTAGTATAGGGACCTAACACTAACATATATTAGAGTTTTTCTATAATGAGGTTCATCGAGAAACTATTATAGTGTATTGGCATATTAAGATCACGCGAGAAATTTCCACTTGTGGTTCATTAATGCAACTCTACTATATGTATAAAGTGACCACTCCTCTTATTAAACCCAAAATTGTATGGAGGAACCCATGCCTAAAGGAGAAAGGAATCAAGGTGATATGGTTTGATGATTACACATTCACTAAAAATCAACCAAAGTATACATTTTCCCTTGCCCATATAAGATGGAGCAATTGATAGGTCATACAAATGCATACTACATAAATCTACTCCAAATTAGGGAGACTTGATGGTTTTTTGTTGCTAACATACAATGCATATATAATAATCCCACTCCCACTTAGAAATTAATATGAGAGTGGTTGGAGGAACATAGAGAAACAAATTACCCCTAAAACACTAGTGAAGTGATGTGATATCACCAAATCATTCAAGGAATTTAGCTAAGGGTGGTATTTTTCTTAGAGTTTCAAGTTGTTAGTTAGTAATATTCCATTATCCTAATGAGAACATCATATAGAGAGGAAGACATAACCCATTTCTACAAGAATTGTATCCTTGTGCTCTAGGGATTTATGAAAACATAATCATCTTTAATGAGGTGGAAATCATCTCCAACAACTCGGTCCATGCAATAGATAAGTTCAAGAATAATTTCCTCGGTTAAGGTTTCAAATTATTTATGACATCCTAACCTTTGGATTGTTAAGTATGCTCTTTTAACTCATTCCCTAACATGTCCTTTGGGTTGGATCTATAATGTATCTTGCAAGCAATGTATTTTGTCAAAAATATTTAGAACATGAATCATATTCACTACTATCCTAGGATTTGTAGTGACTTTTTTGCACCACTTTATAACCTATGTTTGAGAAGGATTGTCAAATAACCACATACATCCATATGGAAGATTTGGTTTAACACCATCATAATGTTGGCTTGAGGGGGCTTGGACCCAAGTTCAGAGTTAGTTGCACTAACCAACAATACCCTACACTACCGGCCCTTTTGGCAACAACCTGAGTAACGAAGGCTGAAGTCTCACTTGAGGCAGTATCGGGGGATGCTAGAACTAGGCTTCTAGATCCAAAAGGCTATGTGATGTGGGGTTAAGGTGTTTCTTTAATTATAAGCTTAATCTCACCTTTGAGAACCCTTATTCATGAAATTTCTGAACTTACAGTGATTTTCATTTAACAGAGCTATAGACTTCGTGTAAACTTCTAAAAATGCATAAAATAAAATATAACAGTAGATATAGATCTTCGTGGAGTACTCAAGAAAAAAATACTGATTAATGTCATTCGATTGCGCATAAATACAGAAAATACGCAAGTATATAAAAGAAGACAATAATTGCTTCAAATATCCTTTATTACTTCAAATCTTCCTTATATAAACTTTCCAGACCCTGCACACATAGCTAAAGGGGCCCATGCATTGAGCTGAGAACTTACCAAGGTCTCTGTGCACTCAACTACAGGAGCCTTGCCCTTCGCCAAAAACACAGAAAGATAGTACAGACTTAGAACATATCAAAACCCCATTTTGTTCAGTTATATCATTAGACTCACTAAGACACCCTTTTATATACTCCTTTTTATTACAATACCATGGTCCGCAAACCATGGGCTGATCTCAAAATAATACAAAAACTAAGGGTCTTTGACCTACTTAAATCCCTTGACATCTAGTGACCTACGCTACTTGCGCTCCACTCCTCAAAATGTGGAGACTTATAATATTTTAACAAAAATTGACCTAGGGGACCCCGTCGCAACACATACCACCCCATGTGGTTCCAATGCATGAGCATAATGAAGAGGTAATGGTGGTCATAGGTGGAGGTGGAGTGACATACGTGCAATTATTCCTCCCTTTGTTCATGACATGACATCGTACTCCCAATGAGATTTATGATTGAAACAACCACACTTTTACTCTAACTCTTGTATTTTGAGGAGCGAGAGTTATGCAATATCCTTTTGCCTGTCCTTAAATTGATTATTTCAAACTCTTAATTGATATATGTGTATAGAGTGTTTTGTCTAGTCTTAGAGTTTATAGGTAATCATTTTAAGGGAGGTAAAATGGGACAAAAAGGAGAACCATTGATTTGGAAAGTGGAAGCAAGAAGGACATTCCAAGCAAGAAAATCATAGTATAGTAATACTCAAAGATATGGAAGCTGCTAGTCCGCACAAAAGGAATATCTCACCATTTTTCAAGTGGGACATTAAAAAAATTGAAGACAAAATTCAATGAGATAAATAAGGGATGCATGACTTCTATATTGATGACAAGACTTTAGCATGAGACATAGATGGAGGAAGTATGCAAATACATGATACCTTTTGAAGTTATTTTATAACATAAATAACTATTTTAAAATTTATTTCACTAGTTTAAATTAAAAAACCGTTAAATGAAAAATGTATATTTAAAAAATAAATATTATTATTTTTTTAGGGTAAACATCACAACATAATTTGCATATTATTTTATAGTTTCAAGTTAAATATAAGTGAATTTGTAGGATATATAATTATATTCACTTTATAATCATCAAATATTTTAATAAAATTATTACTGTAATTAAAATAATAATAAAAATATTATTTTCTACTTTTGCCAAACATAATAAATTTTTAATAATGCTTATCACCTTGATTTTTTTTTTAAGTTATAACTACATAATTTTACACATTATTCAATAACTTGAAATTAAGCAGAATTTGTAAGATCAAATTATTAAAAAAAAACCGTAAATCATACAAAACTAATATACCTTTTTCTTTAATTTTAATATGTTTGTATTGTTACTAATATTATAACAATATTATTCATAGATTTGATTTATCCAAAAACTACAAGGTTGCATTTTTATTTATTTTGATTTCATATGCATAATATATATGAATACAGATTAACTTATATTTAATTTGAAATTGTAGTATTGAATAAAATGAGATGAATATATAATTTAAAAATAAATTTATGAAAATATACAAATATAATATTTATTGAAAAGTGTGTAAAGACATGAAGATTGTGTAGGGATATGCATTGTTTCTTTCAAAAAATATGAAATGGAAATAATAATATTTTGAGGAGTTGAGAGTCGGAGATGAATCCACGATATTCTTTTTTTATCTATGTTTCAGGTCACAATAAAGACTCGTCTTCAGGATAATGAGAAAACTGAGAGAAGGAAGGAGTAAATAAATATAAAAATAAATAAAATAAAACAAGAAAAAAGAAAGGAGGAAGTAAGTTTTAAATCAAACAAAATAAAATAAGAAAGTAAAATAAAACAAATAAAAAATAAATAAAATAAAATCATAAAGTAATAAAACAAGACACAAAAGGAAATAAGATATAAGAATAATAGAACAAATAAAAATAAATCAATGTAAAATAGAACAAAATAAAATACTAAAGTAAAATAAAACAAATAAAGCTAAAATAAAATAATATAAGATAATAAATGATAAAAATAAAATAAAATAAAATCATAGAGTAATAAAACTAAAAACAAAAGGAATAATAAGATATAAGAATAATAGAACAAATAAAAATAATAAAATATAAAAAGTAATAAAATAAAACAATAATAATAAAATAAGAAACAAAATAAAGATAAAATAAAATAAATAATAAGAATATTAAAATAATAAAAACAAGAAAAATAAAAAAAAATAAGTGCACAAAAAATAAACAAGAAGTAATTAAAAATATGACGAATCAAAGAAAAACAAAAGATAGGAACATACAAGGCAAGAATAGAGGTAGATAAGATGGAGAAGCCAAAAAATTCAATAAAATGAAATAAATGAAAGAAGAAGGAGCAGGAAATGAGAGAGAACAAGAATAAAGAGAAGATAAGAGAAGTGGGGAGGTGGAATAAAAGGATGAGGGGAGCTCCTATGCATGAGTGAGATATTGAGAATATGTTGAGCATGTCTGTGTAGAAGAGAGGGATGAAAGTTGTTGAGTGCTAATTGTGTGAAGGTTGAGCTAAGAGTGTGTTTTTATACTTGTGATCAAAGTGAGAAGATGGCAGAGTGATGTGTGAGTTGTGCATGAATGAAGGAAACAAATGAGAACATAGAGCTGAATTAGAGAATGCAAAGATGACACAAGGTAGAGTGGTCGTCAATTACATAGAGAAGTGACTTCATTACTGAGTGTCGGTTGGAGCTTGCAAAATAGGGAGTTGATGCTTCCATCTCAGTGGATGTCTGAGTAGAGCATGGGGGTTGGTGCATCCTGCAATTTTGTGCTTGCATAAATCCAAGAAGTTGCAAGTTGGTTTGCAACAAATCCATGAAGTCGGTGCTTCAGTTGGTGCTTCTATTAAGCTGATCAGGTGTCTACAAATGAAGGGAGTTGGTTCTTCCTGCTAGTGGGTGCTAGCAAACAATCAAAGTGAGTTGGTTCTTCTTGTGAGTGGTGGTTCACAAAAATTTATTTAAGTATAGTAGTAGCTCATATTTTACATCACAATAAAAACAAACCTTTGGTGGTTTTTCTCGTGGAATGGTTTCCACATTCAATCTTATGTGTCCTATGTGTATGGTGCCCATGGCCTTGTTGGGTATGCTTATGTGTTTATTTTTCTTACTTATATTATGATTTTTTAGGGATTTCTCACATGATGGTTGTCAAGTTTGAATGTGAAAGTATAAGTTGGAATCAAAATTAAAATTAGGCTGAATACTGATTCACCCCCTCCCCTAAGTATTAAGCAATGTTTCCAACACATGACTTGTGGGCACTAGGGTTAGGTAATAACATACCTCCCTATGATTTTTTGTTTTGGATCTTTAATTCCTTACAATACTAGGTGTAGTAGAGAAAATAAATTCTATAACTAAGTCAACTATGTGAAAAAGAGAAAATTTTGGTATTCAAGGTTTGAAGGAAATCTTTCCATTTCCATTGACGTCATTTTCTTTTTGCTCAATCTCCCTCTATGAAAATCTTTGTCAATTGATCTCAACAACACAAATGTATGCCAATTTATTACAACAACCCAAGAGGGCCAATATAAGGAAAGGTAAATGTTCATCTCGTTCCCCACAGCCATGATCATTTGGGATGGCCCAAGAAAGTTGATCAATCTTATGTTGGTTCTAATAGTTCAAGTAAAGTAAGTTCCTACATGCATCCCTATAACATGTTCATCACAACTCAAGGAAAACCAATTGAATAATTTCCTTAAGTTATGTTCAAAGGGGAATTGTTAGGTAAACTTGGCTTGATCATAGACTCAAAATTGTTATTTCTACAATATTGAATTTCAAGCACATGGTTTTAATGACCCATGATATGTTACCCATATTATTTTATGTAATGAAGCCTATAAATAGGAATGTAGTCCTCCATTATAAGGCATCAATAAGTCAGCATGTGGAGAACGCAATTGGCTAGGCTTGGCCAAATGGTAATTGAAGCTTCATAGCTATATTTTCCTTGGCTAAGGTTTTCTGAAATAAATATCATGTGTTAATTATGTGTGTGTGTTGCTATTTTATGGTTAATTATATTTTTTTATCCCACATTTAAATCCTAATAATTGGTATTGAATCCATAATTTTGAACTATCACATCATATTATAATGATGACGATAAGGTGGAATGAATTGAGTGTGGATGAATCCATTAGTGTGATGGGATGGATTGAGAAGTAACAAATGATAAAACTCATTAAAATATTCATGTAGGCCACGTAGCCTCATAGTGTGGGAACAGGGCTATAGTTTGAGGTTAAAGATGGTAAGGTGAGATGATGGTGCCATTTGTAAATATCAAGATAGAAACAAAAAAATAAATCTTTGGATATGAACATTTTTAAACTCAATGTAAATGTATATATGACTCTAAGACCTTGTAGGCACGCATACATCTAATAATGTCTAGAGTGAGGGGAGGGAAGAGGGATGGGGAGGGGGGAGAGGTGCATGGAAATTTTCTAGATGCCCCAATTATAAGCTCTATAAGTGAGTCGATCTAAACAATTTCTCCAAGTGGAATTTAAAAGGAGATATTAGATTAAACTTAACTTAAAAATGAGCAAAAAGTATTAAATTTATAAGATATAATTTTTTAACAAATAGTTTTGATAAATTTAAAAAAGGATATTAAGTTAACCTTAACTTGAAAAGGAGTCAAAGAATATTAAATTTACAATATATAGGTTTTTAGCACATAGTTTTGATGATCCATATTATCTTAGCCATAATATTTAATGTAATAATACCTATAAATAATCTCTAAATCCATACTTACAAAGTGTTAAAATTTAACTAACGAACAATATCACTTATCATTATTCCTAAATTTATATTACTTATTGTGTAGTTTTTTTCTCCTTTTTCACTCATTCTTTACATGGAAAGTAAAAAAAAATCTTCGAAATTGCTTAATTAAAATATAGATAATTCATTTAGTATATATGTTTTATCTATTTCAAAATTGGGAGGAAGGAAGGAAGGATAGATATTTTCAAATAATGTAAAACTTATTTTCATTTAATTGTGTGAGAATGCAATATTTTCATAGTTGCATCATAGACCAACAAAGTCGCCTTGCCTTCTTGATTGTGACCCCACCATTTAGTAGAAAGCATTCAAATCCATGCAGCGAAAAAAGTTTCACCTTCAACAATTGGGGGCATGCTTGATCAACATGTAGAGTATGCAGGGGGTCCGAATAAATGGGCTATGTCTTAGCCTATGTATTTCCTACTAATGGATATGGATATCAAACCACAACTACTTACACTTGGTCTTCCCTAAAAAAATAAAAATTATATTTATGATTAATATGATTGGAACTAAAGATGAAACCAATTAATTGAAATATAATACTAGCACAACCACATTAATAGATGTGGTTGATATAAGTTGATATGTGTGTATCAATCACATGTAAAACCACATTAGTAAATGTAGTTGATATACGTACATATTCTTCAATTATATAATTTAATAATAATAATAATAATAATAATAATATATATTATTTAATAAAATATTATTATTACATTATATTTATGACAATAATTATAATGATTATTATTTATAATGTGTACAAATTATTATTATATTATAATATTATGTTGATATTATTGATAATATAAATAATATGGTAAACCCAAGGGATGAATAAATCCAAATAATTAATTATAAACCCATCAGATTTATATTAAAAGTCCAATGGATTTTTATTATAACCCCGAGGGATTATTAATATTAATAGATCAAAGGGATTAATATTATAAACACAAAGGATTGACAAACCCAAGGGATTACAAATATAAATCCAAGGGATTAATATTATAAACCCAATGAATTAATAAACCCAACCATATTAATAAATGTGGTTGATATACACCAATAGGTGTATATCAATCACATTAGTTAATGTGGTTGATATACACCAATAAACTTACATCAATCACATTAATAATTAAAATTCCACACATTATAAAACCCAATATTATAAACCCTAAGATTTATATATTAAACAATAGGTTTACTATATCAAACCTTAAGATTATTAACCCAAAATTTAATATATTAAACTGTAGTATTATAAACCCTAAGTTTAATATATAAAACTTTTGAATTATAAACCCAAACTTTAATATATTAAAACTTAGGATTATAACCCTAAGATTAATATATTAAACAACAAAATTATAAACCCTAAGTTTAGTATATTAAACCTTAGAATTATAAATCTTAAGGTTAATATAATAACAATATAAAATCTTAGCAATATAAAAGCAAATATTATAAACCTTAACATTAATATTATAAACCTTTAGATTATAAAACCTAATATTAATATATTAAACTCTAAGATTAATATTATAAACCCTAGGGATAATATTAAACCGTAAGGTTAATAATATAAACCTTCAGATTAATATTTATCCCTAAGATTAATAATATATACCCTAAGATTACAAACCCTCGGATTAATATTATAAATCTTAAGTTCAAGATATTAAACCTCGTGAATATAAATACTAATATTACTATTATAAACATTAATATTAATATTATAAATCCTAAGACTAATATATTAAACCCTAATTTTGTATGTCACAATGCAACATTAAATTAATTGCATTGTAATGTAACAAAGCGACAATAATTGTCACATTGTGATGCTTGTAACAATGCAGTGTTGGAACCATTTCTAAATATATTAAACCCTAATTTTATAATGTAAGAATATTAAACCCTAATATAAAACACTAACATTATAAAACCCAATATAATAAACCATAAGATTAACATTATAAAAACTACGATTCTAAACCCTAACTTTAATGTATAAAACCCTAGGAATATAAGCCCTAAGATTAATATTTTAAACACTTGGAATCATATTAAACCCAAGGATGAATTTTATAAACCTTAGAATTATGAACCCTAATTTTTATATGTTGACATGTGATGTTAAATAAATCTCAGTTTTTTTTAACATTGTGATAATGTTTTCCAAATTGATTGTCACAATGGAACAATGCTTGTCACAATATGACATTGGATAGATTTCTATACCTCTCCAATGTGACAATATTTTTAAATATTTTTAAGTTTCAGTATTGGTAAATATGATAAATCCTAACATTAATATTAAACACTAAGATTAATAAAATAAACCCTTGGGTTCATATGATAGACCTTAGTATTAGAAACTCAAGGATAAATATTATAAACTATAAGGTTAATATTATAAACCTTATTATTAATATATTAAATCCTAAGTTTAATATATTAAACCCCAATAATACAAACCCTAATATTAATATTATAAACCTTAAGATTAATACAATAAACCCTAGGATTATGAAGCCTATTATTTTTTTATAAACCCTAATATTAATATTATAAATCCTAAGATTAATCTATTAAACCCTAATTTTCTAATGTCACAATGGGAAGTTGAATAAATTGCATTTTAATGTAACATTGAGATAATGATTGTCAAATGGATTGCCACATTGTGGCAATGTTTATCAAAACGCGACATTGGATAGATTTCTAAATGTATTGAACCCTAATTTTGTAATTTCATAATATTAAACCTTAATATAAAACCCTAACATAATAAAACTCAATATAAAAAGTCTAAGATTACTATTATTAGCACTAAGATTATATCCCCTAAGTTTAATATATTAAGCCCTAAGTTTAATATTTTAAACATTACAATTAGTATCAACCCCTAGGATTATGAACCCGAAGATAAATATTATAGACCCTAACATTAATATTATAAATTCTAATATTATAAACACTAATATTAATATATTATCACCTAATTTTGTAATGTCACAATGCAACGTTGAATAAATTGCATAGTAATGTGACATTGCGACAATGATTTTCAAATTGATTGTCACATTACGATATTGTTTGTCACAAAGTGATGTTGATTGTCTCATTACGACATTGTTTGTCATGATGCGATGTTGATTGTCACATTATGACATTGTTTGTCACATTGAAATGTTTGATAGATCTATATATCATTCCAATGTGACAATATTGTTAAATAATTTTAAGGTTGAGTATTGTTGAATATGGTAAATCCTAACATTAATATTAGATCCTAGGATTAATATTAAACCTTAGGATCAATATTATAAACCCTAATATTATCAACCCTAAAATATTATAAACCATAATTTTTTAATGTCACAATGCAACATTTAATAAATTACATTGTAATTTAACATTAAGACAATGACTATCGAATCGATCCACACATTGTGAAAATGTCGCTCACAATGCGATGTTGGATATATTTCTATATCATTCTAATGTGGTAATATTGTTAAATATTTTTAATATTAAGTATTGTTAACTATGAAAAACCCTAACATTAATATTAAACCCTATGATTAATAAAATAAGTCCTAGGATTCATAATATAAAATTTAGGATTATAAACCCTAAGATAAATATTATAAACTCTGAGATCAATATATTAAACCCTAAGATTAATACTATAAACATTAAAATTATAAACCTTAATTTTAAGATATCAAACCCTAGAAATATAAATTATAATATTAATATTATAAACCCCACGATTATGATCCCTCGGATTAACATTATAAACCCTAAGATTATTATTATAAACCTTTGTATTAATATTAAACACTAGGATGAGTATTATAAACCCTGGGATTGTTATTATAAATCCTAAGATTCATATTATAAAATGTAAGATTAATATATTAAACCCTAATTTTGTAATGTCATAATGTGGGGTTGAATAAATTGCAATGAAATTTAATGATGCGACAATCTTTATCACAATGTGATGTTGAGATATTTCTACATGTTAGAACCTAATATTAAACCTTAACTTTGCAATTTCATAATAGTGAACCCTAACATAATAAAACTCAATATATTAAACCCTACGATTAATATTTTAAAACCTAGGAATTAACATTAAACCCTAGGAATAATATTATAAACCCTATGATTAGTATTATAAATACTAAGATTATAAACTCTAAGTTTAATATATTAAACCTTAGGAATATAAACCATAAGATTAATATTATAAACATTAGCATTAATATAAAACCTTAAGATTAATATTATAAACCCCATGATAAATTTTATAACCCTAAGATTAATATTAAACCCTAAGATTAATATTAAACCCTGAGATTATTATTATAAACCCAAGGATTATGAACTCTAGGATTATTATTATAAAACCCTAAGACTAATATTAGAAACTCTAAGACTAATTTATTAAACCCTAATTTTGTAATGTCACAATGTGATGTTGAATAAATTACATTGAAATGTAACATTGCAACAATGATTTTCAAATTGATTGTAACATTACAACAATGTTTGACACAATGCAATGTTGGATAGATTTCTAAATATATTAAGCCATAAATTTATAATGTTACAATATTAAACCCTAAAATAATAAAACCTGATATAATAAACCCTAATATTAATATTATAAACACTAAGATTATAAACCCTAAGTTCAATATATTAAACCCTATGAATATAAACCCTAATATTGATATTATAAACTCTAGCTTTATGAATAATAAGACTAATTGAATTATAATTTATCTTAAATTATTATTAATATTAATTATAAATAATTAAATATGATTTAAATATATATTTCTAGATATATTAAACTCCAATGTTTTATATCACACTATTAAACTCTAACATAGTAAAACACAATATAGTAAACCCTAACACTAATATATTAAACCCTAATTTTGTAATGTCACAACATGACGTTGAATAAATTATGTTGAAATGTAACATTTCAACAATGTTTATCACAATGCAATGTTGGATAAATTTTTAAATATATTAAACCCTAAGGTTAAACTCTAACTTTGTAGTGTTACAATACCTTACATAATAAAACCCAACATAATAAGCGTGATGATTAATATTATAAACACTAAAATTATAAACATTAAGTTAAATATATTAAACCCTAAAAATATAAACCCTAATATTGATATTATAAACCCTAAAATTAATATTTTAAGCCTAACATTATTATCAAACCTTAAGATTATATTTTAAACCTTAAAATTATAAACACTATGATTAATTAAATTATAATTTAATTTTAAATTATATATATATATATATATATATATATATATATATATATATATATATATATATATATATATATATAATAAATAAAAGCTATAATAAATAATATATATCCTTTTTATTATTACAGCGGAATCAACAATAGGGGCAGCCTTGCGACTCAGGTTACACGAGGTTGATTCTAACCATTACCTCTATAACCACTAGGAGTTGTGCCCACCCCTCTATATAGCTCCAAGGTAAGTCCTGGGGATTTGAACTCGTGACCTTGAGTACAGAGCCCGCCTTTCTAACGAACTTCACCGCATTGTGATTACCAACTCACCTACCCCATGGGACTTATAATAAATAATATTTATTCAATAGTATGAATAAAAGTCAAATTAAATTTAAATAAGTGTAGAATTAATATGAATATCTATTATGGAAAAAATAAGCATTAGCCTTTGGAATAATAAGCTTAATTTTCTATATGGAAAGTCAGTTATATTTGATGGAAGATTGAGATTTTATTAAATTGCACAATGGACTTGTTTTCCAAATTAGATTTTAGCACAAATTTTAAAATGACATTGGATTTGAGAACTTGGGTAGCCACATTTTTAGTAAAAATGGCATTGGATTTGGACACTTGGGTAGCTACATTTTAAGTAAAAGTTTCTTTTCTTGAACTATAATTTAAAATTTCATTATAATTTCAAGTTTAATTCCCGAGTGATTGTCCCTATTTAGGTTTACTATTTTTCTTCCGAACTCCATTATTCAACGCCTTAAAAATTTAAACAAATAATTAATCCTATCTAAAAAATTGCATACTGAAAGAAGCGAAGGAAGAAAATAAAACAAACACTTTACAAATTATGGTATGTAGTTCCCAATATCAGTGAGGTATATATTTGTTATTAATTAATCCTCTCTTAATAGGTATAAGAATTAGAACCGAATGTGTGCAGGGTTGTTGTGGAGTAGACCATGCAAGAACACAATAAGTTTCCTTAGTTATCAGTTTCATCATCATTCATATGCTATTGTATGAATCGATATTGTAAGTTCAACTTTTCTATTGATGCTTTGCTATGTTATGGAAGTACATATTACTCTTGTCAACAGATGGAAAAACAGTCAATAGTAGTGGATGGTATTAGCTATATTTTAGATCTGCAGAAGAAGGGACATTGACGATGAAATCTCAACACTCACCAGCTCAACAAGCCTAATCATGGTCAAGTAATTACTGCAAGGACAACCAAGCATGTAACAAATGTTAATTCTGCCTCAATACAATCTAAGGACATTAAGGAATTGGAAAATAAATTGATTCAAGGCAGAAAGATACTACATGTAAGAACTGTAAACCCTACTAATTCATAGATCTGCTGGAAAATCTCTATTATTAACAATATTTTGTCTAATGTCATAGGGTGTTCACTTAGGATTTATTTTTATGACATGCCTGGAAATTGTTCTATGATACTATGTTAGATCTTAAAAAATTAAATTGATAACTAAGTTTAAAATAGGAAAATATATGATGACAGAAATAAAAAAAAACCATAATTATGACACTAAAAACAAAACATTCAAATGAAAAAAGCAGAAGAGTGATTACCTATAATAATTTGCACATTTTAATCGATCATAAGACTTAGAATAAATGATATTTTATAAGTACAATGGAAAAAAGAACTATCGTCACAATTGAAAGTAATTTATTATATAAGATTTTCTTAAAAGTAAAAACATACATGTGTTTTCAAACACAATTTTTTTTTATGTATTACAAACATAATTGAAACTCCATGATTATACTTTAGTGCAACCGATATGCATCCCTCCTATTGGAATGGGTCACTTTAATCATTTTACTAATTAAAAGAATTGACCCGACGGCTTTAATTTAAATATGCCAGTGTATTCTTGTTATTGCCACAATATCAATGGATGGAATTCACACAACTAACTTCCCTACATATCTAAATCACATGATTAAACCTTGTTTTTTTTTTTTTTTTCAAATATTGATTAAAAATTTACCATGCCATTTGTTAATTGACACCTATCAAGATTAATGAGAATGGGAAGACTACAAAACCTTACACACACCTACCATAACAACAATAGGATGATTACAAAACCTTACACATACACTTGTCATAGTAGTGGAAAGGTGTATTTCGAAATAGATTATTATAAGTTTCAAAACATTGATAACACGTGTCCAATTCCAAATAACAAGTGTCCATCAGTTTCATGAACCTAACCATCAATTTCACGCTTTCATGTTCTTCATAATAATTTGTAGAGAGATAACTTGAACAAAGAAATTTTTTATCCAAATAAATTCATTTTTTCATTCAGTCTTTATAACTTTAAAATTAAAAATGCAGTACTGTGCAAAATTCATTTATGTACTATAAAACATTGTAATAAATGTGAAAAAAATTGTAATATTCTAATTTTTATTGGACTAATTATAATTTAGCATTTTGAAATTTATATAATGTAGTTATGCTTCTTAATTTGATTGTTATTAGTTATACAACATTTCCATTTCACAAATAAATTCATGAAAATTGATAATGTATTTCAATATAAATTATATTGATAATATATAGTTTTTTATTTTAATATTTATATTTATAATTATTTGTTGAGATTAATTAAGGTGTTATTTTTAACTTTTAATATTTAAATTTATTTTATGACTTTGAATTCTATATTTAAATTTGGAATATAACTTCCAATTCCACTTCAAATTCAAATTCCAACTTCGTAAAGCTAATAGCTTGAAGTGTTAAGAGAGAAAGAGTTGTATGATCCATTGTAATATCTTAGCTTAGGCAGGTTGGCCCATAGTTCGATTCCTATTTCACAAATTGGACCTCATCAGAAATAGAATAATAAAATAAATACAATAAAGTCCAATCAACACGCTTAATGTTTTTGACTCCTAGTAAACAGATCATATTAAAGGGTGGTGGATATGGGGACACTGGTTATGACCTCTCTCCATACACTCAAAACTATGGTGGATATGGGGACACTGGTTATGACCTCTCTCCATACACTCAAAACTATGTTGATGGGTGAAAGAATTCTATTTTGTGTGTTATTTTGTTCTAATTGTGCAGCCAAATTACGACATTGGAGTCAAATTCTTCGAATCGGGTGGGTTTTTCATGGAGAGCTACTGGTATTGGGTTGGCCTTCCAGCGGTCATGGGGTTTGTTGTTATCCTTAATGTCCTCTTCACGCTAGCCTTGCACTATTTTGACCGTAATGATGAACTTGCATCTCTCACAATAAAACTAATAAAGGCATGTCTATGTTAAGTGACAATGCATGCTTGTGTTCAAGACAATGTCGAACAGTCAACCATTTTGGTTTGGTTTATTAGGCATTTTTTATATTTTATGACAATAAAAATTTAATTTTGATGATGGAGATGTATATATGTTATATGATATGACTCCAAGACAAAATATTATTGTAATAAATGTGAAAAAATGTAATATTCTAATTTTTATTGGACTAATTATAATTTAGCATTTTGAAATTTATATAATGTAGTTATGCTTCTTAATTTGATTGTTATCAGTTATACAACATTTCCATTTCACAAATCAATTCATGAAAATTGATAATGTATTTCAATATAAATTATATTGATAATATATAGTTTTTATTTTAATTTTTATATTTATAATTATTTGTTGAGATTAATTAAGGTGTTATTTTTAGCTTTTAATATTTAAATTTATTTTATGACTTTGAATTCTATATTTAAATTTGGAATATAATATTCATGTTTTCAATACTAAGATTACATTTATAATCTGGAGTATAATATTCATGTTTTCAATACTAAGATTACTTTAATATTAATATACATATTTTGCATTCCATATATTGCTTTTTAGTATGAGTAATGGTTCTTTTATTGTACCTGTTTTCAATACTAATATTTATTGTGCCTATTATGGTTCATTTGCAACGTTTTGCATGCTAAAACGTGGAGGAATATATGGAAATGTGGAGGAATAAGAGCAAGGTTTATTGGCTGAGCGTTTCAAATTGTCATTAAATATTTATTGTTATTCATCACCATGTCATTAAATATTATGTTTTATGTTTTATTACTCCGCACTCCATGTAGGATTGTAACCTGGAGGAATAAGAGCAAGGTTTCTTGGTTGAGCATTTCAAATTGTCATTAAATATTTATTGTACCTATTATTCATCACCACTCCATCTATTATAAGCAAAGCAGTGCTCCCTGGATGCATGCATTTCTTAGTGCTTGGGTTGTTGGAATTGTTGAAGTGAAGCAATATCCAATTACAATTTGCTGGAAGGATTACTAGAACGATTTGAAGGGGCTTCTCTCGGCTTCTATCTGCTAAGAAAGGTGCACAATCTTTCAGAGTCTTCCTTTTCTCGACCTAGGGTGCCGACTAGGGTTGTATACAATAGTTTTTAGTCTTGTAGTTCGACATGTGATGGTTATTATTTATTTATTACTATAAATTTAAGTTTGGTTCTACACTACAACCCATATAGGGTTGGTTCTTATTGAATTAAGTTAGTCTTTGTTGGACAGTGTCAAATACCTTCATACCTATTATAACCTTGAGGCTTAGATGACACACATATATATATTTACTATTGCACTTTATGATTAATGCTACTTAGAGAGAAAATAATTATTTTTCCTACTATTCTTCTAGGTTAAAATGGTAATGGTAGCAGCAAGAAGTAAAATTCCTTTCTCATGATATTTCTTGAATATATGTATTGATTGTCTTTGTTGGTATAGCCATTAGAGTATTTCAATTTTTTTAAAATGACTTGTTAATATCTCTTATTCTTTCCCCCTTGACAATGCCCAGCAGCAGGTTGGACCAAGGTTGTCAAGGACTTGCCCTCCACCCTAAGGTGTTTAGTAGGCCTTTGTTTCTGGAATATTCTTGGACCAACATCAGTTGATAATGAGGCTTAACTAGTGTGGCTTAACCAATGCGCACACAAACCATACCCTTCAATACTTTTGTGCATACTTTAATCTTTCAACATTAAACCCAGATCAACTATTTATGAGGTTCTCTATCTTTCCTCTCTCACCCATAATAGGGAAGATGCTTTTTTACTTTTAAAGAAAATATCCAACATATTTCCTATCATAATAAACATTGTTTAACTCTTTCCTTTTCCTATTAAAAAAAACTCCATTATCTGATTGCTATAACTTAAATGAATTTTCTTCTTTGTTTTGTACCAATGTTACTATCTCAACAATTTCCATTCCTTATTACTACACAAAAGACTTATGTAAAGAATTAAATTCCCTTTCTTCTTATGACACAAAGATTTACTTTAACATAATAACAATCCTTTTTCATTATAATGTAGAATTATTCTAAAAGTAAACCATAAAAGGAGTTAAACATCACACAAGTACTTATCTATCCTATCAAGTCTCCTAGGAAGATTAATGGACAAGGAGAGTACCATGAGACTGAAAATCAGATCCAATTTTCTCCCAATATTTCTCCTCCAAGATTTTTCTCTTTTACACTGATTCAAATTGGATCCATAGAATACTGTCAAAGAACCATGACTATATCAGGTCGAACAAATCTCTAATGAAATCCAAAACAACGATCAAAAACACCTTGAACCAGTGGCAATGGGAGCAAACGTGGAACGACTAGGACCTTGTTCAAAGCATGTTGGGCCCATGGAGACCACGCAGGAGGCCAAAGTAGCCCCTAGGAGCCTCGGAACAAGAAAAAGAGTTGATTTTTGATGCACGCGCTATGCTAGGCGAACAAGGACATGAAGGAAAATCCTGAGCACTCAGTCACGTGGGGGAACCGGAGGACCGCGGGCGGAAAAAGGAAAAAGCGCTAAGCACAATGGCGGGACCCGGGCTCTGGAAACCAGCAGTTTTGATCAAGATACCCTTAAACAGTAACGGGTTTTGGATGAGAGTGGAGCGATTCCATACACCGATTAATGCGTGGCAAGCGGAAGTGAGAGAAAATCACCGTTGATCGCGCGCTATCAGTCGAGCAAGTCAACCGCATGAAACGTGCGTATGGCATCGAATCTGGAGGACCCAAATCAGACGGCTGAGATTGCGCCTGATGGAGGAAGTAGAATCGACAGAGAATTAAGCCGTATTTTAAAGGCATTTGGAATACGTTTCACCGCCACGGTGGAGGAAGAACGCATCCATGACGTAATTGAAGAAACGAACCGATGAAGTAGGTTGGCACTATTTAGAGGAGGACAAGTGGCCACTCCCTGAGCATTCATGATGATGTCAAACAGAGAACTCCAAGCGCAGCTGCAGAAGGTGAATCGACAAAGGCGGAAGAGTAATCGAACATGCATAGGGATCAAATGGCTAAAAGCCATGAACAGAGACAGTCAAATTAGTCAACTTAGACACAAAGAGACAAAAGTCGATAGATGAAGAAGTGGAATAGTGAACCCTGAGAGGAGGACTAAACACAGAGAATAGTAAAGCAAAGCAGAAGAGACAAAGGGCCGAGCTGACCAACGACAGCATTGAGCACCAGATAGCTTGAAGATTCAAGTCATCCCATATAGGAATCTATTCAGACTGAGCATCAAATTTGGCTCTTTCCACTGTAGACCAGAAGGTCATAGAGCTGGTAGGAAGAAGAAGAGTCTGTGTACTCTAGTGGCTTAGGGAATCCAAGAACCACCCTGCCAAGCAAACCTACTTTAGGAGAACTAACATTGAGTCCCTGTATTGTAATTTCTCTGCTTAAAGACACAATAAAACAAGGCCACCACTAAAAGTTGGACCGGAGACGTAGCCCTGGAGAATAGGGTGAACTCCTTATTAAAATTGTCTGTTTCTTTGTGTTGCTTACTGTATTTCTCTACTGTCTTTCCATTTTATTGTCTGTGTATTGGCAATCTGATCGATCTGTTGTTTCAATAACACAGAACGCACACCAGCACATGAGTCTGTAATACCTTAGTTTAATAAATATTTAACTGATGTCACTCATAGGGTGAATATCAGATGAAGTGGTATCAGAGCTCAAGGTTGTAAGGTTAGACAAGCTTGTGTTGGTTTAGCTTTGAATGCTCACAAGATCAAAGCTCAAATTAGGAGAAGGAGATTTGGTGGAAACTAATCCTGAAATTGGGAGAGTCTATCCTTGAAAGACAATGTCAAAGGAAGGTTTCGTAGGGCTAGACCCTCAATTCATAGAGAGTTTCCTAGCTATAAAGTCTATGGTAGAAGCAATGTACAGAGACTTTAGAAAGCAAAAGGTGGAAGATGCATGAGGCTCTAAGCTAAGAGAAAGAAGAAGATGAGTCTCACTTCCATGACCACTCCAAAGGAAAGGGGAAAGAGGAAAGCTTTCTCAGACCTCCTAATAGCCCTGTGCATAATAAGAAAGCATAAATGATTAAGCTAGATGTTAAATTTGATTTGCCTATATATGATGGAGAGTTGAATGTTGAAAAATTGGACAATTGGATTAGAAAAATTGATGTGTATTGCAGGGTACAGAACATAAACTTATACAAGAGTAAGATTCGTCTGGCAAGCCTATGCCTAGGAGGCACTGCCTTGGTTTGGTGGGAAGGTAGAACCTAAGCTGATATGAAAAGACATGGCAAGACCATCTCTGTCTGGAGTGAATTTGTTGTTGCAATCAAAAAGGAGTTCTATCCATTGGCCTACATGCAACAAGCCATGATGAGTTGGCAAACTCTTCGACAGTTAAAAGGTCAAAGTGTGCAAGGGTATACTCAAGAATTCAGAAAGTGAGCATTGATGTTGGGTATCTCATTAGACTCGCTAGAGACTCTTTTGAAGTACATTAGTGGTCTACATAGCTACATGAGGCATACCACCCTCATGTTTAATCCCACTAGTATAGATGAGGTATAAGTACAAGCTGCTCATTTAGAAGCTAGAGGAAAGAATGGAAATCCAGAAGTTGGGGGACCATACCAACCCACTGTAAGCAAGAGAAAGGAGAAAAGAAAGCAGAACTGGAAAGCAAGGAAGGCTAACACTGCACAGAAAGCCAAAGCTTCATGCACTCACTGTAAAAGGAGGGGCATGATGATGAGCATTGTTGGATTCTGCATCCAGAGCTGAGACCTAAGAAGTCTGAGAGCAAGAAGAAGGAGACATGTGCAGCTATTCAGAGAGATTTGGGGTCAAACTGAGGAGATGAAACAACTATAACAACCACAAATATAAAAGCTAAGAATTCTGAAGCATCTACTAGTAATTCTACTCAATCTATTATTGACGAAGAAAATGAGAGAAAAAGACATGAGCTTTTCCATATTTGAGTTATTTCCAAAAACCAAAAGATTGATACTTTTTTTGATAGTGGCTCACAAGTAAATTTGATTTCTGAAGCAATTGTAAAGAAATTGGGATTAGAAACTACACCTCACAAGAAACCATACCCATTAGGATGGTTGACTGATAAAGCACAACTACAAGTGACTAGACAGTGCAAACTCAAGTTTTCATTTGGGTCAGCATTTGTAGATGAGGTTGAGTTAGACATAATTCCTTTGGATATACGTGGAATTGTTTTAGAAAGTCCTTACTTGTATGATAGAAAGGCTATTTTCCGTAGATCTGAGAACAAGTATCTACTTGTAAAATATGGAATTGAATACTTTGTAAGAGCTCATAGGTTCAAGAATAATTACACTCTCATAGAATCAGGACAGATGAAAAGAAGGATAAATTCATGCAAACAATTATTACTGATGGTTGTAAAGGAAATGAAACCTGATAAAACCAATGTAATTGAGAGCTGTAATGTTGAACAACAAGCTGATATAGAAAAGGTTGTTTCAGAGTACAATGTCTTGTTTCAAGAACCGAAAGGTCTACCACCCAAAAAGGGAATAGTACATGATATTATTTTGCAGCAGGATGTTCCATTGCCTAACATTGGGATGTAGAGGTTTTCTCCTTTAGAGAATGCTGAAATCAAGAAGCAGGTGCAGGAGTTGCTCGAGAATGGCTTCATCAGGCCTAGAACATCACCATGTGGGTCACCTATCGTTTTGGTGAGAAAGAAATATGGCTCGTGGAGAATGTGCATTGACTACCTAGCACTGAATAAGATAACAACAAAAAAATTTTATCCCTTTCCTCGCATAGATGATCTTTTAGATCAATTGAAAGTTGTTTATTTCACCAAGATGGATTTGCATAGTGGATACCATCAGGTCAGATTTGCAGAGCAAGATGCATGGAAGACTGCTTTCAAAACAAGCAGGGATTGTATGAATGGTTGGTTATGCCTTTTGGCTTAACTAATGCTCCTGCCACTTTCATGAGATTAATGAATGATGTACTCATACCTTTTCTTGATGATTTTGTTATTGTGTATTTGGATCACATTTTGATTTTTAGTAAAATGTGGGAAGAACATTCAAAGCATGTTAATCAGACATTAGATGTTTTGAAAAGGAAAAACTTTATGTTAAACTCTCAAAATGTGAATTTGGGAAAACATCTCTAAACTACTTGGGTCATATAGTAGGGGGAGGTGAATTGAAAATAGATCCCTCTAAAGTGGCAGTCATTGGGAACTGGCCTAAACCCAGGTCTGCTATAGAAGTGATAAGCTTCTTAAGAGCAGCACAATATTGGAGGAAGTTCATTTCTAACTTCTCCTCGATTGCAACTCCCTTACATGCTTTAACAAGATTGAAAAATGTGATTCAGTGCGGAGGCAAACATCAGAAAGCCTTCGATGCCTTAAAAGAGAAAATTAGTACAACACCTGTACTAGCACTACCAAATCTACAAAGAACATTTGAGATCCAAACTGATTCCAATGACTACGCCATGGGATCAGTGTTGACGCAGCATGACAAACCCATATGTTATCATTTTGAGACTTTTAATCTTGTAGTAGTTAACTATCCTACATATGATAAAGAGTTGTATGCATTAGTTCAGAGTGTGAAAAAGTGGACACATTATTTAATGGGAAAAGAGACATTAATGCATACTGATCATCAGCGACTTCAATATCTACACTCCCAAACTAAGCTGCAGCAATCAAGACATTACAGGTGGATGGGTTTTCTACAACAGTTTCACTTAGTCATCAGATATTAAAAGGGCATACATAACAAGGTTGCAGACATGTTATCTAGACCCATTATAAATGCATCTACCATACTTAAGCATAATTATGTGCTACATGAAAGCTCTACATAGAACAATACACTCAGGAAATGGACTTTAAAGACGTATATGCAACTTTGAGTCAAGGCAAAAGAGTAGAAGAATTGGACTATCATATAAAGGACTGACTCTTATACCATTGTGGGAAACTCTGCATTCCACAAACTAAGAGGATAAAGATAATTATGGAAGCACACACTTCTCTGATATCAGGTCACTTTGGGGTAAGTAAAACAATTGCACAGCTGTAAAGATTCTGCTATTGGCCGAAAATGAATGAGACAGTTTCTAGATATGTAAGAGGGTGTGCCATGTGTGCTAAGAGCAAGCCTAGGAATAGAAAACTAGGCTTGTACACTTAATTGTCAGTTCCTTCTCACCCTTGGGAATGCGTTTCCATGGATTTTGTTGGAGGACTGCCTAAATCTAGGAAAGGTCATGATTATCTATATGTTGTTGTGGATAGGTTCAGCAAAATGTGTATTTTGATACCTTGTAGTAAATAGATTACAGCTCAACAAACTGCAAAATTGTTCTTTGAACATGTACGGGTTCATTTTGGATTACCCACTTCCATTGTATCTAATCAAGACACCCGATTTGTGGGGAAGTTTTGGTCTAGTCTGTGGGAACTGATGGACACCAAGTTGAAGAAAAGCACAACTTTTCATCCACAAACAAATGGCCAAATAGAAGTAGTAAATAGGACAGTGATCCAGTTACTGAGAGGTTATTGCAACGAACATCCTAAGCTTTTGGATGAACAATTGTGTTATGTGCAGCATGCTTACAACAATGCCGAGCACTCTTCTACACAGAGATCTCCTTTTGAGACCTGCTTTGGTTTCACACCAAGGTCTCCTTTGGAATTTGTCTTTGGTAAAGATACCATGGTTGATGGACACAGTGATGTGGACGAAGCAACTAGGTTCATTGAAAATATCCAAGAGATTCACTAGGAAATATAGGAACAACTGGAAAAGAGCCAGGCCAAGTACAAGCTAGACATGATAGGCATCGGATGGAGCATAGTTTTCAAGTTGGAGAGCAAGTCTGGCTATATATCAGCAAGGAGAGGATGCAAGTTGAAGGTAAAAAGCTAAAGCCTATCAGGTATGGACCTTTTAGGATACTTGAGAAGATTGGTGAAAATGCTTTTCGCCTTGATTTACCAGCTTAAATGCACATCTACTCAGTCGTAAATGCAGACTGCTTGAGATTATTTGAACCTTCAATGATTGAGGACCCTGAAGAGCAAAGTCAATTTCCTTCTATTGATGACCTACTACCTGAATACCTCAATGAGTTGCAGGAAGACACAGTACTGGATAGCAAAGTGAGGACAATGCGTAGGGGAGATGTTGAGTACCTCAGGATTGGGCTCAAAGGTTCAAAGCCGAGCAGTGTAAAGTGGATTGAGATTGGACAAGTGAAGAAATAGTATACTCACTTAGTTGATGCTTGAAAACCAACTTTTGGTTGTCCAAAATATTTTTCAGTGGGAAGGTCGTGATTCGAATTGGATCCATAGAAGACTGTCAAAGAACCATGATTGTATCAGGTCGAAAAAATCTCTAAAGAAATCCAAAACAATGATCAAAAACATCCTGAACCATTGGAAATGGTAGCCAACGTGGAACGACGAGGGCCTCAGTCAAAGTGCGCTGACCGAGGCCCATGGAGACGACGTAAGAGGCCAAAGTAGCCTCTGGGAGCCCCGGAATGGGAAAAAGAGGTGATTTTTGATGCACGATTAGCACTAAGTGAACAGGACCACGAAGGAAAAACCCAAGCACTCGGTCACATGGGGGAACTGGAGGACCGCGAGTGGAAAAAGGAAAAAGCACTAAGCACAATGGCGAGACCCACGCTCTGGAAACCGGCAGTTTTGATCGGGGTGCCCTTAAATAGTAAGAGGTTTTGGATGAGAGTAGAGTGATTCCATACACCGATCGACGCGTGGCAGGCGGAAGTGAGAGAAAACCGATGTTGATCGTGCACTATCAGGCGAGAAAGTCAACCGTGCGAAACATGCATATGGCGTCGGATCTGGAGGGCCCAGATTGGACAGTTGAGATTACGCCTGATGGAGGAAGTAGAATCGACAGAGAATTAAGCTACATTTTAAATGGATTTGGAATAGATTTCACCGCCACGGTGGAGGAAGAAAGCATCCACGATGCAACTAAAGAAATGAACCGACGAAGTAGGCTGGCACCATTTAGAGGAGGACAAGTGGCCACTCCCTGAGCGTTCATGATGACGCCGAACAAGGAACTCCAAGCGCAGCTGCAGAAGGTAAATCGACAGAGGCTAAAGAGTGTTGGGTCCCTATAATACTAGTGATTACCCCATTACTATTGTAGTTATACCCCTTATTAATATTGTTTTGCCCCTATTTCCCCCATATTGTTATTACTGTGCCCCATAAAATCCCTCTATTGTTATTTTCATGGCTTTATATTATTATTGTTAGGTCAGCTGGATTATATTGTCACTCCTTAGACTCCTATATATAGAAAGGAGGTTATGTCATTTGAATCATCGAAGAATTGTTCATTTATGTAATGTAAAGGAGGTTGCCCCCTCCAAGAAGCTGAATTCTAAGGCGTTGATCTATCTTTTCTATCTTTTCTTGAGCTGGTTCCATAACATTTGGTATCAGAGCTTTGGATTCTAGGGTTTCGCTGCTCCAAACAAGTCATCGTGGCATTTTTTCTATAATGTTTTTTTGTGATGTTTCAGAAGTAAAAACAAAACCCATTTGAGAAGAAATCTCGTTGAACCTTGGGCCCGAATTTCAGAGCTTTTCACGGGATATTTGCGGAGATATGATCTGAGGAAGTTGGTCCTTTTGCAGATTCCTGAATTACATTCAAAACAGGTGACCTAGGGAAAATCGTCATAACTTTCTCTCTGGGGATCGAATTGAAATTTTGTAAGAAGGTATAGAAAGAGGATGGACTGTAGTTTTGTGTATGCATGTTTCAGATCCAAAGGTTGAAACAGTGACTCGTGGAACGTCGTACAAGTTCACTCTACTGAACTAGTCTATAAGCAAGTCACTGTGGCAGATTTCACATAACTCTTTCTTGGAGAATCCAATTTGGGTCAGACTTGTGGCATTGGAAAGAGGACACAGAGGGCTACTATAGCTCACAAATTTAGAACTATATGATTGGAAACTACAGAGATACATCAAAGGCAATATCGAGCTCCTACAAAGTGAAAAAAGGTGTGTAGATTTTCTTAAATTTTTGCTTAAGCTTGGTTTGAAAATCTATTTTGAAGGAATTCAAAGGGCATAGTAGAGCATTATTATCGGTAACTGATGCCCTGAGGAAAGAAAATGCAAACACCTAGTAAGGAACCTGAAAGCTCTAGCATGACTCATGAAGAAGAGGAAGAAATGCAACATGATATATCAAAATTACAAGACCAAGTGCAACAACTGTCCCTTGCACAAAAAGGAACAGAATCTAAGATGGATGGTTTAAAGAAAGATGTAGAAGCTAAGATGTATGGTTTAAATAAAGGTGTAGAAGCTAAGATGGACTGTTTAAAGAAAGGCGTAGAAGCTAATATGATTGACGTGGAAGCTAAGATGGATGATTTGAAAATAGATTTGAAGACAAACATGGACGAATTGAAGATAAATATGAATAAGTTGCTGCAAGAAATGGTCCCTAAGGGTGAAAGGGTACTAAAGGAAACTCATGATGAGAACAAAAGAAATGTTAATCATGATTCCATAGATGCTAATGTTGGATTGAAGACTCACCATATTCCAAAAATCGATATGAGGAAGTTTGATGGCAAGGATCCTGCCTCATGGATATTACAGATGGAGCAATTCTTTGATCTCAATAATGTGCAAAACACACAAAAGGTACGTATGGAAAATTTATATTTGGAACCAACTTAGTTTGTATGGTATCAATGGCTTTGCTCTCGTAAACCATTTATCACTTGGGCAATTTTTACGGAACAATTGATAGCACATTATGAGGATACAAAAAGCAACACTTTTTTTAGCCAATTGATAAGTCTCAAACAAAAGGGTTCAATAATGGAGCACATTGAGGAGTTCCAAAAATTGAACATAAGGGTAAAATATATTCCAGAGGAGCATAGGATTGATGTGTTCATAGGGTCTTTAAAGGATAATATCCAACATGATGTTCGCCTTTGGGAACCTGATTCTTCAGAGAAGGCATTCAGGTTAGCAAGAAAAATGGAAAGCAAAATTATGGAAACCAGGAAGAATACCACTCACAACTATAAAGATGGAAGTGTTTTTTCCCCTACTCCTCCACAACCTATAAGGTTGACACCACAACAATTGGAAGAAAAAAGAGAAAAAGGGCTTTGTTACAGTGGTGATAGCAAATACACTAAAGGTCATAAGTGTGCTAAGAAGAAATTATTCTACATAGATTGTGAAGAGGAAGAAGAAAAGGAACAAGAAAGGTCAAAAGAAGAGGATATACTCCAGGAATAAAGCCTAGATGAAGAACAAATAAATCCGACCATATCTTGTAATGCATTGGTGGGAATTACCACTCCTCAAACCATCAAGATAGAAGGACAAATCAAGAAGAAAAAGGTAATAATGTTGATTGATTTAGGAAGCACCTGTTAGCTACCTATACCAATAGGTTTCATGTTTCATGATTAGCAGGGGAAGTGCCAATATGATCTACTTTGAGGATGCAAAGATCTCATATTTCGGGTGAAAGACACATACCTACAGTTGGTTGATGTGGTCCTACTTCTGAATGGGTGATCCAACAGTCTAAGCTGGGTCATGCCATGTTTCAATTTTGTGTTGTAGATTAGAGGAAGAAATCTGTCCAAACAGTTCAATATTGGCAGATAAAGTAGTTAGGTAGAGAATGAAGGTTCCCAACTGTTTAATCTGGGGCCTTGGAAGCAATAAGGCTAGCCTTAGATAGAAAATCAAAAGAAAAAGCCAAAGGAAAAGAAAAGGCACATAAGGGTTTGCAAGTCTAAGTGCACCCTCTTTGGAGTAACAAAAAATGCTAGGCAATAGAGTGGGTAGGTAGATGGGGTTGCAGAACAATGATCTCCTCTATGTCACTGGCCCAACCAAAGGAAAAACATGGTGCCAGTGCAGGTCTCTTATTCTGCAGTTTTTGCAGCAACTCAATGAAGCATGTCTAACTTCCAGATTGTCCCCCATCACATTCATTGCTAACATCCCAATACTACCTATGTTCATGAAAGAAATCAAACTCTTTTGTTGATTCTTGTTTCCTTAAAAGCCACATTTCTTGTGTAAAATTCTTTTCATTTTGATCTACTTCCTAAACTAAGTTGATTCCATATAAAACTTAGTGTCTTTTTCCCTTCATCCACCTCTTCCACTCATATTAACTCCTGATTCCCTATTTATTTAACTCCCTATACTCCTTTTCCCCTATTACTAGGATAATCCTATAAAACAAATCCCAAATATGTACATATTCCCTCCCCCTTGGCATTATAGCCATATGCTTGAATATTGGAAAATCATGCAGGAATAAAGTCTGCTTGCATGTGGTTGTATGAAGTCAGGGATTAAATTGACCTCTGGTCAGTTTGATAACCTAAGCTATAGCCCTTTTCCCTTTACAACCCTTTGAAATCATTTATCCACTTTACCTACAAAAAACCTTGTAAAAAACCCACCTTTACCCCTTATCCTAAGTTTGCTGTAATGCGCATTTCAAACACCAAAAGCACCAAATAAACCCATTTTTCCTTTTATCCAAAGTTTGGATGTATAGCGCGCTTTACACCGAAATACATTGAAAAAACGCATATTCCTTTGGTCTTTGAAGTACCGCCTGGGCGTGCATTTCAAAAAATATATTAAAATATTCCCCGCCCGCTACCGTATTGTCCTACCACCTTTTCGACCCGTCGACCGTCGGATCTGGGCTTTCCCATCCGACGGCCCTCATCTATATCGGGTCGGTCCCGATGGCTGAACGTTACCTCCCGAGAAACTGTGAGAGGGTGACGTCAGGCCATTGCCACACGTCGCTCCCAAATCTCATCGGGCCACCCTCTGACAATACCGCGACCATATCCAGAGCGGTCCGAGCAAACCTCTTACCGCTTATTGTTTACCGCTTATCCCGTCGCATCCTCGTCATCGCTACGTCACGCCCATGTCATAACCACTCAGCACCGTGTCAGCGTCCGACCCGCCACTGCTCCGACCTGTCTGCCACCTCACCAGTCCCCGTGGACCACTCACAGGCCGCCAAGTCACCCTTCCGTACCCGACCCCACCTGATGAAGTCATGCTAACGTCATCCAAAAAAAGCGCCAATAACCCAAAAAGTCCATATTTTTGCCAAAAAACGTGGTTTTTGTCACTTTGGCCAAAGAGCTATTGTTCCGGTTTGCATGCAAAATACGATCTTTTCGCCATCAACCTGCGGAATTCAACTTAAACGCCGTGGGAGCTTCCAATCCACCTACATTATAACCATTGCCAGTAATTCACCAGGTATTTATCCGAGTTTCCCATCCGTTCCTGGTTTTGAGTATAATTTACCAAGCAAGCATAAAAAGAGTCAAAATCACTGTAATTACCGGCAATTCTCCACTGACCGGCATCCATTTTCAGTTATAGGGTCGAAATTCACCTACACAGTCCACATTTAGCCAAGTTTTCATTAAAATTACAGTCAGTCCGCACATTCGTGGACTTGAAACCTGAGCTGCACTAATTCACCGGGAAAACAGTGGTACTAGTCCCAGCAGTTGCTAAATTATCTCTCTTTGGAGCATCTCGATTTTTCTCGCCACAATTCACCCAGTTCTTTCCTTGCAAATTGCCTCACTCTTGCAGAATACCCTTTTGTGTTGCTCTGTCCGGTAGAACAAGTCCTAGTACAAATTCAGAATCCTAATTAACCATGGAAACTCCAGTAGCATTAAATATCCCACCTCTGAATGCCCCACACAGAGAGTTAGAGTGGAAGGCCCTGGGTGATACAGATTATCAGATGAAAGAGACATTCTCAATGAATGCCAAATTTAACATTCATATGCTAAATGAGTTAAAGGCTCAACACCTCAGTGGAGCTGATATTTTGGGGATTTGGGACTCCAATTTGCCCATTTTTAACCTTCCTCAAGTCAATGTCCTTCCAGACTTGATCCATAGATGCTGTGAAAACTATGATCCATGTCAAAGAGCTATTCTCAGTTCCATAGGTTCAGTCTTGTTCCATATCACCCCTGAGGCCATAAATGAGATGCTGCACTTTCACACTGCAAAGCCACTAACTCCTCTCTCTATGATGGACTTATTAAAGAAGGGGCGCAAGTTTTCCAGTGCCCAGGTCATCAAGATTAATCAGTTATTTATTCAGCCAAGCTCTGAAGCTGTGAGAACACCTCCTATTGGAAATCCATACCTCAATGACTTGGGCAAAATGCTTGTGGACTTGATCAGTTATGTCCTGGGGTACATGGGAGTTGAGGATGTTGATGACACTATTATGGCCAGGTTGTCCATATTTTCCCCTGGAAAGCCTCCTACTGTGCATTATGATTATGCTACATACATTGCCAATAAGATTCATGAGCAACTGATGAATCTGGAAAGGGAGAAGGTGTTTAGATACACCTCATACATCTATCATTTCTTCTTATTTTATCAACCTGACAGTTTCCCTATTCCTCTCAAGAAACTTGATGCCCAAGGAAACCCAAGGTCTGTAGTATTTTGGACTTCAGCTTTCCATCACACCTCTTGTTCACCATACACATACTGTGAATTCATAGACCTTTTCATCCATCCAGCTATGACCCTGTTATATGGTGTCCCTCCTCCAAGATTGACCAATGAGATGCAAAGAATACTCCACCTCTCAAAGGCCTACAGCATTGGTGATTGGTACTTTTACCAACACCATACAGTAATCAGAATATATGGCTGTGAGTTGGACCCTTATAGGCTGCCAAGATATGTCCCTATGAGACTCTTTGCCTTGGAGTATTTCAGGCAATTCGGAAATGCAGACCTGGTCCATTTCCACAGTAAAAGCAAGAAGGTGCAACTAAAGGTTAGGAACCAGCTAGGCCCATTTCTTTACAACAAAAGGGAGGAGGGATGGAAGGAAGCAGATATGATCCTAGAGAGCCTCCAATTAGAAACCAGTTTCCGTTGGGTACCTTATGACCCTAATCATTTCATTTCTCTCAGGAGGGTAAAACATAAACTGGGTGGCTATGCTCACATCAGATTGCCTCACATTGAAAAATATGCCAATTTTCTAAGTTGGAAAGAGGGCACTCTAGAAGAGGCAATCACTAGAGAGAAAATGCTACAAAGAGAGGCAACGAACATTGAGAAAGAGGCTGACTTGGAAACTTGTGGGCAGGTTTCCTCCTTCTATCAAAGGCAACTTGGAGCAGCTGCCTCATCTTCTACAACCCAGCAGCAAGCAGCTAGAACTGTTCATCAGGTGTCAAGCAAGGGCAAGGAAAAGCAGATGGAGCAGGAACAACCACCTCCTACAAAAGAACAGCAAAAAGAAGAGCAGCCAGTGTAGCAAGAACAAACAGTTGAGGCCCCAATGTCCACTGGGCAACAGACTCAAGAAATTGTGCCTCCTAGGCAGGAAACGACAGTGGAGGCCTCGGTGCTCCAAACTCCTCAGAATGAAGACAGAAACCGAAAGAGGGATAGAGAGCAGGAGACTCCCCTCACCACATCCACAACTCAACGGGAGAAAAGGAAAAGGATGAATCCCTTTTCTGAAGAAGAGATGCCCATTGGGCAATCCTTGGGCATGGGCCCACCAAGCATGGAGGCATCTGCCAGTTCCTTTCAGCAGGAACAAGAAAGAATAATCGGAGGAGAGATCAGCTCCTCAAGTCAGCAAAGGAGAGCCGAAACAGGCATCAAGAAACAATTCATTGACATAAAAAAGAGAAATGAGCCACTCAGGCTCCAGATCTATAATCAGTTGCTTAAAATGGCCCCTACAAATCAGCAGAGGCTTATGTCAGCTTATGACATAAATGAGGGGAAAATGACCATGAGTCATTTCATGCCAACCATGCTGCAGCCACAGTCAGTTGCAGACTATATAAGGACCAACCTTGAGGTCCTTGCAAAAGACATCCACCCTATGGATCAAATAGAACTTCACAAGCAAACGGGTGAGATGGTGTATTCTACACTTTCAGATAAGACCTTCTTGGCACACAGGTTGGAAAATCGCCTGAACAATACAACCGCCCAACTTGAGTTGGAGAAGGCATCCTCTCATGCCAAAGACAACAGGATAAGGTCTTTAGAGGATATAATCATAGAGCTTGGGCATGACCCAAAGGACCCTAAAGCTATTAAGGAGCTGCTAAAAATTAGAGATTCAGACATTGCAGCTCTAAGAAAGATGATAAAGATCCCAGCAACTCTGCACCCTCAAACAGAGGGGGTTTCCTAGCAAAGAAAGGACCAGGATGTATCAACATTGCTGGTAACACTGCATAAACAACTGGTCCAGACAGAGGAAAAATTGGTAGAAACAGAGGCTGCATTGCAGGCAGCCCTACAGCAGAAAGAAGGAGGCCAAACAGTTCAGCCCCCTCCACAAGTAATCAACCTTGAGGAACCTCCTCAAATTGTCACTCCCCCTACAGTGCAAACAGTTGAGACAGCTCCATCAACATCAGCACCAGCACCAACATCAGAGCAGGCTCCAAGCCTTGACATGCAGAAGCTGATGAATGAGATTCAAGCCCTGGAAGCCCAGATGGCAGAGCTAAACGAAGCCAAGGAGAATCTAGCTAAGCTGAATGAAAAATATGACAAGTCTAAGCAAAATGTAGCTAAAAAAGGAAGAGAAATAAAGGCTCTCAAGGAGAAGATAAAGGAGCTGGAGAAAGAGCTCACCCTTGACAAAGTGGTGGCTGAGGTCAAGACAGTTTTATGGGCCAACATTGGCCAATCAATCACACACCAATGGCAGTATATAGAGACTATTCATGGGCAAATGGAGCTCATAGGAAAAGCACACAGGGAAGTCCAAAGAGCAAGAGCATCTCTAGGCAATATGCCTGAGATAGCCAATAGAATGATCAACGTTCTCAATAACCGCACAAGTCCTCAGCTGGCAGCAATAGGGATCCCCAATAGAACTGAAACCATCCTGCTGATAAAGAGGGTCCTCACATTGAGAAGCCTGGTACAAACATTGGATAGAAGAAGCCAGGACATGCAAACACAAGTAAAAAAATTCATGGATAAGTTTGCAGCATTACAGAGCAGAGACCTTCCTGGCTTGCTGAACAGCGCAGGGAGGCTACTTTCACATGAAAATTATGCCAAAAGAGTGAATACTTTTGCTACCAATCAAATCACTGCAGGATCAAGTACCTCAGAGGAAACAGGGCCAGCATCTGAGCAAAATCTCTATGACAGAGTAGAGAACTTATTTTTTTATTATGAATGAGATCAAACATTTGTTTGAAGTGCCTCCAAACTTCTACAAATATACAGAGGCAGATGAAACCTTAGATGCAATTTTGAGACATCAACTGCCTACACAGGACTGGTGGACCAGAATGATACAGTTGTTACTGTAAACAAGAGGCTTTCACCAAGTTTTTGCATTGAAAACAAGTCATCGTGTTCAGACAGTAGACACATTTACTATGACAGTAAAAGAGTGGACTGAGCCAACTCAGCAAACCAATTCGGCCACTAAAGCAACACTGACAGCTACAGATGGCAAGGCCGAGAAAGCTACAGCATGCCAAAGCCATAAAGACACATCATTCAGCATTAATGCAGAATGCTCAACCGACTCAGTGGCCTCCAAAGGTCAAAAGACTTCTGACAGAATTAAAGAGTATTCATTTTGTATTTAGAGCAGCAATAACTTCCTTATCTGCTATTTTGTAAAGTTGGTGAGTGCATTTATTTATCAAGTGACTCAGCGGTTCAGATATTTTGTATAACCGATTGTATATATTCCCCCTCACATAAGCTTGCAGGGGTTGTTGATTTTCTCTTCAGGAGATACTATGTTGTAAATGTTCAGAGTTTTAATACAACAAAGCTGATGGAATTTCCAAAGTTCTGTGTTGTCTAATGCGTTTTGGTGTGCTTGCTGAATGCTACAGGATTCCTGCGTATTTCATGGAACAATAAGTTTCTTTAACCTGTTCGCTATGTTTGTTATTTCCTTCATAATCCATTCATGTTCTGTGTTTCACAGTTTAATGGCAAAGAAAAAGAATAGTTTCAAGATTTATTCATAGAATACCCTGAACTCAATCTAAGCTATTATGTATGTTTTCCTCAGTTATAGTTATAAGAGTGTAATTCTTAATTGCTGCACTTCCAAACTATACCTTTCACAGTGATTATTGTTCAGGAATTCAAACCTGCTCCTGGTCAATACATCTCTTTCTCACATCACCAACTTAGTGGAAATTTCTTAATTGCCTTCCACTGGTTAAACACACTTCATCATTACAATTTCAAGTTTGTCTCATGAAATATTTAAATGGCCCTGCTGTTTCAATAATCACACTCAACAAATTCAAACAACCTGTAACCACAGACTCCATTGCCCAATGGTCTAAAACTGTCTGAAGATATCACCTTAAGTACTGAAAGACATCATTCAACCAAAATTCTTAAACCAAACCTTCACCTCATATCTAGCCTAAGATTCTTAAGAACAAAGTTAAACAGTCAAAGAGAGAGCCCTCTCTGATTACAGGTTGGCTAGAACCTGTGATCCAAAGCTTGGTTAGTGGTTACCCCGGCCGTATTCCCTCAGGAGTCAAAGGGAACAACCTGGGTGTTAACATAAATGGCGACTCCGCTGGGGACCTGGATGAACTTTGCAACCTCCTATCTGATTCTTAATGCTGTAGATAAAGCCTGAGTGACAGCCAGATAGCCTTAGAAACTGCCTCTGCTTTGCATTTGCAGGAGTATATAAAAGCTGCCTCAGTCAATCTTTATTCAGTATTAGGTTTCATATAGTTGTGCTATAACTGACCAGTCCTTGTCAAAAGATCACTACCTCCTTAGAAATTCTCACAAAGAAAGTTATAGAAGCTGGCTCCTAAGAAGAAAACTCGTTACACAAGATCAAACCCAGATCCTGATCCAGCACCTGAGTTTCAAAATCCAAACTTGATTGCAAGAATCCTCAAGAGACACAAATCAGAAGGGACTTTATCAGATTCAAGTTCTGAAGCGGGTCTCCAAACCGACATTCCAACCCCTGCTAAGGCTTCTCTACATCCTCATACAACTGGCCCACAATCTCCTAGCTCTTCATCCACTTCACAAGGTATCCTTTCAACCACTCCATCAACTACACACACCCCTTTCATCCCACTTCCTCCACTTGTCCCATTCATCCCTGTTTTCCCTATTGTCCCACCAAACATGGCTAATATATATGCCCCACTGCAGTTACCGGCTAATCCAGCTCCTAGGCCTCAAGAGTACCAAAGCAAGATCTCATACTTTGATGGTACTGGCTCTTATCCAGCCCTTCAACATACTAAGAAAATGCAGGACTACTTTGAAAACCACAAAATAGATGATGATGGGGTTAGAATGAAAATTTTTGTACAAAGCCTAACGGGGGATGTAAGAACATGGTTTAGGTCACTTACAGCAAACTCAATAGCTGACCCTGAAGCCCTCTATCAAACATTTATCAACAGATGGGAGAAGAAAAAGGATCCACTTCATATTTTATCCGAATACAATACAATTAAAAGAGGTCCACAAGAAACTGTCTTGGACTACTGTGCTCGATTTAATAATGTCTACAATGCTATTCCCCAAAATCATAGACCCCCACCAGATCCAGCCCTATATGCCTTTCCTGATGGGTTTGATTCAGATATGGCATATCAATTAAGGGAAAGGGCTCCCCGAACTTTAGCTGAAATGCAAGATATAGCAGTAAGTGTAGAAGCTAACCTAATAGCCAAGAGAAATAGGACAAGAACTGAGAGAAAGACTACCTTTAAAGAAGAGCCTTCAGGCTGGGATCAAAAACTGGATGCAATAATTACTGGTATGCAGAGATTAGGTGACAGAGTAGAATCAGTTGAGAGGAAGTCATCATGGGAAGCACCACAGAATAATCCTATTAGGAATCCCAATTTCAGAAGAAACCAAAATCCTAATGTTGGTAAAGCAAATTCTGAACCAAAGATCAGACCTCCGTTCCAAGAGAATTATACAGAAGCATCCACTTCTAATGAACAGATAGATGACACCCACATTAACCTAATGGGCCTGAATGATGATCAACAAGTTTTTCTGAGTCAAGAAGATCATAAGGATGATGACATTAAGCAGCTCCAAACCAAGTCAGGTGAGTCATTTTACTTTAAACAAGGCTATGACACAACTGTTTATGAAGTTCATAAGCAATACAAGCTAAGGAGCAGAACTATAAATGTGACACAGCCTGAGAAAACAAAGGACACTCCACTGCCTAAGAAAACCATTGCCACAGAGCCAATTGACAAAACTGATTCAATTACAAACGAAGTAACAGTTGAAGAAATAACTGAAGCATCTTCCCCAAATCAACAATCAATGGCTACATCACCCTTGCAGCCTAATCCAAGCATTACTTCCCAAAAGATGAGTAAAAAGGACAAGCCTCAAGATCAGAGTGAAAACCAAGAAGAAAATTTGAACAACAAAGAAAGGGTTGTCAACTACAATACCAAGGTCCAATCTGAAAAACCCTTTGACTTAGAAGCTGAAATTGGCAAATTGAAGATAGTCATTCCTCTTTCAGAGCTAGCCAAGCATGACATTTACAAACAACAAATCAAAAAATCCCTTCAACTTACCCATAATAAAGATGATGTCAATGTGTTGGATGATACCCCAGAACTGCTTTTCGGTCCAGAGGTTGATGGAAAGACAACAGTTACGGGGATCTTATCTTTTTATGTCAGCTTGCATGTTCATGATAAAATATTACACAATGCAATGTTTGATTCAGGCGCCTCTCATAACCTTATGCCTAAATCAGTAATGGAGAGACTTAACCTAGACATTACAAGACCATATAAGGACCTATTTTCATTTGACTCCAGCCAAGTTAAGTGTTTAGGTTTGATAAAAGATCTATGTGTATCCCTTGTCCAGTATCCAAACAAAACAATCTTAATGGATGTTGTAGTTGCTGATATCCCACCCAAATATGGAATGTTGTTATCAAGATCGTGGGGGGCTAAACTCCAAGGTTCCCTGCAATTAGACATGTCATATGCCACCATCTCAGTCTTTGGTCAGCCCAAGAGGCTATATAGAGAGTCACTTATGAAATACATGGTGAGCAGTGAAAAAAAGCCACAAAATTTCCCCATTTATGCAGTCCATTCAGATATGGATTCCTTTATTCTGTTCAATGATGATACAAGTCCTGAGAGTGATAATAAATCGGTCACACTTGAACAAAATATGCATGAGAATAAGCAATCGAGTCCCCAAAAAATCAAGATTGAGAAACCAACTGATGAGTCAGTCCTAAAATATAAACCAGATGAAAGACAAGAACTCCAACTGATAATCCCAAGTTACAGAAAGGATGTTGAAAATCCCTTAAAATAGGAGATCTTATGGTTTCTTGAGTTTCATGGATCAGTCAACAAACTAGGGGCAGGAGCTGGAGTGTGGATTCATAACAAACAAAGCAATCATGCACAAGGTCGGGCCTATAGGCTTAATTTCAGATGTACCAACAATATGGCAGAATATGAGGCTCTTTTGCTAGGCCTCAAACTGGTAAAATCATTAGAGGCCACAAAAATTTCAATCATGGGAGATTCAGACCTTATTATCCAACAAGTGAAAGGCAATTTTGTCACCAATGACAAAAGACTAAGGTCATATAGGTCTGCTGCTATTGAAATGCTTAAAACTTTCACTGAATTTCAGATAACCAAAATAGCTAGAGCCCACAATCTTCATGCACATAGTTTAGCCACATTTGCCAGTACGTGCAAATTGCCTTTTGAACCTAACCATTGTTTTACAACCGAGATAAAACACAGACCTTCTGTCCCAAACAATGTTAAAGACTGGCAAGTATTTGAGGATGACACGCAGATAAATAATTTCTTAACCTTGCAGCACGAATTTTCAGGTTTGAACATTGATGTGGATTCTGTGAAAGACATGCAACCATTGAGTGAAGAGGACCAAATAGCTATATCACCCAAAACAGCAAGTCAAATGCTTTGTTCAACAAACTTTGACAAGCAACAAATACAAGAACTTGAACAACTGCATTTGGATGAAATAGCTGGTACAGAGGCTGAAACCATAGAACTAAAGGATAATTTTCTGCCAACAGGCCTAACTCCATTGGAGGACATTTTTTATTCAAATGATGTCCCTAGAAAACCGAAAATGCAGCCCCTTAATGCTGCCATTGAAGAATGCAACATTGGGACTCCTGAAAAACCCAAAATAATAAAATTGTCTGCATCTTTACCTCCTGACAAGAAGCCTAAATACATTGACCTCTTTAAAGAGTTCCAAGATGGGTTTGCATAGAGTTATGAGGATTTGAAATCCTATGACACCTCTGTTATCCAACACACCATCCCTCTCAAGCCTAATCAAAAGCCATTCAAGCAAAAATTGAGAAGGATCAATCCTATGCTTCTCCCTTCAATTGAAAAAGAGGTACAAAAAATGTTTAAAGTTGGTATCGTAGCCCCAATCAGGTTCTCAGACTGGATTTCAAATTTGGTGCCCACAAGAAAGAAAACCGGTGAGATTAGGCTTTGCGTTGATCTAAGGAATTTAAACCAAGTATCCCTCAAAGACAATTATCCCTTACCTAAAATGGATCACATTCTCTAAAGAGTCGTGGGGGCCTCAAGAATATCATTACTTGATGGATTCTCAGGCTTCAATCAGATCCTAGTCCACCCTGATGATCAAGATAAAACAACATTCACAACCCCATGGGGAACTTTCAAATATGTTAAAATGCCTTTTGGATTGAAAAATGCAGGAGCTACATTTCAAAGAGCAATGGACATTGCTTTTGCTAAAGAGATCCATGACTTTCTTGTCATTTACTTAGATGACCTCACACCTTTCTCAAAATCTGACCAAGAACATCTGAAACACTTGAGACAGATATTCATAACATGTAGAAAATATGGGATTTCCTTAAATCCTAAGAAGTCTCTATTTGGTTTGGAAGAAGGTAAGTTGTTAGGTCACATCATTTATAAGGATGGCATTAGAATTGACCCAGACAGAATACTGGCCATCTTGAAAATGCCCCATCCAAGAAACATCAAAGAATTACAAGCCTTCTTGGGAAAGATCAACTTTTTAAGGAGGTTTATCCCAAACTTAGCAGAATTGATTAGATTACTAAACAACATGCTAAAAAAGGATTCGAAAGTAAAGTGGACAGTAGAAGCAAATCAAGCTTTTGAAGGTATCAAATTGGCCCTTACCTAAACTCCATTCTTAACAAATCCTCAATTTGACAAAGAGTTTATCATTTTCTCTTTTGCCTCCTAGCATACCATTGCCGCTGTCTTATTGCAGAAAGATGACCAAGGAAATGAGAAACCTATTGCTTTCTTTAGTAGAGCTCTTAGAGATGCACCCCTGAAATATCAGATCATGGAAAAACAAGCTTATGCTTTGGTCAAAGCCATCAAAGACTTCAGGATCTACATCCTGTACTCCCATGTTATAGCTTATGTACCAAGTACCATTGTGAAAGACATACTCACTCAAGAAAACTTAGAAGGCAGAAGAGGAAAATGGATTGCCAACATTTTAGAATTTGATATTGAGATAAGACCTACAAAACTGATAAAAGGGCAAGGTTTGGCTAAATTAATGTCTGAAACAAATTTTCAAGCCTTGGACATTAACCAACTGGACAGTGAACCGAAGCTGGTGACTCCAAAGATCAATGCAGCCTTTGAACAATCCCAGTGGTATTCTGATATCTGTTATATATTGCAAAACCTGTGTGCTCCCCCAGGATTGTCCAGAACCAAATCTAGATTTCTAAAAATGAAAGCTTCAAAATTCTGTGTTATAGATGGTAATTTACTATGGAAAAATCATGAAGGTATACTGTTGAACTGTTTGAATATGGATGAAACTGGTAAAGTTATGAAAGAATTTCATGCAGGTGATTGTGGTGGACATTTGTACTGGAATTCCACTGTGGACAAGATACTAAGAGCAGGTTACTATTGGCCTACTCTGTTCTCTGATGTTAAAAAATTTACCACTTCATGTCACAAGTGTCAAATATTCGAGGGAAAAAGAAAATTACTGCCCCTTCCTTTGAGGCCTATTGCAACAGAGAAGCCCTTTCAGCAATGGGGCCTGGACTTCATTGGGGAAATTAATCCTTCATCCTCAGGCCAACATAGATGGATTCTAATAGCCACAAATTACTTTACTAAATGGATTGAAGTTGTTCCATGTAGGCAGGCAAATGATTCAACTATCATTTAGTTCCTTGAGACCAATATCCTCTCTAGATTTGGTTGTCCTGACAATGTTATAACAGACAATGCTACTGCTTTCAGATCTAAGAAGATGGTGAACTTTTGTCACAAATTCCATATCACTTTGGGTCATTCTACAGCATACTACCCTCAAGGAAATGGTCTAGCTGAATCTTCTAACAAAAGTCTTATCAACATCATTAAGAAAGTATTGGAAGAAAATAAGAAAAACTGGCATAAGAAGCTTGTAAATGCCTTATGGGCAGACAGGCTAACAACCAAGAGATCCATAGGGGTCAGCCCATATGAATTGGTTTATGGAATGGAAGCCAAATTCCCTTCATCCTTAGGGATCCCTGTCATGAAACTTCTTCAAGAAAGTCAAGCTGAACCTAATGACATGCAAAGAAGAGTAAATCAAATTATATGCTTACAACAAACCAGAGATCAGGTGTTTAACAGAGTTCAAGTCCTACAAGAGAAGCTGAAGAAAGCCTTTGATAGAAGAACCAAGGCTGAAGACTTCTTTATTGGTGACAAAGTGCTTAAATGGGATTCAAGAAGAGAAGACAAGGGTAAGCATGGCAAGTTTGATTCACTTTGGAGAGGACCTTTTGTGATTCAAGCAATACAAGGAAATAATACTTATTTCTTGGAAAGTCTGGATGGCACTGAAGCTGAAGAGGGCCCTGTAAATGGCCGGATGTTAAAGCACTAATTTGATTACTTTCCTTGTATATAGCATGGTTGTTCCACTGTACATAATCTGTTGTATATAATGTTTTCTTTCAGCATGTGAATAGCTCAGTTTGAAAGGTATTGCAGAATCAGGAAAAGGCTTTTAATTCAGCAAGTTCCACAAGTGTGACAGATTCCAATTTTGAAGTACAAAGAGAAACTTTTCAAGTTTTGAAGAGAAGTTACACAGTCAAGGCAGTCTGACCTGTTGTTCTTGGTCTTTCAAGAAGAAAAAGCATCCCCAAGTGGAGCCACTGCTAGCTACCTATACCAATAGGTTTCATGTTTCATGATTGGCAGGGGAAGTGCCAATATGATCTACTTTGAGGATGCAAAGATCTCATGTTTCGGGTGAAAGACACATACCTACAGTTGGTTGATGTGGTCCTACTTCTGAATGGGTTATCCAACAGTCTAAGCTGGGTCATGCCATGTTTCAATTTTGTGTTGTAGATTAGAGGAAGAAATCTGTCCAAACAGTTCAATCTTGGCAGATAAAGTAGTTAGGTAGAGAATGAAGGTTCCCAACTGTTTAATCTGGGGCCTTGGAAGAAATAAGGCTAGCCTTAGATAGAAAATCAAAAAGAAAAAGCCAAAGGAAAAGAAAAGGCACATAAGGGTTTGCAAGTCTAAGTGCACCCTCTTTGGAGTAACAAAAAATGCTAGGCAATAGAGTGGATAGGTAGATGGGGTTGCAGAACAATGATCTCCTCTATGTCACTGGCCCAACCAAAGGAAAAACATGGTGCCAGTGCAGGTCTCTTATTCAGCAGTTTTTGTAGCAACTCAATGAAGCATGTCTAACTTCCAGATTGTCCCCCATCACATTCATTGCTAACATCCCAATACTACCTATCTTCATGAAAGAAATCAAACTCTTTTGTTGATTCTTGTTTCTTTAAAAGCCACATTTCTTGTGTAAAATTCTTTTCATTTTGATCTACTTCCTAAACTAAGTTGATTCCATATAAAAACTTAGTGTCTTTTTCCCTTCATCCACCTCTTCCACTCATATTAACTCCTGATTCCCTATTTATTTAACTCCCTATACTCCTTTTCCTCTATTACTAGGATAATCCTATAAAACAAATCCCAAATATGTACATATTCCCTCCCCCTTGGCATTATATCCATATGCTTGAATATTGGAAAATCATGCAGGAATAAAATTTGCTTGCATGTGGTTGTATGAAGTCAGGGATTAAATTGACCTCTGGTCAGTTTGATAACCTAAGCTATAGCCCTTTTCCCTTTACAACCCTTTGAAATCATTTATCCACTTTCCCGACAAAAAACCTTGTAAAAAACCCACCTTTACACCTTATCCTAAGTTTGCTGTAATGCGCATTTCAAACACCAAAAGCACCAAATAAACCCATTTTTTCCTTTTATCCAAAGTTTGGATGTATAGCGCGCTTTACACTGAAATACATTGAAAAAACGCATATTCCTTTGGTCTTCAAAGTACCGCCCGGGCACGCATTTCAAAAAATATATTAAAATATTCCCCGCCCGCTGCCGTATTGTCCTGCCACCTTTTCGACCCGTCGACCGTCGGATCTAGGCTTTCCCATCCAACGGCCCTCATCCATATCGGGTCGGTCCCGATGGCCGAACGTTACCTCCCGAGAAACTGTCAGAGGGTGACGTCAGGCCATTGCCACACGTCGCTCCCAAATCTCATCGGGCCACCCTCTGACAATACCGCGACCGTATCCAGAGCGGTCCGAGCAAACCGCTTACCGCTTATTGTTTACCGCTTATCCCGTCGCGTCCTCGTCATCGCTACGTCACGCCCATGTCATAACCACTCAGCACCGTGTCAGCGTCCGGCCCGCCACTGCTCCGACCTATCCGCCACCTCACCAGTCCCCGTGGACCACTCACAGGCTGCCACGTCACCCTTCCGTACCCGACCCCACCTGATGACGTAATGCTGACATCATCCAAAAAAAGCGCCAATAACCCAAAAAGTCCATATTTTTGCCAAAAAACGTGGTTTTTGTCACTTTGGCCAAAGAACTATTGTTCCGGTTTGCATGCAAAATACGATCTTTTCGCCATCAACCTGCAGAATTCAACTTAAACGCCGTGGGAGCTTCCAATCCACCTGCATTATAACCATTGCCAGTAATTCACCAGGTATTTATCCGAGTTTCCCATCCGTGCCTAGTTTTGAGTATAATTTACCAAGCAAGCATAAAAAGAGTCAAAATCACTGTAATTACCGGCAATTCTCCACTGACCGGCATCCATTTTCAGTTATAGGGTCGAAATTCACCTACACAGTCCACATTTAGCCAAGTTTTCATTAAAATTACAGTCAGTCCGCGCATTCGTGGACTTGAAACCTGAGCTGCACTAATTCACCGGGAAAACAGTGGTACTAGTCCCAGCAGTTGCTAAATTATCTCTCTTTGGAGCATCTCGATTGTTCTCGCCACAATTCACCCAGTTCTTTCCTTGCAAATTCCCCACTCTTGCAGAATACCCTTTTGTGTTGCTCTGTCTGGTAGAACAAGTCCTAGTACAAATTCAGAATCCTAATTAACCATGGAAACTCCAGTAGCATTAAATATCCCACCTCTGAATGCCCCACACAGAGAGTTAGAGTGGAAGGCCCTGGGTGATACAGATTATCAGATGACAGAGACATTCTCAATGAATGCCAAATTTAATAGTCATATGCTAAATGAGTTAAAGGCTCAACACCTTAGTGGAGCTGATATTTTGGGGATTTGGGACTCCAATGTGCCCATTTTTAACCTTCCTAAAGTCAATGTCCTTCCAGACTTGATCCATAGATGCTGTGAAAACTATGATCCATGTCAAAGAGCTGTTCTCAGTTCCAGAGGTTCAGTCTTGTTCCATATCACCCCTGAGGCCATAAATGAGATGCTGCACTTTCACACTGCAAAGCCACTAACTCCTCTCTCTATGATGGACTTATTAAAGAAGGGGGGCAAGTTGTCCAGTGCCCAGGTCATCAAGATTAATCAGTTATTTATTCAGCCAAGCTCTGAAGCTGTGAGAACACCTCCTATTGGAAATCCATACCTCAATGACTTGGGCAAAATGCTTGTGGACTTGATCAGTTATGTCCTGGGGTACAGGGGAGTTGAGGATGTTGATGACACTATTATGGCCATGCTGTCCATATTTTCCCCTGGAAAGCCTCCTGCTGTGCATTATGATTATGCTACATACATTGCCAATAAGATTCATGAGCAAATGATGAATCTGGAGAGGGAGAAGGTGTTTAGATACACCTCATACATATATCATTTGTTCTTATTTTATCAACCTGACAGTTTCCCTATTCCTCTCAAGAAACTTGATGCCCAGGGAAACCCAAGGTCTGTAGTATTTTGGACTTCAGTTTTCCATCACACCTCCTGTTCACCATACACATACTGTGAATTCATAGACCTTTTCATCCATCCAGCTATGACCTTGTTATATGGTGTCCCTCCTCCAAGATTGACCGATGAGATGCAAAGAATACTCCATCTCTCAAAGGCCTACAGCATTGGTGATTGGTACTTTTGCCAACACCATGCAGTAATCAGAATATATGGCTATGAGTTGGACCCTTATAGGCTGCCAAGATATGTCCCTATGAGACTCTTTGCCTTGGAGTATTTCAGGCAATTCGGAAATGCTGACCTGGTCCATTTCCACAGTAAAAACAAGAAGGTGAAACTAAAGGTCAGGAACCAGCTAGGCCCATTTCTTTACAACAAAAGGGAGGAGGGATGGAAGGAAGCAGATATGATCCTAGAGAGCCTACAATTAGAAACCAGTTTCCGCTGGGTACCTTATGACCCTAATCATTTCATTTCTCTCAGGAGGGTAAAACATAAACTGGGTGGCTATGCTCACATCAGATTGCCTCACATTGAAAAATATGCCAATTTGCTAAGTTGGAAAGAGGTCACTCTAGAAGAGGCAATCACTAGAGAGAAAATGCTACAAAGAGAGGCAAAGAACATTGAGAAAGAGGATGACTTGGAAACTTGTGGGCAGGTTTCCTCCTTCTATCAAAGGCAACTTGGAGCAGCTGCCTCATCTTCTACAGCCCAGCAGCAAGCAGCTAGAACTGTTCATCAGGTGTCAAGCAAGGGCAAGGAAAAGCAGATGGAGCAGGAACAACCACCTCCTACAAAAGAACAGCAAAAAGAAGAGCAGCCAGTGCAGCAAGAACAAACAGTTGAGGCCCCAATGTCCACTGGGCAACAGACTCAAGAAACTGTGCCTCCTAGGCAGGAAATGACAGTGGAGGCCTCGGTGCTCCAAACTCCTCAGAATGAAGACAGAAACCGAAAGAGGGATAGAGAGCAGGAGACTCCCCTCACCACATCCACAACTCATGGGGAGAAAAGGCAAAGGATGAATCCCTTTTCTGAAGAAGAGATGCCCATTGGGAAATCCTTGGGCATGGGCCCACCAAGCATGGAGGCATCTGCCAGCTCCTTTCAGTAGGAACAAGAAAGAATAATCGGAGGAGAGATCAGCTCCTCAAGTCAGCAAAGGAGAGCCGAAACAGGCATCAAGCAACAATTCATTGACATAAAAAAGAGAAATGAGCCACTCGGGCTCCAGATCTATAATCAGTTGCTTAAAATGGCCCCTACGAATCAGCAGAGGCTTATGTCAGCTTATGACATAAATGAGGGGAAAATGACCATGAGTCGTTTTATGCCAACCATGCTGTAGCCACAGTCAGCTGCAGACTATATAAGGACCAACCTTGAGGTCCTTACAAAAGACATCCACCCTATGGATCAAATAGAACTTCACAAGCAAACGGGTGAGATGGTGTATTCTACACTTGCAGATAAGACCTTCTTGGCACACAGGTTGGAAAATAGCCTGAACAATACAACTGCCCAACTTGAGTTGGAGAAGGCATCCTCTCAGGCAAAGGACAACAGGATAAGGTCTTTAGAGGATATAATCATAGAGCTTGGGCATGACCCAAAGGACCCTAAAGCTATTAAGGAGCTGCTAAAAATTAGAGATTCAGACATTGCAGCTCTAAGAAAGATGATAAAGATCCCAGCAACTCTGCACCCTCAAACAGAGGGGGTTGCCCAGCAAAGAAAGGACTAGGATGTATCAACATCGCTGGTAACACTGCATAAACAACTGGTCCAGACAGAGGAAAAATTGGTAGAAACAGAGGCTGCATTACAGGCAGCCCTACAGCAGAAAGAAGGAGGCCAAACAGTTCAGCCCCCTCCACAAGTAATCAACCTTGAGGAACCTCCTCAAATAGTCACTCCCCCTACAGTGCAAACAGTTAAGACAGCTCCATCAACATCAGCACCAGCACCAACATCAGAGCACGCTCCAAGCCTTGACATGCAGAAGCTGATGAATGAGATTCAAGCCCTGGAAGCCCAGATGGCAGAGCTAAACGAAGCCAAGGAGAATCTAGCTAAGCTGAATGAAAAATATGACAAGTCTAAGCAAAATGTAGCTGAAAAGGAAGAGAAATAAAGGCTCTCAAGGAGAAGATAAAGGAGCTGGAGAAAGAGCTCACCCTTGACAAAGTGGTGGCTGAGGTCAAGACAGTTTTATGGGCCAACATTGGCCAATCAATCACAGACCAATGGCAGTGTATAGAGACTATTCATGGGCAAATGGAGCTCATAGGCAAAGCACACAGGGAAGTCCAAAGAGCAAGAGCATCTCTAGGCAATATGCCTGAGATAGCCAATAGAATGATCAACGTTCTCAATAACCGCACAGGTCCTCAGCTGGCAGCAATAGGGATCCCCAATAGAACTGAAACCATCCTGTTGATAAAGAGGGTCCTCACATTGAGAAGCCTGGTACAAACATTGGATAGAAGAAGCCATGACATGCAAACAGAAGTAAACAAATTCATGGATAAGTTTGCAGCATTACAGAGCAGAGGCCTTCCTGGCTTGCTGAACAGCGCAGGGAGGCTACTTTCACATGAAACTTATGCCAAAAGAGTGAATACTTTTGCTACCAATCAGATCACTGCAGGATCAAGTACCTCAGAGGAAACAGGGCCAGCATCTGGGCAAAGTCTCTATGACAGAGTAGAGAACTTATTTTTTATTATGAATGAGATCAAACATTTGTTTGAAGTGCCTCCAAACTTCTACAAATATACAGAGGCAGATGAAACCTTAGATGCAATTTTGAGACATCAACTGCCTACACAGGACTGGTGGACCAGAATGATACAGTTGTTACTGTAAACAAGAGGCTTTCACCAAGTTTTTGCATTGAAAACAAGTCATCGTGTTCAGACAGTAGACACATTTACTATGACAGTAAAAGAGTGGACTGAGCCAGCTCAGCAAACCAATTTGGCCACTAAAGCAACACTGGCAGCTACAGATGACAGGGCCGAGAAAGCTACAGCATGACAAAGCCATAAAGACACATCATTCCGCATTAATGCAGAACGCTCAACCGACTGAGTGGCCTCCAAAGGTCAAAAGACTTCTGACAGAATTAAAGAGTATTCATTTTGTATTTAGAGCAGCAATAACTTCCGTATCTGCTATTTTGTAAAGTTGGTGAGCGCATTTATTTATCAAGTGACTCAGCGGTTCAGATATTTTTTATAACCGATTGTATATATTCCCCCTCACAAAAGCTTGCAGGGTTTGTTGATTTTCTCTTCAGGAGATACTATGCTGTAAATGTTCAGTGTTTTAATACAACAAAGCTGATGGAATTTCCAAAATTCTGTCTTGTCTGATGTGTTTTGGTGTGCTTGCTGAATGCTACAGGATTCCTGCGTATTTCATGGAACAATAAGTTTCTTTAACCTGTTCGCTATGTTTGTTATTTCCTTCATAATCCATTCATGTTTTTTGTTTCACAGTTTAATGGCAAAGAAAAAGAATAGTTTCAGGATTTATTCATAGAATACCCTGAACTCAATCTAAGCTATTATGTATGTTTTCCTCAGTTATAGTTATAAGAGTGTAATTCTTAATTGCTGGACTTCCAAACTATACCTTTCACAGTGATTATTGTTCAGGAATTCAAAACTGCTCCTGGTCAATACATCTCTTTCTCACATCACCAACTTAGTGGAAATTTCTTAATTGCCTTCCACTGGTTAAACAACCTATAACCACAAACTCCATTGCCCAATGGTCTAAAACTGTCTGAAGATATCACCTTAAGTACTGAAAGACATCATTCAACCAAAATTCTTAAACCAAACCTTCACCTCATATCTAGCCTAAGATTCTTAAGAGCAAAGTTAAACAGTCAAAGAGAGAGCCCTCTCTGATTACAGGTTGGCTAGAACCTGTGATCCAAAGCTTGGTTAGTGGTTACCCCGGCCGTATTCCCTCAGGAGTCAAAGGGAACAACCTGGGTGTTAACAGCACCCACAATTTTATTGATTGTAAGGTAGCAAAAGAATTGAATTGCTTCCTATATCCAGCACCAGAGTGTCAAGTGATGATTGCAAATGGAGGAACAATAAATTGCTCTGGAAAGTGCCATAATATCAAGTTATCCATGGGAGAATATGTATTGACTAGCCCAATGCTTTCCATTCCAATGGGAGGTGCTGATGTTGTACTAGGAGTCTAATGGCTACAATCCCTCGGTACAATAGCTTTTAATTTTCAAGAACTTTTCATCAAATTTTCTACGGAAGCAAAGGAAGTTGAATTAAGGGGTATTGCAGGGAAACCAGGAAAGATAATCAGCTCTAATAGTATGACAAAGCTTCTAAAAAAGGAGCAAAGAAGTGTAATTGCACAATTATGCTCGCTAGATATTTCCACATCAGAATCATCTATTTCTCCATATCTCCAAAAAGTCCTGGACATTCATTCCAAGGTATTTGAGACTCCCAAAGGTCTCCCACCTATGCGTGATCATGATCATGTTATTCATCTGATTCCAGGAAGTGTTCCTCCAAACATTAGGCCGTACAGATATCCCTATGTCCAAAAGAGTGAAATTGAACGTATGGTTGCAGAAATGCTAAAGGCTGGTATAATTCAACCGAGTCAAAGTTCTTTCTCTGCTCCAGTAGTATTGGGGCACAAGAAGGATGGATCATGGCACATGTGTCCGGATTATAGGGAGCTCAACAAGCTCACTATTAAAGATAAGTTCCCCATTCATGTCATTGATGAATTACTGGATGAATTGCATGAATCAATTTACTTCACCAAGTTGGATCTTCGTTCAGGATATCATCAAATCAGAATGAAGACTGAAGACATTTCAAAAACATCATTTAGAACTCATGAGGGTCATTATGAATTTTTTGTAATGCCTTTTGGCCTTACCAATGCACCTTCAACATTTCAAGGTTTGATGAATTCAATTTTCAAACCATTCCTTAGAAAATTTGTGTTAGTATTTTTTGATGATATACTAATCTACAGCAAGCCTTGGAAGGATCATGTTGAACATGTTGACAAGGTGCTACAATTATTGAAGGAGAAACAATTATATGCAAAAAGATTCAAATGTTTCTTTGGAGTCCAGGAGGTGGAATATTTGGGTCATATTGTATCTCATGAAGGAGTTAAGGTAGACCCTAGCATAATTAAAGCATTAAGGAATGGAAAATCCCCACATCCATAATGCATCTGCAAGGATTTCTTGGGTTGACAGGGTATTATCGCAAGTTTGTTAGGAATTATGGGAGAATAGCAGCACCTCTAACAACATTATTGAATAAAGATGCATTTTCATGGACTCCGGAAGCAACAAAGGCCTTTGAACATCTTAAAGAGGCGATGTGCCAAGCACTGGTCTTAGCTATATCGGACTTCACAAAAACCTTTACTGTGGAATGTGATGCTTCAGGAAATGGAATTGGTGCTGTTCTAATGCAAGATGAAAGACCCATTGGTTTTGAAAGTCGTCCAATCAAGGGAAAGTTTTTAAGCAAAGCTATTTATGAGAAGGAAACGTTGGCAATACTCCATGCACTTAAGAAATGGCAACCCTACCTAATGGGTAGACACTTCAGGGTAAAAATGGATTATGATAGCCTTAAATACTTTTTACAACAAAGATTATCCTCTGAAGAGCAACAAAAGTGGGTCACAAAGATGTTGGGTTATGACTTTGAAATCATCTATAAAAAAGGGAAGCAAAATGTGGTGGAAGATGCACTCTCAAGTAAGGATGAGGATGTGGAAGAATTGTTGTGCGCCATTTTTATTATCCAACTATATTGGATAAACGAAGCAAGAGAGGAATGGAAGAATGACGAAGAAGTGTGGGAACTTATTCAAAAGTTACAACAATATTCTAGTACGTTTGGTACATTTAGCTGGCAAAATGATTCGTTATGGTACAAAGATCGCTTATACCTTTGTAAGAATTCCCAGCTAAAACAAAATATTCTTATGGAATTGCACACTTCTCCCTTAGGAGGGCAATCAGGATTTTTAAAAACTTACCATAGGGTTAAGAAGGAATTTTTTTGGGATGGCCTTAAATCAGATATTCAAAAGTTTGTGGTTGAATGTTTGGTTTGGCAATAAAATAAAGTTGAAACAATTAAGACACCGGGTCTATTTCATCCTTTATCCATTCCAAGCTAACGTTGGGAGGAGGTTTCAATGGATTTTATCATAGGTTTACCAAGTCTAAGGGAAATAGTGTCATCATGGTGGTAGTTGACAGACTTACCAAGTATGCAGACTTTTGTGCATTATCACATCCATTTAAAGCCAATATAGTTTCTACTGCATTTATGGAAACAATTCAAAAGCTACATGGAAACCCAAAGATTATTGTAAGTGACAGAGATCCCATTTTCACTGGAAACTTTTAGACAGAATTATTTTCTTGTCTTGGTACTTAGTTAGCTCATAGCTCATCTTATCATCCTCAATTTGATGGGCAAACTGAGATAGTAAACAAATTTTTGGAAGGATATCTTCGTTGCTTTGTATATGATAAACAAAAACAATGGGTCAAATGGTTGCCTCTGGCTGAATGGTGGTATAACACTTCCTTCCATACAGCAACAAAAATGACCCCATTTATGGCACTTTATGGGTATCAACCACCATCCATCACATCATATTTAAGAGAAAATTCTAAGGTTCAAGCAGTGGAACATCACATCGAACATTAACAACAAGTCCTCCAACTCTTAAAGAATAACCTCGTGTTGGCACAGAATAGAATGAAACAACAGGCTGATCAACATCGCAATGAAAGAAGTTTTGATGTAGGTGATTGGGTATTCCTACGGCTACAACCATATAAGCAAATGGCCCTCAAGCAAGCTAGGAAGGATAATAAATTATCACCAAAGTATTATGGTCCGTACAAGGTGTTGCAAAAGATTGGTACTATGGCATACAAATTGGAGCTTCCTGCAGCTTCTCGATTGCACCCAGTTTTCCATGTTTCATGTTTAAAGAAGGTTATAGGCGACAAGCTCCCAGTTCAAACAATATTGCCAGAACTTGACGAGGAAGGAAAAATTATATTGGAACCAGAAGCAGTCACAGAAACAAGAACTCGACAGCTATGAAATCGTTCAATTTCAGAGTATCCTATCAAGTGGAAGAACTTATCCGCTGAATATTCCACATGGGAGGATGAGAATTTTATGTAAAAGTATCCAGAACTACTCAAGCATTGAGGACAACACTTTTTTGAAGGAGAGGGACATGTTGGGTCCCTATAATACTAGTGATTACCCCATTACTATTGTAGTTATACCCCTTATTAATATTGTTGTGCCCCTATTGCCCCCATATTGTTATTACTGTGCCCCATAGAATCCCTCTATTGTTATTTTTGTGGCTTTATATTATTATTTTTAGGTCGACTGGATTATATTGTGACTCCTTAGACTCCTATATATAGAAAGGAGGTTTTATCATTTGAATCATCCAAGAATTGTTCATTTATGTAATGTAAAGGAGGTTTCCCCCTCGAAGAGGCTGAATTCTAAGGCGTTGATCTATCTTTTCTATCTTTTCTTGAGTTGGTTTCATAACAAAGAAGAACCAAACAGGCATAGAGATCAAATGGCTAAAAGCCATGAACAGAGATAGTCGAATCAGTCAAGTTAGAAATAGAGAGACAGAAGTCGAGAGACGAAGAAGTGGAACAATGAACCCTGAGAGGAGGACTGAACACAGAGAACAGTAAAGCAAAGCAGAAGAGACAGAGGGCTGAGCTAACCAGCGGCAGCATCGAGCACCAGAGAGCTTGAAGATTCAAGCCATCCCATAGAGATCTATCCGGACTAAGCATCACATTTGGCTCTTTCCACAGTAGACCAGAAGGTCACAAAGCTGGTAGGAAGAAGAAGATTCTGTGTACTCCAGTGGCTTGGGGAATCCAAGAACTACCCTGCCAAGCGAACCTACTTTAGGAGAACTCACATTGAGTCCCTGTATTGTAATTTCTCTGCTTAAAGACACAATAAAACAAGGCCACCACTGAAAGATGTAACGAAGACGTAGCCCTGGAGAATAGGGTGAACTCCTTATTAAAATTATTTGTGTCTTTGTGTTGCTTACTGTATTTCTCTGTTGTCTTTCCATTTTATTGTCTGTGTATTGACAATCTGATCAATCCGTTGTTTCAATAACACAGAACACACACTAGCACATGAGTCTATAATACCTTAGTTTAATAAATCTTTAACTGATGTCACTCATAGGGTGAATATCAAATCATACACAGTTTAGAAATACAAATTTTATTTAGCTTGTTCATGATCCTCAAGACCATACCACTCCAGTCTAGAACTCTATACTCAAGGATCTTTTCCAAAGGTTCCATTGGCTCTATATCCAAGGTTACATTGGCTCTATGTCCAACTCAAAAACCCCTTAGCCTTAGCCTCTCAAAGTCTTGCCAACGTTCACAACTTCTTATGCAAGGTATAAGCCCAAATCTTATTTTCTCTCTATCCTCCAGCCATCATCTGCCACTCATGGATATTTTCCAAATGACATGGGTTTTTCTTTCTAGAGGATTAAAAATATATTTTTTATTTTTCTTTTATTTTTATTTTTGGTTCACTTGCCCAACCTTCATAAACATTTCACCATTTCCTTCAAATAAAATTTGTCTTTTAGATACAAAGTTTTACTAGGCCTCTTTCACTAGATCATGAGTTATTAAGTCTTGTAAAGTAAAAGTAACTAGTAAAACAAATATTCATAGCAATTGGGGTGTTACACTTGTATTTTGAAATATTTGATCCCTTTGTGCCATCAATAATCTAGAGATCCATATTTATCAATCTTGGAAAGTAATCAAATTTCTTAAGATCTTTGGTAAAAAAAATGCATATTTAATCCCCTCCAGATGGGAAATTTAAAACACGTTAAAAGAGTGTATAATATGAAACTCCATTTAACAAAAAAAAACTGTTCAATATGAGAGATGTCATAATATAAAAACTATAAGGATACGGCCAATTCAAAATTCAAAATTCAATAGGGCAGCATGACAACTAGCAGAATAACGGTGTTATTGCTAGTGTGGAAGAAAGAGGGAAGAAAGGAATTTAAAAATGATATTAAGTGGAATGGAAATCTCTTTAAATTCTTTCTTCTTGTCACGTTTTATAGAGGGCAGAGAGACAAGAGCGGTTTCATTTAGCTAGCTAGGAGATGAAATATTGAAAGGGGTGAGTAGCTTTGATTTGAGGCTAGATTGTGGTTCTTTTGTTTATTAATCCTTTTATTTTACAAAAACTCATTGCCCCACTTCCATATTGTTAAATTGAATTACAAAGAAAATTACAATTTTATCATTAGCCAAACAATAGAACCATGTAGCTACTCCTATTAGCATATATTTGGTTGAAAGATTCATATAAACACATTTTATTTTCTTGCAATATATTGTTTTAAAGTCATTTTTGTTCCTAGCATTTACAGAATGAAATGTCTTCAATAAATGTGCACAAATAAATACTTATTTACAAAATATGCCCTAAACTTACTATAGCTATGATGTTGTTACCTAGAGGTATAAGGTTATTGGGAAGATTAAAATTCTTCAATTTGGTTTAATAGTTCTTAAATTTTGGTTTTCTTATATATTCTTGGATTATTTTTTTAGAAATTAAATTTATTCATATATTCAAAAGTAAAATATAAACAATTAAAAGTTATATTAATATAACTTTAAGATATAAATACTCAGATTTGTATCGTAAAAGTAGAAAAATATTATATAAATCTTGAATTAAAATCTCATCAAGATATAAGTATGAAGACCTTTAATTTTTATAGTAGATGTTGAAATGTATATACAGTACAATCTAAAATGCATGAATAAGAACAAAATAATAAGTAGATTTTTTTTGCAGCAAATATGCACATATTATGCAAGGTAATTTGAATAAAGAAGAGTACAAATGTGCTCCCAGCAACAAAATAAATTCAAAGTAAGTGCATATAAGGTACAATGTAAAATAGGAGAAAAAAAAACAAATAACAAGTAAGTTATATGGCAATCAAAGATGCACATATTATGTGAAGTAATTTTAATCAACTAAGAATACAAGTGCACTCCAAGCAACAAACATATAATCAATAAATGGATATTCCAATGAAAAAGAAGTAAAAGTATACAAAAGTCATATTTATGTCTTTCTCAATAAATCGAATGTAAAAACCTCATATGTGATCTCAACAATTTATAGTTTTAGATTATTAAATTTAAAAAAAAATAACATTTCAAATATTAAATATCACTTTGATAAATCCCATTTCTTAAGACTTTATAATTTTAGGTTTTTGATTTTGAATTCAATGACTTTATAATTTTAGGTTTTTGATTTCGAATTATTTAAATATCACTTTGATAAGTCTAATTACTTAAGACTTTATAATTTAGGTTTTAGATTTTAGGTGGTTTAAGTTATATAATATTGGGTTTTCTTAATATTTTATATAATTTGAATTTTGTTATATTATTAAGTTTTTATAATTTGATTTTAGTTTTGTTAACTTTGGTTTTTAATAGATATTATCATTAAAATTTTTATAATCAATATCATCTTATATTTATAAAATTTTATTGTATCTTCTTAAATTAGTTTATACAATTTTTCTTATAAGTTTATAATAATTAAATTATTATAAATAAATAATATCTCTTAAAAAAATATAAATACAAATTATCATTAATAATAACAATAATATTCAAATTCATATTGAAAATTCTTGGGTTTAAATCTTGTTTTATCCCCACAATCAGGGGTGAAATGGGTGAGAAGCTTGATATGATGAAGATGTAGTCTTACCAATCTTACTATATATATATATATATATATATATATATATATATATATATATATATATATATATATATAGATATATATATATATATATTCAAATTCATATTCAAAACAATATTATTAATAATATTTTTAATTAAAACACTATTAATAACATCATTAATACAATACTAATCATGTTTTAAAAATTAATGTTTATAACATTATTAATAATAATATCAATTCCTTGGACTTAATATTATTCTCTTGGATTTATAAAACAATGGGTGTTTTAATGTGTATCATGTAATATCAATTATATTATTTTTATATGGCGTTTTTCGACCCCATAAAAAGTAGTGAATAATGTTTTTCCCCTTTACTTTCAATTACCTTATCTCTATATAAAGTGGTTGGAAATTAACTTGGAAATCTAAGTATTTTATTTATGATCTACATTGATTTTTTTGTTATTACAATTTTTTGTTAATTTGTTATTGAAAGTATTGTTTTATTATTTTTAAATATAACATTATGATATAGAGTGTTTCTTATTTAAAATGGATATTGGAATAGTTTATTTGATTGATACCATATTTTTATCTTAATAACATATTTTTATTTTAAATATTACATGTTCACAAACGAATATTTTTTTTATGGATAATAAAATTTATTTATTTTTCTTTTAATATCAACATTATTTTATTATTTTTAAATCTATGGTCTTGTAGTGCACCTGTCAACTACAAATGTTCCTAAAAAATATTTATATAATAAGAATTCTCATATATATCTCATATAATAAGAATACTCCCTTACACAATATTTCATTTTTATAAAAAAAAAATTGTTATTAATATTTAAAATGTTACATATCCACTCCTTACTAAGAAAAGAACATAAAAAATCTAAGCTATTAATGGAAAAATGTTATATATCAACTTGATACCAAGAATGGAATAAATTACATGTATTTCTTACAATAAAAAATGAATATATAAAAAAATAAATAAATAAATTGTTTTCTTTTTTTAATATAAACTTACATAAAACTATATTATTTGATATGGTCATTAAAATATTTTATTTATGGCTCAGGCCAACACCTTTTCATTATAAACTATCATATGCCATAAACTATGTATGTATGTATGTACGTATGTATGTATGTATGTATGTATGTATGTATGTAATCCTTATATAAAGTCTAGGCCAAATTAAAGTATATTATTTTTACATGTCATATGTCATCTCATACAAAGTGGTGACCAATTTTGTATATATATATATATATATAGAGAGAGAGAGAGAGAGAGAGAGAGAGAGATTATTTTATCTTTATACAAAGTATATTCCAAATTAAACTGAAAATTGAAGTATTTTATTTATGGTACCAAATTTGGGGTTAGATGGGAGTAGATATGTGTATAATGAAACCCTATTGTTAACTAAAGCATTCAATACACCAAACTTTAATAGAAGTGTCATCTATTATATGTACTAGATTTATGTAAAACACTTTTTATAGATTTTAAATAATAAAATATATTTTATAGATTTATGTTAAATATTTTTTTATATATTTTACATAATAAAATCTATTTTATAGATTTATGTTAAATGTATGCTATAGATTTATTTTATGTAATCCAAAAATTAGAAGAAAAAAAAAGGCATAGAAAAGCATTTAGAATTTAGTTCATTTAGATTTAAATACAAATATTAAGAATGGATGTCAAAATTGTGTTGATAGTAAACCATCTAAAATTTCTTATTAATTTAATTTTGGGTCTTAAATATATAATCTATTTTATGTAATAAATTTAAATAATATATTTGATTCATTTTGATTTGATATAAAATATTTATATATTAAAATTTTGTTCATTTAAATTTAAATAAATAAATTGAGAATCCATGTAAAATCTGTATTAATAATAAATTATGTTAATTTCTTATTAATTCAATTTATTGTATTCAATATAAAATCTCTAGAATATATTAATATCTATTTTGTATTAATATTAAACACCAATATCTCTTTTAATGTTAATTAATATTAATATTATTATTTACTCATCATCATCATAATCATCATCATCATCATTAAATATAGATATTAATGTTAAACATAGAAATTTATGTAAAAATAGAATTTTCATCTATACATTGATGTGAATATTTTCTTATGTAAATATTTTTATTAAACATTGCACTTAATAACATTAGCTTTATTTGGGTTCATTGATGTTAGGATTAAAATATTTGGTAATTTTATATCATTTGGTTCATGTAGTATTGTGTTAATTTATAACATTAGGTTTTGAAGTTTGGGTTTTTTAACATTAGAAAAATTGGTTTAATGTTAATATTTATATTCAAAATGAAAAATTGATATTGATATTATAAATATATTTGTAGAAACATTATAACATCAATAATAAACATAGACCTTATAGGTTTACTAACATTAATAATCTTGGATTATAGAGATTAGGTTTAAAAAATTGTGGAATTTTGTTCGGTGTTGTAATAATGTTATGATCACTCATTTGATTTTATACAATGTGTATATGTGAAGTTTTTCTATATGTGTAGATGGTAAATTATGTATGTATGTTAATTTTAATTTTATTCAACATCAAAATTTTTTGTTGATATCAAATGCGTTTTTCTTTTTTCTATTAGGTGATTTCATTTTTTGATCATGGATCCAACTATTTGGAGTTCTCTTCCATTCGAAATTCTTGAAATTGTCTTCCTCTAGCTCCCTTTACCAATTGTGATAAAGTTTAGCATTTTTTGTAAGAAATGGAAGAATTTTTTGCAAAACCCTTCTTTCTTAAAAACATTGCAAGCATGTCTATTCGAATGAATTTGTATTTGTGGTTCCTCTTCTCAATAGTGAAGACAACTATTTTGTTGCTAAATACCTTAATCAGAATGGGCACATATCTCATTTTCATTTGTGATTCATAGATTCAAGATACAGAGTAGATTTTACTATTGGACCAATGGTGGTTTTATCCTTACCAACAGAATGCTCCCATACACACAACTATTTTGTAACGAATCCATTTACAAAAGCCTTTAAAAACATAGGGCCAATATGAATTGGAGAATGAGAATTCTTTTCATTATTGGAAAATGTAAGCAGCAGAAATTATGACTGGGTTGTTCTAAATCATATGTATGATAGAATGCAGTCTAAATTTTATTTTTGTAGTAGTCTTGATAGGGTATGGAAAAGGGATGATGTTCCATTTGGTGGTGCTTCACCCCCTAATAATGGAGTGTTTTATAAAAGTAAATTGTTTTGGCTCTATCTGGACAAGGAGTATGAATATTATCCTCGATATGGGTATACAATCTATTGGTTTGCTGTAATAAAAAATGAATAGGGTTTTTCATTTGTTCCAACCACTGACATATGATGTATGTCATTAGAAATATACATGGATCAGTTGATATGCCTTTTCAATGATAGCTCCACTTCTATATGGACACTTGAAGAATTAGATCATTTTCAATTTGGTCAACCGCGTGTTGAACGAATAATTGACTACTTTGAGGATGATTGGGGTTTCAGATGGAAGTTATTGGAAGAAAATTCTACAGATATAAATAGCACATTTCACAGTTATCTTCCATTTCGAATAGTTGATGGTGCGGTTCTTATGTGCAACTGCAGTGGAGTTCCCTTCCTATTATATTACATGATGTCTGGAATCTTTTTTCCAACCGATATTGATAATTCAGCTAATGAACATATGTCTGGGTTTTGGTACCCAACGTTGGAGGATTGCAATTACTTGATTTAGTATTGAAATCTTTTTGCAATTTCTCCTCGTGTGGATTCTGTTGGTGAGATTCCACCATTGGATATGGATATGGATTCTTATGATATTAGTATTCTTAGGAGTTCCTATAAATATTTTCATTTTATATGTACTCTCTATGGTTGTGGAAAATATTTCCATTTTTTACTCTATACATACTTTGGGTCTTTATGGTAATACTTTAAAATTATGTTTGTATCGATCTTTATGATGTAAAATATTTCATATTGTCTCCCCTAAAGGTTTCTTAATTACATGTAAATGTGTCTGGATGCTATGCATTTTTCTTTGTTTGTATAATTATAATTGCGATGAGCTATGTTATACATGTTATTTGTATTGGTTTTTTTCATTCATTCTCAAACAATGTCATATCTTTATGTACATTTTAATATTTTCATTTATATTTTGATAGTATATAGCTCCAAATGTTTAGATACACTGCCAAGTTATATAATTCTTAGAGTATTGTGTCCCAATGTTATGGGTTTTGGTTTGATTCTAATATGATACATGAAAATTTAGACTTTTTTGCTTAAGCCATTTGGGAGATTTCATTTATGTCTTACAATTCATCCACATCGCCAAACAAATGTAAATTTTGAGTGCATTTCATATGTTTGTCATTTTTTCCTTTATAATTGGTTGGACATTGTATTTTATAACATTTTATGGAGAAAACATGATTTCATCTCATTAGGTTGGAGAATTGGAATCCAAAACATCAAATTGTAAAACTAATGTAGATGTTCAATGTATTTGATTTTCTTTCCATTTTTGAATCATTATTGGTTGAACATTTAGTTTTATAACGCATTTTATTTTTTTGAAACAGGAAACAACTCACTTGAATAGAGACATAGAAACTAACTCCAAAAATGTTCCATCCACTGATGCTATAAGTGAAGAGAAACCATCTCACAACCTTGGTCCACATCAAGAAACAAATGTAAATTTTTAATGCATTTGATTCTTTTTTCATTTCTAATTAGTTGGAAATTAAACTTTAAATCTTTTATGACAAAGAGACCTTTACATCCTCTCAAGTTCGCGAAATGAAAACCATAAATTTAGAAAGACCCTATCATAGATCCATTCCACATGCTTCAAGTTTGGGAAGGGAATCTCATTTTCCTAAAGATGAAGTAAAATTTAGAAGAAATTTCACTCTTCCAAATCGTTCTCAACATGGTTCGGCCGATAGAGATCATATTCATTTTGATGAAAGCATGATTGTAGTGCATAAAATATTTCGAGAAAAGATAGATAGCATGACAATTTTCCAAATGTGCCACATTTGCAAAGAATCATATCCCAGAATCCAAGCTTTGAGACATTCTGAAGGACCTTTTTGCAGACAATGTAAGAGTCAAAGAGGATCCCATCGTTTTTATCAATATAATAACATGGATCCTAGTGAGAAACCTCATATTTTAAGTGTTTTTACTCAAGTTGAATAAATGTTAATAGAACATGTGAATCATATTTTGCAAGTGACACATGCTGGAGGTAGGCAATATAAGTATAGTGGTCATACAATTAGATTTCCTCAAGATATTTCTAAAATTACATTAAGTCTTCCATGACATGTTGAAGATATTGAATTTCTAATTGTGAGGAGACATGTTGCTTAGTCTAAATATTATGAATGCTATGTCAAAAGATCTCGAGTGATGGTTGCATTTCTTTCCAAAATCCAACATGATCAATATTATTGAGATGTTATAATTGACTATGATTCAATGAATGCTCTGCCCGAAAGATCAACAGATTTCTCCTCGAGGCTTAAATTTGTTGATTGTTATATTGAAGAATCTGAGATCAATGCAACTAATAATGAAGGGTTTCATGCTGAGCATTTTCCCTCTCATCCTTCTTATTTTGTTGCTTGCCTACCAAATGAATGAAGAGAAGTGGAAGAAATTAGAGCATTCCTTGATAATGTTGATTCTTCACATGTTGAAGACATGGATTGGCCCAATACCGGAACCTCTCCAGTGAATGAATATAATATATAAGGGTTATTAGCTATGGCATTCCCAATGTTGTTCCCCACTCGTGATTCTGATTGGTTGCAACCACATATTTGTAGTGTTGAACTTCATGAGTATACATTGCATCTTCTTAGGTACTATGATCAGAGATTTGGAAGACATCCTCACCTTCAATATTACCTATTGAACATGATAATGTGGCATCAGAGCCAGGCAACTGTTGTAGTTTTTGTAAAGAAACACTTACATGATACCTCACCTACAACAATTGAAGAGTTGTGTCACCAACTATCTGATTTATCAGATAATAAGTTGGATGAGCATATTATGCAGTTTGGTTCTTCTTTGAGAGGTACAAGGGCATACTGAACTAAGTGTTGAGCTGAATTGACTCACATGATTACTCAGTTGGGATGTCCATCTTTATTTTTGACTTTGAGTGCAGCCCACACAAAGTGGCCAAAGTTGCATAACCTCATGCCCATACATTCACATTCTTCTTCTTTAAATGAGCATCATATGAAAATTGATAATGTTATCTAGTACACTCATATTGTTACCACATTTATGCACTATATATTCAATATTTTTTGAGAGGAAGTTATCCAAAAATATCTTAAATCTTAGGACTTCTCATACAGTTTTGTGTTGTTGAATTTATTTTATATACTTTGTCAACTTTTATTATGATTCTATTTATATTGTTTGTAGTAACTATATCTTCATTTTCTTCAGATATGAGTGGAAACATAGAGGTTCAGCACATATCCATGGTTTCTTGTGGTTGGAAGGCACTCCTGACATGGAAAGACTTGATTCGTCAAATGGTTCTAATGTACAACATGCAAAGATATTCTTTGACAAATATGTAACTGCATGGAATTCATGTGACATACATCGTCACAACATAATGGTTCCATGAAGCCTCAGTGATGACCCTTTCCTATTAAATACTGGTTAGATTTCTATTGTAATCCTCATAATGATTACGAATAATTGTTAAACCATGTCCAAATGCACACAAAATGTAGTGTAGATTCTTGTTTGTGCAAAAAAAGTATTATTCTAACATGTTGATACAATGCTCCATGGGATCTTTGTGACGAATCAAGATTGTTCATAGATGATCAAGGAAGAAGAAAATATGAGCTAGCAAGAAATGATGATAGGTTGAATGTACATAACATTGACCTTCTAACAATGTGGCATGCAAATCTTGATTGCCAGCTAGTGCTTTCTCGATATGTTGTCTTGAAATATATTGCTAAGTATGCATCAAAAGCAGAAAAAAAAATTTGAAAGTTATCATCATATCTTAATGATAATTTCAAATTCTATTGTCTCTGAGGATCATGCATTATGTGCATATAGAATATTTCTTGCAAAAACGATTATTGACCATGACATTGGAGCACAAGAAATGTGCCATATGTTTCTTAAGCTACCTCTTGTTGTTTGTAGTCAGAAATTTGTTTCCTTAAATATTAGAAGAAAGGTTTTCAGGAATATCTCAAGGGATGGCTTGCAATGTTCATCTGAGAATACGTTTGTTCATCATTAGCAGAAAATACCTTTTTTTTCTTGAACTTCTATCTTTGATAGAAACAACAAGATCTTGGACATTTGATAGCAAGTGTAAACAAGATCCATGGAAGCCTAGAGATGTTCATGTTATTGCTCAAGTTTGGCCACGGTTTTATTCTAGTATTGGTGAGGCTTCAGATGAATTTGAAACCTTTTTTTGGACACAATTTCTCTTATACAAGCCATTTCATGATATTCCTGCAGAAATTAGCATTTCAGCTGAAATTATTATTGAAAATTGGAGGAATTTATGATATTGAGCATGGCATGTTGATCGAAATCCATCAATTGTCAATAATATTGAAGATGAAGAAGATGGTGATTTTTTTAACCAGGAAATGAATCTTGAAGATGATTTTCATGAATGGTAGATTTTCTCTCGCTTGGTTCCACCAAATGATGTGAATTTTTCTGATCTTCACACCCTTGGTCAAAGGGACTTTGATATATCCTTTGACTCAGAAAGTACAACTATTCATGATGATGTTGCAGAAGAAGCTATTAATTTTATAAGAAATGAAAAATCAAGGGCTAATATTGTTGACCTTTCAAACAGAACATTTGCATCTTCAGATTCATTGTCGGAAAAACAACGACTTGCTTTTGAAATTGTTTAAAGGCACTTTGCTAAATATGATATTCGTGAAGCTCTTATTATGATTGTTCAGAGAACTACAAGCACTGGGAAGTCTTTCCTTAACCATTGTATTTTTGAAGCTCTTTCTAATTTGTCAACTAATGGAAGAACGCCTTTTCTTCTTCTAGCCCCAACAGGAATAGTTGCTTTTAATATACATGCAAAAACAATACACTCAGCTCTAAAAATTCCTATTAAAGATATGCAACCACTACAGGCTAGTCACTTGCAGTATTCCAAGAAGAAATGAGACATGTTAGATATATATTGATTGATGAAATGAGCTTTCTAGGATCAAGGTTTTTTATGCAAATAGATGCTCGATTACGAGAAGCATTTCTAGAAAAAAATAATTGTTCGTTTGGTGGCAGATCCATCATCCTTGTGGGTGACCTTGGCCAGCTGCCCCTGTGGGAGATAAGCCTTTGTATGCAGGTAATACAGCAGGGAAAGTCTTGTGGAACAAATTCAACATTGTCGTCACTCTTGACACAATATTTCACCAATAAGGAAATAATGAGAAACAATCTTATTTTCATAGATTCTTCAATAACATAAGAAATGTAGAACCTGCTCTTGAAGATTGGGAGTTTCTTATGTCACGGGCTGATACTAGGTTGCATCCTAGAGAAAGATATTTATTTAATGCAACAGTTCACATGTTTCCACCACATAATTTGGTCTCCTTCCATAATAGGCATATGTTAAAATCATTAAATTCTCTAATTGCAAGATGTATTCCTGAGAATTCAAGGCATACATAAATCATTGATGTTGATGATGATCAATTGGACCGTGAAGCTTTTTTGTGTCATGGTTAACGTGTTATGTTGACATGCAATTTATGGGTTGAATTTGGATTGGTAAATGGTGCACTTGGTTATGTTAAGGATATATTTATATGCCTACCTCTAAGCCACCTCAATTTCCAATGTTCACAATTATTGTTTTTGGTAAGTATGTTCATGTTCCATTTGACGCAAGCAATAGAAACATTGTGCCTATCACGCCAGTGATAAGAGGAAACCAAAAACAAATTCCTTTTAAGATGGAATGGGCTCTTACAATCCACAAGTCACAAGGATTGATTTTATAATGAGAGTCAATTGATATCAGGAATAAAGAGCAGCAAAGCCTTACCTTCACAGCCATATCAATAGTGAAATCAATAGATGGTTTACGCATTGCACCACCTTTCTCTTTTCAATGTTATGCCAATATGAAAGAAAGCGCATATGTTACAATTAGGAAGAAAGAAGAGGAGCGATTGAAGTCCATATCACTATGACATACAACTAATAACATTGTGACCTTTTTTATAGTATGTTTTTTGAATTTCTTTTATTGTCCTCTTGATTTACTTTTAATATAATAATAATTTTCATATATTTTTTAGATTAATGCATTCATCATGTTCATAGTAATATTTGAGAAAGTTGTTTACATTGTTTTTCATGTTGCTCAATTTACTCATTTTTTTTTAAGTGGCTATTGTTATTTTCTTTGAAACAGACCATTCAGACATAAACAATGAGTTATATGAACCAATCATTCAAAATCAATTTTATAAATGGTTCATATTGATATTAATATTGTGGATTCATATTACATCATGAAATGAAAAAAAGGAGGATTGAATATTGGCCATCACCACGGCCAATATTCATTTTTTGAATATTGGCCACGGTTTTATTCTATTTCCACGGTTTTTTCTATTGTATTGTGAAATGAGGCTTATATTTGTAGAAATTTTTATATCATTTGGTTCATGTAACACTATATTGTTTTATTTCATGTAACATTATAAGATTAAGTTTTTTAACATAAATAAAAATGGGGTGTTATGTTTTATGTATATATATCTATATATGTGTATGCCTATTTATTTGTGTGTGTCTTTATTGATTTTTCTTTTTTTTTTTTGTCTTTCAAATGTAGATATGGACAATAATGATGTCATATATTATTCAAGAACAGTGTGCAATATTACTAAAGCGCTAAGTTTTCTTTTGTATCTTTGGAACAAGTTTGATAGAAAACACTGGTTCCATCCTTCTTTTATTGATGGGCATCTTCGTGTGCTAGATGAAATGAAAACACATGTAAAATACTTGTTACATGTGCACGAGAGGGAGTCTGGGAGGAGAACAAGAAGGAATTGGTTGAAAAGTGTTAAGTATCATTATCATTATCCTGTTGACTTGAATTGGTGCTTCTTTTGTCATCGCTCTGGTTTTGTTTTGGAAGAGGCTATTCCATAGATGAATTTTGATGGTGCGTTTCAATTTGAATTTTGTAGTGGAATTGTTTGATGTAAAGAAAACAGAAAATCTATGTTAAGACTCAATGTTCCTTTTGTGGTTGCAATGTTGGTGAAATTGAATTTTTTTTTCTCATTGTTGTTGTTATGTAGAAACTTATATATCTTTGGTCTTAAAATGTCCTTTTATGTTGTTCTTATTTAAACCCAATGTGTGAAATTTAGATGTGTTTTTTTCAGTTATGTTCCTTTACTCCAATGGCAGTGTTACTATTTTATTTTTTTCTTGCATTTGTAATTGTTTTGTTCCTTTATGTGGGTACCTTCACTTTGTTCATGTCTTTCATAAATGAAAATATTGTTGACGTTTATAATATTATTGTTGGGCTTTCATGTTCTTGTTGTTTATATCACTATTCTTGAGATTTATACTATTAATACGTTAATGTATTGGTATTAATGTATTTATGGCTTAAAATTTATTTATTATTTATAATGTAGTGATATAAATGTGTTATTATTAATGTGATGATGATTTATCATATTTTAATGCTTTATAGTGTATTATTATTAATGTATTCATATTAAATTTATTTATTGATGTCTTAATGGTTTACAATGTGGTTCTTATATTGGTTGTGGTTTATGTTTATTATTATTGTTTTGTGCTATAGCATTATTTACATTTATAATATTAATGTCATGGATATAGGGCTTAGGGGCTTTAAAATATTTAATATGACATATATTCTCTCATTTTCAAAACCAATCATCGTGAGCATTGTCGAACGTTTCGTTATAACGAAGATTTTCTTGAGAGGAAAACCATAATCAACTATTGTGAATCATGGTCAACCATGGTCCAAAGTCTCATTGTAGCAAAGATTGTCTCAATATGAAAACCAACGATGGTTAAGTATGGTCATTGATATTTATTTTTCGATTTATAATATTTATTGTGGGGTATAAACTACTTGGATTTATAATATTAATACATTGGGTTAAAATATCAATCCTTTCCATTTTTAATATTGATCCCTCGCATTTTTTTATCCCTTAGGTTTATAATATTTTTCTCTTGGGTTTATAATATTAAACCCTTGGGTTTATTTGTTCTTTGAGTTTATAATACTAATAATTCCTTTGGTTTATCATTTTATCCCTTGAGTTTATTAATATCGATCCCTTTTTCTTCTTGATCCCTTAGGTTTTTAATATTTATCCCTCGGGTTCACTAATTCATTGGGTTTATGACATTAAATGGTTGGGTTTATTAGATCCTTGGGTTTATAATATTAATAATCCCTTTGGTTTATTAATCCCTTGAGTTTGAAATATCAACTCTTATGGTTTATTAATCTCTTCAGTTTTTATATTGGTATGTTGGTTTATTAATTCCCCAGGTTTATTAATTGCTTGGATTTATTAATCCTTTATGTTTATAATATTATTTTGTTGGGTTTAATATTTCCCTTCGGTTTACTATTCCTTGGGTTTATAATATTAAATGGTTAGGATTATTTTTTCTTTAAGTTTATAATATTAATAATTCCTTGGGTTTATCATTTAATCCCTTGGGTTTATTAACCCCCAATATTAAGGTTTCAATAATAGTCCTAAGGTTTAGTATTAATCCCTTACGTTTACAATGTTTATCCTTCAATTTATTAACCTATTGGTTATATAATATTAACAATCCCTAGGGTTTATTGATCCCTTGGGTTTATAATATTCATTGTCATGTGGGTTGATCAATCCTTTGGGTTTAAAATATTAATTCCTAAGCTTTATTAATCTCTTCTATTCTTAATATTGATCCCTTGCAATTTTTTATCCCTTGGGTTTCTAATATTTTTCCCTTGGGTTTATTAATTCCTTGGGTTTATAATATCAAATGCTTGGGTTTTTTCGTTCTTCAAGTTTTTAATATTAATAATTCCTTTGGTTTATCATTTAATCCCTTGGTTTTATTAATCGCCTGAGCTTAAAATATTAATTCCTAAGATTTATTAATCATTTGGGTTTTTAATATTAGCTCGTTGGGTTTATTGATTCCTTGGGTATATTGACCCCTTGCATTTATTAATCATTTGTTTTTATAATATTAATGCCTTGGGTTTGTAATATTAATAATGCCTTGGGTTTATTGATCTCCTGTATTTGTAATATTAATAATCCCTTGGTTTTATAAAACCCCAATGTTAAAGGTTAAATATTTGTCCAACTATTTATGATTATGTAAATATCACAATAGATTAGTCTAATATGGATATTAACCATGGTCAACCATGTTTATTTTACAGTTTATAATAGTCATGTTAGGGTTTATATCCATTGGGTTTATAATTTGTATCCCTTAGATTTATTATTCCATTGGGTTTATAATATCAATCCTTTCAGTTTAGTAATCTAAGGGTTCATATTCGTAGGGTTTAATATTATACAACAATGGTCAATAATAAACAACCATGTCTGACCATTATCAACCATGGTCTAACATCGCATTGTGAAAAAGATTGTCTCAATATGAAAATAAATCGTGGTCAACCATATTTATTTTAGTATTTTTTATATTCATCTAAGGGTTTTTATAACTTGGGTTTATAATATAACTCCCTTGGGTTTATTATTCCTTTTGTTTTATAATTATCAATCCCTTGGGTTTATTATTCTCTTAGGTTTATAATATTAATCATGGTCAACCATTGTCAATAATAGCCAACCATGATCAAGTGTCACCTTGTGACAAGGATTGTCCAACCGTGAAAATAAACCTTGTTTATTTTGTCTCAATATGAAAATCAATGATGGTTAGGGATGGTTATTAATATTTATAATGGGGTTTAAACTACTTGGATTTAAAATATTAATCCATTGGGTTTAAAATGCCAATCCTTTCTATTTTTAATATTGATCCCTTGTATTTTCTGATCCCTTAGGTTTATAATTTTTTCTGTTGGGTTTATAATATTAAATGGTTGGGTTTATAATATTAATAATCCCTTTGGTTTATTAATCCCTTGAGTTTAAAATATTAATTCATAGGGTTTATTACTCTCTTTGGTTTTTATATTGGTTTGTTGGGATTATTGATTCCTCGAGTTTATTGATGGCTTGGATTTATTAATCCTTTTTGTTTATAATATTATTTTATTGGGTTAAATATTTCCCTTGGGTTTATGATATTAAATTTTTAGGTTTATTTGTTCTTTAAGTCTATAATATTAAATTTTTCGTTGGGTTTATCATTTAATCCCTTGGATTTATTAATCCCCAATATTAAGGTTTAAATAATACTCCTAAGGTTTAATATTAATCCCTTAGGTTTACAATGTTTATCCCTTCAGTTTATTAACCTGTTGGGTTTATAATATTAACGCTCCCTAGGGTTTATTCATCCCTTGGGTTTATAATATTCATAGTCATGTGGGTTTATCAATCCTTTGGGTTTAAAATATTAATTCCTAAGCTTTATTAATCCCTTATGTTTTTAATATTGATCCCTTGCAATTTTTGATCCCTTGGGTTTCTAATATTTTTCCTCGGGTTTATCCATTACTTGGGTTTATAATATCAAATTATTGGGTTTTTTCGTTCTTCAAGTTTATAATATTAATAATTCATTTGCTTTATCATTTAATCTCTTGGTTTTATTAATACCCTCACCTTAAAATATTAATTCCTAAAGTTTATTAATCGTTTAGGTTTTTAATATTAGTTTGTTGGGTTTATGGATTCCTTGGGTATATTGATCCCTTGCATTTATTAATCATTTGGTTTTATAATATTAATGCCTTGGGTTTGTAATCCCTTGGTTTTATAAAACACCGATATTAAGGGTTAAATATTGGTCCAATTATTTATGATTATGTCAATATCACAGTAGATTAATCTAATATGGAAATCAACAATGGTCAACCATGTTTTTTTTAGGGTTTATAATATTCATGTTAGGGTTTATATGCATTGGGTTTATAATTTTTATCCCTTAGTTTTATTATTCCCTTGTGTTTATAATATCAATCCTTTCGATTTTTTGATCTAAGGGTTCATATTCCTAGGGTTAAATATTATTCAACAATAGTCAAAAATAAACAACCATGTTTGACCATGATCAACCATGGTCTAACATCGCATTGTGACAAGGATTGTCTCAATATGAAAAGCAACCTTGCTCAACCCTATTTATTTTAGTGTTTTTAATATTTATCTAAGGGTTTTTATACCATAGGTTTATAATATCACTCCCATGGGTTTAATATTATTCCCTTGGGTTCAAAATCCCTTGGGTTTATTATTCCTTTGGTTTTATAATATCAATCCCTTGGGTTTATTATTCTCTTAGGTTTATAATATCAATCATGGCCAACCATTGTCAATCATAGCCAACCATGATCAACCATGGTTGAATGTCGCATTGTGACAAGGATTGTCTCACCATGAAAATAAAACATGTTTATTTTAGTGTTTGTAATATTTATATTAGGGTTTACCAATATTGGGTTTATAATATTAGTCCCTTGGGTTCAATATTATTCCCTTCGGTTCATAATCCCTTGGGGTTTTAGTATTAATCCCCTTGTTTTATGTTTCCCTTGGGTTCATAATATCAATCCCTTGGGTTTATAATATCAATCATGGTCAACCATGGTCAACCATGACCAACCATTGTCAATCATGGTAAATCATACTCGGATCTCACATTATGAAAAAAAATATCTCCATATAAAATTCAAAGACAATCATGGGCAATTATGGTCAACCATGGTTGATGATGGTCAAACATGTTTATATAATCAAACATGGTCAACCATGGTCAATCGTGGTCAAATATATTTGAACATTGTGTTCTGACAAAAAATTTCTCGATATGAAAATCAACCATGATCAACCATGGTCCAATGTCGCATTGCAACAAATATTGTGTGGATATGAAAAATTAACCATGTTCTAATGTGCCATTGTGATCAAGATTGTCTTAATATGAAAATCAAACATGATAAACCATGGTCCATCATCGCATTATGACAAAGATTTCCTGGATATGAAAATTAACCAGGGACAACCATGGTCCAACATGGCATTGTGATAAGGATTGTCTCAATATGAAAATAAACCATGGTCAATCATGTTTATTTTAGTGTTTATAATATTTATCTTAGGGTTTATATGCATTGGGTTTATAATATTAGCCCCTTTGGTTTAATATTATTCCCTTGGGTTCATAATCCCTTGGGATTTTAATATTAATCCCTTAGGTTTGTTATTCCCTTGGGTTTATAATATCAATCGTTGGGTTTATAAATATTAATCATGGTAAACCATGGTCCATTATAGCCAACCATGTCAAACCATGGTCAAACTGTATGAATATGGAAATCAACCATGCTCAACCATGGTCCAACGTTTTGTTATGACAAAGAATGTATCGATATGAAAATCAATCATGGCCAACCATGGTTAACCATGGTCCAACGTTGCATTGTGACAAGGATTGTCTCTATATGGGAATGGTCCCTTGGGGTTTTAATATTAATCCCTTGGATTTATTGTTCCTTTTGGTTTATAATATCACTCGCTTGGGTTTATTATTTCGCACTCAACCATGGTTTATTATGATGTCAACCATGGTCAACCATCGTCCAACATCGAATTATGATAACGATTATCTCAATATGAAAATAAACGATGGTCAATCATGTTTATTTTAGTGTTTATAATCTTTATCTTAGCATTTATATATGATGTGATTTACGTGAAAATCATACGTGGAGTGTAATGTGAAGTGTCAATATTATATTTTTGCATTGAAACCCTTCTGCGGCCTTATCTTCTTCTGCGGCTTTTTGTGGCTAGGTCTAATCTTTTGTAGCCTTATTCTGAGGCTAGGTGCAGGACGTGTGTTTCAGCATTTCCCGGTGAACGTTCCCGAGTCGGCTTTAGCATGAAAGCTAGGTTTTAGATTAACTCAAGTTTGTTACTGGATTTCATTAGTTCGGCTGCAACTCGCGGCAAGTCTGTTAGTTTTCTATGTATAAATCCGCTGTCAATAACAAAGCGTTTCGAACCTTCGTACATTGATCGGCAAATCTCTTTTGTAAAATTCTTCAGAAACATTTTATACTCAGAAGGAGAGCATTCTCAAGATGGCTCCCAGCTTCGTGAAAATAGTTGCTGGCTCAGTGTCGTCCACCTATGGGGGCAAGCTCCTACCCATATCGTCAGTGAAGCCCCAGCTCCCACTGTCCAGGTGGTCCAGGCCTCACTCGATGAGGCTTTGCAATTTTCTGAAAGTGCTCTAATCTGCCGGTTCAATGGTTTTTGGCCACGGCTGACAGCTCTTCATATTTGGATCTCAGAGGTATGGAAGCCTGTCATTTCTGCTGAAATTAATATCCACCCCTGTGCTAGGGGTTTCTTTATAGTAGATTTTGAAAACCCTAAAAGCAGACAATGTATTCTAGATTCTCGCCCTTGGTTTTGGGAAAACTCAGGTCTATTCATGAAGCCATGGAACCCATCATTCGATCCATCAACAACAGTCATAACCTCAACACCAGTTTGGGTGAGATTGCCAAAACTACCCTTGCATCTCTGGAATCTCTCCTCGCTAAAAGCCATTGGAAATGCAATTGGGAAATTTTACTGTAGGTGCCCAGAAACAGAGGAATATGCCAGAACCACCTATGCACGCATCTGTGTGGAAATGGACTTCAGCACCAGATTCCCGGTTGAAATAAACATAACAAGTAAAGACTATGTGTGGAACCAGAAACTCAATTATGAAAGTGTCCTCTTCATATGTCGAACTTGCTTTGAGACGAGCCATCTAGCCAAAAATTGCCCAAAAACCTCCCAGAAAAATTATACTAGAAAAAATCACCACAGATCTACATGGTGGGAAGGAGCACAAAAACAACATTACACTGTTAGCAAAGTAGAATACTCTCCAGAAAACTCTGAATCGCAAGAAATCGGGCAAGAAAGAAACAACTCTCAAGAAAAATAGGGGGAAAGCCCCGACCAACAACAAAAAAGTGAACTCGACAACCCCTCAAGCATCAACAATTATGAGGATTCCAATACCGCACAAAATAAATCTTCATTTAACAGCAAAGCAGATCTCCTAGACCAAACTTCTTCTCCAACTATCTTCAAAAGGACGAACACAACAGATCACGAAGCTAAGACACCAATGTCCCAAGAACCAGAAGAGATGAAGGAGATGCAAGATGAAGGAAGTTGGAAGACCGTAGAGAAAAAAAGAAAGCTACAGCACTAATCTCGCCAAGAAAGACAAGGAGCCAGACAATTAAGAATTAAGAAAATTATAGGACCAATAGACCAATTAGGTCTCAATGGACATTAACCACCGTCATCATCAATATTACTCCCTTGGGTTCATAATCTCTTGGGGTTTTAGTATTAATCCCTATGGTTTACAATATTAATAATTTTCAACCATAGTCAATCATAACCAATGATGTTCAACCATTCCCAAACAAGGTTGGATATGGAAATCAACCATGGTCTAATGTTGCGTTCTAACAAAGATTGTCTCAATATGAAAATCAATCATGGCCAACAATGGTTAACCATGGCCCAACATTAGATTGTGACAACGATTGTAACTATATGGAAATCAACCATGGTCAACCATGTTTATTTTAGGGTTTATAATATTTATGTTAGGGTTTTATATCCCTTGGGTTTATAATTGTTATCCCTTAGGTTTATTATTCCCTTGGGTTTATAATATAAATCCCTTGGGTTTATTGATCATGGTCAACCATGTTTTATAGAATCAAACATGGTCAACCATGGTCAATCGTGGACAACCATGGTCAATCTTGGGTTTTTAGTATTAATCCCAATGGTTTCTTATTCCTTTGGGTCAAACATGGTGAATCATAGTCAACCATGGTCAAGCATGCTCAAATGTCGCTTTGTGACAAAGATTGTCTCCATATGAAATTCAACCATGGTCAACCACAGTCAACCATGATCCAACATCAATTTAAATTATTAATTATTAATATGTAAAAATGAATTAATTATTATTATTATTATTATTATTATTATTATTACTATTATTATTATTTACCAATATTTAAGTAAATAAATATTATTATTGTTTAACAATAATTTACTATTTTACTATTATTTATTCATCTTTTTAGTAAATTATTATTATTATTGTTATTATTATTATTATTATTTATTATTATTTATTATTATAACTTATAAAATAAAGTAAGTTATATGTTTCCAAAAAACAATAGTAAAATTTATTTATTTTTAATAAAATAAGTATTTATTTATTTATTTATTTAAGAGTTATAAAAAATGAGTTATAAATTACTATTAATGTATTTTGTATTATATTTATCAATGGTTTTCATCATAGATAGAAATGAAGCCTTATGGGTATATCAACCACATTTACTAAAATAATTATTGTTATTAAGATTATTATTGTTAATTAGTATTACTAATATTATAATAATAATAATTATTATTATTATTATTATTATTGTTATTATTATTATTATCAGTTAGTATTATTATTATTATATTAAGTAATAATCATAAATATATAAATATATAAGATTATCGTTTTTATTATTTATATAGTTATTAGTAATCATAAATAGTTGGGTATTAAAAAAATACATATAATAATTATTAATGTGGTTGATATAAACCTATCAGAGTATATCAACCACATTAGAAAATGTGGTTGTATATATGATTCATATACGCCTAGCAGGGTATATCAACCACATTGGTAAATGTGGTTGTGCTAGTGTAGTATATTTCAGCAGCTTATCACATTAAGCATTCTCCCTTTAGCGCAGATGATAATTTTCAAAGGTACTTTGTATAAAAAAGAAATATGTGGTGCTTTCATCATATAGTACGGTGGATAATATAAACCGTGACTTCCTCTTGCTCATTCACGTCTTCTATCAATATACATTTTCTAAGGATGGACAATATAAATCGTGACCTCCTCTGGTTGGTTCTTGTCTTCAATCAATATACATTTGCTAAAGATGAACATAACAACATGCAGCTCCAGGACACCATATTAGATGTAAATGTCCATTAGGATGACATTAATCAATGCTAATTTGAGTGCATTTTGTATACAAAAGATACGTTTAATCAATTTAAGAACATATTATGTTCCACACCAGTTATGTTTAATCAATTAAAGTGTTGGAAAATTAATCCCAACCACCACCTTAAACACACTGGAAACCACCCATACTTGCACAGTCCACTTTTCCAGGTTACGATTTTGTTTGAAGGTAAAAGGACTGAAGGTATGAGAAGAAGTACATCGTTGAACATTCACAACACATCAGAGAGTTTAAGGAATTTAATGAATTTTTGTAAATAGGTATGGGCAAGCATTCACTCTGTGATCGTTGCCCACACTGCACAACACCAAGTTCAGAAAATCATTTATTATGTAAAATCATCCATATTGTGTATTAATGTTTTTCTCTGTCATGAATTAATGAGTCAAAATGTATTTCTTGGATAACTATTCATATAAAATTCATTTGCAAGGTTGAGTGAGAGAGAGGGTGAAAGTCTGAGAGGCGAAGAGAGTGAAAGTCTAAGACGTGAAGAGAAAATTGTGGAGAAAATTTTGGTGGGCACGTGAAAACAACAGTTACTGTGTTTTACTCTGTGTTACTCTGCAACCCCTGGTGAAGTGTAAATTGTCATAAACCTTTGTTTTTACTTCATGAATGAGCCGATATGAATGTAATTTCATGCATTTTTATTATAAGCTAAAGCTTTTATTGTATTTCTCCAAGCCTTACTATGTTTTACTTTGTTTTCTTGTGCGTAAATTTATGTTTTAATTAAACCTCTGTGTAGTTGTGATGTTCTTGCTGCAACTATAGTTTTGACTTGCCGTAACCAATTTCTGAGCCAGACTCATTTCCTCTACCCCTGTGAAATTTTCTAACACAATATCACAACGGATTAAACTCTATTAGTGTAAAAACAAGTGTTTTTACTAGGAGTCAAAAAAATTGTTTTGAGGGTATATTTTTTTTAAGTGTATTTACGAGCAGGTAGAATTTTATTTTTCACTCAGAAATGGAAACAGCAAGCACAATCTTGACTAATCATCAAATACCTCAATTTAATGGAAAAAATTATGATTATTGGGCTATTACAATGAAGGCCCTATTTTCTTCTCAAGACATTTGTGATTTGCTGGAGAATGGTTTTCAAGAGCCAGCAGATGCAGTAGCATACAATGCCTTTTCTCAAGCAGAAATATATTTGTTGAGGGACAATAATAAGAAGGATGAAAAATTTGTCTTCTACATTTTTCAATTAGTTCATGAAAGTATTTTCCTAAGGGTTGTAGCAGCAACAAAGTCCAAGAAAGCATTGGACACCCACAAGACAGCCTACCAAGGCATGGAAAAAGTGAAGACATCAAAGCTACAAATGATAAGGAGAGACTTAGAGACAATCTGTATGAAAGAGTCTGAGAATGTAATCTCATTTTTTACACATGTAATTGGATTGGTTACTCCAATTAGGTCCCATGGCGAGATGCTTGATGAAAGGAGAATAGGTCAAAAAATTTTGAGAAGTTTGCCAACCAAGTTTTATGCCATTGGTGTGGCCACAGAAGAGATAAAGGATCTCTCATAGTTCTCAGTGGATGAGCTTCACGTATCACAGATTTCTCATGAACATGGACTCAATAGAGAAACAAGCTCCTCATTGGAGCATTCCTTCAAGAGACAAGTTTCATTTAGTCAAATTATTGGCAAAGGAAGATCATGCTAGAGGAAGAAGTCCACACAGAGGTGAAAGAAGTAGCTCTTCAAGCTCAAGTGGATGAGGCAGCAATCAAAATCCAAGTCAAGGCCCAAGCCAAAATAAGGCACAAGGTCAGAGGCATGATATATCTCATGTCCAATGGCATTACTATAAGAAGTAAGGTCATTATGCAAATGAATGTAGAAAGAAGCAATATGACATTAGTAACAAACAAAGTGTAAATTTCACAAAAGAAAATTAGAACCATGATAGCATGTTCTTATCTTGTAATGTAGCACAAGAAAAACAAAGTGATATATCGTATCTAGATTCAGGGTGTAGCAACCACTTGTCAGGGAACATAGAAATGTTTTCCAATCTAGATTAAAGTGTGAAATCTGAAGTGACATTAGGGATTAATAACAAAGTATCTGTCATGGGCAAAGGAAGAGTTAATATCCTAACAAATAAGGGGGAGAAGAAATACATCTCAAATTCTTACTTTGTCCCTAGTTTGAAGCATAACCTCATAAGCATTAGAGAAGTCATGCAAAAGGGCTACAATGTCTTCTTCAAAAATGATCAGTGCACAATTTTGGATAGGCATCCATGCAAACATTTGATTTCAAAGGCTCAGATGATAAACAGTAGAATGTTTCATCTCAATATAATATCATATTTGAAGGAAGAAGGTGAACAAGCACAACTATCAATGAACTCATAAGAGGATGGAAGAAAAGATGCATTTGTCACACAAGTGAACTATCAAGAAAAGGTCAAAGATGAAAATTGGTTATGGCATGTGAGATTTGGATATCTCAACTTTGGAGGTTTGAATTTGTTGCATAGGAAAGGCATGGTGAAGGGATTACCACTCATAGAAAAACCAGACAACCTATGTGAAGGATGCATCTTGGGCAAGCAACATAGAGAGAAATTTCCAGCAGGAAAGTCAGTAAGGGAAAAGGCACCTTTGGAGATTGTCCATTCATATTTATGTGGACCGATGGAGACACCATCTATTGACCTTCATAGATGACTACACAAGGAAGGCATGGGTCTATCTCCTAAAACAAAAAAGTGAAGAGTTTTAGCTCTTTCACCAATACAAGGCTCTTTTTTAAAAGCAAAGTGGACACTTCATCAAAGTCCTTAGGGCTGACAAAGGTGGCAAACACATATCAAATGAATTCCTTCAATTTTGTAGGGAGAATGGAATTCAAAAGAAATTTAAAAAAAGGTATACACCTCAGCAAAATGGTGTAGTGAAAAGGAATAATAGGTTCATTATGGAAAAGGCAAGGAGTATGTTGAACGCAAAGCATTTGCCAAATGATTATCGGGTTGAAGATGTCACTTGTGCAGCATATATCATGAATAGGTGTCCAACCAAAAGCATCACGAATGTAGTTCTTGAAGAGGCATCGAGTGGAAGAAAGCATATTGTCACTCACATGAGAGTTTTTGGATGTGTGGCATATGCACATGTCTCAGATGAGTTGAGGAAGAAGTAGGACGACAAGGGGGAGAAATGCATATTTGTTGGATATAGTAATGAATCCAAAACATACAAGCTCTACAATCCATCAACCAAGAAGGTCATAATCAGTAGAGATGTGCAGTTCATAGAAGAAGAAGCATAGGATGGAAGTTTAGAGAATACAATCAATCTCAAAGCATGTATACCACATGAGGAAAAAGAGGAATTGACAGCAACAAAAAATTCCTCAACAGTGACTCCCTCTACTTTTATTCAAGCGCAACAAAGCAGGCAATAGGTAACACCATAAACAAATAATATGATCATGTCGCGTAGTCAAGAAAGTGCTTCTCAAAGCAGATCGCAAAGCACGACACCAAGTGACATGTCAATCCCATCTTCAGCAAGCACAAGAAGACAAAAATTCATAAATTTAAATGAGATTTATGAGAAAGATGAAGTTGATAGTAGCGCTCATCTAAATTCCTTATTTGCATTGTTTTGTCATGTAGATGACCCAGTCCATTTTGAGGATGAAATCAAAGAATAAAAATAGGTTGCAGTAATGGAGGAAGAAACAGAAGCAATAGAAAAGAACAACAGGTGGGAGTTAGTGAACCTTCCACAAGGAAAGGAAGTCATTGGAGTGAAATGGATCTATAAGACTAAGAGCAATGTTGATGGTAAGATTGAAAGGCATAAAGCAAGGCTAGTTTTCAAATGATACAAGTAGCAGCATGGGAGAGATTATGCGGATATGTTTACGCCAGTCACGAGGATGGAGACAATGCGTACAGTTGTGGCAATTTTCACACAACATAAATGGAAAGTGTATCAAATGGGCATAAAATTAGTGTTCTTAAATGGAGTGTTGAAAGAGGAAGTGCATGTTGCACAACCACCTGGTTATGAGGTAGAAGGCCAAGAAGACAAAGTGTATCGGTTGAGGAAAGCTATTTATGGGCTGAAGCAACCACCATGTGCATGTATAGCAGGAATGATGATTAATTGTTGGACAACGGTTTCGAAAAATGTGACGGTGAGCCTACTCTCTACATCAAAGAGAGTGATGGTAAGATTCTTATTGTTGTCTTATATGTAGATGATTTTATTTTTACAGGTAGTGATGATTTCCTCATCGCTGATTTCAAAGAAGTCATGAAGAGTGAATTTGAAATGACTGACTTGTGGTTGTTAAGATATTTTTTGGGCATAGAAGTGAAGCAAATAGAAAATGACATTTATATTTCTCAAGCAAAGTATGTAGTAGACATTTTGGAGAGGTTTAATATGTAGAACAGCAAGCCCACACCAACTCCAATTGTCATGGGGTTGAAGTTGAGAAAAGTAACATCAATGTCAATTCGACATTATACAAAAGCATGATAGGAAGCTTGATGTATTTGACCGCCACTAAGTTGGATATAATGTATGCAGTGAGTTCAATGTAGAGGTTCATGGAAACACCTAAGGAGATGCATTAGCAAGAAGTGAAAAGGATTCTAAGGTATCTCAATGAAACAAAATAGTATGGTATTTTGTACGCCGCAACAGATGATTTTAGGCTGGTTAGTTACACTGATAGTGATTGGGAAGGAAGTGTCGATGACAAAAAAAGCACGTTATGATATGTTTTTCATTTGGGTTCTAGAGCCATTTCATAGGCTTTCAAGAAGTAGCCAATAGTTTCATTGTCAACAGCAGAAGTTGAGTATGTCATCGCAACAATAGCAACATGTCAGGAAGTTTGGATGAGAAGTATGTTGGGGGATCTTCGCCATGACCAAGAGGGAACGACAACTATTTTCTGCAACAACACTTCCACAATTGCATTGTCAAATAATTATGTATTTCACAAGAGGACCAAGCATATTGATGCTAAATATCATTTTATTAGAGAGTTGATTAACAATGATGAAATTCTGTTGTAGCACTACAGGTCACAAGAACAATTTGCTGATATTTTCACATAGCCATTCACACCTTAAAGTTTTGTTTATCTCAAAGAATTTTTGGGAATTGTCAATGGCGGCAGTTGTGATTAAGGGGGAGTGTTGGAAAATTAATCCCAACCACTGCCTTAAACACACTGACAACCACCCATACCTGCCCAGTCAACTTTTGCAGGTATTGATTTTGTTTGCATACAGAAGAACTGAATGTCTAAGCAGAAGTACATTGTTGGCCAAGGTCTGAGCAGAAGTACATCGTTGACCATTCCACAACACATATAGAGTTTAAGGAATTTAATGAGTTTTGGTAAATAGGTATGGACAAGCATTCACTCCACGACTCTTTTCCACACTCCACAACACTTGAAAGCTTAGAAAACCATTTATTATGTAAAATTGCCCATACTGTGTATAAATTTTTTTCTCGGTCGTGAATTAATGAGTCAAAATATATGTCTTGGATAAAGATGCATGTAAAATCCATTTGCAAGGTTGAGCCACAGAGAGAGGGTGAAAGTCAAAGAGGTGAAGAGAAAATTGTGGAGCAAATTTTGGTGGACGTTGTTACTGTGTTTTAATGTGTGTTACTCTTCACCTCCTCATGAAGTGTAAATCATCGCAAACCTTTGTTTTTACTTGGTGAATGAGCCACAATCTCATATGAATGTAATTTCATGCATTTGAATTATAAGCTAAATTTTTTATTGTGTTGCTCCAAACCTTACTCTATTTTCTTGTACCTAAATTTCTGTTTTAATTAAACCTCTTTGTAGTTGCAATGTTCTTGTCACAACTGCAATTTTGACTTGCCACAACTCATGTTCTTGCTGCAACTACAATTTTGACTTGCCTGAGCTAAACACTCCTCTCCTCTGCCTTGTGAAATTTTCTAACACAAAAAGCATATTGTACTCCACACCAATTAGGTTTAATCAGTTAAAGAACATATTATGTTCCACTCCCGTTTACTTCTATATATTTATCGGTCCTATAGGATTGACTCTCATGCCTCACAGCATGATTGGAACCATGCTTAAATAACGGGGTCATATGGTGGCTTATGATTGAAAAGCTTATCGACACGCAAACTAAACTACGATAGATATGACAAGGAATCTCATGACTTAGTACAATATCTGAAATATTGCTAGAAGTGTATCTTGTGTAATAAAACAATACTTCACTTGGACCATCATTCTTTGATATTTATCCAAACTCACAACCAAATATCCAAGGTAAGTGTCACATTAACTCGTTAGCCTACATCCAACAATTTCACAACAATTTCATTTGGTTATTAAATTTAAGATTCTACGATTTTTCTCTGAAATCCTCACCATGCTGCAAGCAATTCTCCTTCGACTGTTTTTATGTGTAATTGCAAAAGGAAAAAAAAACACATGTGATCATCTTATCAAAATTTGTACATCTATCCGCAAGATAACACCGAGGTGAAGACATCGCAGGGCAAAACAGCCCTGCACGACCCTTCCGCAAAAAGAAATTAAAATCACTCACTCAACCAACATTTGGAATCCCATGTCTGACATTACTAAACTATACACATTATACAGAGTCTACCCTTTAATCGCGATTAATAAAATCACAGCACAATCTTCATGCCTTGAATGAAATATGTTCACTGACACCGAGCAAAATCCATATTCCAGCGTCCGGATTCTCCCCCTCCTACACAGAAGGAAAATTAGTGTTAAAACCGACCAATCTTCATGAAAAATAAAGCAATGAGAATAACCATTGAGCGTTAACAAAGAAAATAGTAGCAGCCTAAAATACCCTAGACATCTTCACCAACACAGAGGGCGAATGAATCTGGTGATCGCATGTAAATACTAAAAAAAAATTCATTATATATCTGAGTTTATGAAAAAAATAGGTAGTTCCATTCTGATCCAATGTTCAAATTGTCATCATTCTGACAATGTTTCCTATAAACACGAGTGATTTTATGAAAATCAAATGAATTATAATTTTATTGTTATCATTATTGATAAAATTGATTAAAATATAATTTAATTATATATATATATATATATATATATATATATATATATATATATATATTTTTGAAAAGAATATAATGTTTAATTATGCAGATTTAATTGTACTTTATTATTGAGATTTTTAATATATAAATAGGTTTTGTTACATTAACATGCTTTATCAATATTACATATCTTAAAAAATCATAAATTAATTTATACGACACTTGTTTATATAATATGTTTTTAATTAATGAATATTTTGGAAATTAATATTAATCTTTGATTTGTGTATATTACTAGCAATATTTTAAAATATTATATGGAGGTTAAATGTCTACAATCAAGTTAATAATAATCGATAATTAAATTAAATTTCTTGAAGCTCTATTTCAAAATAAACATGTTCACTCCATAACTAATATTTCTTTAAAAAAATAAAAAATCATAATTTAAAGAATGTAAATTATAATTTCTATTTTTATAATATAATTTTATGATAATAAATTTTGGATTTTTGGGTTGAGAAATTTATTTTATAAATAATTATAAAATTAATGTGTGTGTAAAGATTAAAAGATTTTGTTATTTATTGCAAATAGTGAGTTAATAATATGTCCATTCAGAATCAATCCAAAATTATATATATATATATATATATATATATATATATATATATATATATATATATTATGATGATGATGATGATGATGATTAGCGTCCAATGAGACCAGACTTTGGTCTATCGGACCTAAAGAAATGAATTATTTAGTTTGATTTAAGATTTTACTCTTATGCTCAAAAAGCTTGGAGAGAAGCCTCTTGAACTCACTGTAATTTTGACAACGTAAAAGGCTAGGAAGGTCAGTATTGCAACAAAGATTTTGAAACTGAGATCTAATGTAGTTGTAGGCGGGGCACTCTATGAGGAAGTGATTTTCATCCTCGATGTTCGTATTCTCACAGAGATGGCAAAACCTTTCCATCCATGGTGTTTTAGGAACTGCCCAATGACTTGTTTCACTATGGAGCTCATGAGAGTTCATTCTAATCTTCGCTATATTAATTTTGTTCTTTGAGCTAGTTAAAACAGAGAGATACTTTTGATCTTCTAGGGTGGGTTTGATGACCTCCTTATTTTAGTTGTTAAATCTTTCTCACACCACATTTTTGCTTTGAACTTAGAAGTAACAATATTTTTAATGTTATTAATGTTTTGCAATGCAACATTCTCGTCTATCTCCCAATGGTTTAATGAGGTCTGGTGTCTTTATACCAACCTTTTTTTGAACCTTAGGTGGTTTTGGCTAGAATTTAAAGCTAGCTTAGGAAGTCTATGGTCTCCTATATTATTGAGTTTGTGCTTGTACAATAGAAGCCTAGTCATAGCTAGGCTCTCGATGGGGGAAAGACCCACTTCTATAAGGAGAATAGGATAGGGTGTGTTGTTTTTAACTTTGAGGTTATACGTTATAAAACACTTCTGGATTTTCTCAATATTTCTCCAGGATTCTCTAGAGATGCTACAACCCCAAACCTCACATCCATATAAGATAACCGAAGTGACTAAAATTTCAAAGAGGAACTTCTTTCTATCCCACATTACGAGGCTTGTCGTTTTGCAATTATTTTCAAGACCAATATAAGCTTTCCATCCCCCATTAATCATTTTCTCAATGCTATAGTTCCTGTTGAGCTTGTGATGAATATCAATTCCTAGGTACTTCTAGGAAAACACTTCCTCCAAGTTACTATTTTCATACATAAAATTAGCGTAAGTGTCCTTCTTGGATTTGATAATCATAACTTTTGTTTTGTCAGTGTTAACAGTCATACCCATGGTAGAGCATAAATCCTTAAGAAGTATAAGTTGTTTATCACGACCAGATGGGCACCTTGCGAGAAGAACAATATCGTCAATGTAGAGAAGAATGATGATGACTATCCCAACTAAGATCATGCCAGCACATCCTACTTCCTTTAAACAACCTTCTAGCTTGTCAATGTAAATGCCAAATATGGTAAGGGAGAGGGGGCAACCTTGTTTAACTCCGATATTACACTTAATATCTTTTGACCACCCTTCATTTCTCTTTAACTTGGCAATTACATTCTCTTATAACCTTATAGCTACAGCTCTCAACTCAAAGGGAACCTTTAGCTCTTCTAATCTGTTCCAAAGGTTATTTTTAGGAACTGTATCGAAAGCCTTTCTAAAGTCCACAAAGCAACAAAAGAGATTGGATTTGTCATTGCGGCATTCCTCCACATGATCCTCATCAAAGTTAAAACATTTAATGATGTATTCCAAAACAGTGAGTTAATAATATGCCCATTCAGAATCAATCCATATATATATATATATATATATATATATATATATATATATATATATATATATATCTGTGTCTGTGTCTGTGTGTTAAAACATTTAATGATGTATTCCTAATATAAAGAAGAAATGTACAATTAATTTTTATTATATTTAATATAAAATTAATGTATAATATATATTATAACTTTATTTTAAATTTAAATTTAACCTTTTTCATATATATTATTTTTTCATTGGTTAATGTACAATTAACACATAATATTAAAAAAAATATTAAAAAAAATTCTACATTGAAAAAAAAATTTCAATATGGATTAATTAATTATTTTATATAGAAAAAAACACACATAACATAATTAAAAGTAAAAAAAAAAATTATACTTCTAACATTTTTAATGGTTTTCTATTAACAGAGACACACATATAAAGGTCATAAAAATATCTTAACATTGAAAAAACTTACATCTTTATAAATTTGATTAAAAAACCTTTAAAAAGCCTAGATATTAATAAATTTAATTCCTAAAAATACATCATAGATTTAAAATTAAATAAATTTAACAAAATAATTATCCCACAAAATGAAATAGCTATTAATTAACAATGATTTTTCAGGCTAAGGTTATTGGTGAAATCATGTTTATCATGTTTACAAGGTTGGGTACATACGAAGGGAATATTTTACTTAATATAAATATTAAACATTATCACCAGCTCTTTGACAGGCTAATACTGGATGGCTACAAAACACAATTCAACTAAACTCGAAATGGTGTGCATGGTGCACTCACTCATTTGAATTGAACGTTAATATTCATTAAATATTTTCGACGTTGCATGATATCGTTGTTGCAATACTTGATACTCACCAATACTAATTGCTATTATACTAAAAGAAAGTTCAGTTGGTGCATGTAGCCACTGGGTATTCTGGATCGCAAATCTAATAGCCCTCCCGACCTTACTATATGCTTCATCATCTTTACTTAAATCCGCATGATTGTTGTACAAGAACAGCCCTTGTTTAGGGTGCTTTCCCACCAACGAAGATAGCAAGGAGGGTTGTGTGTCTGCGGATGAGAGGATCCATCAGAATCCACTACATTAACATCCAAATCATTGAGGTTTCCAGCTTCAGAATCATCATCAAAAGGGGCAGGCAAGTTTAGGTCTCAGAGTTCCACTCTAGTAGGGAGCTGCTGCAGCATAGGGGTCTCCTTGTTGCCACAGGTAGTAGTAATAGAATCAGAAGTGTTATCGCTGAGGTTGTCCTTAAAGCTCCTTAAAGGATACGGCCGAGGTAACCAGAAACCAATCTTTGGTCTACAAGTGCTAGCCCACGAGCAGTTAGAGAGGGCTCTCTCTATAGGATTTAGCTTTATTGATGATGATTTTAGGCTAGTTATTGAGTACAAGGGGTTTTAGTTTTGGTGGGATGGATGATGCTTTCAAGTAAAGAGGCAGGGATAGCATGAAAGTTTTAGAACCATTGGGCGTGGAGTCAAGGAGTAGGACTGCTGGTGCATTTTCTCGGTCACAAGAGTGAATATGGAGCAAGCTAGATGCACATGAAACAATCATTCAAGCTAGAGGATGGAGTGAAGGCTAGGAATGAGAGGCAGTTAAGAATCTCTCGTTCAGCTTAGCAGAGGGAAGGTGAATGAGCTCTATCTAGGAGCAGTGAAGAATCCCTAGATAACTGTCAAACATGAGTGAATTAGGGGAAATATGAGCCACCGGGAATTCATATTCATTTCTAATTCAGATGAAAACATATAGAAACAGCAGAAATTGAGCATAGAGGGCAATTAAACCAATTCTAAACTATTCATTCTTTCTGCTATTTTGGATGGTACATCAATGGAAACAAAGGTAAGAAGCACTTATTGAGTCATATCGCAGCACAAGAATTCCACATTCAACTCTTGAAAACATTCATACACAGCACACAGTCATTCCTCCAAGCTTTTCAGCAGTCTTTGATTAATTAAAACATCAGGTATACAGAGCGAGTCTCTCTTGGAGCTATACAACCAACCACTCCTTAAGCAATGCATCAAGGTGGTTTATATAGGGAAAATATCTAATGTTATTCATTACAGCAGATCTTAAACAGATCTGAGGGGAATGAGTTTTTTAATCTAATCTTGTCGTGAAATAAATGCAAGAAGATATCTAGGTGCCGCACTGAGCAACTGGCTCAAAAATATGATTTGAAATCTGTCCTTATGGCTCTGTGCATTTGATTCAGCCATAATTGTGCTTTGGGCTTTGATCCCCTACTCTTGAGTGGATTTGATGTGTGTTAACTATGATCTGAGAGCCTTTAAATGGTTGTACCGCTTTCTTTGACTTGGTTTGGGGGCTTTTAATGTTCGCCTGCTCCGCACTGATACTCTTTAATTTAATCCGGGTTTCATCTTTCCTCTGATACTCTTTGACACTTGAATTGGGCCATTTTCTCTCCCTCAGCGTGTTTGAAACTGTCAAATAGCCCCTTTTCTGCCATTTCAAGGCAAGAATGGCTGCTGCAAATGATTTTCATTGCTTCTGGAATGCTACTGGCACTGGCCAATGTGAATAGGAATCATAAATGAAGAAATCATGTTAAAACTGCGAATATTCGGGCCTCTTGGAAGCCGAACAATATGAGGCTTTCCATTTTGGTCATTTTTCCTTAGTGATGCGTGATTAGCGCTTAGCGCATCAGAAGCTGCCTCAGATTTTCATTCCGGGCTCTCTTTGCTACGATTTGCGCCCTTCGCGCCTTCCTTTAGCGATGATGATGGCATGATGTCAGTATGACGTCAGTAGGGGATCACAGTACGGTAGTGACGTGGCAGGATGATGTGGTAGGATGACATGGTAGTACGGCGAGGTTTTAACTCAGAGATCAGCAATCGGCAGGGACAGAGGACAATGGTTTTTATATATATAATGCGATGGGGGCGATCGCCGATTTCGGAAAGGCGATATGGCATGTGGCAGTGTGATAATGGAAAATATTGTGAAAATGAATGGATCATGATGCGATATACTTTCGGATGCGATAGCAATATCGCATCGACGGACAAGAGGGGGTGTATGTATATAGGTAAAAATCCTTGCGACTGCCGATCGCGAAATCGCATCGGCGAAGCGATTTCGGGAGAGTATAAAGGGGCGGACCGATGAATGAATTTTGCGACCTCCAACAACGATATCGCGTCGGAGTGAGAGGAAGACTTTATCGGAGGGAAGTTAATGCAATCAGAAAGGGCCTTTTAAAGCTTTGGAAGGGTTCTTGATGCATCGGAGTGAGTCTGATGGCATTTGAAGGGGGATTTGTGTTTTGGAAGGAGTCCAAACACTTTAGAAAGATGGTTTTTTGAGCGAAATGAGGGTTCTTACTAATTTTCAAGTAAACTTAGTAATTACCAAGCAATACTTATGGTTATATTTCAACCAGAGAAGGGATAAGAATATAGGGGAATTATTGACATAGTTTTAGTAGGGGGAGGGGAAAAAGATAAGGAGTTACATAATAAAGTTAGCAGTTAATATGAAATGTGATGAGAGAGCGCTAAGTATGCAAATCTTAGGCTATTAAGGGGAAAATGACTCATATAAGAAATATAAGCATCCTTAAGCAAAGCAGGTCTTTACTTAGGCAATGATATGGTAAATGATGAGACTTAAGAGATATCAAGCAGATCTTGACCTCTTTGGGGAAGTTAGTGAATGATTTGGGGAATAAGAAAAAGGGGTAGTTAGTCATGTCTCACTTGAAGTCTTCCACGGGAAAATTGCTTTGCATTTGTGATCTGAAAAGGTATAACAGTTGAAAGTATGAAATCGATCACACAGCTTGATTCTGCAACCACCAAACTACTTACCCAGCCTACTTGCCTAACATTTTTTCTTCTTTTGGTTTGGGTGCACTTGAACTAGCATACCCAGCTTTTCATTCTTTCCTTCTTGCTGTCCTCCTATCTACATCTACACTTATTTCATCCAGGGGCTTAGATTAAGTAGTTGAGCATCCTTGTTTCTCTACCTATCTATAAATCTGCCAAGATTAAGTTGTTTGGACAGATGCTGATTCTCTATATTCTACAACAGGAAATTGAAACCTAGAGAAAACCATGATTAAGCTGTTTGGACCTCCCTTAACTGAAAAAACTCATCAAAAATGGAACAACTCATCAAAAAGGAACATAGCTGTGGCATTTAGACTAGCATACTCTCATGAACACTTCTCTGGCCTCTGTAGCAAATATGGAGCATTGCAGCATGCAAAGTATGACATACTTGACATAAAAAATTGTCGATCATGAAAGATGAATACGTGCTGCAGCAGGAGGCTAACAGTGGCTCCACTTGGGGATGGCTTTTCCTTGTGAAAAGCCAAGAACAGCAGGTCAGACTGTCTTGATCTTCTATTGTTGTTGTAGGACTGAGACTTTCTTTGTGCTGACTGTTAAATGCATGGGACTTTGACGTATGAGCGGCGCTTTCTCTTAACTGAATCACTGTGAATATGAAGCACTTCCTACTTTCTTCTGCGTGCTTGATATTACATACACTTTTGCTTGAGAACTGCCTTTTGAAATAAACACAAAAAGGGAGAAAACTGGAAAACTACTCTTAATTTTGCTTTTGAATAGGTGTTGAGGGCCCCGAAATCGGGTCGACAACAAGGGGGATACCCACCCGGTCGGGAACCTGGTTGGCGGATCCTTGCCCGTTTGGTGTAGCGGGTCCGACTGGGGATGATGGGACCAACTTCCCAATCTAAAAGATGTGTGTGTGTGTGTGTAGATTTTGAAGATACTAATCAAAAGGTAATTTTAAACTAATTTAATTCTAGACTCTAAACTGACTCTATGCTACTGTAATCTAACAAAAACAGCACATCTAATCTATACTAACCCGGGGTAAAATTCTTTCATTATGCGATCTAAAAAGATTTCATACAACAACTGGTAATAAAGATCATTCAGCTATCATAAGAATATAAATCAATTTAAGATGAATCGTTCTGCATAAGAAGTTAGGCAAAATAGTTGTGAACAGCATATCGCATGATCAATTATTCATATGTTAAGCACAAACAAATGATTCCACCATACAAAAGTGCCAAATGGTAATCCAGACATTCATACATTAACATATAAACAAATCAGCTGTATATCACTCTAAGAATATGAGCAGAAATTAATCAAGAGATAAAAGTACCATTTATGACTCATTTCATTCACAAACTTCAAGCAATAACGATTTATCTCTACTTACTTCTAGCATCTACTAAGAGTACAGAAGTGCGACATCAGTAGCAGACATTAAAATGCAAACATAAATAAATCTTGATCCATCCATTCATCAAAAACCCCCTCCGAGGGTGCAAAAGTGCATGTTCTGAGGACAAGTTTTTTGACAAATTTCTGGACCCTTCTCCAAATGCCATGAGAAGGGTTAAATACTACTAACTAACTAATCTTAATTACACAAATTTAGGGAACGGCTTCAAATGACCGCCCTTTTACTAAAGCAAATTTATTTCTAAAAACTGAATCTAATTTCTAACCGTTTCTGTATCTGCTCCTTAGTGCTGTAAGCAATGTGAGGTTCGCCTGGAAAGAGTCGGCTGGTTGTCTTTTCCTTTTGCTCGGGCGATGAAAGTAGAAATAACAAAAGCTGGCACCTCTTTCTGACAGCTTAGAAGATATTTTTGAAAATCTCCCTCTGACTGGGTGTTTTTTTGCTGTGTGTATACTTAGTATAACCCAGATTTCTTTCAAACTGATTGTGCTGTTGCTATTTCGGTTTCCGGCCGTGTGAATGACTCAATGAGTTAGGGATTTTGTTTCCTGAACAATCTTACGTATTGAAAATTGCTTCCATTCTTTGTTCCAGGTTTTTCTGAAGCATCATCCCTTTTTAGCGTTTTTCTTTTTGCTTTACCCAATCCGAGTTTCAGGATCTTTTGCAAACATGCTGCTTTTGTGCGCCTTTGACTCTGAGTCTTGGATAGTCTATTTTCATCAGTGTCTGTGGAGTGATACTCTGGACTCCGCGGCTCTGCTGCATGCGGCATTCATTTGCGAAGGCATCTCCTCTCTGTTCTTCAAGTATTGGCGCTTTCCCCTTTTCCTTGGATGTTTCCTGCATATAGATTTATATTAGTTGCTGCCTTACAGTTTACGCAAGGGAAAAGAGACATGACGAAAAGATTGACATGAAAGCTTTAAACTCTAATGAATGCATAATCATGACACTCATAAGGACTTGACTCTTCGAAAAACGCAACATGATCATCTTTGGATACTCAGGCGTGCAGTCATTAATTTCCCTTAAGGTGAGCGCTTGATTTTGGGTTTACAGATCATGCCGAAGAAACTTTGCGATGAGTGGTTTCTGTGATTCGTATTGAAGCAATTAATAGTTTCATTCGTCGCAGATCGCAAATCGTAAAATCGCAGTTTGTAGGATCGCAGATCGCAAATCGCAATATCGCAATTTTCATTTGCTCGTAGTGTGCTGCTTTTGCGACATTTCCGATATGCGACGTCGCATATCGGTCGTCGGCGATTCCTTCTCATTTTCTTTTAAGGGCGCTTTCAAAATATGCAATGCGATGAATTTCGCATCGCTTCTTTGCAGCTTATTTATGCGCATAGGAAAACTCTTCACTCTTTCTCTGCGATGCGATATAGCTTTTAGGGAGTTAAAATACAAAAAATTGGATAAAAATATTTTGGGATTTTTGTTAAGGGTCCCCCTTTGCTTGATACTATTTCTAATACTAAACAAAGAGGGGGGTTGTTGTTGACCACAACAATGGCGATTCACTATGAAGAACCAGTTATCTTTGCTTTTCTATTGACATTTCCACTTCCGAAACATAAAAGTTTTCATATGTCTAAATTTTGTTATGGACAGATAGAGTAGATTACCCCTCATCCTGTCAATGATACTTTGCTTCAACCCTTCTTTTATTCCAATTGTCTGCTTCCCTAGGCTTAGTTCTTGCATTCATACCAGACATTACTCGGTCCTTTTTAAAAGATAAAATAAGGTCTTCTCTGCGTGCTGGCTTTAAAATATGCTCATTTGTCGTAGGTAGAGCCTCTGCTGCCCGCAAGCGTCCATAGCCTCGACAGGGTTACCATGTTATCCAGCAATGATCCTTTTTCCTGCTTAAGGTTATTTACAACATTTCAGAGAAAAATCCTTTTTGGCACTTTTTCCTTTTTTACTCTCTAAAGAACAATGTCTTGGTTTGGTGGCCAAATTATGACACAGTCATTCACTTGATTTACACTTTTGCTGAACAAGTTGGCTCGTGATGAGACCCCTTGTCTTTTGCTTGCAACAATCTTGAGTCGTTGCCCTGTTTTGATAGACAATTTTGGCAAAGTCAACAAGTTATAATATCTGTGATCATGATAAGCAGGCTCGTGATGAGACCTCTTATTCTTTGAGATATAGTGCTTTCTCGGATTGTTTCTCTGAATGCTGTGGTTTCCTTTTGCAGGGAGGAAGTCATTGTTTTTCCTTAAGAAAGCTCTGGACGACAATAATAGAGCTTTGAAAATCACAACTTTGCAGAGAATATTTATTTTATTATTGATGATACCTTTCATTGTGCTAGGATAAAACAATTTTTAACCAAAGGTTGATTTCATCAAAGTCTTTCGAAAGGTTGAAACTAATATCATTATTCAGGCTAAAGTTAACTCTATTTGTCAATAATAAAAATCATATTTTTCGAAAAGTTTTGCTATTTGTACAAGTGAAATCAAAATCTGATAGAGAGTTAGTGTGCTCTTTCATGAATCTTATTCAATGATCATTTACAACCGGTTTTATTTATAAGAAAGAGAAAACAAAATAAAAGAAACTAAAACTATCCTACAAAAAATAGAAGAGAGATCTTCTATGGAAAATACATTTTAAGAATATGTCCATTCACAGGCAAAGAATCTCTTCTACCTACCAAATCCTGCAACACAAACGTCGATGGGCCTATGACTTCTACAATCTGAAAAGGACCAAGCCACAGCTTCTGAAATTTCGTATGTTTGCCCTTTTCTTCATGAGCCTTATCCCATTTCAAAACTAAATCTCCCATCTGAAAGTTCTTTCTAGTTATGATGGCTGAGTCAAAAGAGGATTTTATTAGCGCTTGGTGCCAATTCTTTTGGTTTTGGTCGACCGTTCTTTTGATAATCCTGATTAGGTTTTTGTTTGTTGATTCAGCCAACCCATTACCTTGCGAATAGTAATTAGCAGAATATTTCAATTTGAACCCTCTTTTTAATGCAAACTCAGTCATTGAATTTCCAAAAAAGTATGATGCATTATCAAACATTAAGGCCGTTGGCAATCCAAACCTAGTGATGATAAATTGATCAATGAATTCAATAATGTTTTCAGAATTAACTGTCTTGAGAGGAACTGCTTCTACCCATTTGGTAAAATAATCTGTTGCCGTGAGGATATACCTATGCTGCTTAGAAGAGTGAGGAACGATCTCACCTATTATGTCCAAGCCCCATTGGTTGAATGGTTGCTCGATGTTGACCAGATGTAGTGGCATGGACGATTTCCTTTGTTTCCCCGCAGCAGTCTGGCAGATTTGGCATTTCCTTACGTAATTGTATGAGTCTTTGAACAGCGTGGACCAATAGTATCCTGCACGTAAGATCTTATGCGCAATAGTCTCTCCAGCATAGTGTCCACCTGCTGGTCCATCGTGGAGTTCCTGCAAAACCTTTTCGGCTTCAGTTTTCTCAAGACACCTAAGAAGTACAGAATCATAATTCCTTTTAAATAGAACATAATTTACGAGCTGGTATTGTTTAGCTTTCAACCTCAGAGCTCTTTTCTTGGTGTGATCCAGGTGTGATGGAGCATACCCGTTCTTAAGATAATAAATGATGTCCGCATATAATGATTCTGCGTCGTTTAGGCTTACCTCATATGTGTGACCTCTTCAGATGAGTTCTCCAGAATTTGCGATGCTCCAGCTAACATCTTGCGGAAGCCTTGACCTCTTAAGATGCTTGCTGGTTTGATCTCAAGATCGTATTCTTGTAGAGCGGTAATCCAATTTTCTCTCTTTTCGCCCACATCCTTCTGTACCAAAAGGTTCCTTACCGCTGGGAACGGTACTACGACTTTGGTATGGGCTTTAAGTAAGAAAGGTCTGAAATATTTGATCGCTTTGAAAACAGCATAAGCCTGTTTCTCCACGTCCGAGTAATTGAGTTCAGCGCCTTGTAAGTTCGAGCTAAAGAATGTGATTCGAGCTTCTGCCTTTTCTTGATTTACTTGAGTCAAAATCGCAGCATAAGATTTCTCTGAGGCAAAAGTGTATAAGATGAAGGATTCTGAAAAATTTGGGGTAGCTAAAGATGGAGCGTTGATGATAGCTTGTTTGATCAAGTTGAATGCTTCGTGCTCATCTATGCCCCATTTAAAATTTGAATTCTTTTTTATTATATTTTGTAAAGGAGAAATGATACGTGAAAAATCGGGGACAAACCTTTTTACAAAATTGATTTGTCCAAGGAAAGATTGCATGGCCTTTTTGTTATGGGGTATGGATATTTCGGAAATTTCTTTGATTCTTGTTGAGCCTCAACCTTGCACTCACTTAGCTATCTTCCCAACAGCTTTTTCCCATTCACTTCTTCCTTTTTCCATCTTTTCCTCCATTAACTTGTTCAAATTATTGCATTACATGTCTTTTTATCATGGTTTGTTAACTATGCTAATGTTTGACTGTTTGATTAGAATTTTGGAACATATACAGCAATTCCGCAGCTGTTCAGCAATTCCGCAGCTATTTAAAGATTTCGCAGCCTTTTTGTTGTTTGATATACTCCACGTGTCTTCTCAAGGAACGGGCCACATGGGCACGTTGGGATGGATGTACACATGGATCGTATGCTATTGGTTGAGCCAAACCAGTCACGTATGCCCTTGGTCAACGCAGGTGTTCCCTCGGTCAAACAGTCAAGTTCTAAACGGTGGCACGGGAGCCGTGAGCAGCTGAGACACGAAACCGTAGCTGGCACTTCCTCCACGCCACGAAGACAGCAAAAGACAGGATCCAAACATAGATTTACTTCCCATGATGACCGTTTCCTCCAAATGTGCACGGAATTGCTTGCGTGTTGCTGCATAAGTTAATTAGTTAAGACTGCGTGTTGCTGCGTAGTTAATTAGTTAGGCTGTAGTTGCTTAGTTCACGCAAAGGGTAGTTTGTCCCTGCGCCTATAAATAAAGCGTGTGCCAACGCTTATAGAGTATCTTTTTGAATATTGTAAGTGTTGCGCTTATTTTGTTATCAAAACTCTGTTTTAGAAGGCTGTTTCTAAAGCACTTTTTCACTGTATTTTGACATGCTGGTTTTATAAAAGAAGACTGTTTCTGTTCACCTTTTCGTAGTTGATCTTTAGCTGGTTGCGTGGATGGAGGGCCCCCATCTATGACAGCCTGTGTACATAGTGTTTGATTTCATTTTCCTGCCTTCAGCAATTTTTATTTCTTTCATCATGTATAATAGTGTACAGTTTGATTTCATGTCATTTCATTTCCAACATTTATTTTAAACTGATCAGTATTGTTTTCTACAGGTTTTAACCCGGGATTGTGTGTCTTTGTGTATTTGCTTTATCTCTGATGGTATTTTCAGTTGTCATATTCATAGTTGCTGCCTTTACTCTGTTTTTCTAGCTTAATTTTTAGTTTAGTTTCTCAAGCTGTATGCTAACACATTGATGGTCTCCTTATCATAAGTTGTTCATCTTTAAGAGATCAGAATACTAATAAATTACAGCTTGCTTTGAGTAGTTTTGGCTTATATCACTAACTCTTTCTTCACTTGTTACACATAACAATGTATGTTGGAAGCCATATGCTGGAGAAAGGCACAGTGGTGTTATAATTTGTCATTTAGAGCTTTATCACTTTTTAGACTTATCTCTAACTACTTCCTAATCATGTTTTACATAGTGCTATATGTTGGAAGCAGAGTGTTAGGAAGAGATGAACATTATCATTGGTCTTTGAAGTGGTTTTTCTTATCTTTTTATTTGCATCAGCATGAGTAGTGACTAGTGCCATTAGAAAGTGGTTCTTTGCTTTCAGTTCATTTCAAGTTATTTATTTCTTTCAATATCTTTCTTTGCAAAGTTTAGAAGGTAGTTAGGAAACACCAGTTACACACACTCACTCATTTAGAAATCACCTTACACACACTATCACTCATCTGTTTATAAAATCATCACTCCATCTTAGGAAGTTAAATTGACCACAAACAACACCCCCAAACGACAAAAAGATCTAAGAGGTTGCTTAAGTACATATAGTACACCTTCACTTCATCAGCTTACGAGCTCCTGGTTGACAATTTATGATAGCAATTTAGGCAACACTAAATTGACTAAACATTTTGGCGCTGTTTCCGGGGAAGTGAAATTAAGTAGCCATATTCTTAGAAAAAAAAACATAAAATTTCAAGGAAAGAAGTTGATAACCTATCAAAGTATGCTCTCCTCTTGCACTTCAAAGTGATCTGGAGGATCAGAAAAGAGAAAGTTATTGATTTAGTAGTTTCTTGAGTATGCTCTCTTCTTGCACCTAGAGTGACCTGGAAGATCAGAAAAAGAACTATTAACTTGACTTGAAGAAAAATAATAAAAAAAAAAATGACATGCATAGAGCTAGAGATTCTAGGGGAAGGTTTTTAGCTAGAGCTCGAAGTTCAATTTTTACAAGTCCATCTGCTTCAAGGGATAGACAAGAGACACCTCCCTTATCTCCAATCGACACTCCTAGTCCTAGAATTCCTGGAATTCAAGAGCCAAGAGTTGACCCTCCCACACCTTCTATTGAATTTGAACCAGGAAGAGACTCTTCTCTTTCTCCTACAGAAAGACCAATTGTAATTGAGGAAGTAGAATCACTTGAAGAAGAAGGAGAAATCTCTTCTCATTCACCCTTTGTAGAGGAACCAGAAGATTTTGAAATCCCTAGGAGAACCATCATGGCAGAGGAAGAAGGAGGTGGTAGAGGTAGAGGTAGAGGAGGAGGAGGAAACAACAACAATAATGGAGGAGGTAGAGGTCCCCTTGGAGAAGGAAATAGAGATGGGGATAATTCATTTGGGTTTCCCATTGTTAATGAGGATTCCCGAGCCACTATGAAAAACCTATCGCCATCTGTCCTCCCAAATTTCCATGGGTTAAGAGCTGAGGACCCTGAAACATTTTTATTTGAGTTTGAAGTTGTGTGTCAAACTTATGACTACCTGGATGACTCTCAGAAACTCAAATTGTTCCCTTCAACACTGAAAGATCAAGCCTTGAAATGGTTCATGGGGTTACTCACTCAATCCATTAGGTCTTGGGATGAAATGAAACAGACATTTTTGGATAGGTATTTGGACTATTGTATGCCTACTAATCACAAGGACGAGGTATTTAAAATGATACAAGGAGAAGATGAGAGCTTAGAAGATTTACTTGAAAGATTTCAATATAACTTGAAAAGAGCAAAAATGAGTAGCTTGGATGAAGAGACCTTAAAAGCCCTCTTATTAAAAGCCATTAGGGATGAATGGATAGATATCTTAAACATGATGGGGAAAGGGGATATTTCTCAACTTTCACTCAATGATATAGCAGAACTCTGTATCCATCTCTCAAGGGGCAAATCAAAAACTCAAAAAGGGCCTAGGGATCCTTCTCTCCTTAGAGCAAATAAATCTGCAACAGGATCAGTAAGTAGGGCTGAAATCGGCAATATGCTTGATGAATTCAAAACTGACATCTTAGGGAGTCTTAGTGAACAACTAGATACCCTTAAGATTCACAATAAACAAAAAGCAGAAGCTGAGGCTTTGGCCATTTTTTGCCCGAAATGTAGAAAGAAACATGCTTTAAGGGAATGTCCCTTGGATGCACACGTTGTAGAAACATGCGTAATTTGCTCAGAAACTAATGAGACCAAGGATTGTCCTTCAATTCCTGGCCTCAAAGCAGTCTTTCAAGAGGATCCAAACACACTTGAATCTCTTTGTTTTGTTGCAAGGAGACCTTGGCAAGGGCAACAGAATCAAGGGTTTAACAACTCTATGAATTTTCAATCCCAACCAAATTGGAATCCTTGGCAACAACCTTGGCCTCAACCTCAAAATGCTTTTCAAGCATGGATACAAAGCATGCAAAATCCTTATGGGAGACTTACTCAATTCTATCAATATCCTCCATCATTTCAGAATCAGCAAGCTCCACAACTTCCAAATCAAGGTCAACAACTATCATTGCCATACCCTCAACAACAACAACCTCCTCCACAAAATCAAAATTCTCAACTCTCGCTTCAGTCCCAACAGAAGTCAAATCAACTTCCCTCTCAGCCATTACCAAATCCAAATAATAGGAACCCTCAAAATGCTTACATGATGGAAGGTCAACCATTCCCTACCTATATGGTTGTTCCTCTCAATGAAGTACAACTCAGATCAGGTAGAATCCTAGATCAACCTTCTACAGGTGTTCAACAACCAAGCATTTCTGAGGAAGAATCTCTCAAAGTCAATAAGGGTTCTGAAGTATCACTTCAAAACCAAAATATCCAAAAAGAAAAAGAAAAAGAATCAACCTCTACAACTCCCATAGTTGAGCAACCGACATCTTCAGCCATGCCTCCTTTTCCTGAAAGATTACAAATTGACAAAGGAGTGGAAAAGAAAATTTGGTTGCCTGACTATAGTTTTCTAGATGAATTGAAGAATGTCTGTATCAAGATCCCCTTGTTACAAGCCATTAAGGAAATTCCCATTCTAGCAAAGACAATAAAGGAGTTGAGTTTGAAGAAAACAGGAAAGAGAACCAGAGATACCAAAAGGATACATCTAGTTGGAAAAATTGCAGACATTATGATGGGTAAGATTACCATGCAAAAGTATGTGGATCCCGGTAGCCCTATTGTCAAGACTCATATTAATGGGGTTGAAATCCCAAATACTTTGATTGACTTAGGAGCCGCTATCAACATCATGAGTAGACAGACCATGGATCAGTTAAAGCTTCCTAACCTTCTCTTTACACCTACTTTACTGCAACTTGCAGATAGATCAATCATTAAACCTGATGGTGTATTGGAAGACATTCCAGTCTCCCTAGACTCTTGGGAATATCCAGTTGATTTTATGATTTTAACCCCCAAGAACAATCTAGGAGGACATCCTCTTATCTTAGGAAGACATTGGCTAGCAACAGCTGATGCTTTTATCAGTTGTAGGTCTGGGGACATGTATATATCAGATGGTAATTCCACCAAGAAATTCAACTTGTATCCTCCAGCAAAGGCAATAACAGAAATAGGAGAAGACGAGTGGGTTGATGATGAGGATACTATTCAACCTGTTCTAACCATCTCTGAGATCAGTGAAGATAGTCAAATTCTAAATACATTAGAAAATTTTGAAATACCTTTAGAATATGACTCTACACAGTTTCAGTTAGATGCAAACATTGAATATCTCTCCTCTAGACAGATGTCTCTCTTCTCAATGGAAGAGTTTGGTAGTTCTACAGTTGAAATCCTTCCAGGAAAAACATTGAACATTAACAGAAACTTGGAAAGACCACAACAAGAAGAATTAACCAAACTTTTGCAAAAACATTCCACTGCATTTGCATGGGAATACACTGGCATGAAAGGAATCGATCCTAAGACTTGTATTCATCACATCTATATTGAAGAAAACAACAGACCTATTAGGCAACCACAAAGAAGGATGAATCCAAACCTTAGGGAAATCGTGAAAGAAGAACTTCAGAAATTGCTCAAGGTAAACTTCATTTACCCCATTTCAGATAGCCAATGGGTTTCTCCCTTGGTTATAGTGCCCAAAAAGAATGGTAAATGGAGAGTTTGCATTGATTATCGAGAATTGAACAAGGCAACCTTAAAGGATCATTTTCCTCTACCTTTTATTGATCAGGTACTAGACACTTTAGCAGGTAAAAAGTATTTCTCATTCTTGGATGGTTTTAGTGGGTATAATCAAATTCAGGTAGCACCTGAAGATCAAGACAAAACCACATTTACTTGTCCTTGGGGAACTTTTGCCTACCGAGTACTCGCTTTTGGATTGTGCAATGCACCCGCTACATTTCAAAGGGCTGTACTAGGAATCTTTTCAGATCTAATTCATGATTGTGTAGAGGTCTACATGGACGATTTCACAGTTTATGGTAATACATTTGAAGAAGCTTTGGAAAATTTGGAAAAAGTACTGATAAGATGTAAGGAAACAAATCTTTCTTTAAGTGATGAAAAGTGTTTTATGATGTTTACTGAAGGGATTGTTTTAGGACATCATATTTCAGGAGATGGGATTAAGGTTGATAGATCCAAAGTTGAAGTCATCTCTAAGTTACCTGTTCCAAATTGCCATAAAGATGTTAGAAGTTTTCTTGGGTTTACTGGATAATACAGAAGGTTTATTGAAAACTTCACTAAGATAGCATCTCCTCTTTTCAAATTGCTTACCAAAGACTGTGAGTTCAAATGGGATCCTGAGTGTCAATCTGCTTTTGAAGCTTTAAAGACTAGAATATCTGAAGCACCCATCTTAAGGGGGCCAAATTGGAAACTCCCTTTCCACATTTCTACTGATGCTTTAGATACAGCTCTAGGAGTTGTTTTGGGACAAAAGGATTTGATCCCTTATGCCATTTATTACACCAGTAAAAATTTGACTCCCACTGAGTTAAATTATACTGTTACAGAAAAAGAGTTCTTAGCTGTAGTACATGCAATCAACAAGTTTAGACACTACATAACCGGCTATGAAACCTTTGTCCATACTGATCACTCTGCCATAAGATATTTAATGAACAAACCTGTTACTAATGGCAGAGTTACAAGATGGCTTTTACTTTTACAAGAATTCAACATTACTGTGTTAGATAGACCTGGAAAACAAAACACAGTAGCTGATTTCTTGTCTAGAATCCAAAACACTAATGAAGATTCTCCAGTAGAAGATAAGTTTCCAGATGAATACTTGTTTGCAGTAACTACCAAGACTCCTTGGTATGCAGATATGGCTAATTATCTAGTTACAGGGAAGCTACCTCTACACTTATTTCCTAATGAGAAAAGGAAAATCATTCAGGAGAGTTCACATTTTTCTTGGATTTCTAATGAATTGTTCAAAACAGGGCCAGATTGTATAATCAGAAGGTGTGTTCGGGAAGATGAAATGCCTGACATCCTTAAGGCATGTCATGATGAACCATGCGGCGGGCACTTTGCTGATAAGAGGACAGCCTATAAAATCCTTTCTCTAGGATATTATTGGCCTTCTCTCTTTAAAGATGCAAAGTAGTATGTTAGAAGGTGTGACAGCTGCCAAAGAGTTGGGAGACCAACTCCTTCAAATGAAATGCCACTACAGCCTCAGGTATGCATCGAACCCTTTGAGAAATGGGCTCTAGATTTCGTTGGACCAATTAATCCACCATCAAAGCAAAAGAAGTATATACTGGTTTGTACTGATTATGTTACTAAGTGGGTAGAAGCGAAAGCATTGCCTTCTGCCACTGAAAATTCAGTTGTTCAATTTCTTTTTGAGGATATTTTCACTCGTTTTGGTGTCCCAAGGGAAATTGTGACAGATCAGGGCAGCCAATTTACATCTAAATTGATGGAAAAGCTGATGGAGGAATATAAGATCAAGCACAGAACATCTACTCCATACCATCCGCAATCAAATGGCCAAGTGGAATCTACCAATAAAGTTCTTGAAGGCATTATCACCAAGACTGTTCATCTTCATAGAAGAGATTGGGCGGAAAGGCTTCCTGAAGCCTTATGGGCCTATAGAACTACATGGAAGAACACAACAGGACATTCTCCCTATGAACTTGTTTATGGGAAGGAAGTCCTGCTCCCCATTGAGTTCCAAATCAAGACCTTCAAGATGGCAGTCCAATTGGGAATGAGCCTCTCAGAAGCCCAAAAACACAGAATGTACCAGCTAAATGAGCTAGATGAAATAAGACAAGATGCAATTCTAAGGACCGATCTAGTTCAGCACTAAAGATCTAAATGGCATGATCGTCATATCAAAGAAAGAAAGTTTCAGAAAGGAGATTGGGCTCTATTGTTTGATTCAAAGTTTAAAGACTTCAAAGGGAAATTTCAAACTCATTGGCTTGGGCCATATGAGATTGATGAAGTCTTTAGTAATGGAGCAGTTCGAGTGAAAACTATTGATGAATTTCATACTCCTCTTATTGTGAATGGCCATCGCCTGAAAATCTACCAGAAGCCACTCTCAAGGGAGGAATTTGTTAAGTTGTTCCAAGAAGATTCTGCAATGAGGCTGGTGGAGAAGAATTCTTCTCCTCCATCAGCCTAATCTCTGTTTCTTTCAGTTAAAAAAAAAAAAAAAAAGGAAAAAAAATCTCTTGTATAAGCCTGAAAACCAATCTTGGATTGGCAGTCTTATGCAGAAAATGTAAGGTGAAAATCAGGGTCACCTGACACTTTATATTTTCCAAAAAAAAAAAAATCCCTCTTCTTCCATCTCATCCATCTCATTCATTTCATCCATCTCATCATCTTAATTCCATTCCATTTTTTTCAGTCCATTCACTCCATCTCATTCTCATCAATAAAGTCCCTATCAGGACTATTTCATTTAGTCAAGTTGTTTTAATTCTCTTGGTGCAGGAAGAAAAATGTTGCTGCAAATTCTACAGCTAGGAGCCAATTCCGCAGCTGATATCCGAATTCCGCAGCTAATACACTCTGTCCCTGCAACAAAAATAAACTCTGTTTCAAAAAGGAAAAAAGTCTGCAGTCAGAAGTACCAGCATCATTAAAGGGTGAAGACACACAGCATATACAAAGGCAGCAATAAATCAAAGGTTAGCATCATGATTAGCAAAGGAATCAAAATACACAAAGGTATGTTCTAAACCTCTAACTAACAGTTATATCATTATGTATGGTTTTCGGATTATGGTATTAGGCACCTAGTGTAATGATTGAACAAGATCTCCGTTCACTCCTCGTCCATTATGCTGCGTAGTCCACCTCACCTCCGTTTTAACGGTCCCATAATCGCTGTGATTCAAACCTGATACGGCCCGCTCCCTTGCATTAATTCTTCGTACCAGAATGACGTGTCCTGTTATACCACGGCTCCTCAACTGATCATTCCGCAGCCAGGTGTATACAGTTACCCGACGTCGATGGGATTCGGCCGTTCTATCCTTTAATACCTTTCTACGCATGCATAACTTCATTCCTATCGCTGTTCACTCCCTCGATTTCATCGATTTCACTCTCGGTTCATTCACTACTCTGTCTCACCGTAAACCTACGCTGCTCCATTCTCCTCATCTCTCCGCTTAAAACCCTGACCAACAGGCTCGCAATTGCATTACGGCCATTCTACTGTAGCCGTGTAGTTCTCTGTTCCAGCCGTAATTTACGCTGAGGAGCACTGTTTTCCCGTGAAGTTTCTTTCCTCTAGCGTCCAAACAGTATTGTCAGAGCAGCAAGAGAAGTTGGTAACCGAAATGGGCAAGCTATTAAGAGCAGAGCCGGAAGGTTCTAAATTTCTAGACGGTTACCCACAAACAAGGAATGCCCTGTAGAAGGCCAAGTGGTTAAAATTTATTCAGAAATTCAAAGGATACCACAAAGAGGTTACCAAGGCCTTTGCTCGGTCGTTTGATGGGAAAACAAACACTGTGGAGATTGGGGACCTGCAATTCATTGTCACAGAAAGCAGCTTGGCTCAAGCAACTTCTTTGCCTTGTACTGGAGAGCGATGGTTCAAGAATCGAACTGTTGAAAGCCAAGAGTGGAAGAACATATTGAAAAATCCAGGTATGGATACTACTATCTTCACCAAAGAAATACCTGTAAGTAACATTAAAAAGGAATGGATTGCCTTACTTTTGCTAGTGCAGAAATTTTTGACATGTGAAGGCAGATTTGGTACAATGTATGTTTATCACACAAAGATAATGATGCATTTTATGAGTGAACATACCATCAATCTCCCTTATTTCCTGCTGTCTAGTTTAAAGAAAATGAGTGCTACTGTGCAAAAACATGTGGGTAACATTGAGCCACACCTATACCACCATGGCCTCATCAAAATATTAATTGAAGAGCAGTTAAAAATCAGGAAGGACACATGGGAGAAATTCCTTATTAGGAACCATTTTCAGGAGACGGCTGAAACCTCTGTTAGCTCTCCTAAAGTACCAGCCTCCATTAGCTCTCCTAAAGTGCCCCGGAGAAGTAGAAGAAAAGAAAAAGAAACTGCTACCCAAGATACTGATGTAGAAGAAACTGTCCAAGAAATCATTATAGAAACTCTTCAAGAAATTGCCCAAGAAGCCGTCCTGGAAACTGGTCAAAAAGAGAAGGGAAAGGGCAGCAAAACAAAAAGACAGAAAAGGGATAAGGGAAAAGCTATTTTGCAAACACCATCCCCTTCACCTGAGCCTTCAACCGAAGAAGATACCCAAACATTAGCTCATAGGCTTGCTCAGCTTCAGGAAACTGCCATCTCCAAGAAGAAAAGCACTAGCATACAGGTAAGAAGAAGTAGAAGGCTCATAGAAAGGAAAAGTGTAATAAAAGGAAAACAGTCCCATTTTGTTGACTTGAGCACACCTGAGAAGAGGCAAATTCAGCTAGACATTGACTCAAGTCCTCCAAGAGAGGAAAGCCCTTTTCAACAAGAAAGAGAGAGCAGCTTTCAAGGGTTTGAATTCAGACCAAGGCAAACTCTAGATATTGACCCTGTTCAGCAAGAAGCATATGACTATTTAGAAACATTGGAGCAATCTGTTGCTGGTCCTAGCACAGTCTTGCCCCTTGAACAGCAGGTTCAATCTCTGAAGCAAGAAATATTTGAACTAGAAGTCCTAAATCGCCACATCAAAAATGAAAATGAAAAATTGAAACAACAAGGTAACGTGGACAAGATGATCCACGACAATACCATGCTTCATTTGGGCCTTTGGCAAAGAAAGAACAGAAAGTTGAAGAGAAAATGCAAGAAGTTGAGCCGGGCATTGATCAACTTAAAATTCAGGTGCTTGGTGAAGAAACCGAGAACAAGTTTGGCAACAAAGAGGAAGAGAAGAAGGTTGGATGTCTTAGCAGAGGCATCCGAGCATATGAACTAAAAGATTATGCAAAGTTTTGGTTGCATGAGGACATGCAACACCCTCAGAGTGGGGGTATGTTGAGCCTCAACCTTGCACTCACTTAGCTATCTTCCCAACAGCTTTTTCCCATTCACTTCTTCCTTTTTCCATCTTTCCCTCCATTAACTTGTTCAAATTATTGCATTACATGTCTTTTTATCATGGTTTGTTAACTATGCTAATTTTTGACTGTTTGATTAGAATTTTGGAACATATACAGCAATTCCGTAGCTGTTCAGCAATTCCGCAGCTATTCAGAGATTCCGTAGCCTTTTTGTTGTTTGATATACTCCACGTGTCTTCTCAAGGAACGGGCCACATGGGCACGTTGGGATGGATGTACACATGGATCGTATGCTATTGGTTGAACCAAACCAGTCACTTATGCCCTTGGTCAACGCAGGTGTTCCCTCGGTCAAACAGTCAAGTTCTAAACGGTGGCACGGGAGCCGTGAGCAGCTGAGACACGGAACCGTAGCTGGCACTTCCTCCACACCACGAAGACAGCAAAAGACAGGATCCAAACATAGATTTACTTCCCATGATGACCGTTTCCTCCAAATGTGCACGGAGTTGCTTGCGTGTTGCTGCATAAGTTAATTAGTTAAGACTGCGTGTTGCTGCGTAGTTAATTAGTTAGGTTGTAGTTGCTTAGTTCACGCAGAGGGTAGTTTGTCCCTGCGCCTATAAATAAAGCGTGTGCCAACGCTTATAGATTAGCTTTTTGAATATTGTAAGTGCTGCGCTTATTTTGTTATCAAAACTCTGTTTTAGAAGGCTGTTTCTACAGCACTTTTTCACTGTATTTTGACATGCTGGTTTTATAAAAGAAGACTGTTTCTGTTCACCTTTTCGTAGCTGATCTTTAGCTGGTTGCGTGGATGGAGGGCCCCCATCTATGACAGCCTGTGTACATAGTGTTTGATTTCATTTTCCTGCCTTCAGCAATTTTTATTTCTTTCATCATGTATAATAGTGTACAGTTTGATTTCATGTCATTTCATTTCCAGCATTTATTTTAAACTGATCAGTATTGTTTTCTGCAGGTTTTAACCCGGGATTGTGTGTCTTTGTGTATTTGCTTTATCTCTGATGGTATTTTCAGTTGTCATATTCATAGTTGCTGCCTTTACTCTGTTTTTCTAGCTTAATTTCTAGTTTAGTTTCTCAAGCTGTATGCTAACACATTGATGGTCTCCTTATCATAAGTTGTTCATCTTTAAGAGATCAGAATACTAATAAATTACAGCTTGCTTTGAGTAGTTTTGGCTTATATCACTAACTCTTTCTTCACTTGTTACACATAACAATGTATGTTGGAAGCAGAATGCTGGAGAAAGGCACAGTGGTGTTATAATTTGTCATTTAGAGCTTTATCACTTTTTAGACTTATCTCTAACTACTTCCTAATCGTGTTTTACATAGTACTATATGTTGGAAGCAGAGTGTTAGGAAGAGATGAACATTATCATTGGTCTTTGAAGTGGTTTTTCTTATCTTTTTATTTGCAGCAGCATGAGTAGTGACTAGTGCCATTAGAAAGTGGTTCTTTGCTTTCAGTTCATTTCAAGTTATTTATTTCTTTCAATCTCTTTCTTTGCAAAGTTTAGAAGGTAGTTAGGAAACACCAGTTACACACACTCACTCATTTAGAAATCACCTTACACACACTATCACTCATCTGTTTATAAAATCATCACTCCATCTTAGGAAGTTAAATTGACCACAAACAACACCCCCAAACGACAAAAAGATCTAAGAGGTTGCTTAAGTACATATAGTACACCTTCACTTCATCAGCTTACGAGCTCCTGGTTGACAATTTATGATAGCAATTTAGACAACACTAAATTGACTAAACATTTTGGCGCTGTTGCCGGGGAAGTGAAATTAAGTAGCCATATTCTTAGAAAAAAAACATAAAATTTCAAGGAAAGAAGTTGATAACCTATCAAAGTATGCTCTCCTCTTGCACTTCAAAGTGATCTGGAGGATCAGAAAAGAGAAAGTTATTGATTTAGTAGTTTCTTGAGTATGCTCTCTTCTTGCACCTAGAGTGACCTGGAAGATCAGAAAAAGAACTATTAACTTGACTTGAAGAAAAATAATAAAAAAAAAAATGACATGCATAGAGCTAGAGATTCTAGGGGAAGGTTTTTAGCTAGAGCTCGAAGTTCAATTTTTACAAGTCCATCTGCTTCAAGGGATAGACAAGAGACACCTCCCTTATCTCCAACTGACACTCCTAGTCCTAGAATTCCTGGAATTCAAGAGCCAAGAGTTGACCCTCCCACACCTTCTATTGAATTTGAACCAGGAAGAGACTCTTCTCTTTCTCCTACAGAAAGACCAATTGTAATTGAGGAAGTAGAATCACTTGAAGAATCAGCTTTAGTCCTTTTGTCAAATGCTTTCTTTAGCCTTTCTTGCACAATTTGAGCTCTGTCATACACATGCTCTTTGGTTTGCTGGAGATGAATGGTCTGATTTATTCCTCTTTGAATATTATTTGGTTCTGCTTGGATCTCTTGTAACAACTTGATGATAGGAATGCCCAGGGAAGATGGAAATCTGGCCTCCATGCCATATACCAGCTCATAAGGGCTCATCCCAATGGATTTCTTTGTTGAAAGTTTGTCTTCCCACAGGGCATTTGTGAGCTTTCTATGCCAGTTCTTCTTGTTTTCTTCTAAGATCTTCTTGATAATATTTATCAAACTCTTGTTGGATGATTCAGCCAGGCCATTACCTTGAGGGTAATAGGCTGTAGAGTGGCCTAAGGTGATATGAAATTTATGGCAAAAATTAATCATCTTTTTGGATTTGAAAGCAGCAGCGTTTTTAGTGATGATCTTCTCAGGGCAGCCAAATCTGGAAAGGATATTGCACTCAAGGAATTGGATAATTGTGGAGTCATTGGCTTGCCTACATGGGATGGCCTCAATCCACTTAGTGAAATAGTCGGTGGCTGTTAAAATCCACTTGTGCTGGCCTGAGGAAGAGGGGTGGATCTCTCCAATGAAGTCAAGACCCCATTGTTGAAAAGGTTTTTTGGTTGAAATGGGTTTAAGAGGCAAAGGAAACAACTTTCTTTTTCCCTCAAAGATTTTGCATTTATGGCACGAGGTAGTAAACTTATTTACATCTATAAACAAGGAGGGCCAATAGAAACCAGCCCTTATAATTTTATCAGCGGTGGACTTCCAATATAGATGTCCTCCACAGTGCCCTGCATGAAATTCTTTCATGACATTGTTAGTTTCATTCATGTTTAAACAATTGAGCAATATCCCCTCATGATTTTTCCAAAATAATGCGGTATTTATGACACAAAACTTTGAAGCCTTCATCTTTAAAAATCTTTTCTTGGTTCTGGACAATCCTGGGGGAGCAAACAGGTTTAACAATAAAAAGCATATATCAGCATACCATGGAGATTGCAAAAAGGTTTCACTGATCTGTGGAGTCGCTAGCTCCTGTTCATTGTCCAGTTGGTTAATGTCTAAGGTTTGAAAGTTTGTTTCAGACATCAGTTTGGCTAAACCTTGTTCCTTTATCAGGTTGGTTGGTTTTATTTCAATGTCATACTCAAGGATACTAGCAATCCACTTGCCTCTTTTTCCCTCTAATCCCTCAGGTTAATATGTCTTTTACAACAGCAATTGGGACATAGGCAATCACATGTGAATATAAAATGTAAACTCGGAAATCTTTGATTTCTTTAACAAGAGCGTAGGCCTGCTTCTCCATGATTTGGTACTTCAAGGGAGCATCTCTTAAGGCTTGGCTGAAAAATGCAATTGGATTTTCAGCTCCTTGATCATCCTTTTGCAAAAGGACAGCAGCTATGGTGTGCTCAGATGCAAATGAGAATATGATGAAGTCCCTGTCAAATTGAGGACTTGTGAGGACAGGAGCTTGGGTTAAGGCCGATTTGATACTCTCAAAGGCTTGTTTAGTTTCAAGAGACCATTTTACCTTGGCGTCCTTTTTTAACATGTTGCTTAACAGTCTTATTAGTTCAGCTAGATTTGGGATAAATCTCCTTAGGAAATTGATCTTTCCTAGGAATGCTTGCAATTCTTTTATATTCCTTGGATATGGGATTTGCAAAATGGCTTGGATCCTTTCAGGATCTATTCTAATCCCGTCTTTTGAGATGATATGGCCAAGGAGTTTTCCTTATTCAAGGCTAAATAGGGACTTCTAGGGGTTCGAGGAAATGCCATATTTCCTACATGCCTCAAATGTTTTACGTGCTCTTGATCAGATTTGGAGAAAGGGGTTAAGTCATCGAGGTAGATAATTAGGAAATCATGTATTTCCTTGGAAAATGCAATATCCATTGCCCTTTGAAAGGTAGCACCAGTTTTTTTAAGTCCGAAAGGCATCTTCACATACTTAAATGTTCCCCACGATGTGGTAAAGGCTGTCTTGTCTTGATCGTCCGGGTGAACTAGTATTTGATTGAAACCTGAAAAGCCATCTAGCAAAGAGATTCTTGATGACCCCACTACTCTTTGTATGATGTGGTCCATTTTTGGCAATGGGTAGTGGTCCTTTAGGGAGACTTGGTTTAAATTTCTTAGGTCTACACATAGCCTAATCTCACCTATCTTCTTTCTTGTGGGAACAAGATTGGATACCCATTCATAAAATCTGATGCGTGCTATGATACCTACTTCAATCATCCTTTTCACTTCCTTTTCAATCAAAGGAAGGAGTACGGGATTAATTCTTCTAAGTTTCTGTTTGAAAGGATTTTGATTTGGTTTCAAGGGAATGGTGTGTTGGATCACTGAGGTGTCATAGGACTTTAAATCCTCATAACTCCAAGCAAATACATCTTGGAATTCTTTGAACAAATCAACATATTTGGGCTTTTGATCAGTTGGCAAAGATTGAGATAGTTTTATCATTTTGGGCTTCTCTGCTTTCCCAATGTTATGTTCTTCTACAACAGTGTTTAGGGGCTGTATTTTTGGCTTTTTGGGAACATCATTGGCATCAAACATATCTTCTAATGGAGTGAGGCCAGCAGGGAGAAAGTTATCCTTTAGATCAATGATCTCGAGCTCTGTTTTGGCTATTTCCTCCAAATACATCTGTTTCAGCTCTTGCATGTTTGCGTTGTCAAAAACAGTTGGGTTCAACATTTGTTTGGCTGTTACAGCTGTTATAGCCTGCTGATTTTCGTTTGTTTGCTGTTATTCATCTGTCATGGTATCCATGTCAATGTTAGTATTTGAAAACTCATCCTCAAGAGTGAGGAAATTGTTAATTTGTTCATCGCTTTCAAACACTTGCCAATCTTTAACATTATTTGGGATAGCAGGCCTATGTTTTATCTCGGCAGTGAAATGGTGATTTGGCTCAAAGGGAAGCTTGCATGTACTAGAAAAAGTGGCTGGACTATGTGCATGAATGTTACGATCTCTTGAGATCTTGGCAAGCGTGGATTCAGTGAATGTATTGAGTATATTAGTGGCAGCAGTCCTATAGGTCCTCATTCTATTGTCATTAGTAACAAAGTTACCTTTCATTTGTTGGATTACTAGGTCGGAGTCACCTACAATAGATACTTTGGCAGCTCCTAAAGCTTTGAGCAGCCTAAGGCCTAAAAGGAGTGCCTCATACTCGGCCATGTTGTTGGTGCATTTGAAATTTAGTCTATATGCATGACCTTACGCGTGATTGTTATCTGTGTTGTGAATCCATATTCCAGCCCTTGCTCCTAACTTGTTTACTGAACCATCAAACTCTAAGTACCATGTGATTTCTTGCTTGTGGTTAGTATTGATAGTTTCAGTCATTTTAGGATTGGGCGGACCTGAGTCTCGTGTTTCGTGAGGTTCTTCTTGTGTGCTGGTTGCATTGGCTGTTGTGACAGTCTCATGGGTATGTGCAACCGATTCTTCATTGATGTGTGCTTGTTGTTCTAAAGCCAATGGCTTGACATCAGTTGAAGGGCAGCTATCATTATTAAACAAAATAAATGAATCCATATCAGTATGGATCGAGTAGATGGGGAAGTTTTGTGGCTCATCCTCGCTACTCACCATATATTTCATGAGTGTTTCTCTATATAGTCTTTTTGGTTGCCCAAAGACTAATATAGTGGTGTAAGAGAGGTCTAATTGCAGTGATCCTTGGAGTTTTTCTCCCCAAGATCTTAATAGGAACATGTCGTATTTTGGGGGAATGTCAGCAACCACCACATCCATGAGGATTGTCTTGTTAGGATATTGGACTAAGGAGACACACAAGTCTTTGATTAAACCTAAACACTTGACTTGACTTGAGTCAAAGGAGAATAAATCTTTGTATGGCCTGGTTATGTCAAGGTTTAGTTTTTCCATTACTGCTTTGGGCATAAGATTGTGCGATGCACCTAAGTCAAACATTGCATTATGTAAAATTTTATCATGGATATGCAAACTGATATAAAATGGCAAAACTCCTCCATTGACTGTTTTTCTGTTGACTTCTGGGCCAAAGAGCAACTCCGGGGTCTCATCTAAAACATTTACATCATCCTTAACCTTTGGCATTTGTAACGATCTTTGTATTTGCTGCCTATAAACATCATGCTTGGCAAGCTCTGAAAGGGGGATGGATATCTTAAGTTTTCCAATCTCTGCCTCTAAATTAAATGGCTTTTCTAGTGGAGTCTTGGTGTTCATGATGGAAGATTTCTCTTTTTCATTGGAATTATCAGTGATTGGCTCAGTTATGGGCAGGCTTTTTGGAACGCTGTGCACATCTTCCTTTGAGGCAAAAGGCACGACAGGCTATTTTTTGGAAGGTTGTTCGATAGTTATATCATCTATGGTTACGGGCTGTGGGTTTGGGACAGATTGGTCAACGTGTTATGTTATAACATCCTGGCCTTTAATTTTATCGAGATGTTGTTTTTCCTTTGGTTTGATGGGATTGGGCACATCAATCGTTCTGGTTCTTAGCTTATATTGCTTGTTTAGCTCATAAACGGCTAGGTGATAGGCTTGTTCAAAGTCGAAAGATTGTTGGGTTTGAGTTTGGCATTGATGCATGTTATCGTTATTTTGGTCTTCTTTAGTTAAGAAGACGTGTTGCTCATTCTTCAAACCCATTAGGTTTATGTGGGTGTCTTCTATGGACTCGTTAGCTGTTGATGTCTCAGCGTAATTTTCTTGGAAAGGAGGCCTTATTTCACGGTCTGGGCTCGCCCTTCCGGCATTTGGGTTTTGATTCCTTCTGAAGTTCGGGTTCCTAACAGCATTGGTTTGTTGCCCGTCCCAAGATGATTTTTTCTCAACATTGTCCACTCTGTCTACTAGCCTATGCATGCCATTGATAAGGCCATCCAGCTTTTGGTCTATGGCTGAGGGTTCTTCCTTAAAGGTTGTTCTCCTCTCTGTTCTGGCTCTATTTCTTTGGCAATTAAATTTGCCTCCACAGTGACAGCCATGTTTTGCATTTCGACAAGGCTGTTAGGGACTCTTTCTTTTAACTGGTAGGCCATATCTGGGTCGAAACCATCAGGGAATTTATACAAGGCAAGTTCAGGTGGAGGTCTTAAGTTCTGTGGTATAGCGTTGTAGACATTATTGAATCTTGCACAATAGTCCAAAACAGTCCCTTGAGGGCCTCTTTTAATTTTATCGTATTCGGCTAGTATGTGCAAGGGGTCTTTCTTTTTTTCCCATCTGTTGATAAATGACTGGTACAAGGCTTCTGGGTCTGCTATGGAATTAGCTGGGAGTTCTCTAAACCAAATCCTGACATTGCCTGTCAAACTTTGGACAAAAATCTTCATTCGCACCCCATCATCGTCAATCTCATAGCTTTCAAAGTAGTCTTGCATTTTCTTTGTATGCTGAAGGGTTGTGCAGGCATTCGTGCCATCAAAATAAGTTATTTTAGTCTGGTAATCCTGAGGCATAGCCCCGAAGTTAGCAAGCCGTTGTAGGGGTGCATATCTATTAGCCATATTAATAGGTATAAGTGGGGCAATAGGGATAAATGGAATAGCTGGAACAACTGGGATAACAGGAGAAGTAGTGGTATCATGCGCAATGAACGAAGGTGTGGAAGGAGTGCTTTGAGAGGTGGATAGGGAACAAGGGGAACTAGGAGTTGAACGAAATAAAATTTTGACCGGGGTGGGAACACTGGTTGGCCGAACTATGTCAGGATTAGAATGAGCAAAGTCTTCTTTTCGCTCTAATTTCCTAAGGTTTCTTGGGATTAAATTCGGATTTTCAAAAACAGCTGGTGGGTTTGGGTCTGTGTTTGACCTGGTATTATGTACTTTCTTCTTAGGAGCCAGCTTCTAAGAAAAGTGGGTTAGAAAGAAACTTTTGGAGGTCAGATTCCTTCCCAGTGGAGCTTTCCAACTTGATTTGTGAAATTATCTGAAGAAGTTCCCCAGTGGAGTCACCATTATGTTATCGCTCAGGTTGTCCTTAAAGCTCCTTAAAGGATACAGCCGAGGTAACCACAAACCAATCTTTGGACTGCATGTGCTAGCCCACGAGCAGTCAGAGACGGCTCTCTCTTTAGGATTTAGCTTTATTGATGATGATTTTAAGCTAGTTATTGAGTACAAGGGGTTTTAGTTTTGGTGGGATGGATGATGCTTTCAAGTAAAGAGGCAGGGATATCATGAAAGTTTTAGAACCATTAGGCGTGGAGTCAAGGAGTAGGACTGCTGGTGCGTTTTCTTGGTCACAAGAGTGAATATGGAGCAATCTAGTTGCACATGCAACAATCATTCAAGCTAGAGGATGGAGTAAAGGCTATGAATGAGAGGCATTTAAGAATCTCTCATTCAGCTTAGCAGAGGGAAGGTGAATGAGCTCTATCTAGGAGCAGTGAAGGATCCCTAAATAACTGTCAAACATGAGTGAATTAGGGGAAATATGAGCCACCGGGAATTCATATTCATTTCTAATTCAGATGAAAACATATAGAAACAACAGAAATTGAGCATAGAGGGCAATTAAACCAATTCTAAACTATTCATTCTTTCTGCTATTTTGGATGGTACATCAATGGAAACAAAGGTAAGAATCACTTATTGAGTCATATCGCAGCACAAGAATTCCACATTCAACTCTTGAAAACACTCATACACAGCACACAGTCATTCCTCCAAGCTTTTCAGCAGTCTTTGATTAAGTAAAACATCAGGTATACAGAGCGAGTCTCTCTTGGAGCTATACAACCAACCACTCCTTAAGAAATGCATCAAGGTGGTTTATATAGGGAAAATATCTAACGCTATTCATTACAACAGATCTGAGGGAAATGAGTTTTTTAATCTAATCTTATCGTGAAATAAATGTAAGAAGATATCTAGGCGCTGCGCTAGGCAACTCCCTCAAAAATATGATTTGAAATCTGTCCTTATGGCTCTGTGTGTTTGATTCAGCCGTAACTGTGCTTTGGGCTTTGATCCCCTACTCTTGAGTGGATTTGATGTGTGTTAACTGTGATCTGAGAGCCTTTAAATGGCTGTACCGCTTTCTTTGACTTTGTTTTGGGGCTTTTAATGTTCGCTCGCTCTGAACTGATACTCTTTAATTTAATCTGGGCATCATCTTTCCTCTGATACTCTTTGACACTTGAATCAGGCCATTTTCTCTCCCTCAGCGTGTTTGAAACTGTCAAATCGCCCCTTTTCTGCCCTTTCAAGGCAAGAATGGCTGTTGCAAACAATTTCGGTGGCTTCAGGAATGCTACTGGCGCTGGCCAATGTGAATAGGAATCATAAATGAAGAAATCCTATTAAAACTGCGAATTTTCAGGCCTATTGGAAGCCGAACGATATGAGGCTTTCCATTTTGGTCATTTTTCCTTAGCGATGCGCGATTAGCGCTAAGCATTAATCGTGCATTGAAAACTGCCTCAGATTTTCATTCCGGGCTCTCTTTGCTGCGATTTGCGCCCTTCGCGCCTTCCTTTAGCGATGACGACGGCATGACGTCAGTATGACGTCAGTAGGGGGTCCCAATACGGTAGTTACGTGGCAGGATGATGTGGTAGGATGACATGGCAGTACGGCGAGGTTTTAACTCGGATATCGGCAATCGGCAGGGACAGAGGACAACGGTTTTTATATATATGATGCAATGGGGGCGATCGCCAATTTCGGAAAGGCGATATGGCATGTGGCGGTGTGATAATGGAAAATATTGTGAAAATGAATGGATCATGATGCGATATACTTTTGGATGCGATAGCAATATCGCATCGGCGGACGAGAGGGGGTGTATGTATATAGGTAAAAAGCCTTGCGACTGCCGATCGCGAAATCGCATCGGCGAAGCGATTGCGGGAGAGTATAAAGGGGCGGGCCGATGAATGAATGATGCGACCTCCGACAACGATATTGCATCAGAGTCAGAGGAAGACTTTATCGGAGGGAAGTTAATGCGATCAGAAAGGGCCTTTTAAAGCTTTGGAAGGGTTGTTGATGCATCGGAGTGAGTCTGATGGCATTTGAAGGGGGCTTTTTTGTTTTGGAAGGAGTCCAAACACTTTAGAAAGATGGTTTTTTGAGAAAAATGAGGGTTCTTACTAAGTTTCAAGTAAACTTAGTAATTCCCAAGCAATACTTATGGTTTATATTTCAACCAGAGGAAGGGATAAGCATATAGGGGAATTATTGACATAGTTTTAGTAGGGGGAGGGGAAAAAGATAAGGAGTTACATAATAAAGTTAGCAGTTAATATGAAATGTGATGAGAGAGCGCTAAGTATGCAAATCTTAGGCTATTAAGGGGAAAATGACTCATATAAGAAATATAAGCATCCTTAAGCAAAGCAGGTCTTTACTTAGGCAATGATATGGTAAATGATGAGACTTAAGAGATATCAAGCAGATCTTGACCTCTTTGGGGAAGTTAGTGAATGATTTGGGGAATAAGGAGAAGGGGTAGTTATTCATGTCTCACTTGAAGTCTTCCACGGGAAAATTGCTTTGCATTTGTGATCTGAAAAGGTATAACAGTTGAAAGTATGAAATGGATCACACAGCTTGATTCTGCAACCACCAAACTACTTACCCAGCCTACTTGCCTAACATTTTTTCTTCTTTTGGTTTGGGTGCACTTGAACTAGTATACCCAGCTTTTCATTCTTTCCTTCTTGCTGTCCTCCTATCTACATCTACACTTATTTCATCCAGGGGCTCATATTAAGCAGTTGAGCATCCTTGTTTCTCTACCTATCTATAAATCTGCTAAGATTAAGCTGTTTGGACAGTTGCTGATTCTCTATATTCTACAACAGGAAATTGAAACCTACAGAGACCAAGATTAAGCTGTTTGGACCTCCCTTAACTGAAAAAACTCATCAAAAATGGAACAACTCATCAAAAAGAAACATAGCTGTGGCATTTAGACTAGCATACTCTCATGGACACTTCTCTAGCCTCTATAGCAAATATGGAGCGTTGCAGCATGCAAAGTATGACATATTTGGCATGAAAAATTGTCGATAATGAAAGATGAATACCTGCTGCAGCAGGAGGCTAACAAGAAGCACCGGCACTAATAGTAATTTTCAACTTTTCTAAACATACTTAAATCACAAAAATAATAAAAGAATCAAGACAATCTTAGACTTGGTCAACCGACGATCAGAAACATTGAGATCAGATTTTTCAAAGATTAACCAAACTGACACAGCAATAAAAACTATATAATATTTAATAGTCAAAATGAAAAGACAATATGCTAATTATTATTCACTTACGGCTTAATAGTTATTTTTTTTACTCTTCCAAATTCCATATTAAAGAGTAATCATCTTATGAACTCGTTGAGCGAGGGATGAAATGCAAAACCAACATGTTTAATTTTGAAGTTTAATTAAGATGTTACTTTACCTTAATTAATTTGGATTATATATATCTATATATATATATATATATATATATATATGCAAAGTCACCAAGTGGAAATTGTTTTTAATAATTTTTCCCACTTAAGTTTGGTAGAAACATTGTGAAAAAATTTTGATTAGGGATTACATATTTTATTCTAGAAATTTTGTAGAAAGTATTTTGACCTTGACAATTTTTTCCACTAGAACTTAATAAGTGGACAATTAGTTTTCTAGTTATTTTAATCATATTGTTTTATGACTTTATTTCTATTTTAGGGATAGAGATAAAAATGAGAGCAATAAATAAGAAGTTAGAAAGTTTTGGATTTTTTTTGGGAATTGTCTTGAGTTTTTATGGCATAAAAGTCATATGTTAAGTTGGATTCTGAGTCAAATTGATATTATTTTCTTAGTTGAAACGTGGGAACATTATGAGTCTAAGGTCCTTCACATAGATGAATTTGTTCTATGGTCAGCATGGAACAAAAATTCATCTTGCAAAGGAATTGGAGATATAAATTTTTGTATAAAAAGCAATGTTTCACTTCACACTCGGCTTCATAAGATAGACACCCTCAATCGTTACATTTCGATTGAAATCTTTGACACTAATGCTTAAAGGATTTATATTGCAATTTGTTATTTTTCACCTATCAACTCAACCTTCTATAAGAAAAACAGTATATACAAGAATTGTTTGTAAAATACCCTAGAATAAGATATTATTATCTAAGAAATGAAGGTAATATGATCTTGGTAGGAGACTTCAATGGTAGAACTGCAACTAACCATGATATTCTTCTAAGTAATTACTCCAACCCTAATGCTCCTTAGCTAGATGAGGACCTTGATTTAGCTAGTAGATTCAAAAGAAACTCTGACGATCAAACCAAAAATCTATTTGGTATTGAGTTAATCAAGCTCTGTAGTTCCCAAGACCTTATAATTTGTAATGGCATAACCAAGTGGCCAAAGTCCAACCAGATGACTTGTATTCATGGGCTTGGCAGTAGTGTCGTGGATTATGTGATATTTGATATCCTTGTTTCCAACAAAATTGTAAATTTTGACCTCTTAAATGACCATGAGATTGATTCTAATCATAGACTTTTATCCTTAACTCTAAACTTTGACATGCACACTAGCCACATGCAAGAGAGTTATGATAGCTAGAAGAACCTACTCTTTGAAAATAGTAAGATGGATCTCTTCTTAGAGGATTCAAAACAGGATTCATGCTTTCTAACTTATGAGAATAACATCGAGCTCCTCTATCATAATTTTAATACAACCTTCTCCACTTCCATTGGGAGGTTCTCTATGGAAGTGACATAAAAATAATAATATAAATATTGATCCTTGGTATGATAATGATCGCAAAATTGCTAGAAGATTGATTAAGGATGCTCCTAATGAAACCTTAAAATTGATCAGATAAATTTGTACAAAACTTTTATTAATAGAAAGAAAAGATGTTATATAAATAGGAAACAAGAGAAGTTGCTTCACCTTTATAAATTTGATCCCAAAAAATTTTAGAGGAAAATTCTAATTTGTAAAACATAAAAAAAATAGTGTGATTCCCTCAAAGAATTGGAATATCTGCATTAAAAATCTTTATGAGTCCCTTAGTTATAGGGGAACCATTTTGAATACTCCTAGAGATAATGATATATTTTCTTTGGAATACATTGAATTTCAGGTTAAGCGCCTTGCCAATGGGAAAGCTAAGGATATTGAAGGCTATCAAGATAAAAAAAAATTAAAACGGGAGGGTTATTTCTCATCCCTCACATACATAAGTTATTCAATTTGGCAGTGAAACAAGGATTTCTTAAGTCTTTGACACAGAGCCTTTTTATGCATATCTTTAAAACTAGGGATAAACTAATTCCCTATAAATTACGAAATTATTATAATCAACTACATTTCAAATAAGCTATACAAACTTATTTTGGAAAATAAGAGTAGCATATCGCTTGAAAGCCATGGTAAAATAGCTAAAGTACAAGTTTGGTTTAGGAGACATCATTCAATTGTTGGCTATCTTGTTATTCTCGAGATCATTGCAGAGGAATGCCATAATAATAAGACTAAACTCTTTTGTTGTTTTTTGGACTTCAGAAAATATTTTGAGACCATTCCTAGGACGAAGCTATTGAAGAGGTTGAAGGAGCTAAAGGTTCCTCTCAACTCGAGGGTTGTTGTGACAAGTTTGTACAAGAATGTCATCGCTACCCTTAAGACAGTTGAGGGTTGGTTAAAAGAAATTAATTGCAATATCAAAGTCAAGAAAGAGAGATAAAGCCCTTTTGGAATTTACAATGATTTTTCAGACTAAGGTTATTGGTGGAATCATGTTAATCATGTTTTCAAGGTTGCGTACATAGGAAGGGAATATTTTACTTAATATAAATATTAAACATTATCACCAACTCTTTCATCCGCTAATATTGGATGGCTACGAAACACAGTTAAACCAAACTCGAAATGGTGTGCATGGTGCACTCACTCATTTGAATTGAAGGTTAATATTCGTTAAATATTTTTGACGTTGCATGATATCGTTGTTGCAATACTTGATACTTACCAACACTAATTATTGTTATACTAAAAGAAAGTTCAGTTGGTGCATGTAGACAAATGAGCCAATTGCAGAGAAAGAATTGTTTGTCTTACCATTGCAACCACTGGGTATTCTAGATCGCAAATCTAATAGCCTTCCTGACCTTACTATTTGCTTCATCATCTTTACTTAAATCCACATGATTTCTGTACAAGAATAGCCCTTGTTTAGGGTGCTTTCCCTCCAACGAAGATACGAAGGAAAGAGGGTTGTATGTTTGGGCATGAGAGGATCCATCAGAATCCACTACAATAACATCCAAATCATTGAGGTTTCCAGCTTTAGAATCATCATCAAAAGGGGCAGGTGAGTTTAGGTCTCAGAGTTCCACTCTAGCAGGCAGCTGCTGTAGCATAGGGTTCTCCTTGTTACCACAAGTAGTAGTAATAGAATCAGAAGCACCGGCACTAGTAGTAATTTTCAACTTTTCTAAACATACTTAAATAACAAAAATAATAAAAGAGTCAAGACAATCTTATACTTGGTCAACACACGATCAGACACATTGAGATCCGATTTTTCAAATATTGACCAAACTGACATAGCAATAAAAATTATATAATATTTAATAGTCAAAATGAAAAGACAATATGCTAATTATTATTCACTTACTGCTTAATAGTTATTTTAACTACTCTTGCAAATTCCCTATAAAAGAGTAATCATCTGATGAACTGCAAAACCCACATGTTCAATTTTTAAGTTTAATTAAGATGTTGCTTTATCTTAATTAATTTGGATCAAGGAAAATTTTAAGGATGGAAAATTTTCTTGAAGTTTAAAAACATTGGCGAATCTCACTAATCCCTAATATGCAAACTATAAAATTTGTATTGATATATTTGTAAAATTATTCAAATCTATAATGATTTTATATATAGTCTCTATATAATGTTGGCGATTTTTGAGGTAAAATAATTTTATATTCTAAAATTTGGGCGAATCATCTTTTATAAAAATTGGTAATTGGCGAATCGTTTTTTGGAAAAATCAAGGAAAATTAGCCCACTGGGCGAACATTAGCCCCTAAAATTTTCCATGATTTGGATTATATTTATATATATATATAATATTTTATGGCAAGTCAAAATTGTTTTTAATAATTTTTCCCACTTAAATTAGGTAGACACATTGTGAAAAAATTTTGATTAGGGACTACATATTTTATTCTAGAAATTTTGTAGAAAGTATTTTGACCTTGACAATTTTTTTCACTAGAACTTAATAAGTGGACAATTAGTTTTCTAGTTATTTTAATCATATTGTTTTATGACTTTGTTTTCTATTTTAGGGATAGATATAAAAATGAGAGCAATAAATAAGAAGTTAGAAAGTTTTGGATTTTTTTTGGGAATTGTCTTGTGTTTTTATGGCATAAAGGTCATATGTTAAGCTCGATTCCAAGTCAAATTGATATTATTTTCTTAGTTGAAACGTGGGAACATGATGAGTCTAAGGTCCTTCACATAGATGAATTTGTTTTATGGTCAGCATGGAACAAGAAGTCATCTTGCAAAGGAATTGGAGATATAACTTATTATATAAAAATCAATGTTTCATTTCATACTCGACTTCATAAGATAGACATCCTTAGTCGTTACATTTCAATTGGAATCTCTGACACTAACGCTTAAAGGATTTATATCGCAATTTGTTATTTTTCACCTATCAACTCTACCTTCTATAAGAAAAACAATAGATACAAGAATTGTCCGTAAAATACCCTAGAATAAGATATTCATAATCTAAGGAATGAAGGTAATATCCTCTTGTTAGGAGACTTCAATACTAGAACTGCAACTAACCAAGATATTCTTCTAAGTAATGACTCCAACCCTAATCCTCTTTGGATAGATGAGGACCTTGATTTAGCTAGTAGATTCAAAAGAAACTCTGAAGACCAAACCAAAAATTTATTTGGTATTGAGTTAATCAAGCTCTGTAGTTCCCAAGACCTTATAATTTGTAATGGCATAACCAAGTGGCCAAAGTCCAACCAGATGACTTGTATGCAAGGGCTTGGCAGTAGTGTCATGGATTATGTGATATTTGTTATCCCTGTTTCCAACAAAATTGTAAATTTTGTCCTCTTAAATGATCATGAGATTGATTCTAATGATAAACTTTTATCCTTAACTCTAAACTTTGACATGCACACGAGCCACATGCAAGAGGATTATGATAGCTAGAAGGACCTACTCTTTGAAAATAGTAAGATGGATCTCTTCTTAGAGGATTCAAAACATGATTCATTCTTTCTAACTTATGAGAATAACATCGAGCTCCTCTATCATAATATTAATACAACCTTCTCCACTTCCATTGGCAGGTTCTCTATGGAAATGACATAAAAATAATAATAGAAATATCGACCCCTGGTATGATAAGGATCGCAAAATTGCTAGAAGATTGATTAGGGATGCTCCTGGTGAAACCTTAAAATTGATAAGGTAAATTTGTACAAAGCTTTTATTAAAAGAAAGAAAAGATGCTATATAAATAGGAAACAAGAGAAACTACTTCACCTTTATAAATTTGATCCCAAAAATTTTTAGAGGAAAATTCTAATTCGTAAAACATAAAAAAATAGTGTGATTCCCTCAAAGAATTGGAATATCTACCTTAAAAATCTTTATGAGTCCCCTAGTTATAGGAGCACCATTTTGAATACTCCTAGAGATAATGATATATTTTCTTTGGAATACATTGAATTTTGGGTTAAGCACCTTGCAAATGGGAAAGCTAAGGATATTGAAGGCTATGAAGATAAAAAAAAATTAAAGCGAGAGGGTTATCTCTCATCCCTCACATACATAAGTTATTCAATTTGACAGTGAAACAAGGATTTCTTAAGTCTTTGACATAGAGCCTTTTCATGCATATCTTTAACACTGGGGATAAACTAATTCCCTATAATTACCAAATTATTATGATCAACTACATTTCAGATAATATATACAAAATTATTTTAAAAAATAAGAGTAGCATATTGCTTGAAAGCCGTGGTAAAATAGCTAAAGTACAAGTTGGGTTTAGGAGACATCATTCAATTGTTGGCTATCTTGTTACTCTTGAGATCATTGCAAAGGAATGCCATAATAATAAGACTGAACTCTTCTGTTGTTTTTTGGACTTTAGAAAATATTTTTAGACCATTCCTCTCAACTCGAGGGTTGTTGTGACAAGTTTGTACAAGAATGTCATCGCTACCCTTAAGACCATTGAGGGTTGGTTAAAAGAAATTAATTGCAATATCAAAGTCAAGAAAGGGAGATAAAGCCCTTTTGGAATTTACATTGATAAGCTTGAAGAGTGTTTAGATGATGTAGGATGTTTTGGCACTATGATCGCTATTATTATCATAATTCTTCTCCTTTATGCTAACGATATTATTCTTTTTGCAAAGATCCATGGTGATCTCAACAATCAATTAAGAATCCTCTAAGATTTTTTCTCCAATATGAGTATGATTGTTAACATTGACAAGACCAGAGTCATGATAATTAAATCGAAAATGACTACCTATGATATTTTCCTTTATGATAATAGCTACTTGGAGGAAGCTACTTCATACAAATATCTCGGAATTGACATCAATCATTAGAAAAATTAGAATTATAGCATTAAGAAAAGGATAAGTGGAGGATAGAAAGTTTACTATGGGCTTGAAAATAATTGTAAGTCAATAGATGTTTGGATTTGGGATTAAAAAAAAAAGTTCCTCTTTGAGAAAAAGTTTCACCCCTATTATTTTATATGGATGTGACATTTTTGGTTGCAGTATATCCAAAGAGTCATTGAGGAATATTGAGCGGATCCAAAAGAATTTTATAACCTACAACCTTAATATTAACCGGTGTACTCCCTATCCTATCCCCTTGATTGAAGCTATCCTTTCCCCTTTTGAAAGCATGGCTATCACTAGGTATATCATGTATAAGAAGAAGTTATATGACATGGAAGCTAGGAGTTTTCCTAAATTGCTTCTAACTTTAGCCAAAACCCCCACCTTCAGCTCAAGTGAGGATGGCATAAGGATTCCCAATATTGGTTAAAGCATGGGGGATAAGGGAGGAGATAACCCTTGGCAACATGTGCTCTAGTAATTTTCCCTTCTCTAGGAATTTCTAGCGTATTACAATCCATAAATAAATGCACCCTTTTATGCACAACATAGGCACAGGCACAATATAGCATAACTAATATAATTAATATGCAGAAACAATTTAGAAGAGTAAGGATATATATATATATATATAGGTAGATAGATAGATAGATATTACAGCCAAAAGTGCAACACAACACATAAGACAATTTCTTATCTTTAAATGGCACAATTGGCTATAAATGTTTAACGTTCCATCAAACCATAGACCACATTATTCTTTTCTTTCAATGGTGGGTCATCCTAGAGATGGGGCTTTGACTCCATGGAGCATCAACATCAACTTTCCTAAATACCTGGTACATACTTAGTACTAATAATTGCCAACAAATGTACCAAACTCAACAGCCTCCAACTAGCAACCTTATGACTTCCAGGTGTTCAAATACCCTCACATCTCTTCTAGTTATCGTTCTAGGCATCACATAGACAAGGTACAAAGCTCAACAACTCCAACCAACAGTCTTATGCCTCCTAGGAGTTCTACTGCCCTCACATGCCTTCCAAGTGCCCTTTGAGGCTTCCATTTACACCAAGAACACCATTCTCCCATGGCCATCCTTCCTGAATCTCTCATGGGAGCATTCGTACTCCCCGTAGCATAGGAATTCATCTTGCATACCCTTCACAAAGCTAACACAGTCATTTTATGTGCGTTCCCTCCTTTTCCCCCTTTGAAGTCATTAAATCTCATCTTTGACATGAACTAGGAATTTTCTAGGTACATGATAAATACATAGACATTTTCAGGTGGTATTTTGTATCATCAAAAAATTTAAATGTGATTAAATCGAATCAAATAAGTTGCAGTACAAAGTAAGTACTCAAATAATTTGGAAGAGAATATCAATATTCAAATATGAAAGCTTCCACTAACATATGTCGATGTTATGGATAATCTAAAAGTTATATGGATTTTGGTTATAAGAATAGAAATAAAATTTGAAACTACATTATTTAGATCTATGTCTCACACTGAAACTTAATCTGGGTATCTTCTTAGTATATGAATCTAGATTTGCACTTGCAAGGATATAAAATTACAACAAGCTATGGCTATTGAAGTACCACTAGAAATGGATTTATAAGTGGCAAAACTACCCAATGTCTAATGGTGTATGTATGGGACTAATTCAAGTGCCTTGAGAAAAAAAAAATTGGGTGTTTCTTAGATGTTAATATATTAACCAACTATAGGTTTAATAAATAGATATAAAAGTATTAAACAATGATATTCAAGGTCTATTATTGTTAATGTTAGATTTATTAACTCTTATTTGTCTTATGTCTGATTATAGTTGTGGTTGTTATGATTATTAGTCATTATTCGATAAATTTCATCTCTAGGTACTTAGTGAGTTTATTTCCTAACCTTTAGATGATTATTAAATCTAGTTAAATTTGAGATATTTCCTAATCTTTAGATGATTGTTAAATCTAGTTAAATTTGAGATATTTTCTCCAACTAGTTAGCGCTTAGTTTGGTAAGTGGATGAAATATTTTCTGAATTGGTTGATTGTGTGCTCAAAATAATGTATCTACCTTGAGACAAAATTTATGTATTTATATGTGCGCTATTACATTTCCCTTATATAGAGATTTTTCAACGCATTTTTGATGTGAAATAATGTATATTCTCCCATTTTCTTATATGGGAAGATCTTTGAATATAAATAATGACATACTGTCGCATAATTTTGAAAATGGATGAGTCAAATCTAGAATTTATAGGGGATTCCACACTAGATAATAAAGCCACAACTTATCAATGAAATTATATATCTTAACATATTTTAATATCATGTGAACACCTTATGCTTATTTTTTGTATCAATGATGTACTTTGTGTTGTAAAATCATTCCTTGGTCTGCTTGGAAAAGTGTATTGTCCCTAGAAGGGAGTTATAGCTGAATTTTCTATACCCTCTCATTCTTCCTTGATGATAGGTTATTTTAAGAATGATACACTATAATTTGTCATTGGTAGATGTGATCCGAACTTAAACAGGAATGCATCGAATTACAGATATAGCCATAAATATAGAGATACAACATAAATAACACTTCATTTCATTAATATCAAAAACATAAATATTCTTACAAATAGAATGGAAATAAGTCTAGCTCGAGTGATGGTAGCTTATCTTTGAGAAGTGATGTGGCAGCTACATGCCTCTGAAATGTCTTACAATGAGGGTAGAAGGCCTATTTATAATTGAGAAACAATGGAAAACCCTAAGCATCCAAAAACACAACCCTAGCAAATGAAGCGCCAAAACTATGGGCTCCGTTTGGGTAAATTGGTACATCAACTTCTCAGCACCGTAACTTTAGCATAATATCTCTGTTTGATGCGCAAAATACTTCGTTAGAAATATCTATCTGAAGAATACAAAATTTGAGTGGAAATCATGGGTCAATGACTTGGGTTTTCCTTGGTTTTCCCAAAAAATGTTTTTAGGGTTTCAAAACGGCTCCAGAAGTTCAGGACTTGAAAAATCCCAAAAATAGTAAACTGTGATACAATTAAGGAAGCTGCAAAAATGAAAGAGATAATGGTGTGGGTCCAATTGGAATAGGTGGGTTTCCACCAACATCCACCTATATTAGTCCTTCCCCCTTAGGAAGCAATGGTCCCCATTACATTGAGTGCCTCCATGAGATGGGGAAACTTTTACTGAACTTGATCCCTGGTGATCCACTTGCCTTAGTGCAGGAGTTTGCAAGCTTTGAAAACTCGATATAGTTGGATCTTCTGTTGGAAAGTGTTCTTGACCTGTGTGTCCATAACCTGATCAATTCTGGCTTGTTCCATGCAGTCTGGGTTTAACTCTATTGGTGTGAGTTGTTCTGCAATGTCTGATGTGTCTAGTAATGGTGGGAAGTATGGTCAAAGGCGGTCCACATTGAACACTAGGTGCATACCAATGAAAGGTGGAATTTTGAGCATGAAGGCATTATCCCCTATAGCCTTGGTGATGGTGTATGGCCCATATTGAAGTGGATGAAGCTTGCAGTGGGCTCCAGTGTGGTGCTCCTTCTACAATTGTAACCAAACTTTATGACCCACCTGAAACGTATGTGGTACCCGATGTTGATCATGTCGGTGCTTGTACTTGGCATTTGACTTCTCGAAGATGTCGTGAACCTGTTGGTGGATTTGTTGGATGTGTTCAAAAAATATGGTCGCTTTATCAGCCTTAGATAATACTTGTATGGATTTTGTCTATGTAGTTGCATGAGGCATGGCAACATGAATCAAACATAATGGTTGAAATCCTAGACCCACTTGAAAGAGCTCTGTCAAAACTATCATGCACATAGGAAAGACTCTCATCCTAGGTTTGTGGATGCTTGGAGTTGTACATGTGGATTATGTGCACTATCATCCTATTGACAACCTTCATCTGGCCATCATTCTAGGATGGAAGGAAGTCGACTTAGTGAGCTTGGTATCCAATAGTGTTTAGAGGCTTGACTAAAATGTGGTCAGGAATCTGCTATCCCGATCTGATATAATGGTCTATAGGATCCCAAAATGTACCCACACTCATTTAGAGAAGAGTTTGGTAGTTCCCACTACTATGATACTCTCTTTGCTGGCCACCAATATATCCATCTTAGAAAATCTATCCACGACCAAAAATACACATTCATTACCATTCTTGGTAGAAGGGAGGCTAGAAATATAGTCCATGGAGATAGATTCCCATGGCTCGCTAGGAGTAGGCAGAGGAGTGTACAGGCCTTGCTTCTTGATGGTTAGCTTGGTGATGGGGTAGGCAATGTGGTATCTAATATATTTCCCAACGTCCAGTCTTCTTTTTGGCCAATAAAAGTAATTTTGTAGTACAACCACAGTTTTCTCCATACCAAAGTGTTATGTAACCCGACTGTAGTGTGCCTCCAAAATTAGCTTGCCATGCTTGCTTGAAGGAACACAAAGGTGGCCTAGGTAGCATAATAATGTGTCCTAGAGGTGGAAATCAAGAACTTTCTTTCCATCTACTAGCATCTGGTATGTGGAGGAAAACTTTGGATCATTTCTACATAGTTGTAGCCATCTATAGGTCTCGTGGCCACAAGAGTTGAGAACAGTAGTCAATGTTGCAACTAGGGCTTGGCTAAAGCAGTTTCCAACATGATTGGTACTTTAATTTTTGTATTTAATGTTCAATTGGAATTGTAGTAGATATGTACACTACTTTTGATGGTGATTGTTTTGCAACTTCCCTTGTGTCTGTATAAACTAAAGAGGTCAGTTATTGGTGTGGATGACCATCTCCTTCCCCAGAATGTAATGCTTTCATTTCCAGGAAGCTTCTACGATGGAATACATCTCTTTATCATATGTGAAGTATTTCTAAATTGTATCAGAAAGTGTCTCACTATGATAGGCCACTGGAGGCCCGTGTTAGGTAAGGACTGCACCAATAACATAGTCAGAGGAGTCTCTCTCAATTTAAAATGCTTGTTGCAAGTCTAGCAGTGTGAGTACCAGTGCAAAGAAAAGGTGGTGCTTCAACTCAAAGAATGCCTTATGTTGGGAATCGAACTAGGAAAACTTTGCTTTCACCCCGCCTTTAGTAATCTAACTCAAAGGCCAAGTGATATGGAAGAATCCCAACACAAACCTCCAATAAAAATTTGCAAGGCTGAAAAATTTGAGAAGCTCTGTTAGAGTGGTCAGGGCTAGCCAATCCTAAATGACTTGGATCTTAGTTAGATCCATGTGCACGCCATGCTCATCTATGATGTAACCTAGATATTAGACCTGACTCATGCCAAAAGTCCATTTCTCCAAGGTGGCACTTGGTTTGTTCTACCAAAGGGTTTGAAGGATTTGTTGAATGAGTTGGAAGTGTTCTTCCCAACGCTTGCTAAAGATGAGGATGTCATCCAAATTAACAATCGCGAGTGAGTTGCTGGAGGGTTGAAATATGCCATCCATTAGCCTCATGAAAGTCACAGGGGAATTTGTGAACCCGAAGGGCATAACCAACCATTAAAAAGGGCCTTCATTGGCTTTGAAGGGGATCTTCAATACATCCATGGGCTCTATTAGAACCTAGTGATATCTAGGCTTCAGATAGATCTTGCTGAAATACTTGGCCTCCTTGATTTGTTCCAAAATGTCATCAATCTATGGGATTAGGTACCTATTCCTGACAGTGATTTTGTTTAGTGTATGATAATCAATGCAGAGTCTCCAAATCCCATCCTTCTTTTGTACAAGTACAATCGGGCTCCCACAAGGCAAGGAACTCAATCGGATGTGCCCTTTTTGAAGCAACTCCTAGATTTTCCACTTCATCTCTTCATTTTAAAGAATGGAGAGGCAATATATCGAGGCATTGGGTAGAGGTGCTTTGAGGGTCAGATTTATTGAATGCTTGACTTGACAGTGCAAGGGTACCCCTCTGAGTGAGGAGAAGATATCCATGTATTCTTCCACAACCATATCCACATGCTTGTGTTGTATGGAGGAACCCTTTCCAGGGGCCATAGAAGTGGCTACGAACTTCCCCTTACTTTGAGAGTGAATTTTAAAGAAAATAAATTTCCCAGTCTTGGAGATGCTCTTACTACATTGCTTAGTAGAGATAAAAGAGATGGTAGTAGGCAGGGCTACCTTCAGTATCTTGTATAACTTATTACCAAAGAAATAATAACAGAGCGAGGTATAGACTCATGGACAACATGATGCTTCCACAAGTATGGTTGTCCTAATAATATATCACAAACATCAAAAGGAGAAACATCACATAGTACCTCATTGTGAAGGGCTTGATGTTGCGAGAAGGTGAAACTGTTGGCTAACACGAAGATCTCATCCGTGGTGAAGCCACCTGATGTTGTATAACTGCATATGTGCTATAGTCGGTAAGCCCAGCTACTTCATGATCTCTGCTAAAATGAGGTTATTTTGGCTCCTGTGTTATAGACATTTTTGTGCCTTACAGCATTGAGCATGAAATGTCCATAATCTAAGGGATCCAAAGTCCCTAAACATGTTGTTCCTACCCCTAGAGGAACAAGGCTAACAAACCACAGCAATTCACAGAAGTTCTCCACCAGAAACTACTCAAAAACAAGTCAATTCAGGATCATTTCAGTGGCTACACTAGCTGTTTGCGCTGAATGTCAAAGCCAACACTAGCTACCTGCATTGAATGTCAACTGGAACACTGGCTACCTACGCTGAACGAGAGTGGACAAGTGGCAGGCTCATTTCTCAAGGTGTCAAAACCCAGGAAGCTTCCAAAATGACACTTGCCTCAGGGAATTCGACTGGTGATGAGTAAGAGGTTCCAAATCTCCAAGTGGAAGCAAGAACCTCCAAGTGGACTCAAGAACTGACAGAGGGAGAGGACACTAGTCAGATCTCAAGCTGACTCATCCTCTCTCCAAACATCTATATATGGATCTCTCCTCCATGAGATCTAGAGGCTGGAATTTTGTTATTGCAAAGAATTGTTGTTGGTTTGAGATTGGAATCATTGGGTGCTTAATGCTTTGAAAGGGGGTGAAGATAGGAAATCCATTTGCTGGGAAGGAGATGCTGGATTGGAGCCCTATGGGTTGTATCTCTTCCTGAACCTTGTTATTCATCAATAAAGCTATCTTGGTTTCTCCTATATGCTGATGTATTCTTGATGTATGATTGCATTAGTGTATTTGGTTTATTTCTAATCCTAAACTAGTTATGAATGTGAATATCTGTCTTTGTGTGGAGCTGTTCTCTTGTCGCAAGTAGTTATTATCTTGTGATCTTGCAGGAAGTTAACTTGAAAGTTGAACTAGGAGGGAAAACAGTAGAAATTGATGTTGAAGCAATCGACAGAAACATTGATTACAACATCCTATTGGGAAGACCTTGGATATATGCCATGGCCGCAGTTGTGTCGACCTACTTCAGGAAGATTGCATTTCCCTTCCAAGGAGGAATTACAATCGTTGACCAACAAACATTTCTCCCCAACAGTTCACAAGTTATGGGAAGCATTCCAATGATCCATGGAAGCAATCATTCGCTCCAAAATATCGGAGTAGGTCTCCTAAAAGACCCTGCCTTAATGGGTACTTTTTCCCTACCGCCTCCGAGTAATCTGGCGGAAGTGGCCACAGTGGAATATGAAACCTTCTATATCTAATGGATTTGGACTCCGAGGACGGTTCTTATCTCATGTCAACCTCGTTAAAAAATGAAACAAGGAGTCATGAGGATAGTTCTTTTACTGTGTCAACCTCATTAAAAAATGAAACAATCCCCTTTCCAAATCTCAAAGGTAAACCTTCATTCCAACCACCGAGTTGAATGCAATGAAGCTTGGGGGTCATGCACCTCGATTTGAGTTATTATGCTGGGGGCATGCAAAATTATCAAGCAGTTTTAGCACACAGTTCATGCTCATTAAAAAATAAACGCAAGATCCGAGCAGTTTTAGCACATAGTTCATGGTCGTTTAAAAAATAAACATAAGGTCGAGCAAATGTTTTCCACCCGCGTTTAAGCTCGTTAAAAAATGAGCTATCCCGGTAAATAAACATTGTGAATGTAATATCATCAGCCATTAAAGCCTTGGTCGTGTTTGCACCGTCACCTCCACTTTTCATTTGGCCAATCGTTCACCTCCATATGATTGTTTACCCATTTTGAGGAACAGCTGCGAAGAGTGATTTCACCTAGCCATCCTTGTGACACTGCCGTGATTGGAAAATTCCAACCTGTACCTGGAATCAGCTGCTAACCCTGTTTATCACTCGTTCCTCAAAAGACGAGTCTTCTTTAAGCTCTTTTCAGCTGACTCGTAAAATATGAAAATATTGCCGAGTCCTTGGCCTTCCAGCTCATTAAAGGGACAGGAAGAGCTATCCCTCCTCTAGATTTTAATGTTTTTTGGACCTGAGGGATTATTGCACAAAAAGATCGAGCACTTGTTTTGTTCAGCTCGTTAAAACTATCGAAAACTCATCCCTTCTGTATTGTTTTATACTTTTTCGGACTTAAGGGATTAGATGACAAAAAAGGACTTTTGGAGTTAACTTTATGTACCTTTTCAGACTCTCTAAAAATGAAAAGGACCGAGTTATCCTTGTCGTTAGACTCGTTAAAATCATTAAATAGCGACAAACTTGTCTTTCGATGAGAACGAGTTTCACTATCGCTAGGCTCGTTAAAACATAGCGATGGGCTTGCCCGAAGGGCAGGTTATAGAACAAGCATATTTTATCCTCCTCAAGCTTGACAAAAATAAAGAGGTACTGGTCAGCAATGATTGGGGAAAAATTGGGAGAAACTAAAGAAAACTTTGATGGTAGCAAGTCGCTCTTGAACATGACACTTTTCCTCCGTACCACAATCGGGTTGGGTTGTTTCATTCACCGGTCACATCCATGGTCTCGCCATACCATCCATATTTGGGGTAATGCTACCGATCCATCGTATCAGTGTCGCCACATGTTCAAGAGAAGTCGTTCAGAAAAGTCAACTGTGTCCCATCCACTGCCATACATTATCCTTCATCCTTTCATGACCGCCACCCTGAATCATATGTCACGGATCGTTTTCACCTCCATTAAAATCATTAGCTCCGTTCCGTGTCACTGATGTGGGATTCATTAAGGCCCTCCTTTGACGGATCGCTTCTTGTCGACATCAGCTCATTATCCAAGAAGTCGATCTAGGAACAACCCCTTCAGTACTTTGAAGCTTGCAAGCCACAATGGCAAGTTTCTCACTTCCGGCGACAGGTATACATCAATGACCTTCGACCGAAAGATTTTGCGTGGTGTTCGACACCAAGTCCTTTATTCACACCACGTGAATTGTACTGCAGTACCTTGAGGGTCATTATCATTATCGGTGATTCCTCTCGCACTTGTTAACGGTTTACATCATTGACCGGTAATCAAGCGATGTCTTTCCATGTTCGACTTCAGAACATTTCTCACATGGATCGACTTGTACTTAGAGTGAAGATCGAACGAGTTTGAAGACCCCAGATCTAGTTTCATCCATCCGGGCTGCGATATATATTCAGGAAAGATAAAGACATTTGACATGTACATATTTGCAGCAGATAATCATCCTACTCAAAGGATGATAATTTCATCAAAATTGTCAGTCTACCTTCAGACGATTGTCTGTTCTATGTACAGAAAAATGAATTTATAAAGCTGAGCATGGGAATGCCCGCCTCAGCTAGATCATGAAAGCAATATGAAAAATAATGTATTGTATTGTATCTTATTACAGGTCTCCTCTCAGCATTGGATGAACTTCGGATCCCCCTGATAAAGCATTTCGCCCGATAAACAGCCTCATACTTTAGGGGGCAACTGTTATAGACATTTTTGTGCCTTATAGCATTGAGCATGAAATGTCCATAATCTAAGGGATCCAAAGTCCCTAAACATGTTGTTCCTACCCCTAGAGGAACAAGGCTAACAAACCACAGCAATTCACAGAAGTTCTCCACCAGAAACTACTCAAAAACAAGTCAATTCAGGATCATTTCAGTGGCTACACTAGCTGTTTGCGCTGAATGTCAAAGCCAACACTGGCTACCTGCGTTGAATGTCAACTGGAACACTGGCTACCTGCGCTGAACGAGAGTGGACAAGTGGCAGGCTCATTTCTCAAGGTGTCAAAACCCAGGAAGCTTCCAAAATGACACTTGCCTCAGGGAATTCGACTGATGATGAGTAAGAGGTTACAAATCTCCAAGTGGAAGCAAGAACCTCCAAGTGGACTCAAGAACTGACAGAGGGAGAGGACACTAGTCAGATCTCAAGCTGACTCATCCTCTCTCCAAACATCTATATATGGATCTCTCCTCCATGAGATCTAGAGGCTGGAATTTTGTTATTGCAAAGAATTGCTGTTGGTTTGAGATTGGAATCATTGGGTGCTTAATGCTTTGAAAGGGGGTGAAGATAGGAATTCCATTTGTTGGGAAGGAGATGCTAGATTGGAGCCCTATGGGTTGTATCTCTTCCTGAACCTTGTTATTCATCAATAAAGCTATCTTGGTTTCTCCTATATGCTGATGTATTCTTGATGTATGATTGCATTAGTGTATTTGGTTTATTTCTAATCCTAAACTAGTTATGAATGTGAATATCTGTCTTTGTGTGGTGTTCTTCTCTTTTCGCAAGTAGTTGTTCTCTTGTGATCTTGCAGGAACTCGGTGGAGCTGGACAAGCGAGAAAGCAAGTAGCTGTTCTCTTGTGATCTTGCATGAACCTATTGAAGCTGGGCGAGTGAGAAGGCAAGTAGCTGTGAACTCCCAAAGAGAAGAGAGACAGGATCAAGGGACAAACGGAAGACACCGGTAAGACCATTCATCTCTCTTCTTTCACATTTCATAAAGGAAGAAACCAGAATAGCTGTATCTGTTTGTTGCTAAGGCATTGTCACACCTTAGGTGGATAGGATCGTCCTGCATAGGCATTTTTCCCCACAACATCCTGCTGTCAAAAATAAACTGTAGTGGAGAGCCCTTCACCCACATCTATGAGTGGGAGAGGTGTTCCCCCTCCTCTGGATATTTGGGCTCAACCTTCTAGATCTTGGTGTCAGCCATGGTGGCACTGGGCTCCACATCAATGTCTACTTCCCTTTTTCATTCCTCTTGTCGAGTTCTAAATCAGAGTCGGAACATGCACCTGATTCAAAGGCCTCCGGCTTATCCGCCAATGAGCTCTTGGCCCAACACTCTGTCGAGTTTTCAATGGAGCTCTTATGGAACTCACAACATTGTCCGATGTCCTTTTATGTCTTCATGGTGTTATTATTTGCTTTCAATTTCGGTAGGTTTTCCTGGGTAACCCCACCTTGACTTTATTCATTGCTTGCAGATCCAAAGTCTCACTTCTTCTATTTAATTTTTTTTCAATCTTAACAGTGTATCGGTATGCTATGTCGAGCGAGGAGATGTCTAGGAACTCCATCTCATCCTATATGTACATGTGTAGGCGGAAGTGGTACTTTACTACAAAATGTTGCTAAGAATCCTTGATACCCAACTCGTGCGAAGGGTATGAAAAAAATTGGTAAACTTGGATATGTATTGGTCCCTTCCTTGCCACAACATGGTTCACTTTATGTATTTATCCACATAGCTCCTAATAGGGTAGTACTTCTCCTTGATGGCATCCTGGAATGAATTCCAAGTGGTTGCGACTAAAAATAATGAGGATGTACTTTCATCCTTCTTCCCACAGTAGCTTTCCCACAAGTCCTTGACATGGGGGATGACTTTGATAAGTGAAAAGGTAATACTTTCCTGATTGGAAAAGTCATGAACATAAAAATATCCTTCTAGCAGATTTAACCATTTATCTATGACATCCATATCTATCTCACCTTCAAATATATGGATGTCAAAGTTAACGTGTACGTTAAAGGGTGTGGCTCTTCCAGTGTAGCTGCTAGAATGTTAAGTTATGGTATGTTCTATGATTGTAACAGTTTACTTCTTTTTCTTATTATATTCCACCGATCAGCAATCACATGTACATAAAGTAAAGTGCAGATAGAACATTAAACGATCGGCAGAAAACAAGCCAAGACAAGAGACACAAGATGTGGCGGCTAGCCAGGGACAAACTCCAAAATGTGTGGGGAAACCCTTTGATCAAATATTCTTTTATCTTCAATAATTCAGCAGAGAGAAATAGCACAATAAATCTGATTCATATCAGCAGTAGCAAACCCTAGATTAGCAGCATCAGCATTAGCGGCTTCATTATCAAACTAGGGCAGACGATATCTCACAAACCGACCATCGGATTGACTTCATTCCACCACCAAAAGTTTCAGCTTCCAGAGGAGGTTCAGATGAACCTACAGTGCAGTACAGATGAGGAGATCTTCTAGGCCACGCAAGTCAATCTTTACTTCTGCAGTTGCAGCTTCAGTTTCAGCAGTTTCCCGCTTCAAACTAGGGCAGTCGATATCTTGCAAACCGTTCGTCGGATTGACTTCATTCCACCACCAAAAGTTGCAGCTTTCAAAGAAGGTTTAGATGAAACTATAGTGTAGTTCGAAAGAGGAGATCTTCTAGGCCACGCAAGTCAATCTTTAATTCTGCAGTTGTAGCTTCAGTTTCAGCAGTTTCTTGCTTCAAACTAGGGCAGTCGATATCTTGCAAACCGTTCGTCGGATTGGCTTCATTCCACCACCAAAAGTCGCAGCTTTCAAAGGAGGTTCAGATGAAACTGCAGTGCACTTCCAAAGAGGAGATCTTCTAGGCCATGTAAGTCAATATTTACTTCTGCAGTTGCAGCTTCAGTTTCAGCAGTTTCTGGCTTCACATGTGTGAGAGAGAGAGACCCATTTCAGCGCAGTAGAGAAGATACTCATATATGTGCAGTAGAGAGAGAGAGATGTGATGATATGAGTGAGTCCAAATGAGGAAAAGTCCTCTTATATTTATACACAACGTTGGTGGGTGAATAGATGCGACTGTTGGGCTTCTGAGCCTACATGAGTTGTAGGTCGGCTTGATAATAATTCCATAATCAAAATAAATTTATATCTCTATGAATACTTATCGGAATTGGATGATCTTTATATCAATCCTACACCTCTCGATGAGAGAAATCTAATAAAAATATTATTAGCCATGAATAAGATGACCCACATGAAGTTTTGCCCTGGTTGCCAATTTTAACACTCCTTCTCAACCATGGAGAACTTCATCTGCAATCTGTCTATCGGTCATTACTATTCATCCATCAAATGCACTGCCTTGTACAGCCTGACCCTTGCCCTGTTCTGCTCTATTTTTCCTATTCTGCTTTGTCTTGTTCTACCCTGCACTGATCTGTACTGTTTTGTTTTATTCTGCTCTGCTCTTCCATTGTTCTGTTCTACTCTGCTTTTGTCTGAATTATGAAGAAGAAATGATCGAGGATGTATCATACTGACTCAAAGTCAGTCTGAGAGTATGTACCACTGGTCCCAGACCAGTCTCAACCAACCCGAAGTTAGCGTCATAGTGAGTACAACTCCAATGGTCCCAGACCAATATCATCCTCCACTGACTCAAAATCAGTCTCAGAGTATGTACCACTGATCCCAGACCAGTCTCAACCAACCCGAAGTCAGCGTCATAGTATGGTACAACTCCTACCACTGGTCTTAGACCAGTATCATTGATCCCAGATCAATGGAGGTCATCCTAGCGTAGGGAGTACGGTAGTTACAACGATGCGTCAATCGGTACTACTATGGTCCCTAACTTCATTTCCCTGCTCATTGATCAGATGAGAGGTACTTCCCATGAGTCCCAGACTTCATGGGTAGGATGCCTCGACAGGAGAAATAATCAATCCTATCCTCACAGGAGAACACATCAATCCTGCTACAATTGCCATGGAGAACACATCAATCTAGGCCTCACAGGAGAACACATCAATCCTGCTACAATTTCCATGGAGAACACATCAATCCAGGCCACCATGGAGAACACATCAATCCAGGCCTCACCGGAGAACTAATCATCCTACTACACAGGAGAGCGAATCATCCTGTTCCACAAGAGAGCTAATCATCTTGTCCCACAAGAGAGCAAATCATCTTGTTCCAGTGTGCACCACCAGGGGAGGGTGAGTCACCCTGTGGTTGTATGTTGCTCCAGTAATAACCGCAAGCCCTCAGAGCTCCCAGAGCTCAATGTATGCAACATGCAGGACCCTTGTACAAGGGTTTCTTACCGACTCCAAGTCGTTTGGGAAAATCACAGATTAGATCTTTCCTCGGGGCTTTGACAAGGTGTATCAACCTGTACATCATCTTAATGCGATGGAGCCTCCTTGCTCATCAACTTACCATATCCAAGATGATGTCTATCTACTGGAGCAATCGGCGAATACGGGATTCCTCAATAATTGAATCCCACCTCTGGTTGTTATAGAGAATCACAGTGGTATCCAATGTAAATCCAAACAGCTCACTGCAACCAGAATACCTCACACGAGGTTATGCTAGCAACAATATATCTTGCTTCGGCGATGCTCAAAGCCACCAACATCTGCTTCCTGCTCATCCAGGATATCGAAGGAGATCCCAAGGTGAAACAACACCCAGAAGTGCTCTTACGGTCCACCACACTGCCTGCCCAATCAACATCAGTATATCCAAGTAGTCTCACATCTCTGGCGGTGTATCTTAATCCATGAGAGATTGTGTCCTAAAGACATCTCAAAATATTCCTGGCATCAATCCAGTGAGGCTCAACCAAATATGAGCTCAGAATGCTAACTGCAAAACATATGTTCGGACGGAGGTTCACCAAGAACATCAATGCGAATGAGTTTTTGAAACTTAGAGGCATTTCCCAAGTCTGGTCTGACATCACTACCATATAAATTCTAAAAGTTAAGATCCTCGAGGTAGTCACAGGCTTGCAGTCCATCATACCGAATCTTTCCAATATCTTTACCACATATTTCCCTTGAGATAGGAAAATTTCCCTTGGCTTCTGCCATACTTCAAGTCCTAGGAAGTAGTGCATCAGTCCTAGGTCTTTCATTTCAAATTCAGAGGCCAGATCCCTCTTATATTTGTGAATGAGAGGATCTGCACCTATTAGAAAGAGGTCATCCACATACAACACCAGTATGAGAGGCTTGTCATCTTCAACCTTAAAGTTAAGGTTAGGGTCAGCTTCACTCCTAGTGAATCCCAGCTTCATCAAGTAGCTACCGATCCTCTCATACCATGCTCGGGGTGCTTGCTTCAGCCCATAGAGAGCCTTCTTCAACCTGCATACATGAGATTTTCAATCATAAATCTCAAATCCTTCAGGTTGCTCCATATAGACCTCTTCTTTGATAGAACCATGCAAGAACGCGGTCTTAACATCCATCTGATGTAGGTTCCATCCTTGTGAAGCCACAAGGGCTATGATCAAGCGGATGGTCTTATATCTGGCAACAGGTGCAAATATCATATTCTATGCCTCCCTTCTGGGATAAACCACAAGCAACAAAATGAACTTTATACTTTTCCATACTTCCATTTTCTGCATGCTTTATCTTGTAAATCCATTTTGAAGTAACAATTGTCTTGTCTTGGGGTCTAGGAACTACTTCCCAAACATCATTCTTTATGATAGACTCATATTCTTCGGTCATAGCATCCTTCCATACTTGATGCTTGACAGCATCTGAGAATGACGAAGGCTCATTTTGTATGATCGTTCTCATGATGGTCAGGCATCCTTGATACCTATTAGGTTTCTTACTTTCATGAAAGGTTCCTCGGGGTGCAGCATGTCCTTCAGTATCATCAAGTATCCCCCTAAGCCATGAAGGCCTCTTCCTAGAAGAGGAAGGCTCATGTGGATGAGGATCAGTCAGGTCCATGGGTTCTTCTACATCAGGCATTGATTAATCATCCTTTTCTTTTGGTTCCCTGGTGTCGGCTTCTTGAGAGCTACTCAAAGTCAGCAGATTGTCCACCTTGCTGAGAGCCATATCTTTGTCAAAGGTGACATCATGACTAATCACGACTTCCCTTTGACCGGTGGTGAACATTTCTTCAGGAGTTTAGGAACCCAATGCTTGATGAAGGCATCGATTTTGTACATATACGGCGGTGATTGTAGTTTCAGCCCATAGAAACTTTGGAACTCTTTGATCATGTGGCATGTCCCGAACAACTTCCATCATCGTGTGGTTCTTCCTTCCCAGCACACCATTCTACTCAGGAGTATGTGGTGTAGTAGTCTCCCTCTTAATGCCAACCTCAGGTATGCCTGAGTAAACCAATTGTAATATATCAGAGGTCTTGCTTTGGCTTGAGGGGAATGGTCCCCTTTTGAGCTTTCCTTTGGCACATCCCGAACATACACATTCTTTCTCTACTTGGAATTCGGGCATCTCTGTCACCATTTGTTTTACACCAAGTAGAGCTTTGTAATGAAGGTTGGCAAACCTCTGATGCCAAAGTTCGGACTGAAGAGTTGTGTCACAAGACATGACACCTAGTGGACTTCCATCGACCAGATATGATGAATCAACACTAAACCCAAGAGTAAAGGCATTTCCATATACATACCTTGCCATTGCTTAAGGTTACCTTGTAGCCTTTGTCTTCCATTGCCGAGATGTACACTAGGTTCCTTTTGAGGTCAGGTGAATTTAATACATCCTGGACTTTCTAGCCTTCTTGAATGGTTGTCCTCTTCCTCGATCCCCAGCTCTCCTCTTACCTTTGCTGTTGAATTTTTCATTCCTTTGATTTTCCATCAAAGGGATTTTGATCATCGTCCTAGAGTGAGTCCTTTCTATCAGGGCACTCCCTTGCATAGTGACTTGCTTTATCGCAAATGTAACATCGTCATTTTCTTCTAGCCTTAGATCCAGCCTTTCCTTTTGATTTAGTCCCGGAATTATTTCTTTTCTTTGCATGAAAAGAAAAAGCAGCAGGAGGACCTTTAGGCAAGGGAATTTCCTGCTCTTCTACCCTTGTTTGTTCTTGAATGCATCTAGCCATTAATTCCTCGAAACTAGGAATTACATTATTGTTCATAAGAGTAGTCCTGAACACATACCATTCAGATGGTAATCCTCCGAGAGTTGTGAGTGCCATTTCTCTGTCAGTAATGGTTTCCCCAATAGATAGGAGATCGTTCTTGATCTCGGTGATTCTTAAGAGGTATGATTGCATACTTTCATCGTTACCCTTCTTGATTTCCCTCAACTTATTTCTAAGAAACAAAACTTGATTTGCATCATTAACTTTAAATAAACTCACCAGTCTGCCATAGATTTCCTTGGAGGTGTCTAGATCAGAGATGTAGGCCACCAAGCACTTGTCGATAGAGTCCCGGATGATCTTGTTTGTTTTGACTTCTCCATTTTTCCATTTGTTCCAGGCAGCAGCAGATGCATTTGATGAAGGCTCAACAATATTTCCTCTTATATGGTCCAGCACTCCTTGATCTTCAAGGGTTAGATCGATAGACATCTTCCATCCGTGATAGTCAACTTTCTCATGGAGCTTTTCTTTGGCAGGAAAGAGTGTTGAGGACCCCATAGTTCTTTCAGGATAGCCTTGCCAATCTTCTCTTTCAATGATTGCTCTTTCTCTTGCTCGGGCTTTGTCTTCACCTCAGCTCTGATACCATGTTAAGTTATGGTATGTTCTACGCTTATAACAGTTTACTTCTTTTTCTTATTATATTCCACTGATTAGCAATCACATGTACATAAAGTAAAGTGCAGATAGAACATTAAACGATCGACAGAAAACAAGCCAAGACAAGAGACACAAGATGTGGTGGCTAGCCAGGGACAAACCCCACAATGTGTGGGGAAACCCTTTGATCAAATCTTCTTTTATCTTCAATAATTCAGCAGAGAGAAATAGTACAATAAATCTGATTCATATCAGCAGTAGCAAACCCTAGATCAACAGCATCAGCATTAGTGGCTTCATTATCAAACTAGGGCAGACAATATCTCACAAACCGACCGTCGGATTGACTTCATTCCACCACCAAAAGTTTCGGCTTCTAGAGGAGGTTCAGATGAACCTACAGTGCAGTTCAGATGAGGATATCTTCTAGGCCACGCAAGTCAATCTTTACTTCTGCAGTTGCAGCTTTAGTTTCAGCAGTTTCCGGCTTCAAACTAGGGCAGTCGATATCTTGCAAACCGTTCGTCAGATTGACTTCATTCCACCACCAAACATTGCGGCTTTCAAAGGGGGTTTAGATGAACCTACAACACAGTTCCAAAGAGGAGATATCCTAGGCCACGCAAGTCAATCTTTACTTCTGCAGTTGCAGCTTCAGTTTCAGCAGTTTCCGGCTTGAAACTAGGGTAGTCAATATCTTGCAAACCATTCGTCGGATTGACTTCATTCCACCACCAAAAGTTGCGGCTTTCAAAGGAGGTTCAGATGAACCTACAGCACAGTTCCAAAGAGGCGATCTTCTAGGCCACACAAGTCAATCTTTACTTCTGCAGTTGTAGCTTCAGTTTCAACAGTTTCCGGCTTCACATGTGTGAGAGAGAGAGACCCATTTCAGCGCAGTAGAGAAGATACTCATATCTGTGTAGTAGAGAGAGAGAGATGTGATGAGATGAGTGAGTCAAAATGAGGAAAAGTCCTCTTATATTTATATACAACGTTGGTGGGTGAATAGATGCGACTGTTGGGCTTCTGAGCCTACATGAGTTGTAGGTCAGCTTGATAATAATTCCATAATCAAAATAAATTCATATCTCTATGAATACTTATCGGAATTGGATGATCTTTATATCAATCCTACACCTCTCGATGAGAGGAATGTAATAAAAATATTATTAACCATGAATAAGATGACCCACATGAAGTTTTTCCCTGGTTGCCAATTTTAACATAGAAGGAGATGTGTCGCCTTTGGGTAGCCGCTGAATGATCTGGGCAAAATTATCCATCATCGCATTCCTATTTTGCTCAAGGGCTTCTTCAAGAAAGATTTTGAAAGGATCACCTACCCCCTCGTCTTTCTTCTCTTCCACCATGCGAGGTCGTTGGTATTTGTGAGGCTAGTCTTGCAAAGGTTCAACCAGTTCAAGTCCTAACTCCTTATATCCCGACCTCCTTGGGGACATGCAAAGAAAAACAGAGAAAGAGCAGACCGATCTGATACCACTCATCCAAACTTAGACTATGACGCAAAAAATTACAGATATAACCATAAATATAGAGATGCAACAGAAATAACACTTCATTTAACTAATATCAAATACTGAAATATGCTTACAAATAGAATGGAAATAATACGAGATCAGGAAATATATGTTATCTCTGAGAAGAAACATGGTGGCTACTTGCCTCTGAAATGTCTTATAATGAGGCTCGAAGGCCTATTTATAATTGAGAAACAATGGAAAACCCTAAACATCCAAAAACCTAACCCTGGGAGATGAAGCGCCAAAACTATGGGCCCTGTTTGATGCACACAATACCTCATTAGAAAAATCTATCCAAGTACAACTTTCAAGTGGAAAACATGATAGATGGATCATGTTTTCCCTATTTTTACCAAAAAAAATGTTGTTTAGGGAGTCAAAACGGCTCCGGATGCTCTTGACCCGAAACACTACCAAAAATAGTAAATTCTGCTATAATTAAGGAAAGTAAAAAATTGAGAGAAACAGTGGTGGGGCTCCAAGTGGATTAGGCAGGCAGCCACCAAAATCCACCTAGATTAATATGCCCCTCTTAGGAAGAAATGGTCCCCATTGTATTGAGTGCCTCCATGAGATGGGGCAACTTCTGCTGAACTTGGTCCCTAGTGAGCCACTTTCCTTGGTGTAGGAGTTGGCCAGATATGACAACCCAATATAGTTGGATCTTCTATTAGTGAGTGTTCTTGATCTTTGTGTCCACAACCTGATTAGTTGTGGAATTTTCCATGCATTTTGGGTTCAACTCTATTGGTGTGACATGTTCTATGTTTGATGTGTCCAGTAATAGTGGGAAGTACAGTCGAAGGCAGTCCATATTGAAAACACTGGGTGCAGACCAAGGATAGGTGGAATGTTGAGCACGAAGGAATTGTCCCCTATATCCTTGGTGATGGTGTATGACCCATATCGTAGTGGTTAAAGCTTGTTGTGGGGTCCAGCTAGGCACGCCTTCGGCAAATGTAGCCAAACGTTGTCACCCACCTAAAACTTGTGTGGCATCCAATGTTGATATGTCGCTGCTTGTACTTGGCATTTGACTTCCCAGATGTCGTGAACCTATTGGCTGATGCGTTTGATGCGTTCAATAAGTCTGGTCACTTTATCAGCCTCAAACAATACATGTGTGGATTTCTTTTTTGTTGTCGCATGAGGCATGACAACATCAATAAAACACAATGGTTGAAATCCTAGAACCACTTGAAAGGGACTGCACCAATCGAGCTTTGGAGAGATTTGCTATAACTATGTTGTAGATAGGGAAGACTTTCATCCCAGGTTCGTGGATATTTGGAGTTGTACATGCGGAGTATGTGCACTATCATCCTATTGACGACCTCCGTCTGGCCATCAGTCTAGGGATGGAAGGTAGTCACCCTGGTGAGCTTGGTTTCCAATAGTGTCTAGAGGCTTGACCAGAATGTGCTTAGGAACCTACTATCCTATTCTAATATAATGGTCTACGGGATCCAAAAATGTACCCACACTTGTTCAATGAAGAGTTTGGCAGTGTCCTTCGTTGTGATACTCTTCTTGTGGGCCACCAATATAACCATCTTAAAAAAAAAATCCACGGCCACAAATAAACAGTCATTACCATGCTTGGTAGAAGGGAGTCAAACACATATTCCATGGAGATGGATTCCCACGGCTAGATAGGAGTTGGCAGAGAAGTGTATAAGCCTTGCTTCTTAATGGTTGGTTAGGTGATGGAAAAAGCAAAGTAGGATCTGATATAGTTCCCAACATCTAGTCGGAGTTTTGGCCAATAAAAGTACTTTTATAGTACAACCATAGTTTTATCTACCCTAAAGTGTCATGCCACCCAACTGTAATGTGTCTCCCAAATCATCATGGCACGCTTGCTTAAAGGAACAAAAAGGTGGCCCAGGTAGCATAATAATGCATCCTGGAGGTGGAAATCAAGAACTTGCTTTCCATCTACTAGCATTTGGTATGTGGAGGTGAACTCTGGACCATTTTTGTATAGTTGTGTCCATACAGAGGTCTCGTTTCCACAAGAGTTCAAAATAGTAGTTAATTCTTCTACTAGGTGCCAATTAAGGGAGTCTGTAAGATGATTGGTGATTCCTTTTTTGTATTTAATGTTCAAGTACAATTTTTGCATATATGTAGACCACTTCTGATGGTGATCGTTTTGGAACCTTCCTTGTGTCTATATAAACTGAAGAGGTCGGTGATTGGTGTGGATGATTGTCTCCTTCCCCAGAATGTAATGCTTCCATTGTCGACAAGTTTGTGTTATGGAATACATCTCATTATCATAGGTGGGGTATTTTCGAATTATATAAGAAAGTGTTTCACTATGATAGGCTACTCGATGCCTATGTTGGGTGAGGACTGCATCAATAACATAGTCAAAGGCATCTATCTCAATTTCAAATGGTTGTTGCGGGTCTGGCAATGTGAGTACTGGTGTAGAGCAGAGACGATGCTTCAACTCAACGAATAGCTTCTGATGGGATTCGGACAAGGAAAAAAATTTCTTTCACCCTACCCTCAGTAATCTAACTCTAAGGCCAAGTGATATGGGAGAATCCTAACATGAACCTCTGATAAAAATTTTCTATCCCCAAAAATCTGCGAAGCTCTGTTAGAGTGGTCGGGGCTGGCCAATCCTGAATGACTTGGATCTTAGTTGGATCCACATGCACACCACACTCATCTATGATGTAACCCAAATATTAGACCTGGATCATGCCAAAGGTGAATTTTTCCAAGTTGGCACGTAGTTTGTTCTGCCGAAGGGTTTGAAGGACCTGCCGAATGTGTTGCAAGTGTTCTTCCCAACTCTTACTAAGGATGGGGATATCGTCCAGATAAACAACCATGTATGAGTTGGTGAAGGGCCGCAATATTTCATCCATTAGCCTCATAAAATTCGCAGGGGCATTTGTCAACTCGAAGGGCATAACCAATCAAAAAGGCCTTCCTTGGATTTGAAGGTGGTCTTCCATACATCTATGGGCTCTATTGGAACCGAGTGATAGTGAGACCTCATATCAATGTTATTGAAATACTTGAACCCCTTGAGTTGGTCCATAAGATCATCAATCTATGGGATTTGATACCTATTCCTTATAGTGATTTTGTTTAGTGCTTGATAGTCAATGCAGAGTCTCCAGCTCCCATCCTTCTTTTATACAAGCATAATTGGGCTCCCACAAGGCGAGGAACTCGGTCATATGTGCCCTTTATGTAGAAACTCCAAGATTTGTTGCTTTATCTTTTCATTTTCTAGAATGGAGCAATGATATACTGCCAATTGGGTAGAGGTTCTCTCGGAGTCAGTTCGATCGAATGCTTGACCTAATAGTGCAAGGGTAACCTTGTGGGTGAGGAGAAGATGTCCTTGTATTCTTCTATAGATGTATCCACATGCTTCTGCTATGTGGAGGAACCCTTCCCGGGGGCCATGGATGTGGTTATGACCTTCCCCTTACTTTGAGAATGAATGAGAAAGAAAACAAATTTCCTAGTCTAGGAAATGATCTTACTGCATTACTTAGAAGATGATCTTCTAGTATCCGATATAACTTATTACCCAAAGAAATAATAACAGGGAAAGTTCCAAACTCATATACAGTATGCCGCTTCCACAAGTATGGTTGTCCTAATAATACATCACAAACTTCAATAGGAGTAACATCACACAGTACCTCATATGTGAAGGGCTTGATATTGTAGGGAAGGCATCACTGCTGGCTAACACAGAGATGTTGTCCTTAGTGAAGCCACTCAATGGTGTACGACTGTGGATGTGTTGTAGTTAGTAGACCCAACTGCTTCACGACCTCTATTGAAATGAGGATCTTTTGGCTCTTGCTATCGACAGTAAATTGCAGCGGCGAACCCTTCACCCACATCTTTGAGTGGAAGAGGTGTTCCCCATCTTTTGGGTCTTCGAGCTCAATCTTCTAGATCTCGGTGGTGGCCATGGTGGCACTCGGCTCCACATCAATGATTTGCTTCCCTTTTTCATTCCCCTTGTCAAGTTTTGACTCAAAGTCGGAACATACGTTTGATTCAGAAGCATCCATCTCAGCCACAAATGACTGCTTGGCCTGACACTCCCTCATGTTGTGAGTGGAGCTCTTATGGAACTCACACCATTGTCCCGTGTCCTTCTTTTTCTTCGTGGTGTTTTTATTTGTTTGCGGCTTCGATAGGTTTTCCTAGGTTTCCCCACCCTGGCTTTTTCCTTTTCTCTGTGGTTTGGGGGTGCCTTTCCCTTGCTTCAGATTCACAGATCAAGAGTCTCGCTTCTTCTATTTAAACTTCTTCTCAATCTTAATGGTGTATCAATATGTCGTACTAAGCGAGGAGACGTCCAGGAGCTCCATCTCATCCTGGATGTACCTGTGTATGTAGTCAAGGTACTTGAGTACCAAATGTTGCTCAAAATCCTTCATACCCAACTTCGTGTGAAGGGTATGAAAAAAATTGGTAAACTCTAGTATGTCTTGGTTGCTTCCATGTTGTAGCATGGCCCACTTTATAGATTTATCCTCATAGCTCCCGAGAAGGTAGTATTTCTCGTTGATGGTGTCCCAGAATGAGTTCAACATGGGTGTAGCTAAAAATACTGAGAGTGTAGTTTCATCCTTCTTCTCACAGTAGGTTTCCCACCAGTCCTTGACATGGGCGGTAGCTTTGAGAAGTGAAAACGTAATCTTTTCCTGGATGGAAAAATCATGAACAAAAAAATATCCTTATAGCAGATTTAACCATTTATCTATGATGTATGCATCTATATGACCTTCAAATATAAGCATGTCATATTTAACTTGTACCTTAAAGGGTGTGGTGTTTCCAGAGTAGATTCTAAAAGGAGATGTGTCACCTTTGGGTAGTTTCTGAAGGATTTGGCCAAAGTTTTCCATCATTGCATTCCTCTGTTGCTCGAGGGCTTCTTCTAGCAAGATTTTGAAAGGATCCCCTACCACCTCATCTTTCTCCTCTTCCTCCATGTGAGGTTGTAGGGATTTGGGAAGCTAGTCGAGCAAAGGTTCAACTAATTCGAGCCCTAACTCCTTATATCCCGACCTCGTTGCGGACATGCAAAGAAAAATAGAGAAAGTGAAGACCTCTTTGATACCACTGATCCAAAGTTAAACAGGAATGCAACAAATTACAGATATAACCATAAATACAAAGATTCAGTAGAAATAACACTTCATTTCATTAATATCAAATACTGAAATATGCTTACAAATAGAATGGAAATAAGACTAGCTTGGGTGATGGTAGTTTATCTCTGAGAAGAGATGTGGCAGCTACATGCCTGTGAAATGTATTAAAATGAGGCCTGAAGGCCTATTTATAATTTCGAAACAATAGAAAATTGTAAACATCCAAAATCCTAACCCTACGAGATGTAGCAGCAAAATTATGGGCCCCATTTGGGTAAATTGGTACATCAACTTCTTAAGGTCATAACTTTTGCATTCGATCTCTATTTGATGCGCACAATACCTTGTTAGAAATATCATAGCCAGTAGTCATTCCCATAAATAAGGTTATTGCCAGAAGATCAGCTGATTGCCGGTCATATTGCCAGTCATTGCTAGCCGGTCACTGCAAGAAGGTCATAGTAAGCCAGTCATAGTAAGTCAGTCATAGCTGTTGGGCTCATGGGATGGGATACTTGGCTTGGATACTTGGGTGGAGGCAGTCATAGCCTAGAGCAACCGTACATAGATCTCGACACTTGACCCTCTACCTTGACTATACGAGGACTACAACTTTTAAGTGACATACATAATTGAAAATTAATGTTTGACCTAGTTTTCCCAAAAAACGATGTTTAAGCCTTCAAAACAGCTCCGGAAGTTCAGTACCAGAAAAACTACCAAAAGTAGTAAATTGGTCTACAATTAAGGAAACTAAAAAACTGAAAGAGACAGTGGTGAGGGTCCAAGTGGAATAGGCGGGTGGCCACCAACATCCACCTGGATCAAGATGCAAATAATGTAAGATTAACTTGGATACATCCAATATTTTTATATTATCCTAAAGAACTCATGAGCATTATAGTTGGGTACCTAGGTGTCTCAGTAAAGGGAAATATGTCCATATGATGTTTAATTGCTCAACCTTTATAATAATGTTGATGTTAGGCCTTAGATTACAACAACTTCTTGGTTAATTTGTGTGGTACAAGTGTTCAATCGAAAGGTATGGTTGGTTCCCATCTATATGTGTTCGAGATAACAATTCTATAGGTGAATGGAGGAGCATGGCCTTTTTTTTGTTATAATATGGAAGCAAGTTGCATTGTTCTTACTAGAGAAATAAATAATTGATTATAGACTTAATGTTGAAGTGGAATGGTGAGATTGCAAGAAAAAGCACAAATATGTTTTTTTGGATGTAGATTTGTCTTTTAAATTTGGCAAAAAAAAACTTTTGACCATTCTTGTAGAAGTGTTGTGGAAGTGGCAAGTTGGATGATGGTGGAGAAACAAATTATTTTTTTTTTAAGTTATGTTGAATAAAAACAAATTTGACCATATATTTGGATAATAATGAATAAAAAAAGTAAAAATTATATAACTTATATTGAATAAAACAAACTTGACATGTGGTAATATGACTTAGAAATAGCTATCACATGAAAAATAAAAATAATAAATTTATAATATATAAATTTTCAAATAACATTGATAATGAATTCATAGAAAATGAAATAATATATTTATATCACCATAGATCCATCTTAACCGCGGATCTAACATGAGCACAAAGGAATCAAATTTCTTCAAGTGTAAACTTATTTTAGAGTACACAAAAACAATATGTAATTTTTTATTGTTTAAATTGTATTTTTGAATGTTATAGAGTTTACATGACATGTGCATTGAGCTATTTTATCATTGCAACTTCTTTTCTTGCTATTAATATATTTTTAAATATACATCAATATTAATTCATATTAAAAGATTTTATTCATAACCCATATTAGATATTTTATTCTATACAACATTAAAATATTTTCTTTTAACATTCTTATATATATAGATATATATGGAGTTGATAACACAAAATATTATAATATTTAAACATCTTATACAAGTATTTTTGTTTTACTTCTAATTACTTTACATTAAATTATATTAGGTCATATGGACAAATAATTAAATATGCATAGCATTTTTTTTCTTTCCTATTATAGAAGACATTGCTTTTCTATATAGAGAAAATTTTATTTTTAATTTCATACATATGAACATACTTACACATCGCCTTCACACTTAACTGTAGAATAAGCCTCTAGGCTTAATAATATATTTTATAAAATCTACGTATTAAAATTTATAATTATTTTTAAGTCTGAAAAATAAATTAATTTAAAAATTATATTTTCATCTTGAATAATAATTATTAAAAAGAATTTTAAATGTGATGTTCATATCTTATTTATGTTCCACATACTTTATATAGTTAGTAATAAATTGTTTGCTTATTTTTCAGAATTCCATTGATGTTCGTACCTGGTTTATGTTCCATACACTTTATAGAGTTAGTAATAAATGGTGCCTTCGGCCTATCAAGGATTATAGAGATCGCTTTGCTGTGGAATTGATATTAATTTGCGTTGACCATTTCCATATGCTCCGTATGCTCTATTTAGCCAATGTTTTATATCCCTAAAATACATTTTATGTAAAGTTTGAATTGAAGGTCTTATTGTGAGGTTGAAAATTTTCTACATTGAATAAAACTTGTATCCAAAGTTTGAAAAGCCCCATGCACATTTGTTGAATGGTTGCAGAACATTCTGTATTGGAAAAAAACTTTTATCCAAAGTTTGAAAAACCTCATGAATGAAAACTTTAGATAAAGTTATTACAACGGATAATTCAGTGTGGATAATTTTTTGAATAAAAACTTTGGGTAAGGCTATTACACCGCATAGTTCACATTGGACAATTTTCTCACAAACGACATTCATACATTTTTCACCTTACTCTATGTCAGTGTTTGCATGTCACTTAGTGCGCCTCTCATCGCTTCAACATACTTCTATTCCTCTATGTACATAGGACACAATGATGGAGAAATTTTATTCCTCTCCCTACAGAGGACACTGATGGAGAGATGATACAATGATGGAGAACCTGAGAACCTACAATCAATGATGGAGAACCTGTGATGTGTAAATTTAGAGCCGTAATTTCAACCTATGATGTGTAATTTTGAAGTCACAAATTCAAGGTGAATTTAACATAGCTTTACTCCAAAACTCAACAAAAAATGCATCCATATTATTTTTAGCTTAACACATCCATTTTTTTTGGCCTTAATTGTCTATTTTATGTTGCATTTTTTTGTGCTTTAACTTTATCCATTTTATGTTTCATTGCAAACGATACTAATTCATCATCTATTTTCTTTTCTTTAATTGCATCATTTTTTGTGCTTTAACTGCATCAATTTTATGTTGCATTGTATATGATATTGATAAAGTTCAAATGGAAAAGTAGAAGGCTCAATGTTATTTGTTATGCAATAATTCTTTAAAAAATTTAATATCTTTTATGGTAATGTTGAATTTGATAGAGATTGATATAGTATTTTAATTTCAATCGACCTATTTTTTGGAAATAATAATCCCAACCACCGCCTTAAACAAACTGACAAACACCATGCTTGCCAAGTCAACCACTTCACAGTTGCGATTTTGTTTGCAGGAAGAAGAACAGAAGTTCAGAGCAAACCATTCCCCAACACATCACAGAAGTTAAAGCATTTAATGAAGTTTAATAAATAGATATGGGAAAACATTCATTCCGCGACTGTTTCCCACACTCCAAAACACCTGCAAGTTCATAAAATCATTTACTATGTAAATTTCCCATGTTGTGTATTAAATATTTTCTTTGTCATGTAATTAATGTCAAAATCTTATGCTAGGATAAATATGCAAGTAAAAGTCATTTGTAATGTTGGGCATGTTGGGAAAGTTAGGGAGTGAGAGTATGTGAGATAGTGAGGAGAAAATCGTGGAGGAAATTTTGGTGGCGACATCAAAACCAATTTTACGAAGTTTTACAGAAGTTTACTCAGCAACCGAGTAATGCGTAAATCACAGTATGTTTGTTGTGTTTTTCACTTGGAGCTGTAGCCTCCATTTATCATGCAAATGTAATTTCTTTATGTTTTGAAATATAATATAAAGTGTGGTCAGTTATGTTATAGTTTTAAGTTTACACAAGTTAATTTTAGCAACCTCTTTTATTTTACTATGTTTTTTCATGAGTGAACTCTGTGTTTTAATTAAGTCCCTGTGTGGTTGCGATATCCTTGCCGCAACCTAAGATTTACCTTTCGGCAACTGAAGTTGACCTTGCCTACTTTCCCTGACTTCCTTTGCCCTCATAAATTATTTTTCTAACATGATATCAGAGTAGGTTAAATATTGTTAGTGTAAAAACAAGTGCTTTTACTAGCAATTAAATTTGTTTTGAGGGCAAAATTTTTTAAGTGTATCTACTAGAAAGTAGAAAGTTTTATTTCCACTCACAAATGGCAACATCAAGCACAAGCCTGACTAATCCTCAAATACCTCAGTTTAATGAAAAATTTATGATTATTGGGCTATTATAATGAAGGCCCTATTTTTATCTCAAGACATTTGGGATTTGGTGGAGAATGGTTTTCAAGAACCAGCAGATGCAACAACATACAATGCCTTATCTCAAGCAGAAAGAGATATTTTGAGGGACAACAGGAAGAAGGATTCAAAAGCCCTGTTCTATATTTTCCAAGCAATTCATGAAAGTATCTTCCCAAGGGTTGCAGTAGCAACGAAGTCCAAGCAAGAATGGGACACCCTCCAGACAGCCTACCAATGCATGGCAAAAGTCAAGACAACAAAACTGCAAATGTTGAGAAAAGATTTTGAAACACTTTGTATGAAAGAGTCTGAGAATGTAGACTCGTTTTTTACACATGTAATTGGGTTTGTTACTCAAATCAGGTCTCATTGTGAGACACTTGAAGAAAGAAGAATAGTTTAGAAAGCTTTGAGAAGTTTGCCAGCAAGGTTTGATGCCATTGTTGTGGCCATAGAAGAGACAAAGTATCTCTCGCAGTTCTCAGTGAATGAGCTTCATGCATCACTGATTTCTCATGAACATAGACTAAATATAGCAACAAGCTCCTCATTGGAGCATGCCTTCAAGACACAATTTTCATTTGGTTAAGGTAGAGGAAAATGAAGGTCATATGCTAGAGGAAGAGGAAGAAGCCCAAATAGAGGTGGAAGAAGCATCTCTTCAAGCTCAAGTGGAAGAGCTAGCAATCAAAATCCAAGTCAAGGCCCAAGCCAAAATCAAGCACAAGGTTAGAGGTATGATAAATCTCAAGTTCAATGTCATTATTGTAAGAAGTATGGTCATTATGCAAATGAATGTAGAAAGAAGAAATATGACATTAGTAACAAACCAAGTGTAAATTTCACAAAAGAAAATCAGAACCATGATAGCATTTTTTTAGCTTGTAATGTAGCACAAGAAAAATAGAGTGATATATGGTATCTAGATTCAGGGTGTAGCAACCACATGTCAGGAAACATAGAAATGTTTTCCAATCTAGATGAAAGTGTGAAATCTAAAGTGACATTACGGACTGATAGCAAAGCCTCTGTCATGGGAAAAGGAAAAGCTAATATCTTAACAAAGAAGGGAGAGAAGAAGTAAATATTAGATGTTTACTTTGTCCCCAGTCTGAAGCATAACCTCATAAGCATTGGAAAGCTCATGCAAAAGGGCTACAATGTTATCTTCAAAAATGATGTGCGCACAATTTTGGATAGGCCTCCAAGCAGACAGTTGATCGCAAAGGTGCAAATGACAAACAATATAATTTTTCCTTTAAAGAGAATATCAAATTTGAAAGAAGAAGGTGCACAAGCACTACTGTCAAAACTCACTAGAGGATGGAAGAAAACAAGCAACTGTCACACAAGTGAACTTTCAGACAGAGGTCAAAGATGAAAATTGGTTATGGCATTTGAGATTTGGACATCTCAACTTTGGAGCTTTGAATTTGTTGCATAGGAAAGGCATGGTGAAGGATTTGCCACTCATAGGAAAACCAAACAACCTATGTGATGGATGTATGTTGGGCAAGAAACATAGAGATACATTTCCAACAAGAAATTTAGTAAGGGAAAAGGCACTTTTGGAGATTGTCCACTTAGATTTATGTGGACCAATGCAAACACCATCAATTATTGGCAGCCACTATGTATTGACCTTCATAGATGACTACACAAGGAAGACATGGGTCTATCTCCTCAAATAGAAAATTGAAGTGTTTGAGTGCTTTCGCCAATACAAGGCTCTTGTTGAGAAGCAAAGCGGACACTACATCAAATTCCTTAGGACTGACAGAGGTGGCGAATACATCTCAAATGATTTCCTACGTTTTTGTAGGGAACATGGAATTCACAAGAAATTTACAACAAGATATACACCTCAGCAAAATGGTGTGGCGGAAAGGAAGAATATGACCATTATGGAAATGGAAAGGAGTATGTTGAAGGCAAATCATTTTCCAAATGATTATTGGGTTGAAGTTGTCGCATGTGCAACATATATCTTGAATAGATGTCCAACCAAAAGCGTCCAGAAAATGGTTCCTGAAGAGCCATGGAGTGGAAGAAAACATAGTGTCACTCACATGAGAGTTTTTGGTTGTGTGGCATATACACATGTCCTAGATGAGTTGAGAAATAATTTGGAAAATAAGGGGGAGAAATGTATATTTGTTGGATACAGTGATGAATCCAAGGCATACAAGTTCTACAATCCATCAACCAAGAAAGTCATAATTAGCAGAGACGTGCAGTTCATAGAAGAGGAAGCATGGGATGGAAGTTTAGAGAAGACAATCAATGTGAAAGCATGTATACCACATGAGGACAAAGAGTAATTTACAGTAGCAAGAAATTCCTCAAAAGTGACGCCCTCTACTCCTATTCAAGCTCACAAAACTAGCAACAAACAACACCATCAAAAAATAATAGGACAGCGTCATGCAGTCAAGAAAGTCCTTCTCCAAACACATCACAAAGCGCAACACCAAGTGAAATGTCAAACCCATCTTCAGCAAGCACAAGAAGACCAAAATTCAGAAACTTAAATGAAATTTATGAGCAAGATGAAGTTAATAGCAGTGCTACTCTGAATTCATTATTTTCTTTGTTTTGTCATGTAGATGACCCAATCCATTTTGAAGATGTAGTGAAATAAGAAAAAAGGGTTGTAGTAATGGAGGAATAAATAGAAGCAATAGAAAGGAACGACACATGGGAGTTCGTGAACCTTCCGCAAGGAAAATAAGTCATTGGACTGAAGTGGTCTATAAGACCAAGATTAATGTTTATCAGAAGATTGAAAGGCACAAATCAAGGCTAGTTATCAAAGGATACAAGCAGCAACATGGAAGATATTATGAGGAGACGTTCATGCCAGTCGCGAGGAGGGAGACGGTGCATACAATTGTGGCAATTGTCACACAACGTAAATGGAAAGTGTATCAAATGGACGTAAAGTCGGTGTTCTTGAATGGAGTGCTAAAAGAGGAAGTGTATGTTGCACAACCGCCTGGTTATGAGGTAGAAGGAAAAGAAGACAAAGTGTATCGGTTGAGGAAAGCTCTTTATGGGCTGAAGCAAGCACCTCAAGTATGGTACATCATGATAGATGCCTACTTTTTGGACAATGGCTTCGACAAGTGTGATGGTGAGCCTACTCTCTACCTCAAAGATAATGATGGTAAGATTCTCATTGTTGTCTTATATTTAGATGATTTAATTTTTACAAGCGATGATGATTTTCTCATCACTAATTTCAAACAAATCATGAAGAATGAATTTGAAATGACTAACTTGGGGTTGTTAAGATATTTTTTGGGCATAGAAGTGAAGCAAACAGAAAATAGCATTTCTATTTCCGAAGCAAAGTATGTAGCAGACATTTTGGAGAGGTTTAAAATGCAGAACAACAAGCCCGCACCAACTCCAACTATCATGGGGTTGAAGTTGAGCAAAGAAGATTGTAGCAGCAATGTTAATCCGACATTATACAAGAGCATGATATGCAGCTTGATGTATTTGACTGTCACTGGGCTAGATATAATGTATGCAGTGAGTTTGGTGTCAAGGTTCATGGAGACACCCAAGGAGACGCATTGGAAAGAAGCGAAAAGGATTCTAAGGTATGTCAATGGGAAAAAATAGTATGATGTTTTGTACACCACAACAAGTGATTTCAGGCTAGTTGGTTACACCGACAGTGATTTGGCAGGACGTGTGTTATAGACATTTTTGTGCCCTACAACTCCAAGCATGAAATGTCCATAAACCAAGGGCTCCTAAGTCCCTAAAAGTGTTGTTCTAACCCCTAAAGGAACAAGGTCAACAGATTACAGCTTCTCCCAGAAGTTCTCCATGAAAAACTACTCAAAATTGGTCAAAACAGGATCATTGCAGCTGCTCCACTGGCTAGGTGCGTTGCATTTCATCCAAATTCACTGTGAGGGTGAATTGCATTTCAAAACTCCCTTCTGTGGGGTGCAATGGGCGAGAAATGACAAATGGCAGTGCCATTCCGCGAGGTGGAGAGGCAATGGAAGCTTCCAGAATCTTCTCGTGTGACACTTGCCTCACTGAATTCGACCAAGGATGAGTAAGAGGCCCTCAGTCTCCAAGTGGAAGCAAGAAATGACAGAGAGAAGACACTAATCAAATCACAAGCTGACTCATCCTCCTTACAGATATCTATATATGGATCCCTCATCCCAGATATCCAGAGGCTGGAATTTTGCATATTGTAAGGAATTGTTGTTGGTTTCTAGAGACAAACATCAGATTATTGGGTGATCTATGCTTTGTTTGAGGTGAAGAGGGGCTTCCTTGCTGGGAGGTTGATGCTGGGTCGGAACCACTGGTTGTAACTCCTCCTGGATCTTTTCTTGTTTATTAATAAAATCTATTTGAGTTCTCCTCCATGCTTTTGTATCATTGATGCTTGTTACATTTGTATGGTCAATTTAAATCTGATCCTAAGTTGTTTATGAATATAGATCCATGTCTTTGTATAGTGCTATGCTTCTGTGATCTTACAGGTACTTTGTGAAGCTGGGCGTGCTAGTGAGCAGGTAGCTGGAGACTATCAAAGAAGAGAGGGATCGAATCAAAGGATTAGCGCAAGACACAGGTTGGTTCTTTCTATTCATATCTATCTATAATTCATAAAGGAAATACAAAAGTAGCTTTTCTCTGTTTGTTTCTAAGGTAGCTATCACACCTTAGTGGGATAGAGCAGTTCTAAATAGACACTTTTCCCTGTAACAAAATGGCGACTCCGCTGGGGAGATAATCAGTTTGTTTGTTTATCATTCTTTATTGTTTGTTTCATAAACTTATAAGTAGCATCCGAACTGCATTTTCCATAACAAATGCAAAGTAGATAACTGTTGCTTCAATCCATTCACTGGATCTATTTATGATTTAAACAGCTGATTCACAAACTATCTGATTTCCCTTGTGATAGCTCTTAGATCCTCCTTAGATCTACCCCTGATTGTTGCATTACTGATTGCTTTTTACTCGGCCAAAAACCAAGGACTGAACTGCAAACTGTGACCCGGAACCTGGACAGAGTCTCATTTCTGGCCCAGCGCAGGTACTGTTCAGAGATTCTGAATTTCAGCGCACTTCCCGAAGGGACAACCTACGCTGCATTTCAGATTCTCTGTGTTACAGGTGCGCTGATCAGACTAGCTCTGTGCAGCTGTGGTTCCTGTGCTTCATTCTTTCCAGTTCTATCCCTGAATTTTGCTGCCTATGATCAGTATATGTCTGTTTGAAACCCCTTCTCCTTGTTGTTATTCTGCCTCCTTTGTACAAAAGAACTGTAGATGTTTTTGTGTGTTTGTTGAGTCATTTACAGTTTTCCTTTGCAAAAGTAGCATAGTCGTACTGTCGTCCTTTGATTTGAATCTGTCACAAGTGTCGATTTCGGTCATAGGAGAAAGTTTGATTGCTGTTGATGGTCGATTATCCTGTTACTATTGCCTTTGGTCTGAATTTGTAATTTTCTAGTGTCAAGAACGAGTGTTCATTTCAAAATCGTAAGGTGTCGTAATCATCTCTATTTTTTATTTCGAAAAAGAGCTTGTTTATATTTGTCGCTTGAAAAGAAATTCAGATTTGTACATCAACTTTCTTTTTAGCATCAATACTAAGAAAGTCAAAAACAAATACATGCATGTGCATTTGCATATAGACAGTCTGTTTGGCTTGATTTAGGAAAGTGCATTTACAGTGTGCTCTTTGCTCTTTGTGAAAAGATTCTGTTTCTTTTCCCTAGTAGCTAGGATTTTCATTGCACAAAAGAGATAAAAAGTTTGTTTATCATCTTTAGATTACGTTTTAGGAATTACATCTACATCTCATGGTGAACCCGAAAGGCAAACTTCATAAACAAGATCAACTTAAAATAAATTCAATGAATCTAACAATGTTTTGGAACTTAACGCACAACATTTAGAGGTCTAGGCTAGAGACGTATTCCGGCGTCGTAAAGCCTGGTAACTATTGTCCTCATTGATGGTTGGGTGATTCCTCCACTTTGAGACGATAAGTGCCAGTACGGACTTGTGCTCCCACGTACCGTCGAGTATATTTTGGGAGACCCCTATAGGCTTAAATTCTTTATCCATAGGAAGCCGCGTCTGCTGCCCTATCGATCGCAATTCACTGAACACAGCATTCGGGAAGATTGGCTGCCGTACCGTAAAAAGTATTCTGCAGTTTTGTGATTTGTTTGGTAATCCCTCTACCTAGACTTCCAAAGTAGTCCCTTTCGTTCCTTTTCAGACTCCTTAACGGAAAAGGTCCATCTGAGCACTTGTCACTTCAGGCTCATTAAAAATCGAAGGAGACTAGAGTCATCTTTTATTTTTTCTCGACTCTTAAAAACTGAAAAACAAGTTGTGTCGAAGCGTCTAAAATTCATTTAATTCGGAAACATACTTCCCCTTTATTTTAGTTGATCGAGTAATCCGCAATCGTGGAAAAAAGTCAATTGAAACCCCATCGTTCGCGAAGGCTTAAGAGTCAACCGTCTTTGTCTCCGGAATCGAAGCCAGTACGGACAAAGCGAACTTGTTTAACCGGTTCCAAATCTCCTATTCAAGTTAGAAAAAGTGTTCCAATGACATCAGAGACTCCGGTTACTCCAAACATTTCTGGAATCCCTGCCTCTACAGAAGAAGTTCAGCAGCCACAGAAGGACAGTGATATTGATCCTAGTCTGAGAGTAAACACTTGTGTTACCGAACCAGTTCCATCTACAACTGGTTCGGAGAGTCTTGCTCTTCAAACATCTGTCGCTCCCGATTTCACACCTTCTTCGGCACCAGAAATATTTTACGGACCTGACAGTCTTCCCCTTCCACCTGGTCTAATTTCCATAAAAGAAATTGTAGAAGATCCTCAAACAAGTACTCCAACGCAATTTGGAGTCGGGATTACTCTATATCCTTCTTCGTCAGAAGTTAGTCTACCACCAGCGGAAGCTCCTGTAGAATCGCTAGGTAATATTTTGGATAGACTACAAATGTTTGAACAATCGTCAACATCTAGGATTGTGTCGTCTGACACAGCGACGGCAGAACTCCCTGCTATCACTCCGACAATGTTCACTGGTATACCATCTGTCCTGACTAGCTCTCAGCCGCTAGAAGGAGCCCACTCAGGGGCTATTTCGACAGTATGGTGTGTTCCTGTTTGTTCATCCAGAATAATATCCCGAAACTCTTATGTTGAGTCTCAACAAATTGATCCATTTAGAGGTCAATTTGGGCAGTCCGGCCTCCAAGGGCAAACAATTCCCTTGAGTTCTGGATTACTATCATGTGGGGGGCAGTATACCCTTTCATTATCCCCTCCGGGAGGATATCCATACGGTAGTTCACAACAACAATCAGGCTATACTAGAATTACCTCAAGTGGTTGGGTACCTATACTACCTCAACAACCAAGAGTTGTGTACTCAATGTAACAATGCGTACCTATGTCGAATATCCCGACTACGCCAGCTATTGTGATGGTGTCGCAAGTTCAAGCACTGCATGTTGTATACCAACCTCAGGTTTCTCAGGTTGTAATGCAACAGCCCCTTGACCCTACGACTCAACCACAATCGCCGACTATTGGAATGACACAGGTTCAGACGGGTACAATTACCCCTCATCTTGGTCAAGCTGTTAGTATTGGGCAATAGCACGTGGCTTCACAACCATGGCTGGTGCAATACCAACAACTGCAATTCCAACAAGTATACCAAGGTTCTAAGCAACAAATCTTTGTTAACAGTGGACAGCCGTACATTCAAAACGGTCAAAATCAACCATTTTACAATGGTCATGTCCACCAACCTTACCAAAGATACCAGCATCAAATGCATTATGCCGGTATGCAAAGACCAACTACTCAGGCAATCCCATCTTACCCTGGGTATGCTTCACCTAACCTGAATCAGTAGTTACCATTTGTGGCAAATTTGGAGTTACCTGATTTAAACCGGTTAACCAACGATCCAATTGCTTACGCCCCTTGGTGGCCAGCGATTCCGCATAAACTTCCATCAGATATTCCTAAATTTAATGGAAATTCGGGTGAATATCCATCGAATCACGTGATGACCTTTCATCTATGGTGTTCGTCAAACACCCTAAATGATGATTCGATAAGACTTTGCCTCTTTCAGAGGACGTTAACGGGTCCGGCGGCAAAATGGTACATCGAATTGCCTAGAGCTTCGTTCGACAACTTCAGTACCTTAGCCACAACCTTTTTAACCCATTTTCAGTTACCAATAAGGTACGAAACGGGAACAGAACTTCTTACCAATTTCAAACAGACAACGGCCACTCACATATCTGATCATATACATGAGTGGCGACGTCGTCGTAGAATGGTAAAAACGTATGTCACCGATCAGCTATTAGTTGAATGGTTTATCAAGTCATTACTACCTTCCATCACGGAAGATGTGGCAAAGGGGGGAGTCATAATAGAAGAGCAAGTTATCACTCGTGCGCAATATCTGGACTTGACTTACACTCAGTCCGGCACGCTCTACGATAAAATACCTGCTGCCCCTAGACTGGAATTCTCCATTCCTCCTCCTCCTAAATCGAACAATGACTCTCATGCCGACGATGGCGTGATTGGCACAACAGACACGAAATCAACAAAGGCTACATCCAAAAAGGCCCGTAAGATTTCAGGTCAAAATGCAAAAGACGAACTTCTTGCTTCGGAAGTAAATGTTGTATCGACAGATAAAGGCAAAGAAACCAAACAACCAGGGAGCAAGAAAAAAGGCAAAGGGAAGAAGAAGAAACAGGAGGAATCATCACCTGAAAAATCTTCTTCAAGCCCTCCTGGAGATAGGAAACCAAAAAATCCATGCTTTATATGCGATGAGGATCATTGGACCGCGAATTGTCCACAGAGGGTTGAGCTTAAGAAATTCTTCAAGAATTCGAAAACCTCCGCAGTGTTAACTGATCCGTTTCCAAATCCAGGAACAAATCTGGTTGAAAGTGGAAATGCTTCCCCGTCTCAAGTGCTAATGTTGTCAGTTTCAAAACAGCAAAATGATGCTTTGATATCGACAAGGAACAAGGATTATGGGAATCCACAGCTGTCGAACAACAAGGATAAAGATCAACCGAGTAGTTCGACAAAAACTTCGAAAGAAGTTGTGCCACCCACCATTCCTGAATTGACGATAAAACCGCCAAAGGGAGTAGTACACAAGTCGACATTTAATCCCCGCGCTAGAGCGGCACAACATTATAATATAGTGGAAGATTTGGCCCAATCGCCATCCGCTATGTCGACTCTTGAAGTACTACAAAATTGCCCATCCCAAAGGCAGGCTTTATTATCAGCCATTGGTGGGATAGACCCAAAGGATTCCAATCTAGTATCCTTCGACCATAAAGGATACGATCCTCAATTGCCAGCTCAACTAGCTTTCCTTGTTCAAGTGAAAGCCCTCAACAAAACTGTTCATCGAACGATTATTGATGAGGGGGCATCTACATGTATTATGTCGATGAGTTGCTAGAAAACTTTAGGATTTCCAACCTTGTCGCGATCTTCGACGACATTAAAAACATTCGACGGAAGGACATATACCCCATATGGTATCCTAAGTAACTTGAAAGTTGAACTAGGAGGGAAAATGGTAGAAATAGATGTTGAAGTCATCGATAGGAATCTTGATTACAACATCCTACTAGGAAGACCATGGATATATGCCATGGCAGCTGTTGTGTCAACCTATTTTAGAAAGATTGCATTTCCCTTTCAAGGAGGGATTACAATCGTCGATCAACAAAACTTCCTCCCCAATGGTTCTCAAGTTACTGGAAGCATTCCCATGATCCATGAAAGCCCCCATTCGCTTCAGAATATCGGAGTAGGCCTACTAAAAGATCCTATACTAATGGGAACTTTCGCTCTTCCACCTCCAATCAATCTAGCGGAAGTAGCGTCGATAGGAACCTGCAACATGATATCTTCTAAAAAGATCTCAGAAAACGATATTGACATGGATCATGCAGTGGTTTTGCTCCCAAGCCCAACGGAAATATTGTAGCAATCAATGTTCCTAGCATGGGAGGCAAACCCAAGTCAACGCTCATCAAGCGTTTGGATAGATAGGTCTAGAGAATATGGTACCCCTTCAGATCCTTGGTCGCGAGTGCATGTCAGCGACGAAGGAATTGTTCAATCTATGGTAATTGGAGGGACACCATGGAATGATTCCCACCATCGTTCCCTTCTTCCGGATTGCGGAGAAGATAATCAAGATGACCTGTATCATCCTTCAATTTTTGAATTCCTATCAAATACTGTAAACACGGTGGATTCCGAGCGAAACTTGTCCAATATTGAAGAGACTATAGCCATAAATATCTCGACCAAAACAGATGTTGTAGAGAATATTTATGTCGGCAAATGTTGTTCTCCTTCAAAACTAGAGATATATAACGCTCTTTTTTGCGAATTCAGAGATGTCTTTGCTTGGTCATATGATGAAATGCCAGGCATTGACTCGAGTATCCTTGAACACGAAATTAAGATGTATCCAGATGTCAAACCAGTACGACAACGGCTACGGTAGGTGCACCCCAGAAAAGTCACTTCCATTAAAGCAGAAGTTGAAAAACTTCGCCATCCTATTTTCATCTACCTGGTTCCTCTAACTGATTGGGTATTGAATATTGTCCCTATTATGAAAAAACAAGGAACAATTAGAGTGTGCGTCGATTATAGGGATGTAAATCAAGCTTGTCCAAAAGACAACTACCCTACACCCTTCATTGACCAGATAATTGATGAATGCACTGGATGCGAAATCTTTTCATTCATGGATGGATTCTCCGGGTATAATCAAATAAATATCCACCCACAGGACCAGTCAAAGACTGCATTTATTTGTCCGTGGGGCACATTCGCATATCGAAAATTACCCTTTGGTTTAAAGAACGCAGGGGCGACGTTTCAGAGGGCAATGAATTATGCCTTCCATGACATCAAAAACATCGTTCAACCATACCTCGACGACCTTCCGGCTCATTCGTGAAAGCGGACTGATCACCCGCAGCATTTAAGAGCGATATTTCTATGTTGCCGACACTACAAGATACGACTCAATCCACACAAATGTGTATTTTGCGTTAGTTCTGGTTGTTTACTTGGATTTGTAGTCTCAAAGGACGGGATTCGTCTCGACCCATGTAAGTTCCACGCAATCATAAATTTGCCTCCACCTTCGAATTTGCTTCAGATTCAGAAACTCCAAGGGAAAGCGAACTTTCTGAGGAGGTTCATTTTAAATTACGCCGAACTTGCTAAAGGTTATACACGTCTTTTGAAAAAGGAAGTACCCTTTGTCTGGGATCAGGTTGCGCAAGCTTACTTTGATGCTTTAAAAGATTCCCTAATGGAAGCATCATTAATGTACGCTCCTGATTATCAAAAATATTTTAACCTGTATCTGGCTGCAGCGGATACGACCATCGCAATGGTTTTAGTTCAAGAAGTCGATGGAATTGAACATCCTATATATTATTTAAGTAAAAAATTAAATGATACAGAAAGAAAATATTCTTACATTGAAAAGCTAGAACTCGCAGCTGTTCAGGCGATACAGAGATTTCGACACTATGTCGTCTTTCGGAAAACTACCATTCTGTCAGATTACAACCCCATGACTTATATATTGTCGCGACAATTGCTGAGGGGAAAATATTCAAAATGGATAGCAATCCTACAAGAGTTTGATCTGGAATTTGTAAAATCCAAGTCAAAGAAAGCTCTAGTTTTCGCAGAATTATTGTGCGATCTCCCATCGTCGTCCAACGATGACACATCCGAAGAAACAATCATGGATGAAAGTTTGTTTCTGATATCTGCAAGCAATGAGTGGTATGGGGATATAATCATTTATCTCCAAACTCAAAAATACAGGCCAAACACCTCCCACTCCGAACAAAAACGAATTCGATACCAAGAAAAAGACTACATGATCGTCGATGATACACTTTACCGTCGAGGTATCGATACAGTTCTGAGAAGGTGCCTCACTGATGAGGAGGCCGAAAAAGTCCTAAATGATTTTCATTCAGGCGCGTGTGGGGGGCATCAATCTGGATATGCTACAGCGCAAAAAATCTTACGAGCAGGATACTTCTGGCCAACAATGTTCAAAGATTGCATAACCGCAGTCAGAAGTTGCCATACTTGTCAAATTTTCGATAGCAAAACCAGAAGACCACCCGCACCTCTGCAACCAATAGTTGTTGTTGGGACATTTGCCAAATGGGGCATCGATTTCATGACATGTAACCCCACCTCCACCGGGGGGGCATGGATACATCATAGTCGCAGTTGACTATTTTACCAAATGGGCCGAGGCGATGCCTACATTAGATAATACTGGTGAAACAGCTGCCCTCTTCTTTCTCAATCATGTAGTCGCCAGATTCGGCATGCCGCAGGCTATAGTCATAGATCATGGATCACATTTTCGCAATCACATGATGGTAGAATTAGCTACCAAACTAGGGTTGTCTCACGACAGCTCTACTCCATATTATCCGCAAGCCAACGGACAAGTTGAAGCAATCAACAAGGTACTCAAACGCATGCTGCAAAGGATGATTAGAGTTCACAAAATAAGATGGCACCTAATCCTGTACTCAGCTTTGTGGGCCTACCGAACAATGGTAAGCAATGCAACCGGGTTCACACCTTTCCAACTAGTATATGACCTGGAAGTAGTCTTACCAATCCAATGTGAAATCGCGTCTCTCAAACTCGCAATTGATCTCCTCCCCGGAACTTCAGAAGAAGAAGCTCGTTTCTTAGAATTAATCCAGTTGGATGAAACCCGTCGTGATGCCGCTTTGGCTAACGAAACCCATAAGAAATGAGTCAAGGCGCAGTTCGACAAAAATGTCAAACCTCGTGTCTTCTCAGAAGGTGACTTGGTCTTGCTTTACAACCAAGAATCCGATAAATTGGGAGCGGGTAAATTTAAGTCTTTATGGATGGGCCCCTATATTGTTAAATGAGTGTTATCAAAAGGAGCCTACGAGTTAATGGATTATGACAGAATTCCGCTGGCGCAACCTCGTAATGGGTTGTACCTCAAGCGTTACTATGCGTAATGGTAACCTGTGTGCTTTTGTTATGTTTTTGTTTTCACTGAAGTGTTTATTTTGGTCAAGTAATCCACTTTTTACATTTGTTGCAGATGTCAAACCTATTGGAGTCATGTGTTGGATATGCTGACGGAGCGAGTCGTAGTTCGCGGAACCTATCCTCCGCAACCTGGGCTATTTTTAATCCAAGCGGTGAGTTAGTAAGTTTCAGAGGGGTATGTATTGGTCAATCAACAAATAACATCGCTGAATATAGCGCGTTGATAGAACTCCTCTCTGATGCCATCACACATTGTATACGCCGACTAATTGTCAAGCTAGACTCACAGCTCATAATACTACAACTCAATAGTACATATTCCGTCCGAAACCCAGCTATTTATCGCATGTTCCTAAGGGTTAAGATTTTGGAAAGCCAATTTGATTTTATTCAATATCAACATATTTCTAGAAACTTAAACACATTAACTGACTCATTAGCAAACTATGTTTTAGATAGACATTTGCAACATTTATAAAAAGAAACACACCATCAATGTTTGCATGTGGATCATGTAGCTTAACCAAAATAAAACTCCGAAAATCAAAAATATATATAACTGTTTATGGTTTACACATAATTTTCTGTAACCAAGACAAAATCGGTCAAATGACCCAAAAACTCAAAATGCTAGGCGGCACCCTAGTCTAATGATGCTCGTGATAGCAAGTCACAGCCTGTGCAATCATGCGTAAGAGACGAGTCCATCGTCTGGGCACACCAGTAGTATGCCGCTGTAACCGCAAAGGTAGCTCGTAAGTCCTCACATCTGGAATACCAAGAGTGAGGCCCTCAACTTGCTCCTGTAATGCTGTGAGAGTCTCGGCCACATCGAGGTCACGAAGAATAGCCCTTCCGACAGCCTCTCCTGCTGGGGCAGCAGCTGGTACTCTCAAGCGAACTACTGGACGAACAGGACCAACATCTGCATGTACACATGAGTTTGATTAAAGTCTTGATAGAATAAAGCATAAGGACATTATAAACAAAAAACGATAAACAGGAATATGGTCAAAGATTTTACCAATGGCGCCCCACTACTCGCCATCCGGCAGTACTAAATCTGGATCACCCCGGAAGTCCATGCCAGTGTATGGATACTCAGAATAAACCATCTCCTGACGATCAAACCACCTAAAGAAGGTATCAGAAAATGAAATCTGAGACTGGCCAGCATGCCTAGACATATGGTCAACCCATCTCTGCATACGTGGTTCAGTAGGAGAAGGTAAATTGAGTGCAATGTATTGCGGCTGCATCAGTGGTATCTTCTCCAAGGCAAAGGCGGTCAAAATAGAACCATACCCAAAGTTCTTCAACCTCCCGCTCTTTATCTTGGTCAACTGTTCTTTCATCACAAGAAGTACTGCGTCACACCAGTTGAACACCTTCGGTTGGAGGCATTCCAAGGCATGCTGCATGTAAGATCGGTTGGCTACATGAAGAGCTGCACCACCGGCCATCCTACCAAAAGTAAACAGAATAGTCCTGAGGGACCTGTCAGTGACATCACGGATGATGATCTTGCCGTCTTTACTCGGCTGAGATCCTTCTCTGCAGTACCGGCGGACATAATCTCTCACAGAGTCGCCTCCTCGGGCCGAACCTGACAAAGAGATGGGGGCACCCTGCCTCGACAAGCCAGTCAAGAAATAGATGTCTACTACAGTCAAGGGGATAGATTTTCCCCTGATCTGGAAAACCTGATTGGTAGGATCCCAAGCATCGAGCAAATACTGCAGTAAGTTGATCTGCTGTCTCATGCTAGAAATGCGGAAGAACTTCAGCAAGCCATAGTTCCGCAGCGCGTTAACTGTAACTGGATCATGTAGGGAAAGCATGTCCCTCTTCTTCATGCTCATGTTCTCGCCATGTAATGGTTATCTTACTCCAAAGATCTCTGAAAAACAAACAAGAGAGGAGTTAGATCCTGATTTTGGTAAGAAACAGGCAAAATTTCCATCAAAAATTGTGCATCAAATTCCCTTTTTGCGCCCAACGCACCTGCAGCAATGTTCTAGGTGCGTTGAATGTTAGATAGCCTTTAGACAGGCCAACATTCAACGCAGTTTTCGATACACTGAGGGTGCGCTGATGGCAGAACGAGTTATTTAAACCCCAGGGACTCATAAAAGCTAGGAATCAAGCTCAAAATGCAAAAATGGAAACCATTAAATGAAAGAGCTCAGTTTTAGCTCCTACCTGGTCCAGACGGCGTCGAGAATCGTCCACAGAACCTCCCGAAATTAGCTGATGAAAATCAAGGGGGAAAAGCACCTCCAAAGCTCCAACAAACCAAGTTCAAATGAAATGGTAAAATGAGAGGTAGAAACACTTTTTCATTACTTTTACGTAGTTCAAAGTAAAATATTAGTGTTCTAACTCGTTTTCAAGCATATATGGTTCATTTCTGACTAGTTTGATGAAGCAGTTGAAAATACAGTACGATCTTTGAAAGGAAAAATCTATTTATGGTAAAATCAAAACAAGACCATCTAATCGAGAAGTTTTAACACATAGTTCAAGCTCGTTAAAAAATAAACATAAGACATCAGCAAATGTTTCCAACTGTGTTTAAGCTCATTAAAAAATGAACTATTCCCCGATAAATAACCATCGTGAATGTAGTACCTCAGCCATTAAAGCCTTGGTCGTGTTTGCACCGTCACCTCCACTTTTCATTGGCCGATCATTCACCTCCATTTGATTGTTTACCCATTTTGAGGAACAGCTGCGAAGAGTGATTTCACTAGCCATCCTTGTGACACTGCCGTGATTGGAAAATTCCAAACCTTACCTGGAATCAGCTGCTACCCATTTTATCACTCGTTCCTCAAAAGACGAGTCTCCTTTAAGCTCTTTTCAACTGACTCGTAAAATATGAAAATATTTACGAGCCATTGGCCTCTCCAGCTCGTTAAAGGGACAGGAAGTGCTATCCCTCCTCTAGATTTTAATCTTTTTGGACCTGAGGGATTATTACACAAAACGATCGAGCGCTTGTTTTGTTCGGCTCGTTAAAACTATCGAAAATTCATCCCTTTTGTATTGTTTTATACTTTTTTGGACTTAAGGGATTAGATGACGAAAAAGGAATTTTGGATTTATCTTTACGTTCCTTTTCAGACTCTCTAAAATTGAAAAGGACCGAGTTATCTTTGTCGTTAAACTCGTTAAAAAGATTAATAGCGACAAACTTGTCTTTAGACGAGAACGAGTTTCACTATCGCTAGGCTCGTTAAAACATAGCGATGGGTTTGCCCGAAGGGCAAATTATAGAACAAGCATATGTTATCCTCCTCAAGCTTGACAAAAATAAAGAGGTACTGGTCAGCAATGACTGGGGAAAATTGGGAAGAAAACTCAAAGAAACTTTGTTGGTAGCAAGTCGCTCTTGAACATGACACTTCCACTCCGTGTCCGAGTCGGGTTGGGTTGTTTCGTTCACCGGTCACACCACCATGGTCATGCCATACCATCCACATTTGGGGTTAATGCTACCAATCCATCACATCAGTGTCGCCGATATGTTCAAGAGAAGTCATCCAGAGAAGTCACCTGTGTCTCACCCACTACCATACATTATACTCCATTCTTTCATGACCGCCACCCTGAACCTTATATCACCAGATCGTTTTCACCTCCATCAAAATCATTTGCTTCGTTCCGTGTCATTGATGTGGGATTCATTAAGGCCCTCCTGTGACGGATCACTTCTTGTCGATATCAACTCATTATCCAAGAAGTTGATCTAGGAACACCCCATTCAGTACTTTGAAGCTTGCATGCCTCAATGGCAAGTTTCTCACTTCCGGCGACAGGTTTACATCAATGGCCTTTGACCGAAAGATTTTGCGTGGTGTTCGACGCCAAGTCCTTTATTCACACCACGTGAGTTGTACTGGAGTACCTTGAGGGTCATTATCATTATCGGTGATTCCTCTCATGCTTGTTAACAGTTTACATCATTGACTGGTAATCAAGCGATGTCTTTCCATGTTTGACTTCAGAACATTTCTCACATGGATCGACTTGTACTTCGAGTGAAGATCGGACGAGATTGAAGACCCCGGATCTAGTTTCATCCATCCGGGCTACGATATATATTCAGGGAAATAAAGACATTAAATGTACAGCATTGCAGCACAGATAATCATCCTACCAAAAGGATGATGGCTCTATCAGAATCATCAGTCTACACTCAGACGGTTGTCTGTCCTATGTACATGAAAATGAATCTATAAAGCTGAGCATGGGAATGCCCGCCTCAGCTAGATCATGAAAATATTATGAAGATAATGTATTGTATTGTATCTTATTACAGGTCTCCTCCCAACATTGAAAGAACTTCGGATCCTCATAATAAAGCATTTCACCCAACACCAAAAGGTTAACGGCCTCATACATTAGGGGGCAACTGTTATAGACATTTTTGTGCCCTACAACTCCAAGCATGAAATTTCCATAAACCAAGGGCTCCTAAGTCCCTAAAAGTGTTGTTCTAACCCCTAAAGGAACAAGGTCAACAGATTACAGCTTCTCCCAGAAGTTCTCCATGAAAAACTACTCAAAATTGTTCAAAATAGGATCATTGCAGCTGCTCCACTGGCTAGGTGCGTTGCATCTCACCCAAATGCACTGTGAGGGTGTGTTTCATTTCAAAACTTCCTTCTGTGGGGTGCGATGGGCGAGAAATGACAAATGGCAGTGCCATTCCGCAAGGTGGAGAGGCAATGGAAGCTTCCAGAATCTTCTCCTGTGACACTTGCCTCATTGAATTCGACCAAGGATGAGTAAGGGGTCCTCAGTCTCCAAGTGGAAGGAAGAACTGACAGAGAGAAGACACTAATCAAATCACAAGCTGACTCATCCTCCTTACAGATATCTATATATGGATCCCTCATCCCAGAGATCCAGAGGCTGGAATTTTGCATATTGTAAGGAATTGTTGTTTGTTTCTAGAGACAAACATCAGATTGTTGGGTGATCTATGCTTTGTTTGAGGTGAAGAGGGGCTTCTTTGCTGGGAGGTTGATGCTGGGTCGGAACCACTGGTTGTAACTCCTCCTAGATCTTTTCTTGTTTATCAATAAAAGCTATTTTAGTTCTCCTCCACGATTTTGTATCATTGATGCTTGTTACATTTGTATGGTCAATTTAAATCTGATCCTAAGTTGTTTATGAATATAGATCCATGTCTTTGTATAGTGCTATGCTTCTGTGATCTTACAGGTACTTTGTGAAGCTAGGCGTGCTAGTGAGTAGGTAGTTGGAGACTATCAAAGAAGAGAGGGATCGAATCAAAGGATTAGCGCAAGACACAGGTTGGTTCTTTCTATTCCTCTCTATCTATAATTCATAAAGGAAATACAAAAGTAGCTTTTCTCTATTTGTTTCTAAGGTAGCTGTCACACCTTAGTGGGATAGAGCAGTTCTAAATAGACACTTTTCCCTATAACAAAGTGTCAATGACAGAAAAGGCACATCAGGATATGTTTTTCATTTGGGTTCTGGAGCCATTTCATGGGCCTCGAAGAAGTAGCCAATAGTGTCATTGTCAACAACAAAAGCTGAATATGTCTCCGCAACAGCAGCAACGTGTTAGGCAGTTTGGATGAGAAGGATGTTGAGGGATCTTTGCCACAACTAAGAGGAAGCAACAACTATTTTCTGCGACAACACATCAGTAATTGCATTATCAAAGAATTTTGCTTTTCACAACAGGACAAAGCATATTGATGCTAAATATCATTTTATCAAAGAGTTGATTAACAATGATGAAATTGTGTTGCAGCACTGCAGGTCACACGAACAATTTGCTGATATTTTCACAAGGCCATTGGCACGTGAAAGTTTTGTTTATCTCAGATATTGTTTGGGAATTTTCAATGGCAGAAGTTGTGATTAAGGGGGAGTGTTGGAAATAATAATCCCAACTATAGCCTTAAACAAACTAACAAACACCATGCTTGTCCAATCAACCACTGCACAGTTGCGATTTTGTTTGCAGGTAGAAGAACAAGATTTCAGAACAGACCATTCTCCAACACATCACAAAATTTAAAGAATTTAATGAAGTTTAATAAATAGATATGGGCAAACATTCATTCCGCGACTGTTTCCCACACTCCAAAATACCCAGAAGTTTAGAAAATCATTTACTATGTAAAATTGCCCATGTTGTGTATTAGATATTTTCTCTGTCATCTAACTAATGTCAAATTCATATGTTACGATAAATATGCAAGTAAAATTCATTTGTAATGTTGGGCAATTTGGGAAATTTAGGGAGCAAGAGAGTCTGTGAGGTAGTGAGGAGAAAATCATGGATGAAATTTTGGTGGGCACCTGAAAACCAGTTTTATAGAAGTTTGCTTCGCAACCCAATAATGCGTAAATCGCAGTAAGTTTGTTGTGTTCACTTGGAGCTGCAGCCTCCATTTATCAGGTGAATGTAATTTCTTTATGTTTTGACATATAATATAATGTGTGGTCATTTGCGTTATGGTTTTAATTTTACATAAGAAAATTTCAACAACCTCTTTTATTTTACTTTTTTTTCCATTAGTGAACTCTGTGTTTTAATTAAGTCCCTGTGTGGTTGCAATATCCTCGCCACAACCTAAGATTTACCTTTCTGCAACTGAAGTTGTCCTTACCTACTTTGCCACAACCGATTCCTAAGTTCCTTTGCTCTCGTAAAATTATTTTTCTAACACTAGTCACATTCAAACTCCAACGAAAATTGTAGGAACCTAACTCACAGAGCATTCAAACTCCACCGAAACTTGTAGGGAATAACAATGACAAGAAAAAATACAACAAAGAAAGACTGCCATTATCAACGATGATTTTAGAGTCTTTAACACATGGTTTCTCAATACCTCTAATATCCTGAAACACAACAATCACGGGGTAAGCACATGACCGGTTCTTTATTTTTATATTTTAGAAAATATGCTTATGAGTAGATATTTGTTTATAAGGTGCAGGAAGGCACACATAACAAGGACCACCACCACCATGAGGAAAAAATTCAAGCTCGGGCACGCATTACAAGTCTAGTTTTCACTGGTCTGGTTTACTACAATTCTGGCTCCTCCAGCAAATGAGTATTTTAAACTTATTTCCACAAATCATAATCTGGTGTTGAGATAAGCTGATTATCAACTATTTCATGTCATTTACTTGAAATTATATCAATGATGCATGTAAGAGTAAGAAAAAAGTATATCATAAACGTATGTGTGACTGGCCAACAAAAGATATAAAAGATGGTAGAGAATTATAGTAGCCACAATTAATGCCAAAATCATAGTCAACAAATGTCAATGTTCATATTCTAATAAATATTAGAATAATACCTTGTCAAGGTTCCTTCCCTCCATCTTTTGAAAATGTCAAGGAGTGCAATTAATTTCTCCTATTAGGTTTTATATCGGTGTAGTGAAATACTAAAACATTATCTTGGTAACTGTGGTTTATTTTTTAGTGCTACTCTAGTTTGGCTACTCTGTCTGGGTTGTTCCAGTTTTCCTGCTCTTGGTAATGGCTTCATATTGAGTATGTGATAGGTCACTGACCCAACGCGTCTTCAATAATCAACTCGAGGGGAACATCACCAGCCATCTATACAACTGCATCTCACTACAACACATCCGGCTACTGAAAATCTCTTCAAGGGCTTTATACCAGTTTACAACACATCTACATACCATGTTACAACACGATGCATTGTAGAATAAGCCCTTTAGGGCTTCATACCGAGTAACATTCTCCATATTCTCATAACAAAATCCATGGAAATATAACTCCTATTGGATTACCTGAAATAGCAATGATATTACAGGTGAGTTGCATGCACTCCCCAAATGCTTTCCCAACACACCCTTTTATTTGTTTTACTTCTTATTAATTTTTTATTTTTTATTTCAATTATTGCTTCTACACTGGGTGTGCATGTGTTGATTTAGTTGAATGAATAAATAGAAGAAATGGTGCACAAATATATATAAAGTAGATTACATATATTTATAGTTATTAAAAAAAGACATGTAATCTTGAAATGAACCTCAGTTGCACATATTCCATAAGTTTATGTCATTGTTTCTCCAGATGCTCGAAAGACAATTTAAGCCCTTCAACCTCACTCAAGTACCTAATCTACTTGCTAATTTTCTCCTCTGTCTGTAGGTGAATGAGTGCGAGCCATGGTTCCATGAGAGTCCTTTCTTTGCCTTTCTCTACCTGCTCTTAGGCTTATGCTTACATAGAAAACCAAGGTTGAACCCTAGGGCGTGGTATGGTTTCAGTTTATAGCTATGTGGGTGTGGGTATTTGTTTACAGCTAGGTTAGTTTGTGGATTTTTGGGCATGGTCTCTTCTCTGATATATTCCATGGAAAGGGCATTCAAGGATGGGTGAATCAAGAGAATTCCATACCAACAAATATGGGCTTCAATACTGGGTAATATTGTATGATATAGGAAAAAAATGACCCCATGTCTTGATATATTATACAAGAATATATGATTTGGGATCTACTAAACAACTGACCCCCTGCCCGACCCATGTAGTGGTTTTTCCTTTCATGAACTTTTGTGTTATTATCCTAGGTGACATACATAATAGTGCACACATTAGGCTCAATATGCATGTGCAATGAGGTGAGAAAGAAATACATAGGCACAACTCTGGATACAAGAGGATGCTACGGAACACCCAATCCATTGAGTGAGTGATCTATGGCGATTATGGATGCATTCACTAGAGCCTCACCCATATGGAATATTCAAAAGGCCTCTATGGGATTCGTATATAGATGAGGCTATGGCTATATAAAATGAGGAGCTTCTAGGCAATAAAATAATAGTGAGTGAAAGCAATAGCTCTATCTTCGGCGGAAAATCTCTTATAAATTATCTGCTCTACTACTCCAGCATTTCAATTCTTATAAGTAGTCCATCTATGATGACTACCTGGGATGTCAGGATGTTATCTTTTAATGGTCTAATGTAACATTTCAGTTGACATGCACTTTTCAACTGTTGACCACTCCGTATTTTCTGCTCATCAAATAGGGAAAAGCTAGTAACAGATGGTCAAAAGTGTAAAAATCATTGATATCTATACTGGTGGGGCATCAATGGTAACTTCAAATGATTATTAAAATTGTATGTTCTATTTCCTATGCCTATGGTAGATATTGCCTTTGCCCATGCCACTAGTGCTTTCTCCTCTATTTATGGTTCTTATACAATAGGTGTTGCCTAAGTTGTCTATGTTGCCACCTTTGATGAGTAAGCATGTTAGATTGTTCCAGGTCATTATATCTTGTAATAAATGACATATGTAATGGCACAATGAAAACATGAAAAAATAATTCACTAAAACATCCAAACTCCTCTTTTAGCTTTCATGTTCTCTTGCCATTTTCAATATATAGACCAGGCCATGTCAACAGAGGAATCCATTTGCAAGATGTAAAGTTGGTATCGAAGAATTCTCAACACAACTTCTTCAGTTTTTCTAGTTCGAAAAGCTGAAATTGAACAAAAATGCAATGCCTTGAGTGAAGAGTCCTCAAATTTTGACTAGAGTATCGGCATAAGAAAAATGGGAATCCAACCAACTGATAAAGCAAGGTCTGGAGCATTGACAATTACTTCTCCCCGTGAAAATAATATCGAGCTAAGTTCTATTTTACCTTTAAGGCTCATGTCTGGAACTTGGAATTTATCAGTTTCTTTATCTATTTTTTTCCTCCACGAAGACCCAAGAATTTTTTTTTCTGAATTGTCTCGTTTGGCTTGCCTCTGTAGTAGAATATAACTTTTTATTTTGATTTTGATATTGATTGCCATGGCTTTGGAGGACCTCCCAAGCTGATTATGAAAATTTTGATCATCAATGTCTATGAATTTACTATTATTCTCATAGTGGTTCCAGTGACTCCGACACTTTTTGAACCACATTCTTTAGAAGGATCCAAGAAATTAGAGAGTCTAGGTTCATGACTTGATATTTATGGGAATGTTGTTAAAGTATGGGAATTTTTTAATGGAATGATTTTGATTTTAAATAGCAGTCATTATTAACAAATTTCTGATTTTAGATTCCAACTATACGTTAGGAATGAAATCACTAAATATAAGAACTTGGATGTTTAAAAATAGAATAGGAAAACATCCGTTCTTAAACTCAGAAAACAATACAAACCCTTAACCTCAAAAAAACAATATAAATCCCTTCCCTCCGTAGAATTTGTGACCATGGGAAAATGGATCCCAAACATAAATAAGGTGATTCGTCACCTCCTTATCACTTTTACCTCACAATCCACGCTTAGGATGAACGAATATGACTAATTCTGAGGTGTCAATTCTATGATTGCACCTTAAGTAGTCACTGAACAGAAATAGTGCAAATAACATCAATGTGAATATAGTATCTTTTATAGTATATTTTCTCATCGATATAACTGCTTATAATTTTTTTAGAAAATGGTTGTGTTTTCAAACTTATAACACGGTATAATTGCATAGAAATTCTTGAAAAATGGCCATGTTTTCAAACTCATAACCAGTTTTAAGTATAAATATTTCTGACTCGGCAGGGACTACCACTGCCTATTGTTCTTGTTTATATTAAATATCTAGTTTATATTCCATATACTCTATCGAGTTAATAATAAATAGTTTTTCATAGTTTTCAGAATTTCATTGATGAACTCTTAATCGTCTAAACATTGAGAGGAAATTGTATGTCTAGGTCAAACATAAAATAATTTTTATGTCCTACCATTCTAATTCCTACGACTCTGCCAAATCTTACCATGGCTACGTGGAAGAGCCATCTCTCTATGCTGAGACCAAACCAACTCAACCACGTTATTGTTAAGTCAAAATGTCGGTTGCGCCCCTTCTCTCTGAAACTCCCACAATCAGGCGCATCACTCACGATATTGATATTCTAGCTACAAAAATCTACATAATACATATTACCACGCTGACATTCTCTCTTTTATGTTTTGGATTTTTTGGTTTGGATATGAAATAATTTTGTGTTTTGGAGTTTTAGATTGAAATGTGAAAAAATTTTGTAAGATCATAATTTGTTGTTATTTCAAATTATTTTTTAATGTATATTATTTAAAATGATTTTTTAAATATATAAATAAATTTTGAATTCATAAATGTATATTTGTTTTTGGTTAAGAAAGAATGAAATCTTCTATTAACCGAACTAGTACATAACATATGTTATAAGGTAAACCAAAATCCCTTTCGTTTACCAAAAATCAATCCTGAGGCTTGTGGGTTATGGCCCACAAAACCTATCGGAAGTGCTAATGGCTATAAACTTTTAAAACTTGGAACCATTCACTCTATCAGAATACATGGATTACATAGGAAATACACAGAAACCCAACCCCCAACCCTTAAGGTCAGACTTCAAATACATTACACTCACAACCATAAATATCGGTGGGTCTGCTCTTCCGGTCCATCGCCTTCCCACTACACTCTTCGATCAGCTTGATCTCTGTCATTCATCTCTTTCATCGATCCAACAGCTATCAGCGAATCTCTTAATTGAAAATCGATGTATCGCAATTCCATCACCTCCTCCTTCCTCCGATCTTCGATCAAAAAACTTGCACGACGAATCCTCCAGTGTTGATCTACACTTCGTGGATCCAACAATCCACGATGATTTCGAGTGGACAAGTAGCACGGGGATTAATCACCTGAAAAGCAGTTTCCTCTCTCCTCCTCGCTGCTACGTGTCGCTTGAAGAGTGGATTTGGAGGCCTTCCTCGAAATACCGGTTACCACTTAGACCTCACCCGAAATACCACTTATGGTTCAAGAAACCACTTCCCTCGCGAATTAACTTTCACGCTCTTCCACCATGCAATGACCGTCGATCAATCCCATCAGACGATTCTTGTTCCTTTCTGCCTACTCCATTGATCTTCTACTTATCGATGGATTTACACTTAGACCCCAATTTCTCTGCCATACTTTGTTTAACACACAGACACTCATATATAACAATATTTCGTTAATCAATGGATTGCCATCGATCCTTGCAGTGATCGATGGTCGATCAAACCTGTAACACTGGAACATTCAAACACTTTATATGAAATACGCAGACAGGCTATCTATGCAGTCACACATAGGCGCACAATTCAACACTAGAACACACACTTTCCAGAATCGGTCCTCGCGCCACTGCATCCTTGGTCTTCCTCCTTTGATCTTAACCATCCACTCAAATCCAATAGAATATTAATGCCAATACAATCTGCGGACTGCTGCCAAACAAGAAGCATATATTTTATGGTTCCCTATCCTCTTGCCCATCTCCTGAGCCTCTTTGATCCATCCTGTTAATCCATCGATCCCTATCTTTGGTAGCCTGACAGAGATAGTCCTCTAATAGTTTGCCCGGGGGTAACAACTCCCAAACCTTTCAAGTGTCCCTTTCGTTATTAATCACTCCTTCATTTGCAAAACGATCAGCTAACATGTTAGCTTTTCTTTTCACATGGAAAAAGCTTACAGTTTTTAAGTTTTGCAGGTGGGTGTAGAAACATTGAAAGACCTGTGATAGACTCTAGTGTTTCGACACTTTATCCGGTGATGTACCATTTCATATTTTCTTGGCCACTCTAATAATCAATTTTGAATCTGCTTCAATGATGACATTTTGTGAATTTGAATCCACCAATATTTACAAGCATTGCTCTAAGGCCATGAGTTCCACCATGTTATTAGTGGCCTTCCCCAAGTGGCCAGGAAATATCTCCTTTATTTGACCCTGTTCATCTCTTATAACACCCCCAAAACCAGCTAACCCTGGGTTGCCCTTAGATTCTCGGTCTATATTGACCTTTAAGAAACCATGTGGAGGAGGCTTCCAAATATTTATATCTGCATTTGTTTGGCTCATGCCCTTTATTATGCCCTATGGGCCTATAGAATGGAGAACAAAATGCAGTAGAATACATGCATCTTGGGGTAGAGGAGGGTCCTTAGGAAGTTTCCTCAACAATCTGTTGACTCTGTCTTTGAGCTGCCTTAAAATTTGGTCAATTATGTGCTAGGGCTTTCTTGATTTTTTCTTGAAGATCTGACTATTTCATTCTTTCCAAACATCCCAGATGATAAAGCCTAGAACCAGAGTCCAGGCTTTATTAATGATTTCATTCCCTGGGAAGTTTTTCCTCCAATTCTTCAAAGTGTTGGAGATTTTGAGTCTATCCCTATCAGTGTGCCTAAAGATTGGGGCCACCCATTCCCACACAATGAAGGTGAAAGGGTAGAGGCTCAGAAAGTGATGCATCGTCTCCTCTTGTGAGCCACAAAGGTAACATTTGGATGGTCCAATGAAGCCTTTTTTAAGGAGATTCTCCAAAGTTAAAATTTTACTTTGATGGACTAGCGAAATAAATAACTTTATTTTCATCCAGTGGGGGCTCTTCCAAAGACTCTTCCGAACTTTACCAGGGTTTAGGTAGTTAAATCCTGTTACTACCTGTTTAGCTTATTTGAGGTTAAAGTTTCCTTCGATGTTCCTTCCCAATCTTAGTTGGTCAAGAAAGGAGGATACTAGAATCCTCCTACGCTCTAGATCCCGGGTAAGAGAGTCTGTCTAGGCCTTCAGAGGGTTCTCTTCATTGTGGCCTAGATCCTTCCAATTTCTCCATTTTCCATTATTCCTTACCTAGTCCCAAAAGTCATGTACCATAAGTATACCTTTGTTGTCTATGTCATCCTTGAGAGCTACTAATTCATCCTTATACAAGTTGGGTTCTTGTTGCCAGTTGTCCTCCCAAAATATTGCTAGGTTCCCAGCTCGAATCTCCTAGAAACTATGTTGCTGAACAATAATATTATTTTCCCAGGCAAGGTTCCAAATGTGGGAGCCCTTAATATGACCTGACATTCTAATGTGATCCTTCTCCTTCCAATTCTTGGCATATTTTTGTTTCCAAATCTTAGCCCAGGGAGTTGTCGATTCCTTGATCCACCTCCACTAGAGTTTAGTTCCTGAAACTCTGCTGATGGTTTCAGGATCATGAAGCCCCAAGCCACCATGTCTGTTGGGTTTGCAGATCTTGTCCCAGTGTTATAGACATTTTTGTGCCTAACAGCATGGAGCATGAAATGTCAATAATCTGAGGGATCCAAAGTCCCTAAACATGTTGTTCTTACCCTTAGAGGAACACGGTCTGCAAACCACAGCACTGAGAATCAGTTCTCCACCCAAAAACACTCAAAAACAGGCTATTTCTGGATCATGTCAGCTGCTCCACTGAGCATCTGCGCTGAATGTCAACTGCTCCTCCTTGTACCTGCGTTGAAGGTCAAAACTAATGAAGGCTACCTGTGCTGGGCGAGATTGGCCAAGTGGCACAGTCATTCTACAAGGTGTCAACTGCCCAGGAAGCTTCCAAACTGACACTTGGGTCAAGGAATTCGCCTAGTGATGAGTAAGAGAGTCTTGATCTCCAAGTGGAAGCAAGATTCTCCAAGTGGACTCAAGAACTGAAGATTAACTAAAGTGGGAGAGGACACAAGTCAGCTTCAGGCCAGTCTCAAGATGACTCATCCTTTCTCCAAAACCCTATATATAGAGCTCTCTCATGAGGTCTAGGGAGGTTGGAATTTTGTGCAAGTAAGGAAGTGCTGTTGGTTTGTGTATAGAGCTATTGGGTGTTTTGCTTGAAGGAGGTGAAGAGGAGATTTCTTTCAGCTGGGAGGTGTTGCTGGATTGGGCCCATTGTGGTTGTAACTCTCTCAGAACTTTACTTCTATTATCAATAAAGTATTTGAGGTTCTTCTATATGCATGTGTCTTTATGATGAATGGATGCTTGTATATTTGATTTATGCTAATCCTATAATCGATTATGGATGTATGCTTCTTGTAGTTTCCTTTTCTTGTGCTTTTACAGGAGCTGTGTGTAGCTGGGCCGGTGAAAGGGCAAGGAGCTAGGAGCAAGCGGCAAGGAGTGAAGACTGGATCGACTATTAGTTCAAGATAACGGTTAGTAGATCATCCTTTTCTTCCCTCTCTCATCTCATAAAGAAGAAACTTTGAATAGCTTTGCATTCAGTTGTTGCTGGAGTACTATCACCTTCAGAGTGGGATAGAGGCATTCTGCATTAGATACTTTTCCCACCAACAAATTGGCGACTCCGCTGGGGATCATATCTTGTTGGTTTGTTGTGTTTCTTGCTATTCATTTCATAAACAAAGGGAGTACCGAATCGAACTGTGTTTGAGTCCATCAAACACAAAGTAGAGGGCAGCTACTCTAGCTCAGTTTCTGGGCAAGTTTATGATTTGAAGAGCTGATCCACAAGGACTCTAATAAGCTCTTAGTGATAGCTTTTCATCCTCCTTTACATCCCTTAGTGTTTCCTTGACTGATAGCTTCTGATTTGAGCAAAAACTGTGAATTTTTGAGCAATCTGTGACCCGGAAACCAAGACGGACGAAAGCCTCGTTCTTCATTGCAGGCTATACAAAGGCAGTCTGCATTTCAGCGCAGTTCCCGAAGGGGCTACCTGCGCTGAAGGTCAAACAGGCAGTGTTACACCTGCGCTGGACCAGTCTTGGCTTGAGTTACTGAGGTTTCCTGCTGTGTCTTGCCTTGTTTTCACTATTGTTTTTGCTGTTTGTTGCCAGTCAGTGGGCCTATCTGAAACCAACTTCCTTTGTCATTATTCCGCCTCAGTTGTATAAAGAAACTGTATTTGTTCTTTTGTATTTCTTGTGTCATTTACAGTTTCACATAACGAAAGTGAACCAGTCTTGCATTGACCTCTTAGATCTAGACCTGTGATTAAGTGTTGTTCTGATCTTAAGAGTTAGTTTATTTGCTGTTCATAGCTGATTGAGTTTGTCGCTTTCGTTATATGGTTTGGATTTACATATTTCTAAGTGTCGAAACAAGTAAATCGTAAGGTGTCTTTCGATTTTGGACAGACTTGTTTGCTTTCGCTTGAAATTGAATTCAAAGTTATACAACAGCTTTCTTTTTGCATTTCATCAACATTAAGAAAGAGAAAAGAAATACTTGCATTGTGCATGTACATTATGACAGTTTGCATGTTGATTTAGGAAAGTGCATTAGTGTGTGCTCTATGATCTGTGTGAAAAGGTGTTATCTTCCTTCTCCCTCAGTAGTTAAGGTTTTCAAAGTTGAAAGATTGAAAAGCTTGCTTATCATCTTAGATTGCATTCAGGAGTGTTTCTATACATCTCGTGGTGATCCATAAAGGCAAACTGCTAAACAAGATCAACCTTAAAATAAATTGAATTTACATAACAATGCATTGAAACATAACACAAACATCTAGAGGTCTAAGCTAGAGACGTGTTCCGGCGTCGTTAAACGTGATATCTTAGCGTTGAGTGGTTGGGTGATTCCTCCACGGTGAAGCGATAAGTATCAATACGGACTTGTGCTCCCACGTACCGTCGCGTATATATTGGGAGACCCCTATAGGAATAAAGCCTTTATCCAATAGGAAACCATGTCGGCCGCCCTACTGATCGCAATGCAGTGAACAGAGCATTCACGAAGATCGACCACTCGTACCATAAAACGTATTCTGTGGTTTTGCGAAAAGTTTGGCACACCCTCTGCCTAGAACTCCAGAGCAGTTTCTTTTGGCCTTTTTCAAACTCTATAACTGAAAAAGTCCATCCGAGCATTTGTCACTTTGGGCTCGTTAAAACATCGAAGGAGACTAGAGTCATCTTTAGCTTTTTCTCGACTCTTAAAAAGTGAAAAAGCAAGTTGTGTCTAAGCGTCGTTATAAAATTTATTTTAAACGGAACATAATCACCTCCTATTCCCGCGTTGATCTTAAGTTGAGAACATGGAACGCCCCAACCAAGGAATTCCACATGATGGAAATCCTAGTCCATTCTCCTCTCGGGGAGAAGTTGGTGCGCCTCACATGGCCACATTGTCGCTTCCAGGACTGACAATTGGCTTGCCTATTTGGCTATTCTCAACTAATGTAGTTCAGACCACCATGGTTCCTGAACAGTCGAGTCAACAGTTAGATGAGTCTAGAGCTTCCCACCAGCCTTCAACTTCCTATAACTCTTCCTCCAATCCTTCATCTTCGAAAGGTAGAGCCGGCAAAAGCCAAGCTCCCATGGAGAAGAAGGAGAAGAAGAAGAAGGAGAAGAAGAAGAAGGAGCCTAAGGCAACTGGGGGCAAGCAAAAGACATCTGACAAAAACCCACACACAGCACAGACCGGGCCTAGATCGCCATGTGTCATATGTAGAGGAGACCACTTCCATAGAGATTGTCCCTGTATTCCCCGAATACTAAGGGACTGGTCACCTCGTTTGCACAATTCGGGAGCATCAACCTCTGATAACCATGTTGATTGCTTACCGTCAACCAGCGAAAGTGAAGGTTCAAGACAAAGAGGGGGAGCAAGATCCCCCTGCAGACTGTGTGAAGGCGATCACGCCATCCACCGTTGTCCCTTCTTAGACGAAGCGAAGAGAGTTTTGGAAGATCGCCCGGTTTCACCGTTGGGACTTCCTCCTGGATACAAAAAACTCGTGCCAAGTCCTTCGTTGGTTGAAAATACAGCTGGCCTGCTCAAGTGGTCAGCTGAAGCGTCAGTCATTGAAAATGAACCTACTGAATCCAGACCAGACGAAAGTCTAAAGGTCGATACGGCAGTTGACCCGGTTCTTCCTTCAGAGGTTTCATCCTCAAATGACACCGTCACTGAAGATTCATCTTCAAATGACACCCTCACTGAAGAGAATAAGGATGACACCATCCAGATTCTTTTCATCAACACATATTCTGATGAGCATTAGGGCAATGCGCCCATTCCTTTACCGCAGGAAGGAACATCGTCAGGATCATATCCGGCCGTGTATTCGGTCCCACCACCAAGCAACCTGGTTGTGTCTTTTGATTGGAACCAACTAGGCAGACCCCGGTTACCAGCCAGTATACCATTCAGAATCATAGTCCAAATCTACAGAATGGTAATGGCTGGAACTATCATTGATGAAGGGGCATCTGTGAGTATCCTTTCCTTTATTGCTTGGAAAGCACTGGGATCCCCAGAGCTTTTGCCTGAGATAAGAAATCTCTCGGGTTTTGATAAAGGAACCAGTCGACCATTAGGGATCCTCCCCAATGTGCCTGTTACATTGAAAGGGAAGACCGTTCAAATGAACGTGATGGTCGTTCAAGGACCCTTGGATTATAACCTACTCCGTGGACGTGACTATATATATTGCATGGGAGCTATAGTCTCCTCACTCTTTAGAGTAATGTGTTTTCCACACGAAGGAAAGGTGGTCAAGATCGTAGACCAACTTTCATTTCCGGGATCACGCATCGCAAATAGTCAAATACCAATCCTCAATGGTCTATTCACCCAAGAAATGTCTCCACCCCCAGTCCTCCTTCCCGATGAATGTGAGTGATTCGGAAAGATAGGACTGGAACCCAGGGGGCATGCATCCTGGTCTGCTTCGGGCAAAGGAAACCTTGGGTATAAAGTAGAATTTTCGCGAAAGAATATGACTAGTCCATACCCCGTCCGTGGATGGAAGAGGGGTTGTTCTGGAACAAGATTCTTTTGTCAAGGTTACTTGTTTGACAAAGGTCATTCATCTTTGTCTAAAAAGTAGGCTCTGCCAAAGAAAGGGATCCGTTTGCGGCAGCAAGTAGTAACCATCTTCGGGTAAAAGGCAAGCCTCACCCATTAAAACTAATGTTTTAGAGGATAAGTAGGGGCAGCCTCCAAAGAAAGAGATTCTATTGCTGCAACAAATTGTAACCATCTTTGTGTAACCTAATGATAGACATCGCTGAAGAAAGAGTTTCATTTGCGGCAGAAAATAAAACCATTCTTTGGGTAACCAGAAAGAGGCAAGCCTCCCTCAATAACATTAATGTTTTGTCTTTGAGTAGTGTTCTTCTCTTGTCGCAAGTAGCTGTTCTCTTGCGATCTTGCAAAAGATCTGTTAAAAGTTGGGCCGACGGGAAGACAAGTACCACGTAAGACCCGTTAAAAATAACGAGAAGACAAGTATCGTTAACATTAGACTAGCAAGACGACAAGTAGCTGTGAACACCCAAAGAAAAACAAAGGTGGGGGAGAGGAGGGGCAGCCTTGAAATTGTATTTTATACCTGGGGGCATGCAAACCTTTTGGAGTATAAGCAAAGAGCGGTCATTGATCGTTTCCTAACTTACATAAAGAAAGGATGTGGGGCAAAGGTCAAAATTTGCCAAATGAGGAGCATAGCTTCGTGAGATAAAGCTCCATAAAAAATAGCTATCTCACAAGAGACATTTCTTATCTTATGACTGGTATATCGAGCAGTTTTAGCATAAAGTTCATGCTCGTTAAAAAATAAACGCAAGATCGAGCAGTTTTACCGCGGAATTTATGCTCGTTAAAAAATAGAAAAGCGAGATCCGAGCAGTTTTAGCGTCATAGTTCATGCTCGTTAAAAAATAAACATAAGCTTTTGAGCAAGAGTTTCCTCCAGAGTTCAAGCTCATTAAAAAATGAACCTATTCTGGTAAATAACCATTGTGATCGTAAATTTATTAGCCATAAAAGCCTTGGTCGTGTTTGCACCCGCCACCTCCATTTCATTTGGCCAATCGTTCACCCCCATATGATTGTTTACCCATTTTGAGGAACAGCTGCGAAGAGTGATTTCACTTAGCCATCCTTGTGACACTACCGTGATTGGAAAATTCCAACCTGTACCTGGAATCTGCTGTTATCCCTGCTTATCACTCGTTCCTCAAAAGACGAGTCTTCTTTGAGCTCTTTTCATTTGACTCGTAAAATATGAAAAGTTGGCCGAGTTTTGGCCTTCCAGCTCGTTAAAGTTGACCGGAAGAGTTATCCCTCCTCTAGATTTTAATCTTTTTGGACCTGAGGGATTATTACACAAAAAGGTCGAGCGCTTGTTTTATTCAGCTCGTTAAAATTATCGAAAAACCATCCCTTCTGTATTGTTTTATACTTTTTCGGACTTAAGGGATTAAATGACGAAAAAGGAATTTTGGAGTTAACTTTCTGTACCTTTTCAGACTCTCTAAAAATGAAAAGGACCGAGTTTTCCTTGTTGTTAGACTCGTTAAAATGATTAAATAGCGACAAACTTGTCTTTAGACGAGAACGAGTTTCCCTATCGCTAAGCTCATTAAAATATAGCGATGGGCTTGCCCGAAGGGCAGGTTATAGAACAAGCATATGTTATCCTCCTCAAGCTTGACAAAAATAAAGAGGTACTGGTCAGAAATGACTGGGGAAAAATTGGGAGAACCTCAAATACTTTGATGGTAGCAAGTCGCTCTTGAACATGACACTTTGTCCTCCGTACCACATCGGGTTGGGTTGTTTCATTCACCGGTCTCATCACCATGGTCCTCGCCAAACCATCCGTATTTGGGGTAATGCTACCGATCCATCACATTAGTGTCGTTATATGTTCAAGAGATGTTGTTCAGAAAGAGTCAACCGTGTCCCATCCACTGCCATACATTATCCTTCATCCACCCATGATCGCCACCCTGAAACATATTTCACAGATTGTTTTCACCTCCACTAAAGTCATTAGCTCCGTTCCGTGTCACTGATGTGGGATTCATTAAGGCCCTCCTTTGACGGTTCGCTTCTTGTCGACTTCAGCTCATTATCCAAGAAGTTGATCTAGGAACACCCCCCCAGTACTTTGAAGCTTGCATGCCTCAATGGCAAGTTTCTCACTTCCGGCGACAGGTATACATCAATGACCTTCGACCAGAAGATTTTGCGTGGTGTTCGACACCAAGTCCTTTATTCACACCACGTGAATTGTACTGTAGTACCTTGAGGGTCATTGTCATTATTGGTGATTCCTCTCGCGCTTGTTAACGGTTTACATTATTGACCGGTAATCAAGCGATGTCTTTCCATGTTCGACTTCAGCGAAATTCTCACATGGATCGACTTGTACTTAGAGTGAAGATCGAACGAGATTGAAGACCCCGGATCTAGTTTCATCCATCCGGGCTGCGATATATATTCAGGAAATATAAAGACATTTGATATGTACATCATTGCAGCAGATGATCATCCTACTCAAAGGATGATAATTTCAGCAGAGAATTATCAGTCTATAATCAGACGGTCGTCTGTTATGTGTACCAAAATGAATTTATAAAGTTGAGCATGGGAATGCCCGCCTCAGCTAGATCATGAAAGCAGAATGAAAAATAATGTATTATATTGTATTTTATTGCAGGGCACCTCTCAGCGATTGAATGAACTTCGGATCCTCCTAATAAAGCATTTCACCCGATAAACGACCTCATACTTTAGGGGGCAACTGTTATAGACATTTTTGTGCCTAACAGCATGGAGCATGAAATGTCAATAATCTGAGGGATCCAAAGTCCCTAAACATGTTGTTCTTACCCTTAGAGGAACAAGGTCTGCAAACCACAGCACTGAGAATCAGTTCTCCACCCAAAAACACTCAAAAACAGGCTATTTCTGGATCATGTCAGCTGCTCCACTGAGCATCTGCGCTGAATGTCAACTTCTCCTCCTTGTACCTGTGTTGAAGGTCAAAACTAATGAAGGCTACCTGCGCTGGGCGAGATTGGCCAAGTGGCACAGTCATTCTACAAGGTGTCAACTGCCCAGGAAGCTTCCAAACTGACACTTGGGTCAAGGAATTCGCCTAGTGATGAGTAAGAGAGTCTTGATCTCCAAGTGGAAGCAAGATTCTCCAAGTGGACTCAAGAACTGAAGATTAACTAAAGTGGGAGAGGACACAAGTCAGCTTCAGGCCAGTCTCAAGATGACTCATCCTTTCTCCAAAACCCTATATATAGAGCTCTCTCATGAGGTCTAGGGAGGTTGGAATTTTGTGCAAGTAAGGAAGTGCTGTTGGTTTGTGTATAGAGCTATTGGGTGTTTTGCTTGAAGGAGGTGAAGAGGAGATTTCTTTCAGCTGGGAGGTGTTGCTGGATTGGGCCCATTGTGGTTGTAACTCTCTCAGAACTTTACTTCTATTATCAATAAAGTATTTGAGGTTCTTCTATATGCATGTGTCTTTATGATGAATGGATGCTTGTATATTTGATTTATGCTAATCCTATAATCGATTATGGATGTATGCTTCTTGTAGTTTCCTTTTCTTGTGCTTTTACAGGAGCTGTGTGTAGCTGGGCCGGTGAAAGGGCAAGGAGCTAGGAGCAAGCGGCAAGGAGTGAAGACTGGATCGACTATTAGTTCAAGATAACGGTTAGTAGATCATCCTTTTCTTCCCTCTCTCATCTCATAAAGAAGAAACTTTGAATAGCTTTGCATTCAGTTGTTGCTGGAGTACTATCACCTTCAGAGTGGGATAGAGGCATTCTGCATTAGATACTTTTCCCACCAACACCCAGATGACTAAAGCCCATTTCTTTTTCTCTTCTCCTCTGCCCCATATAAAGCCCTTTGTATGCTCCTGAGCTGTTACTTAATTCCTTTAGGAGCAGGAAAAGTTTAGAACATGAACATGGGAATGGCCTGCAGGATAGCCTGTGTGGTCACAAGGCGCCCTGCCAAATTAAAGACCTGCATGTCCATTTTCTAATCTTGTCCTGAATTTTATTTATTATTGGCTCCCACACTTCCTTGCTGAGAGGTTTATCTATGAGAGGTATGCCTAGATACTTGGAAGGTAGCTAGTCCCTTTGAAACCCAAGAATTCTGGTGATGTTTCTTTGAATAGCAATGTCAGTGTTAAAGAAAAAAACTTTTGATTTGTTGAGGCTTACCTTTGTGCCAGCTACCATAGCAAAGTCATTTAAAATATGTTTGATCGTTCTGGATTCCTTGACTATGGGTATGCCCTACAGCATTGTGTCATCCACAAATTTTTGATGAGTGTTTGCCGCTCCATCCAAGGTGAGTTTGATACCCTAGATTCTTCCTTCAGCATTTGCCATTTTAATCGCTCTGCCTAGCCCTTCCATCATGTGAACAAAGAGGAAGGGTGAGACTGGATCCCCTTGTCTGAGACCTCTGGATGGTGTGAAGAGTCTTGAAGAGTGCCATTAAGTAGGATGGAGAAACTAGTCATGGTAATTAGTGCCATAACCCATCTTATCCAGTTTTGGTCGAAGCCATAGGCTCCTAGAACTGCCCTTATATAAGACCAACTTAGCTTGTCGTAAGCTTTCGCTAGGTCTAGCTGAATGATCATACCAACTAGTTTGTTGCTTTTGAGAGAGTGTTCCACCTCATGAGCTTGGATGATGTTATTGAGGATTTGTCTTCCTTCCACATAGCCAATTTGCTCCTCTGAGATGAGAGCTAGTAAAAGGGGCTTGAGTCTATTGGCCATCACCTTGGAAATAATTTTATACACCACATTACATAAAGCTATGGATCTTGAACCATCCAAAGTCATGGCTTTTTCTTGTTTTGGGATCAAAGCTATGAAGGAAGCATTAAAAGCCTTCAGAACCTTTTTGGATCTTCTTGAGTCTTCCACCACCTAAAGTATATCCTATTTGATTGTTTTCCAGCATGCTTTGAAGAAGTTTACATTGAACCCAATTGGGCCTATAGCTTTTCCATTTTGCATTTCATTAATCACTTCACTGACCTCCTCTTCCAACACTGGCCTGTTAATATTGTGGTTGTCCTCTTTGGTAACCAGCTAAGGGATATACTGAGTGAAATGGTTGATCAACCTGGATCTATCCTCGAGAGGCTCCTCTGCTATACTGAGGAAATGTTGTACAAGGAGAGATTCCATGTCTTTGTGAGAGATGATTTCTTTCCCTTGAGAATCTTTGAGCTTTGTGATTCTGTTGTATGCCCTGTGATCCATGGTGGATTTATAAAATAACTTTGTGTTTTTCTTCCTCTATAATCCACTATATCCTTGATTCATGTCTCCAGAAAATCCACTCTTACAAGCACCGATATTCCCATTCTTCCTGCAAAGAATCAACTAGCTTTTTCCGCTCCTCAGTAAATCCCTCTATGATGCTGATCTGATTGATCTCCTGGAGTTTTTGCTCAGCTTCTCTTTTGGCTTTGAAGATATTATCAAATTCCATTTTATTCCAATCTTTAAGCCTGGATTTGATATGTTTAAGTTATTATTGGAGCAGGAACATTCTAGTGCCTTGAATGTTTAGATCCTCTCTCCACCATTTGTCAATATTATTGGTGAATTCAGGGTGAGAGAGCCAGGCATTCTCAAACATAGAAGGTTTGTTTCTTAGTGTACCCATAAAAGTGGCTTCTAGCTGTATAGGCCAATTGTCCGAACCTACAAAGTGAAGAATAGAAGTTGTCATGGCAGGGCCTGAGAGAAATAAGTCCTCTAAGATAATAAATCTATCTAGTTTAGAGGCGACTTCTGAAACCCCTCCCCTCTTGTTGTTCCGGGTGAAGGTCCCATTTATTGTTTTAGTGTCCACTAACCCCGTGTTCATTATGAAGTTCTAGAAGGCCATGGAGTCTCTGCCTAGTTGTCTGATACTGCCTTTTTTCTCTGTAAGAGATCTTATCATATTGAAATCTCCTGCAACGATCCAGGGCATATTAGGGTGTCTTGCTCTTAGTTCCTCAAGGGAGGTGAGAAGCTTGAGTTTGTCTTCTTGCTTTTGAGGTCCATAGACATTTGTGATCATGTATATCTCCTTATCACCTAAAGGTTGACATACCAAAGAAAGATAGTTCCTAGATGCCTCAGCATCCAGGATTCCAAATTTCTGGGGATCCCACAGCGTGAGAATCCCCCCCGCTGAGTTTTTTTCTTTAACCTCTAGATACTCATACTTGATTAGCCATTTATTATGAATTTCTCTAATCTTATCCATTGAACATTTTGTCTCCTGAATAAAAACCATATCTGGTTTTTCTTCTTTTATTCTATTACTGAAATTTCTTTATTTCCTTTTATTTCCTATGCCTCTAATATTCCAAGTTGTGAGCATCATTAAGAAAGGTTTGTAAAGGAATAACTGGTGATATCTTTCATCTTACCTGAGTTAATCAATAGTTTCCCACATTTGTTCAGCAACTCCTTCTATTTTGTCTTTGAGGTTTCTGCGAGTCTCATGTTTATGTAGATTTTCTTCCGGATCCATCGCATTCAAATTCTTTTTTGATCGACGCTTCGAACCAGAAATAGTGGTTGATCTTCAAGACGTACATCCTGAAGATGAAGCACTGTTGCTGGTTCGAAACGTTGATCAAAAAAGAATTTGAATGCGATGGATCCGGAAGAAAATCTACATAAACTCCTTTTATCTTTTTCTTCCTCTTTTCCTGCCTGGGTTCTTTGGAGATTGTGCCTGTGTCTCCTCCATCACTTTGACCCCTCTATGCTCTTGGCTCACATGATTTCTTTTGAATCCAATTCCCTTCAATTGTGATCTCCATAGGAAGAACTGGTGAACCCTATTATATTCCTCTTTTGGTAGGGAGCCCACTCCTTTGGTCATCCCTTGTTCCATAAATTTCTCTAGATCTAGATTTTCCCTATCTAGAATCTCCTGCAGTTCATGGTCCTCCGTTCCTGCCTCACTTGGAGTTATCTCATGGTCCCTATTTATCTCCATAATGCTTGGTAGATCATTCTTTTGCTAGCTTTTTTCTATGATATCTTCCATGTTGTCATCCTTTCCTTCTCGGTGATAATGTTTTCCATTTCCTGGTTTGTTTCTTTGTTTCCTTCTTCTTCTTCTAGGATCTTAAAGCTATTGTGGCTTGGTCATATTTCCTCATTGATATTCTTGTGTGGCCTCTTTTCGCCTTTCCCTTTGCCCCCAACGTTGGTAAAACCCTCGAGATTTTTATCCGCAGTGGTTTTCACATTTCTCTACATGTTGTTTGTTGGGCAATCTCTATATAGATGCCCATGCTCATGACATTTGCGGCACCTAAATGGGATGTTCTCATAGTCCCCCGCCTACACCCATTATTCATCATATACTTCTAAAAATATTGCGTCCAGAAGTTCCCCAGATAAGTCCATTTCCACACATATCCGAGCAAAGGAGGTGTATTTTCCTTTCAGAGTCGCATCTGAGATCTTTAGAAAATGCCCCAGTTTGTTGCCTATTGTTTTCAAAGGTTCCAGTAACCAATAACCCAGAGGAAGGGAGTATAGTCTGATCCATACCAGTACCGATGTAAATGTCTTGCATTTCGGGACAAAGTTCATCATCCATGGCCACATGTAGAGGCCTACATCAGCATAGAAATATGGTCCTCCTTTGAACACTCTGCCTTTATCCTCTAGGCTTGTGAATACTACTGTGAAGAAGACCTTAGATCCCAGATGAAGGTGTATTTCCCCCTTTGGCTTCCAGTGGCTCCTTATCCATACATGTAGTGCCCTCTCCATTGGCCATATCCCCATGAATTTGCATATGAGCGCATATTTCATCATATGATCCCTATGCGCTTGTAGCACTGGGCCGCTCAAGATGACTCAAGGAATGATATTCGTCTTGGGTTTGCAGACCCTAGTTGTTCTTATGGAAGTAGGTTTTTGACTGCTACCCCCTTTCTCTTCTTCCTTACTAGTTTCCTGATGATCCCCTTCCTATTCATGAGGTGTATTTCTTCCCAATATGTCTGCGTTACTTGTCTCTATTGCCTTCTCCAGAGGTTTCTTGAAACGCTACTTTCCTGTGTCCTTGCTTATATCCGTAACTACTTGACTATAGGAGGGAGTCGCACCCCCCCTGTGCGTCCCGCCATGGTGCCCAACGTCAAAACCCTAACCCCAACCCTAGATCAAGTTGCAGAGAGGTCGTGTGCACATCGCTTAATCTTGAATGCATAAATCTATATTATTTAGAAAGAGTTTTTGAATATAAATAGATTTAAGATATTGAAAAAACTATTTTGATCGTAGAGAGTTTATAACTCAAATTTGTAATCACAATAAATAGTTTACAAATTTTAAACAAAATTGACACAAAAAATGCTAAAAAAATTTCAAAACATAAGAGAAGTAGACTATGGCCTAGCCCACATAAACAGGGTATTTGCACCACAAGGCAAGCCATTGAAGTTACTAAAGTCATTGCTTCAATTCAATATTCAGTCTTGTCTAATATGACTCCCCTTGCTAATTGAAATATTTTATTTATATTGAGAGAATGAGAGATATTATTAACAAAATCATACATATCTCTCATATTAGCCAAGAATTTTAATGATATGAGAGTTTTTTTAATACATTCAATATATTAAATGAATAATCTACCTTTTATTTGAGAAAATAAAATAATTAAATAATATATGTGAAAAACTATTTTATTATTTATGGAAAAATTAAAAATTTTAATAAATATCATACAATAAAAAATAAATAGTGAAATATATACAAAGGGAAAAAGGTATAAAATGAAATGAATTATATAATTAATATGGGAAGGAAAAGGTGAAGATAAGCTAATATGAAAAATGACAAAAGTGAAAAAGGAAAAGTAAAAAGAAATTATTACACAAATAAATAAATAGGAAAGAGAAAAAACTTATTGAAGTATGAGAGCCCCGAAAGAGAAATAATCGTTATAGAGGAGAAAATGAATGGATCATTTGTCAATTATTATTATTATAAAAATGATTAGTTTTATCATTATAAATTGTTCAATATTTATTTTGCAAAATGTTATGGTTAGGAAAAGTTACAACAATTATTTATATACAAGTTAAACTGTTCTATATTTTGAATTTTAAAATAATTAATATTTTAATTTATTTTATTTTATAATTATTGATGAAATTGTAATGTTTTATTTATTTAAATAATATTTTTGGAATGTACTTTGAGGCTTATGATCACTTACCATATTTATATTTACCATTTTAACCATTTTTAAAAATTTCTAACCAAAATTTATATAAAAGTAATTTAAAAAATTAACAAAATCATCAATAATATATTATTAATTTATTATTCCTTAAACATGTAATAATAGCTGGGATAGTCATTATCCTTCTTCTCTATGCTGACGATATTGTTCTTCTGGCAAGGTGCCCTTCTGATCTTGATAAGCAACTCAAGCTTCTTAAGGATTTCTGCTCTACCATGGGTATGACTGTTAACACAGACAAAACAAAAGTTATGATTATCAAATCTAAAAAGGACACTTGCGCTAATTTTACGTATGACAATAATAACTTGGAGGAAGTGTATTCTTACAAGTACCTAGGAATTGATATCCATCACAAGCTCAACTGGAACCATAGCATTGAGAAAAGGATCAATGGGGATGGAAAGCTTATTTTGGTCTTGAAAATAATTGTAAAACAGCAAACCTCGTAATGTGGGATAAAAAGAAGTTCCTCTTTGAAACCTTAGTCACTCCTGTTATCTTATATGGCTGTGAAGTTTGGGGCTGCAGCATCTCCAGAGAATCATGGAGGAAGATTGAGCAAATCCAGAAGCGTTTTATAACTTATAACCTGAAAATTAAAAGTAATACACCCTATCCTATTCTCCTTATAGAAGCAGGTCTTTCTTCTATTGAGAGCCTAGCTATGCTCAGGTTTCTGATGTACAAGCACAAGCTCAATAACATAGACAATCATAGACTTCCTAAGCTAGCTTTAACTTCCAGCCAAAATCACCTGAGGCTTAACCGAGGATGGCATAAGGACACAAGGGCCTGGTTAAACTATTGGGAGATCAATGAGAATGATGCTTTGCAAAACATAAATAACATTAAAGATATTGTTACTTCTAAGTTCAAAGAAAAATTGTGGTGTGAGAAAGATTTAGCGTCTAAAAGAAAATTAAGTTATTATAAGAAGGTCATCAACCCCACCCTTGAGGATCAAAAGTATCTCTCTATTCTAACTAGCTCAAAAAAGAAAATTAATATAGCAAAGATTAGAACGAATTCTCATGAGCTCCATAGTGAGACTGGCCGCTGGGTAGTTCCTAAAACGCCATGGATGGAAAGGATCTGCCATATTTGTGAGAATAAGAGCATCGAGGATGAAAACCACTTCCTCTTAGAGTGCCCTGCATACAACCACATTAGATCTCAATTTCACAACCTTTGTTATAATACTGACCTTTCTAGCCTTTTACAATGCCAAAATTATAGTGAACTCGGGAGGCTTCTCTCCAAGCTTTTTGAGCATCGGAATAAAATCATAAATCAAAATAAATAATTCGTCTTTTTAGGTCCGATAGATCATTATTTGGTCTCAGTGGACGTTAACAACCATCATCATCAATATATTATTCCTTAAACATGTGTCTAAATTATAATGGAAACAATTATTTTGAGAGTTTTTAAGTAAAATTACTTATTGATTATACCATCAATTTTATATATATATATATATATATATATATATATATATATATATATATATATAGATATATATATATAATTTTGAAAAATATATTATATAATTATATTAATTACATAAATAAAATTTTAAAGAATGATAATTATCTTCTTTTTGTTCGGTATGATACATCGCATTGGTCCTAATAGACGTTAATCATCATTATCATATTGCGTTAATCATCATCATCATATTGTTTGGATTAGATTATAATAAAACAATATATTAATTTTATAATTTATATTATATTATTTATTTTATTAGTTTAAATAAATATTACTTAATTAAATAAATTATTAAAAATGGATTATTTATTATTAATGTATATAAATAATTTATTAATAATACATTTTACCTAAATAATCTCAAAAATAATAATTTATAATCGATTTGAAAAAATTCATAATTATTTTTATTAAAATAATTGTAATTCCAATAATAATTATACTTTTTTTACTTAAAATTTTGAATAATTTTAAAATATCAATTTTAATATATTTTTAATTAAAAATAAATAATTATGTTAATAGGCATCTTTAATTTAATTTGAAATAAATATTTTGGAAATTTAATTTAATTATCCATAATCATTGACTAGATAATAGGGATTTAAACTCTATGGAATATTTTAAAATATTCTTAGTAGTAATTATGCATTTTTCCTCTTTTGATTAAATTGAATAATTAAAAAATATGTCATGTGAACAAGTGTCAAATGAAATGAGTTATGAATTTTTGGCATGTGGTACTGATAAGCCATGGTATTGACCCATAATATTGTAACTAAGTTTATTTGTAGAAAAAAAACAATCATGGTAAAATGGGATAAATCTCCATGATTAAGAATATTGTTCCATGTTTTTTGTATATATGTTTAACTTATAATAATAATAATAAAAGTTATAATTTAGTTAGTTTTATCTTTCTTTCTCTTTATAATTAAGAATTTTGATGTTTATTTTGGATTGACTAATTTATTTTTAGATTTTAGTTAATGAATGAATGAATAAATAAATGTATTTTTTTTGTAACTCCCAAATTCATAGATAATAAAAATATATATATATATAAATTAACAAATATTAGTCTTCTTCTTGCAATGGTGTGCCTCGAACCAAACAAAGAGTAAAAAAGTAAGATTTTAGTTCAAAATAATATATAGATAACATAAAAACTGAATTCATGACCTGTCTTCATATAACATGTCACAAATATTAAAAATTATAGAAAATAATATGTTACAACGTTGTTCCAAGAACTTTCATAATATTATAAACAGTAAGTTAAAGTGTTACAACCAGAAACTATAAAACCATAATACTTACTAAATAAATGTTGACATTTATACTAATGGTGGAAAAAATTGATCAAAATAAAAGTGGATGACATGATTACAATTCACTATGATATTGATTCCGAGTGTTAACTTTATTTTTACCATACAAATTTCAAAATGCAAGCTTTTGAGTTCTCTATTATAATCTTTTCACTTATTGTGAGTCGAAAATGAACTGAATAGCGGAAGTTTACTTATATCACAAACTGGTGAAATCATCCCCTTACCTACCAGATATATTTTACAATTGATGCCTCTTAATACAGACACATGTGAAGGATATAATATATATGTTAAATACTTTCAAATTTACATAATGCACTTTCAGTGGTCGAATGTTTTATATCTTACACTTTATGAACGGTTGGTATAATTATTTAACTAATGTTATTATATATACTAATAGGTTTATATGAAACATATTTACGATTATATTAGTAAATATGGTTGATATATATTGATATACTTATATCAAGTACGTTTATTAAAAAATAATTATTTTTAATTATTAATAACTATGTAAATAATAATTACTATATTTTTGTATATTTATATATGAGTAGTTATTATATTATATATCAATATAATATAATATAATATTATTATAGAATATTATATTAATATATTAAAAATTATATTTAAAACTACAGTATAATTAACCTATAAATAGTAATAACAATTACTTATTATTAATATTATTTATTTATTTTTCAATATTATACTATGATATTATGGTTAAAATTTATTATATATTTATTAATATAATTGTTATTATTAAATAGGTAATCAATAATTATTACATATTCAATAATAATAATAATAATAATTGATCTTAGGTTTTTGTGATCCGTATTGATTTTTGTAACTTACTTTGGGATAAATCACATCCGCAATGTTTTATGGTCAATTTTTCGAACTTACTAATGAGGTTCATCTTCAGGACCAAGTTCGAAATCGGTCCTAAAGATCAACCTTATTAATAAGTTCAAAACTTTGACCCTAAAACATCACTGATGTGATTTATGTGAAAGCAAGCTATAATAATATTATTATTATTTATTATAATAAATAATATATTATAATCATATATATCACAAATAATAATATAAAAATATACATTATTATTATTATTATTATTAGTGTAAATAAATAAATTCAAGGGATTAATAATATAAACCCAAGCAGTTAATAAATTTTAAGGATTATTAATATTTGTAAGCTTAAGGGATTAATATTATATAACTAAGAGATTATTGATATTATAATAAAGAGACTAAAAATATTATAAACTTAGGGGATTAATAAACCCTAGGGATAATAAACCCAAGGGATTAACATTCTAAATTCAAGAGATTAATAAGCCCACGAGATTATTATTATTATAAACCCAAGTGATTAATATTGTAAAACTAAGGAATTAAAGTTAAACCCCAATACGAATATTATAAGCCCAAGGGATTATAAACCTAATGAACTAATATTAAACCCTTGGATTAATATTATAAACCCTAATATTAAAATATATCTAAAATTAATATTATGAGCCCTAAGATCAAAAACCCTAATATATTATCATAGATATTAAAGATTAATATTATAAACTCAAGGGATTAATATTAAACCATAAGATTAGTTTTATAGACCCTAATATTAATACTTTAAACCTAAAATTAATATTATAAACCCTAATATTAAGAACCTAACATATTATTACATATATATATATATATATATATATATATTAGGGGTTAGTATTATAAACCCTAATATTAATATGTCAAACCTAAGACTAATATTATAAACTTTATGGATTAATAAACCCAAGAAATTATTGATATTATAAACCCAAGGGAATAATATTAAACACAAGTTTTTTTATTGTAAGCACACGGGATAAATTTAAGGGACTAATATTGTACACCCAAGGGATTAATAAACCAAGGTATTAATATTATAAACCCAAGAAATTAATAAACCTATGTGGTTATTACTACTATAAACTGAAGGGATTAATATTAATCACTAGTATTAATATTATAAACCCTAAGATTAATATTAAACCCTAAGATTAATATTATAAACCCTATGAATATAAGTCTTAATATTATAAACCATAAACCTGTATCACAGCGTTATAAATCAAAATATTAAACCCTAATATATGCAATGTCACAATGCAACATTCAATAAATTACAATGTAATGTATCATTGTGACAATGATTGTCACACTACTTATCGCAGTGTGATGATGTATGTCACTTTGCAATATTGGATAGATTTTTGTATCATTCCAACATCAAAATATCAAACCCTTATATTAAACCAAATATTATAAACCCTAACATTATAAACCCTAAGATTAATATAATAATCCCTAGTATTAATCTTATAAACTCTACAATAAATACTATAAATCATATGATTGATATTATAAATAATAAGGTTATATTATAAATCCTTGCATTAATATTATAAACCATAATGTTATAAAACCTAATATCAAACCCAATATTATAAACATAATATTAAACCCAAGGGAAAAATATTATAAACCTAAGCGATAATAAATCCAATGGGTTATTAATATTATAAAGCCAAGGGATTAATATCAAACCCTAGTAATATAAACTCTGTAATTAATATTATAATCCCAATGAATTATAAACCTAAGGGATTAACATTGAATATTAGTAATATAAACCTTAAGATTAATATTATAAATCTAAGGGATTACTATTAAACATTAGGATTAATATTATAAGCCCAGGTAATTATAAACCATAAGATTAATATTATAAACCTTATGATCAATATATCGAACCTAAAATGATTATTGTAAACCCTAATATATTATTAGAGATATTAGGGATCAATATTATATAACCAAGGGATTATTGACATTATAATTACAAGAGACTAAAAATATTATAAACCCAAGGGATAATAAAACCAATGGAATAATATTAAACCCTATGATTTATATTTTAAATCCGAGGGATTAACATTTTAAACTCGAGATTAATAAACCCAAAATATTATTATTATTATAAACCCAAAGGATTAATATTATAAACCCAAGGGATTAATATTAAACCCCAATATTAATATTATAAGCCCGAGGGATTATAAACGTAAGGAACTAATATTAAACCCTAGGGTTAATATTATAAACATTAATGTTAAAATATACTTAAAATTAATATTATAAGCCCTAAGATTAAAAACCCTGATATATTATTATAGATATTAAACTCAAGGGATTATAAACCTAAGGGATTAATATTAAACCCTAGTATTTATATTATAGACCCTAATATTAATATACCAAACCTAAAATTAATATTAGAAACCTTAATATATTATTATAGATATCATGGATTAATATTATAAACCCAAGGGATTATCAATATTATACACCCAAGGGATTAATTATAAGCTTGTGGGACTACCAACCCTAGGATTAATATTATAAACCCTAAGATTAATATGTCAAACTCAATGGATTAATAAACCCAAGAAGATATTTATATTATAAACCCAAGGGAATAATATTAAACCCAAGTTTTTTATTGTAAGCACAAGGGATAAACCCAATGGACTAATATTATAAACCCAAGGTATTAATATTATAAACTCAAGTGATTACTATTATAAACCAAAGGAATTAATAAACTCATGTGGGTATTCTTACATTGGATAGACTATTACTTTAGTCAACCACATCACATTTCTAGTTTTATCATGTCACATTGTGACAATATTGGTCACATTACAACATTGAGCATGGTTGATCATGGTTTATCTTCATTCACCTTGTTTGACCATGGTCGATCAAACTCAACCATGGTGACCTTGGTTGACCATTCTAACCATGTTGATCTTTGATGACCATGGTTGACCGTCATCGATGTCTATTGACCATGGTTGACCATTATAGACTTTGACCATTGTTGATCAAAGTTGACCATGGTTGAGTAGGGTCATCCATGCTAAACCATGTTCAACTATGCTAACCATGTTGATCTTGGTTGACCATAGTGAGCCATGGTTGACCATCATGGACTATGGTTGACTTTAGTTAACCATTCTAACCATGTTGATCTTAGATGACCTTGGTTAACTATCGTTGACCTTTGTTGAACATCATTGATCATGAATGGTCATGGTTGACCTTGGTTGACTATGGTTGCTCATGGTTGACCATGGTTGATCATGATTGACCACGATTGACCATGGTTGGCCATGTTTGGCAATGGTTAATTGTGGTTGACCATATAGACCTTGATTGACCATTATTTTTTACTATGTTTGACTATTGGTTGACTTGGTTTGAATGTGTTTGTTTATGTAATACTAATGTGTTTGAATATGTTTGATTGTTAATCTTAATCAATAACACTAAAAGGAAATTATGTTTGACCTATGTTGAAGAGTCTTGACTCTCAATTACAACCAAGCATAGTTGAACATACTCAACTACATTAGTAAATGTTGTGGCATTTTTTTCTAATGTCACATTGTGATGTTGGATAAATTACAATGTAATATAACATTTTGACAATGTTTGTCATGTTAAATCATTTTTCATAACATGAAGCTAGTTTTTCCTTCACAATTTTGTCTACACACCCAGATTATGATGTTAGTTCTCTAATGTCACATAGCAACAAAGATATTTGATAAGCAAAATTGGACATAGAATTTTTTTTTTCATTGCATGTTCATGTCATTTTATTTGCAGAATGATATTGATATCATGTGTAATGTTTATGAAAAATGATATATCTATTTTTTTGTCTATTTTTTTGTGACAACTCCCACATTTTTTTTAGTCACATTATATTGGTGTTTTTAATCACATTTCCCTTGCATGTATTTAACAATATTTTGATACCCATTTTTTCACACAACCACATTAAGATGTTACTTTTGTCAAGTGACATTATAAAGTGTGGTTTTTGTTCAGCAAAATATAATACCTAAATTTGTTGCTTGAAATGTTAGTTTTGTAAAATGACAGTTTAATTATTGTTTTTGTGCATCAAAATACACTCTCTTGTTATAATGAAACAAGAAAATTTATCCAAACTTATAATCTTTTATAACAATATTAATTACTATTAATATTTATTTTAAAAATAAAATATGATTGTTATTGAAATTCAAATAATAATATAATATAAAACATAATATTATTATTAATATATTAATAACAATGTTAATATTAATATTACTATTAATACATATTATATTAATATTCAAATATTTATATCAATATTAATATATATTATGTTAAGATTCGAATATGTATATCAATATTAATAAAATATTTTAATATTACAAAAAATATATTACTGTTATTCAAATTGAAATATTAAAATAATATATGATATAATATATAATATTGTTACATTCTAATGATATTAACATTAATCTTAGTATGTGGCTGGCTCATGAACTTATAGGCCCACCTTAAAATATAATATACTCGATGGTTATTTAATCATCTGAAAATGAATGGTGATTATCTAATTGGTTACTTAATGGTAATGTTTTAGTTTCAATGCAACCTCAAGATTACCATGAACGCTACCGTGATCCGATCCAGTACCCATTTGAAGGTTCTTCAACCTGTTATGTTGGATATGTTTGGCACTGTATAATTAGTTTTATGTGAGATTTAACTCCGAGTACTCCCGCAAAACCCTCAGGAGCAAACCCTTCGATATCATAAATTTTTATCACAAATTTGCACAATGATTCGTTGAATCCTTTCTCACCCCTCTGGTGCAATTTCAAACTTGATAACAACATGTTTTTCAGACATAACTATCACAACATAAAATCATTATGTAAAAAAATTATTGATCATTGTCGAAACAATTAATTGATGAGATTAAGTCCAGAGGAGGACAATAGAGCCGAACCTGGAGTAATTGAACCAGATTAATATGTGACAGAGGAATTTAGGACCTGGATGACGCGACGAGAATGGGTTATAACGTTTTTTATACCAAGAGTGGAGAATTAGGCATTTCGGTAGTCAAATTGCCACACAACCAACCAGTTATATTTTTCATTAATTAATAATCATGATACTGGTAAACAAAGGGTTTCATTATATCTCACAATTTGAAGGTAACGCGCAGACAGCCATGTTTCAATGCGCTTTCATTTGTATTTTAATTTAATTTAATATATGTTTCCTAATGTAACATATATGCAACCATGTTTCAATTTAATTTTTTAATATAATGTAAGTTGTAAGTAGTGCACGACAAGTTGGAACAAAATGTTCAACTTTCAGTCCTGTTATAGAATTAAACGCTTCATGTATTTTCCCACTAACAGAATTGCTTGAGTGTCTTTTCACTTTTTGTTAATCTTGATGGGCAGCAATTAAGAAAATGTATATTAAATTTTTAATTAAGAAATGGTATATTAAAATTTTAATTAAGTTTTATAAATTTTTAATTTAAATATGGTTTAATCATATGATTTAGATATGTAAAAAAGTTAATGGTGTAGATTTGATTCATTGATATAATGGTAATGATGAGAATATGTTAGCATCTTTAAATTTACACTAGCTAAATTGATTAAGGGGAAACAAAACCAATAAAAAAACGCATATCTAGATAAATATATTGGTATAATACAAAGTTCACTACTACAATTATGGAGTTGTAAGGAAGGTACCAGAATGCTTCCATTACAAACAATTTTTTGGCTTCCCATTACAACCAAGATTCTGCCATGACTAGGAACTCTGAATCACATCGTCTCCCCAATCCAATTTCCTTTCCTTCCTTACTGTCTGTTTCCTCATCTTTACTTAGATGGGTATTAGTGTTGCACGACAACAATCCATGTTTTGGACTTCTCACGCCCATCAACAAAGACTGCCAGTAAGGAGTGTTGTGGCTTTGGGCATACAAATCTCCATGAGAACACAATGAATTACCATCCAAAAGATTGTGGTTTCCAACATCAAAATCATCATCAATAGGGGCAGGAAAGTTTAGGTCCAACGGTTCCACTGTTTTAGGCAAGTTTATGTCCAACAGTTCCACTCTTCCAGGCACCTGCCGCATAAGGGTCTCCTTGTTGCTAATAGTACCAGTAGTATCCGAAACTCCTGTGCTAACCCAGTGGCATCTCTTATGACCACCCAAGGCTTGACCTGAAGCAAAAACCCTGTGACAGATTGAGCATTCATGCACTCTGCTCTTCTTAACTGAAAAGGCTGTCCCGTCGATTATCGTCGCTACATGCCTCTCTTTGGCACCAGAATCCTTAGTCCTCTCCTTTGGAGGAGGCTGGTGGAAATTGTCAGGCAGATGAGAGTACGATCCAGTATGAAGCTCCTCATTACTGATCTCTTCCTCTTGGATCTCTTTCGCCTCCTCTATCTGCAAAAACCATTCCTTGACCTTGTTGTGGGTAGCCCGGTGGCCTCCCAGAGCCTAACAGGAATGGAAAACGTTATTGCAAATAGTGCATTTGAACATGGTTATCTTAACCTGATCATCATTATAAAAACCAGCCTATGCACGATTTTTTTATATTTGGGCCCCTTTCTGATGCATGTCGAATGCCGGGAACCAGCGTTGGGAAGCTTGAGGTCAAATGATCTAAGCTTCTCAGCCCCCATTTGGAATTGTGGGATTTGAACAGTGTTTACTCCACTTGCAAGCATTACAAGGCACATTGCAATATCCTTTTCTTCATTATTTGTTGACGAACCAAATCGTCCAAGGGGATTAAGTTGAGTTGCATACCTGGATCTCTTGAAGCTCTTTCCCTTCATCCACTTATCAAACTTGTTTGAATTCCCACTGGAGTGATCGACCACGATCTCAGCATCACCCTCGCTATTGATTGACGGACCAAATGTTGAAGTTGATTGAGTTGGGATGCATACCTGTATCTCTTGAATCTCTTTCCCTTCATCCACTTGTCAAAGCTGTTTGAATCCCCACTTGGGTGATCAATGTCGATCTCAGCATCACTCTCACCGCTGTGGTTTTCTAAGTCGTCTTGGGCATCGCCACTATCTTCATGGGTTTGGGATTGGCACTTCATGTGATCAAACAGGCCTTTCTAGGAACTCAATTCCGTCCCACACACATCACAATTTATAGAAGAATCAATGGTTTTGGAGTCGAACTCGTGATCTAACAGAATCGAATCGCCCCGATCTGCAGACCTCCAGCTACTCTTGGGATTTCTTTGGAGAACGGACATTAGATTTCTCCCATTGCCATCTAATACCTCTTCATCATCTTTGTCCTTCATCGATTTTTCATTCGAATCTTTGGGCTTCTTGCTCTTCGTAAATGCAGTGTCAGTGGGGTTGTCTGTATCCATGGAGGCGGGGCCGTGAACTCTCATGTGACCACCAAGAGCTCTTCCTGAGACGAATCCCTTGCTGCAGATCTTGCACGAGTAGCTCAACTGGTGCTCCCCTTCTTCCTGTTTCGTGAACAACTCCATGGCTTGGGAGGTGGGATACAATTTATCCATTGAGGCTATGCCGTAAACTCTCCTCCAACTTCAATACCAAGCTCCCTTTCTTTCCACAGATTAAACCAGTGGACTGACGACTGAAACAATTCACGTTGAACATACCAATCCGAGCAATGACTTCATCAAAATTTGAATGAAAGCAATCGGGCGTCGGTTGATTGCATACGACGGGTTTCTGAACTGAATTGGTTAAGTGGTTGAATTGGTTAAGTGGTTGAATTCCCTTGGAATACTCGCAGTGAATGGAATTGGAAGGAGTAAGGAAGCAAAGAGGAAGCAAAAGAGAAAAAATCGTGGAAACGGACAGCCGAGACCCGGGTATGGAAGTCTTCTTTCTTGCGATCATTTCCTTCGCTGAACTTTTACGTACGTTGCTTCCGGTCATCCTACGCTCACGCTTTGACTTGAATGCTGTCTCCTGCTTCCAAAGCCCCGGCCCGCGGACCACCAAAGCCCGAATGTGTATTTCGTTGCTGTGAACCATTTTTTTTTATTCTCATAAAGCAGAAAACGCTACCTTTGTATTAATAAAAAAAGATGTTATATATATCTAATGCTTCATTTATCTTTTCTGCATTATCATTTTTATACCAAAAAATATCTGCAATTCTTTTCCACAATTTTAGTCTTTATTTAGCATCTAACTGGTCTAAAGGATGGAAATTTTACCTATTATATTAAAAAAAAAAAATCTTCTATCAATATCTTCCCTATGTTTATATTGTTTACTAAGAATAGTTAATGTTGCGAGCATTTATCAAGATACTTTGTTTAAAAATTGAGAAGAAAAATTTATCTGTTTCTTTTGAAATATCACATTTTGATAGGTGCTCTGCTGTCCAGTTTTGTTCTCTGTATATATGCTAGAATTGAATGTGATTAAATATACTTACCAAATTTCGAATCCTCTTCATTCAATTTGCAAGTATGGGGGGATTGAAATTAGTATGTTCCTTTACCTAGTCAATGACACCTTTTGCATCTCCAAATACTTGTAATATATCTAGCCTAAGCCATTTTGTTGCGATAAGGACTCCCCATAACAGTGTAATCTTTGTTTTGATCACAATCCTCCCTCTCACTAGAAATGGAAGAAGTTACCAGGCTCAGTGACTATGATTGCTCCGCACCTGCATTTCTTCCTATTACTTGTTCCATAAAAAAATCCAACAAGAAATTCTTTCCAAATGTCAATGTATTTGCATTTCCTGAATTTGTTTATCTTGGTCATCAACCCAATTTCATTGAAGAAAGCAACGGTCTTAATAATGTCTTCTCTGGCTATCGTAATTTTCTGTTCAAAAATTCTAGCGTTCCTGCTACACCATATTATCCAGATGATGTATAAAGGAAGAGACCTATATTCCCTGTTAGATGTGAACCATGACAGAAGACACCTGAGCAAGGATTGATTTGTTCCAACAAAGGGAAGCTTCATTTCCTCCATGACAGCATCCCTAAGCAGCCTTGCAAATGTACAATTAATAGACAGATGTTCTAAGTCTTTTGTGCCCCTCATACAAAGAGGGCATATACAAGGGCCAGTGAAACCATGCTTTAGCAAGTTGTTCCAGGTCAAAATATGATCATGTGTAGCCATCCAGCTAAAACATTTTATTTTATTTGGGAGATTCCATCTCCAAATATCCATCCTGAAGATGCTTATTACAATTAAAAATCCTCCCAAGCCTTGGCAGCGTCATATAGATATTTTTGACCATCGGATGGTTCTTTTTCATTTTCCCTCCCCAAATCATGTTGTTAATCTTATCATCAAGAGTGATACCAGCAGATCGTAGTTGCGCAATGTAGGACCCCCATTCCTCATAATATGCCTTGGGTAAGCCGATGTCTTCGGCCCTACTCCATAGTTGATGATCGATTCTTTGTGCACACAACTGATATATCTGATGCAGGAGGATAATATCTTTTTTGTGTATGAAGTTCAGTAATTGAAAGGATAAAGTATGATTCCAAGTCATCTCCATGGTGGCATCTAAGCCAATTTTGATCTTAAAACCATCTCCAGCCTCCCAACGAATAAAACCCAGCATCCATTGAAGAGTGTTCATCATGCTTCTCCATATGTATGATAGAATTGATTTCTTCCTGGCACCATTGGTTATCAATGTGGAGAATTTTTGGCCATACATATATTTATCCTTTATGATGAGTGGCCAGACACCATTTCCGGACACTTCCCTTGACATGTTTTTAATAAGCAATGCCTTATTGAATGAGGATGTATCAATGAACCCCCATCGTCCTTCCTCGACTAGTCTTTCGATGCTGACCATCATACCATATGTATTTTGTCTTGGAGTTGTGAACCAACCCATAAGAAGCGACTTGTGATAGCTTCTATCCTGAGGATGACCTCCCGGGGAAGTAAATACAAGTGCATCCAATAGACCAAAATATTTTGGAGCACCGATTTCAGCGTAATCATCCTTCCTCCCATCTACAACCACCTACACTTCCAGTTGTCCATTTTTTATGAAATATTTCAATTAACCATACCTAGTCCTGATTGCAGTATCTATTCAGTTCCATCGTAAACCCAAAGTAGGTGAAACCTTCATCAAGGTGTGAAGATGCGACACCAAACAGGTCAGATATTTCCTTTGTTATCACCTCCTCTCTACCATCATGTAACAAAATCGATTTGCCTTCATTCATACATAATCTAGAAGCTTCACCAAATGATTTAATGAAGTCTCAAATGATTCTCCACTCTCCCCCGAGGACTCCCCACCAAATAGCAGATCATCAACAAACATTAAGTGAATGATAAGAATATGTCTGAATACTCTAATCCCTCTAATAATTCCACTTTCCTTAGCAACCTTCATTTTTTTGCTCAAAGAGTCAATTACTAGAAGGAAGAGCAAAGGAGACATGGCACAACCCTGTCTTATTCCTATGTACGCATTGAAAAAATGAGAAGGCAAACCATTACTAATGACAACAAAATTAACTAATGACAACAAAATTAGTAGATTTGGAACATGCCAAAACCCATTTAATGTTTTTTAAGAGACATCAAGATCAAATTCAAGAACTCCCAATCTACGTAATCATATGCCTTGCTAAAGTCTGTCTTAAAAAAGCATCATCTTTTTTTCCGAGATTTAATAGAGTGCGTCTATCTCCTAAGAAATACCAATTGCATCCTGAACAGCATCTTGTTTTTCCAAGATTTAATAGAGTGCATCAATCCAAATTGTTACTCTGTCAAATGCTTCGACAATAATATGCTTCGACAACACCGGTTTCAGCCTTCTCGCAATCAATTTTGATGGCCCAAATCTAGAGTTAATGGCCCCCGAGATGATTATGTGTATCCTAGATTCTTCGGCTACCGCCAACAGATCAAGAATCATCAAATCAATTGTGTATAAATAGTTCAACCTTATCCATCCGACCCCGGGCTCCTCCTTTACACCCTCCTTCAAAATCATCTTCATCAATTTCGCCCTTGAGATTGGTTGGTCCAATCTATCGTTATCCTCCGCAGAGAACATGTTTGGAACTTGTTCAAGGAATTCCATTTCGTTGTTGTGAACCTATTAAACAGAGTGTGAGTATGCACTTATGGGCATAAACATTCAATCACTTTAACATATTAGTTTTGTATATAAATAATATTTTCATGTTTAAAATGTTTGTGATATAAAGAGTTCTCAATCACATAAATCATGAATCAATTTTTCACGGCATACGTACATATACCCAATTTAATAATCACTTTTTAATAACATTTTTTCACTACAACTCTATATATATATATATATATATATATATATATATATATATATATATATATATATTTTAAATAATTTATATATATATAATCAAAAATAAATATTCCAGAAATATCATTTTCCACACTAAACACTTAATTATGATTAAGTTAAAAAATATATATTTTTACAAATAAACATTTATATTTTAATATTTTAAGTTAAATATATCTAATGTAATGTTCATAGTTTCAAATCTTAGATTGTATTGGAACAAATTATGTGTCCAGTAAATAAGTATGATAAGGACAGCATGGAATGGCTATGGCTTTGGCTTTGGCTTTGTATGTAAAATTTTAAAATCATGTATTTACTTCTTAGCATAGAGCTTAAAGGCCATGGTTTAATAAGGAAACATTTAAAGAAAATTTTCTATTGTATTTTTAAGAAACAGGAGTATTATTTCAAATCTTAATATAAAGGTCTAAGGCCAGTTATGGAAAAATGCATGACAGATTATGAATCCTAGTAGAGGAGAAGAGAAAAGAGGGTCTATTCAATGTAAGAGAAAAGAGGGTCTATTCAATAAACATTGAATCTAGGTGGTGGTTGGTGGAAAAATCCGCATTCCATATTCATGAGAGGATGGGAATTGATTACAAGTCTTCACGAGTGTAAGATACTCCATCCCTATGGATATTTGAACCATCTCCTTTCCCATGCACTCTCTCTATGTTATTAGAATTAATCATTCTATTTTCTCTCTCTATTCATTCAATTCATTTATATTTCCCCGAGCCACACTGATAGTCATTCTCATGTTGGATGTTATAATTTAAACCTATAATTTAATAAGAAGAGTTAAAGAATGTGGATAATGAAATTGATAAGAGAGATGGAAAACTACATGGGAGCACAAAGGTTGACATGATAGGAAATCATCCCCATTTCTTGCATATCATTGTTTCATGAGTGCTTAAGAGGGCAAGTTTAATCACTATTTGAGTTTTTTTTGAAGGTAGAACATATATTGGACTCTCTCAAAACAAACTAAATATCCCTAAAGGCAAGAGGGTTCCTAAGGCAGTATTAAGTGGGAAAATGAATATCTCATGTTTTATGTGTCGTGACTAGGAAGTGTGAATCACATTATATGAAGTATGGGTATTCTTTGTTTAATTTAAACAGCGGTATTATTTTTGTTTAAGTTATTCTTATTGGAATCAAATTTTATGAAATCAAAACGGTTGAAGTCGAAGGACTGTGAAAGCAACAAGAACTGCTACGAATTTCCATTCATGTCATATAACATTTAGACTGTTTTTTGGTAACACATTTTTTTTATTAGTATGTAGGATATTAATGTAATTTAATTTTGTTGAACATATAGTAAGTTTAATCATGTTGTTTCAATTTATTGCCAAGGTTGAGGAATTTATTTCATATTCTTACTACATTTAAGTTTTTTCTTTCAAAGATTGTCATATTTGAAGTTTTCATTCCAACTTTTAGTAAATTAAGCTTGTTATTTGCTATTGCAAAGATCACTAAATAAGGGAATTCATTCAAATTATTAGTAACTTTAAGTTTGTTGTTTTAAATAATGGTAGGTGACTACTGATATGCTACTTATTTTAGTTAGGTTACTTGATGAGCCTAGTCAAGTTGGAGAAGTAGATCCTAGTGTATTGGCAGATCTAGTTGCAAGTAATGAAAAGTTATAGAACCTAGCATATGCAATAAATATTTTGAAAAAATTTGTAACATTTTGCAAAAATATTCCTTGAAATCCAAGCATTTATGAGGTGTATTAATATGTCTATCTTAACTTGGGTTTTGATTGGAAGAAATTAGGATGAAGGTTTTATCCTTTGAGGTTTTTAAGTTTTACTTGAACTTCTATTCCTGCACTTTTGCATGAGTAAGTACTAAGTAACTAACGTTTTGTTTGAAATGGGGCATTTTAATAATCTATTTTACTCGATAACAATATAACCTACCTTTGAGGATGAATGAGGAGTATATGAAATTTCCCTACATTAGGAGAAATTATTAATCTACCAAATGTAAAACTAAAGTTGTGTTTGAAACCAGGCATTTTAAGAATATTTTTTCCGCAACAACAATATAACTTACCTTTGAGGATAGATGAGGAGTATATGAAATTTCCCTCCATTGGGAGAAATTACAAATCTACCAAAAGTGAAACTTCTTTAATTAGGAATTCTAAGTTTAGAAACTCTCTAACACTCTAGGACTATAGATTAGAACTATTTTCCTATTATTCATTAGGTGAGATTCTAGGATTTTTATTCAATAATGTGGGTGAATTCATCCTATGAACTTGGTCTATGATAGCATCAAATGGCATGATCAAATGATCAACTTCTGAAAAGTGTTTATGTCATTATATTTATTTGAAAACTTTTCATAATAGTCACCATTTCTTTATTATTGTTTATTGACCCTATATCAATATATTTTGCACATCTAACCAAATATACTGGCACACCTATCCAAATATACAGAGGGATGGTTGTACTTAAATGTCTCTTTCTTATTTAAATACACGTGTGAAAACAATATTGTGTATGGACATATGGAAACGTGATGAGCTATAAAATGTGTGGATATTGTATCCTTGACATTGTTTAGTGTTAGATCTAAGACTTTTGGGATCCATAATGTAGAAGAAAGTCTTTCGGATTAATCACATAGTTATTATTTGGTCAACGTTTCGAACTAACTAATGTGGTTCATCCTCAGGACAATGTGAGAAATCCATAGATCAGAAGGAATAAATAGTAAGGATGCAGCATTGCCCAAAGTTAGCCGTTAAAAATTAGTTGTTGGTGGATTAGTTAGAAGGTAAAGAAAATAATTATTTAGGGACTAGAGGTAAGGAAAAATATTCTATATTTAGTTAAAAATAGTTGTTAGAAAAGAAAAAAAAACAACTAAATATTATCTTGTTTGTTATAGGACTTATTCATATTAGAAAACTAGTTGTTAGGAAAATAAATTTAATAAAAATGGATCAAAAATAATATTAATTTAAAATTATATTCACATGTTTAAAATTATCTAATAGAGGGGCAAAAAAAAAAATCTAAATTAAATTAAAACAATTTAGATTAAAACAAAAACATATATATATATATATATATAGATATATATAGTGAACCAGGCATAAACATAAGAAAATAAACCAAAAAGAGAAGAGGAGGAGAGAGGAAAAGAAGAATGATGAGTTATGATGAGAGAGCTGGAATCCAACTCTTACTTAATTTCCAACCACCATCCCTATTAAGATTTTTGGCATGCCTTTCAATCTCAATCACCTCCCTAAGCTTCCTGTGGTGGAAATGATCTACTTCAGCGATAACTTTGGATTCTTCAATGCAAACACAGTGCTTCGATTTTTCTGCATGTTCAACTAAGGCTGATGAGCGGGAGTGATTGTGTCTGATGTCTGTTGCATGCTCATTGATCCTCTGTTTAATAGATCTACCTATTTCTCCAATGTAGGGGATACCACAGGAGTAGGGAACAAGGTAGACCCCTTTTGAGTCCTTAGGGTCAATAGGGTATTTAATAGATCTAAGAGAATTTTTAATGGTATTGAGAGGCTTGAAAGAAGAAGAAACATTCATCTTCTTGAGGATATGGGCAATCCTATCTGTGGTTCCTTGTATATAAGGAAGATGAACCTTAGAGATAGGATCATTATGTTGGAAATAATACTGAGAAGGGGGGTGAATCAGTATTATCAAGTCAAATATTCCTTTTTCAAAATCAAATGATATACGCTACTTCAGTTAATTAAACCCTCGTATGTACGCAACTATTCAGAAGGAAACCCGCGTATACAATGCAAACTTTTAATTTACTTTATCTTTCTGATGTTGATTATTAATCTGTGTTTGAGAATCAAATAACCAGTAACCAGAAACAGTAAAACAGAGTAGAAAGACAATCGCACACAAGAACACAAGATATAAGGTGGAAACCCAATGTGGGTGAAAACCACCTGCTGCAATTCGTCTCTATCTTCTCTTTAATTAGAAACTTCTTTTTACAATTGTACTGGTGCAGTCCTTTACCAGTACGCAGGCTGCAACCTGCAGAGAGCTACAACCCTCTCTCGTTTTCCAGCTTCTCCTGGAAGGGAGCTACAACCCCCTTAGCTCTTGCACTGGCCAAGATACTAGTACATAGGTGCTGGCCTACAGAAGGCTACAACCTTCTCTCTCTTTCAGGGACCACATTTCATAAATTTTCAGATTGGATCCACAAATAACATTAATCAAACATCAAGAATTTCTGCATCAACCAATCACCTTTTCACCAATCAAAACTGAATCAAAATAAACATTTCTCTGACGACTGTACCCAGATCACAGTAACAGTAACCACACACCAAATCTGAACCCAGAACACTGCAACAATAAACAGAAGCAGCTAGATCACAACTCAAAATATATATGCTGCTTTAATAGCCTGAAACCTACGTGCATACGCTTCTGCGTATGGAACAACCTATGTATACGTTGTTTGCCTTCACTGAACCAGCGTATATTCGCGCCTTCACTTCACTAAACCTGCGTACATATCTATAAAGGATAATTCGCTCTTTTAGATATTCAAACACTAATTAACCCAGATTATCAATTTTATAGATCAAGCAAGCGCCACATATAACAGATCAAAATCATACAACGATACTACCATTCGAGCTTAAAGATTATGATCCATCAATAGAACTTATCCTTCTCTTTGCGCTAAGGTTCCTCCTTCATTCAGATCTAGATCTGCACCATAACCCAATTACCAGTATTCCAAATCTAGCACTTTATCAGATATTCAATAATAATTCAGATGATCCTTGCCAAATGATCTCCTTCCTCTTTTATAGTCTTAGGCCTTTCACAATACCATGGTCCAAAACCATAATAAACAATACCAGGGACCCAATACCTGGGGTCAATACTTCTGATGAGATACCATGGTCCAAAACCATAGGTTCAAATACCAAGGACTAACTACCATGGACCAAAATTAAGTTCTCCAACGTATATGCGCTTTTCCTTGCATGAAAGTGCGTGTATACGCATACGCGCCTTTGTAACGTCTAACCCGCGTGTATACGTGCCTTTGTCTAGGTGAACCTGCGTATATATCTTTTTCTTCATTCTGAAAGCCTGAAATGAGATCTGTCACCAAAGAGAGTTGCCATCAAGGACAACACCTGTGCCATAGTTCCAAACTTATGTCATAATGCCAACAATCTCCCCCTTTGGACTTGATGGCAACCCCACAATCCTCAAAGTCATTCTCCACCTTTGTCATCAAGGGCAAAGGGTTGTGCTCCTCCTGAGTACATGCTGAAATCTCTACCCTGCTATGCTGACCATGCTCCCCCTGACTATAGGCAAGATCTGCAAAAAGATGTTCTTCAAGAAGAACCATGACTTATACATCATAAAAGACCTTCCTATCACCAAAAGACCCAATACATACATCCATCACCCAACCAAGTGGGGATACATCAGAAATTTACATATGACAACCAAGTTCATTACATGTTCATCCCAGGTATAGTGGGGAAACCAAAATAGGCCGTTACATGACCTTGACACCATAAAAGAGATACCACAAAAGAGATACATGACATAGAGACGAAATATCTAGAACAAGACTTATGAAAGACACCAATAATTGATAGCAGCAGCATCTGTCAGTCACCATTCAGATCAGCAACCATGATTTCCTTCTGTTCTCCCTCTGTAATTAATCCACCTGAAACCAACATCAGCTGTGAACTAGAACCAAAAGCTTCTAAGATAATGCCAACAATGCATCATTAGAAGTTTATCTGCACCCCCTGAACCTGTGCCAGATGGTCTCTGTTAGACCCAAATCAAACAAACTTCAACTAGAGCCTGTCCCTACTGATATCCATCAAACCTCCATATACACAATTGTCTCTGCACAAACCGGCATATGTACGTGGATCCTCCTCAGGTAACTCGTGTACACCCATTTTTCTCTGAAACAGACAAGATTTAACAGCAAGATGATGCATCAACTACTCCCAGTTTCTGTCTGAGGTATTCAAAAATTTCCCTGGGCAGTGGTTTAGTGAGAATATCAGCAGCTTGTTCCTTAGAAAGAACATACTCCAATTTGACCTTTTGTTCCAACACTTGTTCCCGAAGAAAGTGATACTTGATCGGTATGTGCTTGGTCTTTGAATGCATGATAGGGTTCTTTGAAATGCTGATTGCACTTGTGTTATCATATAAGATGGAGATAGGTGGTGTACAAGTGATTTGAAAATCCTGCAAGGTCTGCATCATCCAAAGGAGTTGAGTGCAGCAAGATGGAGCAGCCACATATTCCGCTTTAGTTGTAGATAGAGCAATCAAACTCTGTTTCTTACTGAACCAAGATACTAATCTAGAACCCATAAAGAATGCACCACCACTTGTGCTCTTCCTATCATCCACGCTTCCGGCCCAATCTGCATCTGTATAAGCATGAAGTGTGAGATCTGTATCTCTAGGATACCATAGCCATAGTTTTGAGTTCCTTGAAGGTACTTGAAGATTCTCTTAACTGCCTGAAGATGAGTTTCCTTAGGATTTGCTTGAAATCTTCCAACTATTCCCACTGCATGCATAATGTCTGGTCGGGTACCTGTCAAATAAAGTAGACTTCCAATCATAGATCTATAGGTTGGTTGATGCACTGCTGCTGATTCATCATTTGCACTAAGGCTGCATCCTGTAACCATGGGGGTACATACTGGTTTTGCATCTTCCATGCCATGTTTCTTCAAGATCTGCTTGAGATACTTGGTTTGAGACAAAAAGATACCGCCTTCATTTTGTTGGATTTGCAATCCAAGAAAATATGTCAGTTCTCCAAGCAAAGACATTTCGAATTCTTTCTGCATCACCAAGGAAAAGCTTTGACTCATAGCTTCTTCATTGCTGCCAAAGATAATATCATCTACATACGCAACAAGTATTAGCAATTTGTCATTTTCAATTTTTATATAAAGATTGCTATCTGCTGATCCTTTTGAAAAACCTTGTTGATGAAGATATTTGTCGAAACGGTAGTACCAAGCCCTTGGAGCTTGTTTAAGACCATAGAGAGCCTTTTTTAGTCTGCATACAAGATTTGGATCATTCCCAAGAATGAAACCATCTGGTTTCTCGATGTATACTTCTTCTTCTAAGTCTCCATTCAGAAAGGTTGACTTCACGTCCATTTGAAATATTTGAACTTTTGAAAGCTTGAGAGAGCAAGGAACATTCGGATGGCCTCAAGTCTAGCAATGGGAGCAAAGGTTTCTTCAAAGTCTATTCCTTCTTGTTGAGCATACCCTTTACAAACAAGTTTGGCCTTGTTTCTAATAACTTCCCCATTTTCATTCAACTTGTTCTTGAAGATCCGTTTTGTTCCTATGACATTCTTATCTTTTGGTCTAGGAACCAACTCCCAAGTGTTGTTCTTTTCGATCTGCTCAAGTTCTTCATCCATTGCCTTGACCCAGCATTCATCTTTGCATGCCTCTTTTACATTTTGTGGTTCAGTGGAGGAGAGAAAAGCCAAATAGCTTGAGGCTTCTGCAATTTTTCTTCTTGTTTGTATACTTGCCTCTTTTTGTCCCAAAATTTGAGATTCGCGATGATTCTTCTGAACATACCTGGATGGAGTCTTCTCTTCTATCCTTATCTGTTCCTCTGGTGCCTCTTGATGTTCTTCTTCATCATCAGTCTGATTTTGAGGGTAGTCTTCATCCTCTTCGACATTTTCATAATTTACTTCCCTAGGAATATATCCTTTTTCATCAACCACTACATCAATGTTGTCAACAATTCTTCCAAGTCTTTTATTGTAACACTTATATGCTTTGTTGTGGGGAGAATAACCAAGGAGAATGCCTTCATCTACTCTAGGTTCAAGTTTGCCAAGTTGTTCATCATTATTCTTAATATAGCATTTGCTTCCAAAAATTTTGAAATGCTTTACCGAAGGAGTCTCACCATACCAGAGCTCATGAGGAGTTTGAGTGCTATTCACTCGGACATTTGTTTTGTTGAGAATAACAACCGTAACAAATGCAGCTTCACCCCAGAAAGTTGCGGGAGTTCCAGACTCATCAAGCATAGCACGAGCCATTTGTTGAACCGTTCTGTTCATCCTTTCCACCACTCCATTTTGCTGAGGAGTCCTAGCTGTAGAGAATTCCCTTCTTATTCCATGTTCTTCACAAAAATCGAAAATTTCATTTGAGGTAAACTCCCCACCTCTGTCAGACCTGAGGCACTTAATTTTGTGATCTGATTCGTTTTCAGCCAAGGCTTGAAATATTTGAATTTGTCGAATGCTTCGTCTTTGTGCTTCATAAGTCCTAACCAAACCATCCTGGAGAAGTCGTCAATGAATAATATAATTCTTCTCCTCGTGGTGACCTTGTCCTAAATGGACCACATACAACTGTATGGACTAGCTCAAGAGGCCTGCTAGCTGATCCTTCCTTCTTAGGGAAATTAGTTCTGGTTTGTTTACCAAACTGACATGATTTGCATGTAGTGTTGTCTGGAATTTTGATATATGGAAGACCACGTACTACCTGGTATTTGCATGCTTTCCTTATTTGTGAAAAGCTTAGATGCCCCAACCTCCGATGCCATAACCAGTGTTCATCATCCTTGCTCAAATAGCATTGTTGTTGTCCTTCTTCAAATATGTATAAATTATTTGGAGTTCTTCTGCCTTTGATCATTGTTTTTCCTGTATCAAGAGCACGAACACTACATCCATTTGATCGAAATATTACCTCGGTTCCTTGATCGCACATCTGACTGACACTCAGAAGATTATTCTTCAAGCCATCAACATACAAAACATTTCCTGCTTTGACCTTTTCTTTCAACTGGGCAGTGCCTTTTCCTTTTATGACTGCAGGGGTATCATTTCCAAAAGAAACTTTCTTTCCCTTTTCTAAAACACTATATGATTCAAGTTTTTCTTTATCACCTGTCATATGCTTCGAACATCCACTGTCGATGTACCATTTATTTTCTTGTCCTTCTGCATATAAAGCTATCCCACATCTTTCTCGTTGTGGTTCCTTCATTTTCCATATTCTGGCACTTGAGGTTTGTTCCTTCTGAGTTGTCTTCCAAAACCTACTCCTGCATTCAGAATCTTCATGACCGAAGTTATTACAAATAGAACATTAAATTTCATTTTCAAGGGCCGAAAAGTTGTTATAGGTTCTTTTCGTGATTCCAGTCATACTTCTTTGTTTTTGAGCTTCTCTAGTCATGATTGTCTTATAGGCAACACATTGAGCTGCTTTGTGGCCAAATTTATGGCAAGAGAAACATTGGCCATTGAAGAAACTACTCCAATTATCAAATCTACCTGCCAAATGAAAGTAGTTTCTATTGTCATCCATTCTTGAGGTAAATTGAGAAGATTTTACCTGTGGCTGGTTGTAGCTTTTGTTCATCCTTAAGGTGGATTGCCCCTGATTTACCTGGTAGTATTTGTTTATTCTTGATGTAATTCGTCCCTGATTTACCTCGTGATCTCCATTGGGCTTTTGCTCATTCCTCCTTGCTGCATCAAGATAACTCTTTGAGGTGGATGCTTGAGATGCTTCTCCATTATACCCCAGACCTGTCTTGATTAGTGGAGAACGTTGTACATTGATAATCTCATCCAGAGTTTCAGATCCTTTAACAAATTTAAGATTAAGAGCCTTTGTTTTCTCAATTTCTTTTCTAAGGCCAACAATTTCACATTCTAACTTCTCAAGAAATTTTTCTTTTTCATCAAGTTGGAATTGCAGAGTATCAATGATCATATTCTTTTCTTCTAAACATATTTTGAGTCTATAAATCTCTTCATAAAAACCATCTACATCTATAGCATCCATGTAATCATCATCTTCAAAAGCCATTAAAAGTTTATAATCATTACCTCGTTCATCTTCGTCACTATTTGATAGGCCATCACTGTCTTCATGAGTGTAGTAACTTTTCTTAGTTGCATTCTGTTTCTTGTTCCATCTAACAGGTTCCTTCCCTTTGTCAACCTTATCCTTATGAGGACATTTGGCAGCATAGTGACCGACTCTTCCACAAGAAAAGCATTTGAAAGGTAACTTACCTCGGAATCTTCCAGCCCCCCGTTGAAGGTTTTTGACAAAATTTGATTCTTCTTCCTCTTCTGACGCATGTCCTAACTCATAGTAGTCTCCTTTGCCTGAAGCCTTGAAAGTTGCTTCTCTCCTGTCTAATGGACATCCTTTTCTCATTTCATAAGCAGTTAGAATTCCATGCAGCTGTGACATTTTAAGGTTTTGTAGATTCTCTTTTTCTTCTATTGCAAAAACTTTAGATTCAAACCTAGGGGACAAAGATCTTAGAACTTTTTCAACCAAAACAACCTCTTTTATTTCTTCACCTAAGTTTTTCATACAATTAACAATCTCATCTACACGAAGAAAATAGTTAGCCACACTTTCATCATTGCACATTCTGAGATTTTCATACTGAATTCTGAGGGTTTGAAGTTTTGCTCGTTTTACCTGATCATCTCCTTCATAGCTCAGTACAATCTTGTCCCATATTTCTTTTGTGGATTTAAGCTGCATAACCTTGACAAATTCTGATTGAGATAGGCATCCTAATATAGTATTGACCGCCTTTGCATTTGTTTCATATTTCTTCTTCTCAGCCGAATCTGTAGGAGTTGCTGATGGAAAAGTATACCATGTTTCTATGATATCCCAGACTTCTGTACCAAGAGATTGAAGATAGGCAGTAACTCTTACCTTCCAATATACGAAGTTTGTCCCATCAAAAATCGGTGGCCTGATTGATGCTTCCCTCTCGTAGTTGCTCATGATGAAAGATCTTCCTTCAAGCGATCAAGATTCTTCTGAAGGACCTACTCTAATACCAATTGTTGGAAATAATACTGAGAGGGGGGGTGAATCAGTATTATCAAGTCAAATATTCCTTTTTCAAAATCAAATGATATACGCTACTTCAGTTAATTAAACCCGTGTATGTATGCAATTATTCAGAAGGAAACCCGCATATACAATGCAAACCTTTAATTTACTTTACCTTTCTGATGTTGATTGTTAATCTGTGTTTGAGAATCAAATAACCAGAAACAGTAAAACAGAGCAGAAAGACAATCGCACACAAGAACACAAGATATAAGGTGGAAACCCAATGTGGGTGAAAACCACCTGCTGCAATTCGTCTCTATCTTCTCTTTAATTAGAAACTTCTTTTTACAATTGTACTAGTGCAGTCCTTTACCAGTACGTAGGCTACAACCTGCAAAGAGCTACAACCCTCTCTTGTTTTCCAGCTTCTCCTGGAAGGGAGCTACAACCCCCTTAGCTCTTGCACTGGCCAAGATACTAGTACGTAGGTGCTGGCCTACAGAAGGCTACAACCTTCTCTCTCTTTTAGGGACCACGTTTCATAAATTTTCAGACTGGATCCACAAATAACATTAATCAAACATCAAGAATTTTCTGCATCAACCAATCACCTTTTCACCAACAAAACTAAATCAAAATAAACACTTCTCTGACGACTGTACCCAGATCACAGTAACAGTAACCACACACCAAATTGAACCCAGAACACTGCAGCAATAAACAGAAGCAACTAGATCACAACTCAAAATATATATGATACTTTAATAGCCTGAAACCTGCGTGCATACGCTTCTGTGTATGGAACAACCTGTGTATACGTTGTTTGCCTTCACTGAACCAGTGTATATACGTGCCTTTGCTTCACTAAACCTGCGTACAGATCTATAAAGGATAATTCGCTCTTTCAGATATTCAAACACTAATTAACCCAGATTATCAGTTTTATAGATCAAGCAAGCGCCACATATAACAGATTAAAATCATACAACAATACTACCACTCGAGCTCAAAGATTATGATCCATCAATAGAACTTATCCTTCTCTTTGCGCTAAGGTTCCTCCTTCATTCAGATCTAGATCTGCACCATAACCCAATTACCAGTATTCCAGATCTAGCACTTTATCAGATATTCAATAATAATTCAGATGATTCTTGCCAAATGATCTCCTTCCTCTTTTATAGTCTTAGGCCTTTCACAATACCACGGTCCAAAACCATAATAAACAATACCAGGGACCCAATACCTGGGGTCAACTCTTCTGACGAGATACCATGCTCCAAAACCATAGGTTCAAATACCAAGGACTAACTACCATGGACCAAAATTAAGTTGTCCAACATATACGCGCTTTTCCTTGCATGAAAGTGCATGTATATGCATACGCACCTTTGTAATGTCTAACCCGCGTGTATACGCGCCTTTGTCTAGGTGAACCTGCGTATATATCTTTTTCTTCATTCTGAAAGCCTGAACTGAGATCTGTCACCAAAGAGAGTTGCCATCAAGGACAACACATGTGCCATAGTTCCAAACTTGTGTCATAATGCCAACACATTATGAGCAAACTTAACACTAGGCGTTTTTCATGCCTTGTGAAAGGCCTTGAGGCTTTGAGATGTGCTATACCCATTATTTCGAAAAGCTTCAAGGAGATGAGATTTTTCTTGCTCGAGGTGGTTTTCATCAAAGATTCTTATAGCATGGGTAGCAAGAGTGCTAAGAACCCCAAATTTTTGAGCCGGGAAATGATGAGAACTGGCATGGAGATATTGTTTCGTGTGAGTCTTTTTTCGAAAGACCTGGTGACAAATGGAGCCATCATCCATCCTCGAGAGGAGAATTTCAAGAAAGGGAAGACGACCTTCCACCTCAACTTCCATCGTGAACTTGATGGAGTCAAATAGAGAATTGAGGTTTTGATCCTTTATCTCTTGTATAGATTTTAAATATTCTTTGACATCTAAACTTTTTTCACCGTATCAATTATTCTCTTTTATATTTAGAATTTTTATAAGTTGTTGCTTATTACTTGCAATCATAGAGACCAACCACTATTGCTTTAGTACATGAATCTATGGATGTGTGCATTGCAACTTGCACTTGTGTAAAAAACATTTCGTGATTTGTTAAGGTTTGTTCTTATGTGTCTGTTTCTCTGCATAGTTAATTTTTTATTTCTCATTTCAATCTAGGATCGTTATCACATTTTACTAATATCTAAAGAATTTCATTGCATAGAATATCTAAACCTCCCTTATAGATAAAGGCCTTGTTTTTCCTTGGTTCAAGTTGTTGAATGACAAGTCCGCAACCGTGCAAGTATATGAACATGCAAAAATTTATGGTCATGTCATTATGAAATAGCATCTTGGTATCAAATAATTCATTTATTTATTTTTATAGATAAAATACAATAAGTGTTTGGGCTATGTTTTCTTTCTAGCTTAGTGAGTAGCATACCTTATGGATGATCATGTTCATCAGTTGTTGAAGCTATTTTTGATCCACCAATTCTTTATGATGATGCTTTGCAACAAGATTTGTACAACTTTGGAGATCCATATGCATATCGTATGGTAGTAGTAGGAGCAAAGATAAGGGCTAGAGCACAAGCATAGGAGGTAGCCAATTGTATTATATATAGAGAATAAGTAAGAAGGATTTTCATCAAGCATTCATATTCAATAAGAGACATATTCAACTGTACTTAACCACTGAAAAACAAAGGATGATTGACATCTTGGAACTGATGAGAAATAATAGTTGAAGAAATTGTTTTCTACAACAATGTAGTATTCAAAAGTTGGAGTTTATGGATCCCAAAAGATGATACTAGAGGATGGTGCATGATTTGAAAACATTCATCTAGTTTAATTAAACTATAATCACATTTTAATGAGTAATAGATATTTTAGTGTTATTCAAAATCGCAATTGAATATTATTGTTTTATGAATTGAATTATAAATAAGCTAAAGAACTAGCTACTAGTTTTTTTTTGTAAGAACATACTTACACTTGTAGGAGTAACCCTCTTGGTACAATAATAGAGTTACACTTGAACCAGTGATCTTATGAGTACAAGTTGAAGGAGAGTGACTTATGGCTTGGAGAAGTTGAGGTAGATTTGTATGGTTAATGTAACTTAGATTTCTTAATCCATATAATTTTATCATCTAAAGGATTGTGCAACAAGCCTCTGATGAGATAAATCCTATGATTACCACTCTAGTATTGAAAATATTGTCATATTATATTTATTTATTTGGAATATATACTACTTGCAATGAGGACATGCTTAACAATTCATGCTAAGGGTAGTATATATAGTGAGTCTTTGACATGATCTAAGAATAATTTTGGTATGGTATAAATACATAGACATGCAAGTTGGATTTTGTATCATCAAACAAGTATAATGAACTCTAATCTAATCATATGGATTGCAATAAAAAGTGAGTATTCAAATAAGTTGCAAGAAAAAATGAGTATTGCAATATGAAATTTCGCACATGTTGTTGTCACTTTTTCCATCCCCTATCACACAAGTGCTTCAAAAGATATAGAAGCCTCTGAGAGACATCCTCTAGGTTGATAGGAGACTAGTGCCTAGGACATCTTAATTAGTGTTATAAAGTTTATCTTAATAACTTGTAGCACCATATTTTGTCACAAGTATTTTAAATAAGATTGATTCAGAGCCATTCATAAAGATAAAATGCATGAAGTAGTGTACACGCAGGAATACACAAGAAATAATCCTCGACCAGTGGTGGCCAAATCAGATTGAGAGCTTGCAACAAATCAGTTGTTAAGACATATGTAATGGTAGAATACAGTAGAGGAGGAATCCATCATATAGCACTTAAACTTTAAGAATTCTATATATCTGGATTTAGAGAGAAACGAGAGAAAGGGAATGTTTATGGAATGTTAAGATACATGGAGCACCTTTTAAAGACTTTATTTCCACACCAATACATGCATTTTCCATCAATAACTTGATCTAAATGAATCTGCATCTAATGCGAAATATATCTAGCAGCTATGTGACATGAAATCTGAGAAGAAAATTTAACATATATGGAAATACAAAGGGAGATGAACATACTACAATCCAATAAGTTGGAATCACTAGAAATATATTATTAATCTTCTGAGAAATGTGCATACATCAAGACTCATAACACTATCTTAATGAAAAGAGGAAAAGGCCCTTTCCAAGTGCTATTTCCAAAAATTCTGAACAACAGCTCCAAAATATCTCAGCCGAGCTTCAGTTTTCTGATCAACTAATTGTCTCGGCATGTGATGGCTCTGCTGCCAAAATGATTACAACAAATTGGTTTCTTCTTTAAAACACAACAAGGTACAAAATACAGAACATGGGAAAACTAAATAATGACCCTAGCAAAATATCTCCATGGTAATTCCTATGATTACCTCTTATCAAGCTATGCCTTTGCCATGATGTTTCTCCTCTATTACTCTATTGGTTCTCGTCGCTTTCATCATAACTTCTTGAATTCCCCCCTCTCTGGTGCAAGTACAATCAACTATCGGTTGCTTGTCACAGAGCAGAAACAGAGATTGACCTGGAAGTATTTCATTGCCTAACTACGTGGAGCTCCATGCTAAGAAATTACTGCTTCCTGAGTCACATACCTCCATTTACTCACTAAAGACGTGCACACAAAGTACTCAAATTCATTTATGTTGCCCATGTCGTCCTTGTTTTCTTGTTACAGAGTCTTCCATAAGATGAGCCTTTTTCAATTTCAAACTACTATGTGCCTTCATTCAATACCTTAGTTGTTGACCCATACACCATTAAATCTTTTCACTTCCTTATCAGAGAAATTCCATACCACAGACTCCACAATGGTGGAGTATTCAAATCTGTCAATTACCGACCTCGATATGACAAGCCCCTTCTTCTTAGCCCTTCCCACATTTCTAACCATAGGACCAAGGGTTGTGACCTACGACTTAACCTTGAGGTAGTAAAGTGCTTGTGTTCCGATCGGGGCTACTTTTCCTTTGTTAAGTGCTTAGCGCCCTAGTTTCTTTAACTTCCTCTTCAACATGCGTTATCCAAATATCAGAGCCCCTCTCATCGGAGGTTTCAAATCGGGAAAATAACATGGGAGTTTCGATATTTCGATTCCCTGATCGTCGATAGCCCTTGATGCTTAGCCCCAAACTTTACTCCTTTAGTTCTTTAAGTTCTTCTTATGACTGTGTGTCAGCCCAATATCATATCCCCCTTGTCGGCAATTTTTCGATTGCCAACTATTATAAAGTGACTACATCCTCAACCTCCGATATGCCAACCTTCGATATGAGCTCATCACATCCATGTGGCACCTCATGAGTTGTGACACATGTCACCCATATTTTCCCCTTAGGCCCCCTCAAAACGCAAAAATAGATTGCCACATGTCCTTTCATACCACAACATCATGCTGATGTCAAATGCCACTATAGCTTATGGGAACCAATTATATGATGCCACGCACCATTATTGGAGGAAATTCTATGATTCCATGTGTCCTTATCAGAGGAAATACTAGGTTTCCATGTGTCCTGTTAGATGAGAGAGAAAAGGACCCATCCACCTTCATTTTTGCGATGAAATCCTTTGTTAACCTTGATTGGAGTCCCCTGGCGGTTTTAACACTATCGATTTTTTACCCTCATCGCATCATTTTAAAAGGTTATCACCTTCAAAAGTTCAAATGTTACGATATTGTGATGTGTCAATCTTCTCCGAGCTTCGATATTGCCTGTTTCGATCCATTGGATCCCTGATGTGATGACCTCCGATCTCCGATGTCTCTAATGTCGCGATGCACTGGTATGCCTAACCTCCAATATGTGATTGTCAATACTCTGGACCTTTGATATTGCAATCTCTAATATTCCTGATTTACTAAGGCTTCAAATCCTTCAAACTCTGGCAGACCATATCTTTTGATCCAGAAGTCCACTTTTGGACTTCCACATATCATTGGAAAGGTTGTTCTAAGCGCTTTCCAATGGAGAGGGTCTAATGTATGCTTTGATTCATTCTGCGGATTGGATGATGACTGCAATCCTCTATGCTCTGTAGCATTCTTTTGACATCATTTGGAACCATTCAAACAATTATGTAGTAAGTGATAACATTGGCTCCAATTGGGAACAGTGCCTTGCTAGCAAGGTGTTGAGGACCTGCAGACTAGTATCTTTCTATCCATTGGGATGGAGTCATTTTATTCAAGTATGTAAAAACAAAAACAAAAAAAAAAAGAACTGAAAGTAGTACTGATATTTTGCAATTGTTCATCGGTACATACAATGGGTGAGAAATGGACCTTTTAGTGATGCAAGTAAAGCTTGATGAATTTACCATTTACAAACATCTCAAGACTTTCACCCTCCAATTTTTCCTAGAATAAAGTATCGTTTCCCTTTTCCTCAGTGATTTTGAAGGTTCAAAACCATAAGAGATCAAATTTTCCATGTTTCCCTTTGTCTTATCTTCTTGCATCCCACATCAAAACTAGATCTCCTGATTGAAGAGGTTTGTCCTTAGCCTTATTATCGAACAAAGATTTCATTTTCTACTGGTAGCTGATTAACTTGTGATTTACCTACTCTCTGTTCTCTTGGAGGTCTACTAATTGATTTATCCTTCGAGTCAGGGAGTTTGGTTCTTCTTCCACATCTTCTAATATCTTGGCAACCGACATGGCGAGATGTACAGGGAATATAGTTTCTTTCACATAGACCAATTCGAAAGGAGATTTCCCTATGGATATTTTAGGAGTGACCCTATTAGCCTATAGGGAAAATTTTAGTTTGAGTCCCAATTTCTCTTACTTTCTGCATTTGTTTTCTTCATAATCCTTACTACCGTTTCATCATAAGACTCAACTAGTTTGTTTCCTTGTGGATAGTAGGTAGTAGAGTGGCCAACTATAATGTTGAACTTCTGACAAAAACTGATAAATTTTGCATACTTAAAAACCTAAATGTTGTATGTCACAATTTTCATAGGACACCCAAACCTGGCTAGGATATTTTCCTCCAAAACATTTATGACCATAGTGTTAGTTGCATTTCGGGTTGCGATTACTTCCAATCATTTTATGAAATCGTCTATGGCTATGAGTATCCACTTTTGTTGGTTGCTGGAAGGGATGTGTATCTCTGTGATAAAGCCAAGGCCCCATTAACTGAAAGGATTTTCTATACAAACATGGATTAATGAGAGTGGGGCTACTTTCTGCTTCTCAGTGAAAATTTGACACTGTTGGCAGGCCCAAACATGAGAGTAAACTTCTTCGAATAGTTTATGCCAATAGAATCCTTATTTCAATATCTTATGTGCGGTAGTCTTCTAGTTATAGTGTCCCCCACAAACACCACTATGGAAATCATCAATTTCGCTCTAAGTTTCTATTTCTACTAAACACATAAGTAGAATTCCAACCAGATCTTTCGAGTACATTTTCGCATTGATATAATAAACTTCTCAGATGGTAATATTAATCCTCTATACTTGCAGTTATCCATATTCATTGGGCACCTCAAGAATAGTAGGTAGTGGATGACATCTGTATACCAGGCAGATGTTTCATATTTGATATACTTTTTTGAATCGATGTCTTGATCATGGGTTGTTGTGTCCCTTCTCCTTCTTCTTTTGTTAATAGGTTAACCTCCAAGGCCTGGAAATTAGAATCTGATAAGATTTTTCCAATCCTTGTCCTTTGATAACTTTAGTGGGCTTGATATCCATGTCATACTCTTGGATTTTGGCAATCCACTTACTTATTTTTCCCTCACTCTCCCCTTGCACCAGGATATCTTTAACAGCCTCTATTGGGACATAAGGTACAATGTTAGAGTGTAAAACATAAACTTTGAAGCCCTTCAAAGATTTGACAAATGCATAAGCCTATTTTTCCAAGATATTATATTTCAATTTAGCTCCCACATCACCTGGCTGAAGAAGGCTATCGGTTTCTCATGACCTTCATTATCCTTCGACATTAACACAAAGGCTATAGTATGAGGGGAGGAAAAAGAAAAGATGTAAAATGGTATTGAATAATCCAGGTTGACTAACATAGGAGCCTCTACAAAAGCTATCTTGGTCCTAGAGATGGATTCCCAGGAATTTGGGCTCCGTTTCACTTTGTTCTCTTTCTTCAACATCTATGTGATACCTCTCACTATCTCTGCATAATTGGGTATAAATCTCTTCAAGAATTTAATTCTTCCCAAGAACACTTGGACCTATTTTTTATTTATAGTTAGGGAAATGTGGCTAATGGCTTCCACACGCTTGGGATCGATCCTCACCCCTTCTTGTGTGACTATATGCCCCAATAGCTTACCTTTGATCAGAGCGAACTGAGATTTATTTGGATTTAGAAACAGCCCATACTTCCTGCATTTCTCAAAAGTGAGTTTCAAATGTTCAATATGCTCCTCATCTGTTTTAGAAAAAACTGTGATATCATCCAAGTAGACCACTATGAATTTGTCTTTTTCTCCCACAAATTCTATATCTATGGCCCTTTGGAAGGTCGCTCCTGTATTTATAAAAACAAATGGCATTCTTGCATACATGAAGATCCCCCAGGGTGTAGTGAATACAATTTTCTTCTGATCATCGGGATGCACTGCTACCTGATTATACCCTGAAAATCCATCCATCATGGACATCTGAGTTGAGCCAACTACCTTTTGCAATATATAAGCCATCTTTGGAAATGGGTAGTTGTCTTTTAATGAAGCTTTGTTGAGATTTATAAAATCCACACATAGCCTTATCTCTCCATTCTTTTGCTTGAGAGGAACTAGGTTTGCCACCCACTTTGAGTACCTCAAGGGTACAATGATCTTGGCCTAAAGAAAATTCCTTACTTCCTTCTCAATGGATGGGAGTAAAAGGGGATTGATTCATTTTAGTTTTTGCTTACAAGGCTTCATTCCGTTCTTTAATGGAATCTTATGTTGAATAACATTTTTATGAAATGTCTTTAAATCATCATATGACCAAGAAAATACATATTTATAGGTTTTAAAGAGATTTAAGTACCTTTTCTTATATTGATGGGGGATCCCTTTTGACAACTTGATCATCCGAGGTTCGTTCTCTGAGACGATCTTGCAATCCTTCACTTGTTCATCGACTCCCTGTTCAGAAGGTTTTGAGGTTGTATCATTGGATTTGAATAATCTCTCTAAAGGAACTAGGCCATAGGGAATGGTGTTTCTCTTTAGCTGCAGAATTTATGCCCAGCGATAGTTTCCTCCCAAGCGGTTAGTTGTTCCTCTGTCACTTCTTCTTCTTCTTGGTTGATCACAGAATTTGAGAATTCCCCAATGACTTCCATAAAATGTTTGATTTTTTCATCATCTTTGAACACTTGCTAGTGTCTCACAATATTAGGCACTGAGGGTCTGTACATGACTTCTACTTCATATTTGAGATGTGGATTTTGTGGTGGCTGAAAATTGTTGGCATCCATAGAGGAATTGGCCATTCGATTTACTTCCCTCGGTAAGAATTGGATAATAAAATCCAAGAATAAGTTGTTCATTAAATCCAAAACATCATTTTTGTAAGCCCTTGGCCTCAGTTGTTTAGTTTGACATTGGTCCTTGATTTTATTTACCACCAGTTCCTAGTCTCCAAACACAGGCAGCCATTCAATGTTCAAATTCCTCGTTCTTTGCATGCCTAGTAATAATACCTCATACTCTTCAACACTATTGGTTGCCTCAAATTCTAATTTGAATGAAAGGGGAATCAAGCTACCCTCTGGAGATATCAACAATACTCCTGATCCATTTCCTTCCTTAGAATTTGCATCATCGAAATACAACTTCCAGACATTGCTACAATCTCTAAGTTGTTGATCTAATTTGGTTGTTGGTTGTACCTGTGCTTCTTCTAAAATAAAATCATCTTCTTCTAGCAATAAATAGTAGAGATCCCTTTATTTACCATTCACAGGAGCATTATTTGAGAAATTATCTTTCATCACTGTTTTAACGAACCTTGATTCCCTATAAAGTCGTAATTATTCTACACCAAAGATAGGTATGGTAGCATAAGTAAGATCCAACTTGATGGAATCTCCATTATTTGATCCCCAAGATCTCGACAAAATCATATTGAACCTTGTAGGGATATCAACTACTACAATGTATATCACTACACTTTTGATTGGGATCTAGGCCAAATTCACCACTAAATCCTTTATCATTCCCAAGCACCTTACCCTCTTAGAGTCAAAAGAGTAGAGATATTTGTATGGTCTGGTTATCTACAGACCTAGTTGCTCCATTACTAACAATGGCATCAAATTATGAGAAGTGCCTGAGTCCAACATGTAGTTATGGAGCAGGAGGTCATGTACTACTAGAGTAATGTAAAACAGTGTTGTGGAGGGATCTTGTTCTTTGACATGGGGTCCAAAGATGACCATTGGCCTTTCTTCTTGGAGGTTTAAACTATCATGATATTGGACTGAAACAGATGGAAACATGAACATGGAAACTTTGGCCTTATAGGTGGGTTGTTTCAAGAGCTCAGATAATAGGACCAGGATTTTAACTTTCTCAAGCTCTTTTTGAATATTAAAGATAACTGAGCCTTTTTATGTAGTCCTAACCTCTACCAGCTCTTTTTCTTTTTCATGGATGGGCCTAGAAGATGGATGTGACCTCTCTACTTTGAGGACTTTGGGCTTATGGTATTTTTGATCTGAGGACTCCTTTTTTTGAATAATCGGATCTAAAGGCCCCTTCCCCTTGTCAGTTGTCTCAAGAGGCATTTGTTTTGGTCTTGCCCTCTCGATCTCTTTCTAGATGACTGGAGATCATATTTCTTATGCAACTGAGCCTGCATGAAATCAGTGAACTTCTTGCAGTAATAATCAATATCGCCATCATCTAGAGTTGCATCAAGATCCTCCCACTCTTCTTCATATGTTCTGACTAATTGTTCTTCATCTAAGAAAGAGGAATACAATTTCCCATGAACTTCGTTGGCATATAGTATCTTCTCCTCCAAATCATCTTCTATATATAATGTAGGATGAATGTAGTATTGTTGTTCTTTCCTCTCCCTTTCCAATATTTGTAGGGGAGGCCTTCTGTATTGGGGATTGAAACCTCTATTAGTAGCCGAGAAGTTCTGTCATTGAAGAATTTTATTTTCTAGCTCCAGTTTGTATCAATTTCTTTGATAAGTCCTTCATCAACTTATCCATATCTCTATCTTTTATTCTTTGGATTCCCTTCTATGACTTGGGGAAGTTGTCTCCTCTTTTCCCTGTTTCTTCTCTCCAAAGTCAGCTCTTCTTGTTGACATCCTTGTTGATGAAAAATTTTCTTCTACCTCAAGAGCATTAGTTTGAATCTCATCCAAAGTAGGGGACTTCCTCTCTTTGAGTGTGAAGTCAAACTCTAAATCAAAATCCCCTTCAAAAACCACTCGGGCAGTGGCCTGTGTAGGTTGAATCTTAGCAGGTAGATTGTTGTACAACTTATTAAACCTTTTTTGAAACTCTGAGACACCGTCATCAGGTTTCTTATTCATAGCATTGAAATCAGTAATAATATACCCATGATCTCTCTTATCTCCCCATTTTTGAATTAAAATAATTTTCCATCTCTTCACAAGTGGTAATGGAAGCGTTTGGCAAGGATTTGAACCATTCCCTGGGTTCCCCTTCCAGAGATTGGACAAATATCCTCAACACTACATCTAGGTGCTTCACATTAATACTTTCTACAAAGGACAGAAAGCTTCTCTGTTTCTCTACGATGATGTGTCATCTTCTCCATTAAACCTTGGCAAGAGTTTGAGATAGTCCTGTGGCATAGAATTTAAAGGTTGAGGCATTTCCAAGGGAGCATACTTTTTTAATAGGAAACTTGGGATAGATATCTGGAGCATAGGTGGTGGTGCTTGATTTCTTTGGGGTCTCTGAGCTATTACTAATTGAGAGACAACTAACTAACCGTGGAATGAGAAACTATTCACACTACCAGTAGGGCTGATCTGGAGGATATCTTTTACCTCCTCAAATTCAGGGAGGGAGGCAATGAGAGAGAAGGGGTTTTGACTGAAACTTCTTCTTCCTTTCACTCTAGGGAGGAGGTACTAAGTAGATGACCACTTTATGAAGGATATACCAAGATTCTAGGAGAAAAATCGAAGAGATGAATTATGACATCCTATGAGTTGGATGAGGATATTTCAGGAAACGAGGACACAGTAGCATCAGTATTAGAGATTTTTTCTTTCCTACTCCTTATGGATATTAGTTTTTCTGGATCAAATACAGTTGGCATTGTTTGTTGAGAGGAATTTGAGCAGGTATGGAGCCTCTTAAAAGCTAGGGTGATGAACTTGTGATTTGACAGTGGCGTTGCCAAGGTGATAAATCTAAAACCCACTCATTTTTAACCTCATCAAAGAGTAAATGAATGTCGTACCTAGGGGGAAAATTCTCTAATCTGTTCCCCAATAAGGGTGCCAAAAATATTTTTTCTCTTTTTCTATCTCCTGTCACACAAGTGCTCCAAAAGATATAGAAGCCTCCTAGAGACAACCTTTGAGTTGATAGGAGATCAGTGCCTAGGACAACTTAATTAGTATTGTCAAGTTTATCTCAAGGACTTGTAGCACCATAGTTTGTCACAATTAGTTCAAATAATATTGACTCAAAACCATTCATAAATATACAATGCATGAACCAGTGTACACGTAGGAATACACAGGAAATAATCCTCGTTCAATGGTGGCCAAATCCAATTGTGAGTTTGCAGCAAATCAGTTGTTAAGATAGATGTAATGGTAGAAGACAGTAGAGGAGGAATCCATCATACATAACTTAAACTTTAAGAACTATATATATCTTTATTTAGAGATAAACGAGAGAAAATGAATGTTTATGGAATGCTAAGATACATGGAGTACTTTTTAAATACTTTATTTCCACATCAATACAGGAATTTTCCATTAATAACTTGATCTAAATGAATCTCCAACTAATGTGAAATATATCTACCAGCTACGAGACATAAAACTGAGAATAATATTTAACATGTATGAAAATACAAAGGTATATGAACATACTGCAATCTAATAAGTTGGAATCACCAAAAAACGTGTATTAATCCTCTGAGAAATGCGCATACATCAAGATTCATACCACTGCCTTCATGAAAACATGAAAAACCCCTTTCCAAGAGTCCTTTCCAAACATTATGAACCTTCTTTAAGTGTTTCTTCCTTCTATTTATAAGGAGAGGGGAGCTTTGAACAAAAAATATAAATGATCTCAGCCAAGCTCCAATTGTCTAATCAACTAGTTGCCTCGACGGGTGATGGCTCTGCTGCGCAAAATGATTACAACAAATTGATTGCTTCTTTAAAATGAAACAAAGTAAAAAATACATCACATGGGAAAACTAAATAATGAACCTAGAAAATAATCTATATTTTGATTCCTATGATCGCCTCTGGTCAGGGCACGCCTTTTCGATGATGTTCCTCCTCTGTTACTTGGTTGGTTCCCGTCTCTTTCACCTTAACTGCTTGAATTCCCCCCTCTCTCGAGTTGGGAGCAATCAACTTTCGGTTGCTTGTCATAGAGCAGAAATGGAGATTGACCTGGTAGAATTTCATTGCCTAAGTGCATGGAGCTCCATGCTAAAAAATTATTACTTCCTGAGTCCCATACCTCCATTTACTGACTGAAGACGTGTGCACGAAGTAGTCGAATTCATTTTTTCTTCTCATGTAGTCCTTGGACTCTTATTACCTAATTTTCCAAAGGATGAGCCCTCTTCAATTTCCAACTGCTTTGTTCCTTCATTTAATACCTCACCTACCGACCCATATGCCTTTAAAGTTTTGTACTTCCTTGTCAGAGTGATTCCATACCATAGACTTCATAGTGGTGTAGTATTCAAATCTGTCTATTGCCGACCTCTGGTTTGACAAGCCGCTTCTGCTTAACCCTTCTCACATTTCTAACCATAGGACCAAGGTTCGTGACCTACCCCTTAGCCTTGAGGTTCTAGAGCGCTTTTGTTCCTGTGGAGGGCTACTTTTCCTTTGTTAAGTGCTTTGCGCATGGCTTTCTTTAACTTCCTCTTGACCATGTGTTATCCAAATATCAAAGCCCCTCTCATAATAGGTTTCTAATCAGGGAAATAACATGCGAGTTGTGATATTTCAATTCCCCGATCATCGATAGCCCTTAGTGCTCAGTCTCAGCCTTTACGCCTCTCTTTCTTTGAGTTCTTCTTGTGATTATGTGCCAACCCTATATCAGAGCCCCCTTGTTGGCACTTTTTCAATTTCCAACTATTATAAAGTGTCGACATCTTCAATGTCTGATATTCCGACCTCTAATATGACATCATCACTTCCACGTGGTACCTCATGAGTGGTGACACGTGTCACCAATATTTCCCCCTTAGGCTCCCTGAAAATGCCAAAAAACATTACCATGTGTCCTTCTATACCACCACATCATGCTGGCGTTAGATGCCATTATAGCTTATCAGAACCAATCATATGCTGCCACATGTCATTATCGAAGGAAATCCTATGTTGCCACATGTCCTTATCGAAGGCAATCCTAGGCTGCCAGATGTCTTGCTAGAGGAAAGAGAAAAGGACCCGTCCACCTTTGGTTTTGCAATTAAATCCTTTGTTAACCTTTATTGGTGTCCCCTAGCAGTTTTAACACTATCGATGCTTTACCATCGTCGCATATTTTTAAAAGGTTGTCACCTTCAAAAGTTCTGATGTTTTGATATTGTGATGTGTCGATCTCCTTCGAGCTCTCAAATTGCCTTCTCTTATGCATTGGATCCCTGATGTTGCGACCACCGATCTCTGATGTCTATGATGTTGTGATGAACTGGTATAGTCGACGTCTGATATGTGATTTATGATACTTTGTACCTCCGATATTGCAATCTCCCATATTCCTTCTTTACTAAGTATTCAAATCCTTCAAACTTTGGCAGACCATATCTTTTGATCCAGGAGTCCATTTTTGGACTTCCACATATCATTGGAAAGCTTGTTCTGAGCACTTTACAATGGAGAGGGTTTGATGTATGCTTTGATTCCTTCTGCATCTTGGAAGATGACTGCAAGATTCTTTGTTCTTTTTCATTCTTTTGACATCATTTGGAACCATTCGAACAATTATGTAGTAAATGATAACATTGGCTCCAATTGGGGAAAGTGCCTTGCTAACAAGGTGCTGAGAACCTAAAAACTAGTAGCCTTCTATCCATTGGGCATAAATTCATATTATTCAAGTATGTAAAAGGAAAAACAGAAACATAAGGAATTGGAAGTAGTACTGATATTTTACAATGGCTCACTAGTATTTACAATGGGTGAGAAATGGACCTCTTAGTGTTGAAAGTGAAGCTTGATGAATTGCCCATTTACAGGAAGCTCAAGCATTTCACCCTCCAATTTTTCCAGCAAGAAAGTATGGTTTCCCTTTGCCTTAGTAAGCTTGAAGGGTCCAAACCATAAGGGATCAAATTTTACATGTTTCCCTTTGTCTTCTCTTCCTGTATCCCACCTCAAAACTAGATCTCCTTACTGAAGAGGCCTATCCTTAGCCTTCTTGTCAAACAAAGATTTCATTTTCTACTAGTAGTTGATTAAAACAATGTAAACTTTGAAACGGGAACTGATATTGTTACCTGTTTTGTAGAGATAGCAAAAAAGTGACCCAATTTTGAAAAGTGGTGATGCAGAATACACGTGTTTTTTAGAGCATATTTTTTGGCACTATAATTTTTTTTATGTACATTGCATTTTAGAATGGTAGTGTTTTTATGCTGAATTAAAAAAGTGGTAATTCTACACTAGGCCATTTTTTTAAAAGGTTTTTTTTTTTTATTTTTTTTTTTTTCTAATGTATGAAATGTAAGTAATTATTTTGTAAATTTAATCATTTTTGAAATGGTCGTTTTCTTCATATTTTTTTTTTTTTTTTTTTAATTTTAATTTTTTTGTAGTGAGGTTTTTATTGTTTTGCATTTTTAAATTAGAAGGTCGATATTTTGAATTTTCAATATTCTACATATTTATACATCGTTAATTAATTTTTCAATCCACATGAAATAATTGTTTCTAAAAAACAATATTTTTTAACAATGGACATAAAAAGAACCATTTTTAACATAAATATAACTAAAAAACTATACGTTTTGATAATTTTTTGCTAGAATTGACATGTCAAAATCACAATTTTTATACGAAATTTTTAACCAAAAATGGTTAAATAATAGTTTTTTTAATGAATTTCATGTCAAAAAAATAATAATAATGATTTTTTTTCAAAAAATAATGATTAACTTAAAAATTAATGCGAAAATCACATATTACAAATATTGAACGCATAACAACTTTAATTGAGTGTTTATTATTCTCATAAAATGTCAAAGTCAAAACATTACAAGTATAACTACTTAATAGTTACAAAAAATGAGTTTGATTTCCAAGCATAACTTAAATTTAATCAACAATGTCACGTAATCCAAACTCTTCGTACTCTAGAGTTTCATCATTGTCTTCTTCCACAATATTTTCTGCTTCTTTTTGCTCATTTTCCTCTTCTAATGGATCTTTGATGTCTACGAATCTCCCAATGTATGTCTTTCCAAACATTCCATGTAATGGTGGTTGGGGTTCCTTTGCCTTTTTTGCCGCATGTGATTCATTAAAGTCCCCTTTCTTCAACTCAATTTCTTGCATTGCATCTAGAAGAAATTGAAGAGCATTAATTCTTTGTTAAATGAAATTGCACTGTATTGGATCTTTTTCAATTGCAATGCAATTTCTTCTTTTTTTAATGCAACATGCTAGTGTTGTACCTAATTATCAAGTACAAAAGAAGTAATGAAGTAAATTAGTACAATGACATATTAATTAAAAAATAATATATTGAAATTCAATTCCATATAATAAAACTTACCTGAGCTAGAAAATAAATCCAAATCCCAATCTCCTTCATTTGAACATATGTCTATAAGATAGTTAATCAATAGTTTTGGTTTTTGATAAATGTTAACTATCTCTCATTTTGCTTCTTTGTCTTCATATGTTAGTTTTCTCATAACAGTATCATAAGTCAGTATTTGGCTATGACTCTTTCCGTCTACCCGATTAAAAATCATAGACATATAGCTATCATCTTTTGCCCAACTATCAATATGAATGAACTCACACTAATTTATAAGTTGTTGATCTTCAAAGTTAAGAAGATTTGACTTTTGCCTGTAACATGAAATAGTAAAAGTTCAATTAACTTGTACATAAATGAATTTTTCAACATTAATCAAATATACATTTTAAACGTCTTACCATGTAAGCTGCATCCTTGAATTTGTTTTCCCCTTGAAGCTTGACAATATCATTGCCAATTGTGTGTTTAAATGAAATGTCACAAATCTCATAATGGTGATGACGTGACTTCTACAAATCTCGCAACCACTTTACTAAGAGTTTGATAAGTATAAGGGTCACTATCATAGTCAATGTTTGGAATATTGAAACCATGTGGAATATCTACAATAACTAAGGCATAATCCCTTTTAGGTCTGAGTTTAGTAATGTCTTCACAGTCGCCTTGTATTACTTGATATTGAATAGTTTCTAGCCCATTCCAAATGAAATGAATAAGAGTTGGATCATGTTTAACATTCTTAATACGTTGCTTCCTCAGTCTTTTGATCTTTATTTTTTCAATAAAAGTTCTGAAACTATCTGGTGCTCCATTACCATCCTTCTTCATCTTTTATAAAATAAACAAATATATGTGTAAGTTATAAATTAAAAAAAGTACACAAATGAATAAAAATGAATTTATAAATCAAGATACCTTTTTAAATGCAAGATAAAAATCTTTTAATGTTGATGTAGAACTTGAATCTGGATAGTTGCGTATAACATCATCCCAACTATCTTCATTCAACAATTTAACCATTTGTTCTTGAATTTTCATGTAAACTTTGTGACTGCCTAGATAAAGTAACAAAAAGTTAATATAATGATATGTATAACAAATACTACCAAGAACAACATGTTTTATTTAAAAGAAAATTACAATCTAGAGATAAATAAAAATAATTCAACAAACTTACTTTTGAAATTCCTCAGACATTTCCTCAATGGTAATTCCCCTGACCTCACACAAGATAATATTGTTTTGACAATTTTTTCATCTTTCACTCCTTGCATTGCTCTCCAAGGTGTGATAGTCATATCTTCTGGACGCTGCTTCATTTTAGGAGCTGACTTACTGCTGCTACATATCAATGGCTTAGACTTTTTGACCTTCTGGTTTTTAATGCCAATGTTTTTCCACATGCTAAAAATCTCATCAATCAACTCCTAAACATCTCTAGTTCTAAATGACAATTGGAAATGTTATCAACACCTCTGATAAATCACTAATTTTGTTGCCTTTTCCACCTTTTGAATTGGTTTTCTCTTCAATTTGATAGCCTATTTCCATACAACATTCCTTTCAGAAATCTACAATAACATTTATCCTATCCCTACCACTTTTTTCTTGAAATTCACTATGAATAAATCTAACCCTTTGGATGAAATTCATGGACATCCTATATTCATTATCTGAATTATGATCCCATGCGACTAACATTGCTTCTGTATCTGATAAACCAACATAAATGATACATTTCATTGTTTCAAAACGTGAGTTATTAGGATATTACTCTATCAATTGTCTTTGAGCTTCTATAAAATGGTTCCCCCAAGTACATAATAGTTGTATTCAAAACATTTTGACTTATCAAATGCTTCTTTGTTGGGAACTTGAAGTGAATCAACAAGAAGCACTTAACTAACCACATGAGCATATAAATTGTACCTCATCAATGTCTTCAAGTTGTGAACATGCAAATGATGTGCTTTCTGACTTGATATTGACATTTTCCTTCACTTGCCTTATAGGTTTGTCTGACATTAAGCTGAAATGTATGACCACCATCAATTAAGTTTCTCTTTGTCAAATTCTGTCGAATGGAATTTTGTTTTGTTTTGATAATGCCATCCTCTAAATCAGCTCTTGGTGTAATGATTTCTCTGCTTTCTTTTGAAGTTTCACTAGGTTCTTGACTATTGATAATGACTACTTCAAAATCTTCAACTTTACTTTTCTTCGTCATAACATTCTCAACAGATTTATTCTTGGGCATTGTTACTTTTGGTCTTTTACGGCTCTTCTCAGTTCCAATGTCATCTTCAATAACGGCAACATATGCTTCATTGTCACCTCAAAAGTAACTTGTCTACCCTTGCTAGGTTTATCCACTAGAGGCCTTTTTTTCTTATCCTTTGGATGTATTTTTGTAGCATCATCAATTACTACATTTTTCTTGTTTTCCATATCTTCTTCTGACACTGAGTAAAAACTGCTGACAACTTTCATAATATCATGCTCTATGAAATAAATGCCTCCCAACCTAATTGAACAACTTTCAACAAAATTTTGCAAAACAAAATATCATGTGTCAATAAAAACAAAGTTAAAAAAATTTAGCGAGACACTTTCAAAAACGCAAAATACAAATATAAATAACAATACTTACGATGTTTTGTTTCATTTCATTTATGATTTGTTTACACAACTTTGTAGATACCTCTCTCGTGCCATACAATGAATATGATAGTCGGTATTTAATCCTTTCATGTGACTTGGGAGCTTTTGTAAGTATGTAAACAACTTTAGTGTCCGGTACCGAACACATGTCTATGACTTTTCCCATCACCTCATAAATTCCATTATCATTTGGTATATCAATATATAGATATATATTCACATTTTGGCTTTCTCGTTTTTACACATACTAGATTCTTGATGGAAATTTCACTTCTTTTGAATTCTTCCAATATGAAATCATCTTCTTATCATTTGATGCACTTGAAATATTTGTAGCCATGAGCATAGGTGGAATTCGTTCACCAATGTTTTCTGAAGATGCACCTTTAAGAGTCTTTGGTCTAGAAAGATTCACAAAAATCTTCTTTGATGCCATTTTCCTCAAAAAAAGAAACACATAAATCAGTAAATAACAAAAACATATTAACTTAAATTAACAACGAAAACATATCATAAATTTTAATTTGTATAATCAGATAATTGAAATTAAAAAATTATTAACACTAAGAAAATCGCCTGCCACCCCGCGAGCAAGCGGGCCACCGGGGTTGCACGGGGAGAGGCTGTGGCAACAACTCCTACCATTTCTCCCCACATTAATCTCCTTCTCCGTCTTCAATCTACCCCTGAAGGGGGAGACTGAGGGGTAGATTGAATACGGAGAATGAGATAAATGAGGCGAGAAATGGTAGGAGTTGTTGCCATAGCCTCCCCCCGCGCCACCCCAGCGGCCCGCCCACTCACAAGCTGGCCGCCAGGCTAGTACGAGGGGCTGCCACAACTTTCCTTCTACGCCACCCCGGTGGCCTGCCAAGGGGGGTGGCATGAGAGAGGTTGCGGTAACAACTTCTACCAGTTCTCCTTATATTGATCTCCTTCTTCATCATCAATCTACCCCTCAATGTCCCCCTTGAGGGGTAGATTGAAGATGGAGAAGGAGATCAATATCAGGAGAAATGGTAGAAGCCCCTCGACACCACCCCGCCCTTCCGTGGGGTGGCGGGCGATTTCGAGAATCTCCCAACACCCGCGAGCGAACGAGTGGGCCACCATGGTGGCACAGGGTGGGGTTGCGGCAGCTCCACACCACGCCACCCCGGCGGCTCGCCCGCCACCCCATGAGGGTTGGGCGATTCTTGGGCCACCCCGGCGGCCCATCCACTCGCCCGGCCTCGACCGCAGGCGGGCAAGCGGGCCGCTGGGGTGGCATGGGGTGGGTGTCGCAACCCCACCCTGCACCACCCTGGCGGCCCACCCGCCCGCCCACGGGGGTTGGCACATTCCAAGAATCGCCCAACCCCCACGGGCAGGCGGGCGGGGCACCGGGATGGCGCATGCCCGCCCGCAGCTTTGGGCGATTCCGGCGATTCCCAGAATCGCCCAAACTTGCAGGTGGGAATCGCCCAACCCCGCAGGTGGACGGCCTGCTAGGGTGGCGTGGGGTGGGCGTCGTAGCCCTAAGCTGCACCACCCCGACGGCCCGTCCACCCGCCCGCAGGGGTTGGGTGATTCTTGGAATTTCCCAACCCCCATGGGTGGGCGAGCAGGCTGCGGGGGTGGCACGGGGTGGTGCTTCATCGGTGGCATGAGGTGGTGCTGCATTGCCCACCCCGCGCCACCCCGGCGACCCACCCGCCCCCCAGGGGTGGCTGGGCGGTTCCGAGAATCACCTAGCCAACCCCGGGGGGTAAGTAGGTCACTGGGGTGGCATGGCGTGGGTGCTGCAGCCCCACCCCGCGACACCCAGGTGGCTCGCCCGCCCCCCAGGGGTGGCTGGGCGATTCCGTGAATCTCCTAGCCACCCTCGGGGGGCGGGCGGACTACCTGAGGTGGTTGTTGGGCGATTCCTAGAATCGCCCAGCCACCCTTGAGGGGCGGGCGAGCCGCCAGGGTGGCGCAGAGTGGGTGTTGCGGCAACCACCCCGTGCTACCCCGGCAGCCTGCCCGGCCCCGGGGGTGGCTGAGCGATTCTTGGGCGATTCTTGGAATCGCCCAGCCATCCCCGGGGGGCAGGCGAGCCGCCAGGGTGGCGCGGGGTGGGCGTCGCAACCCCACCCCGGGCCACCCCTGTGGCCCGCCTACCCCCCAGTGGAAGAATCGCCCAACCACCCCCAGGGGGCGCCGCAGCCCCACCTCGCGCCACCCATGCGGCCCGCCCGCCCCTTGGTGTTGGTTGGGCAGCACCACTGCCCCTCGCCACCCTGGCAGCCTGCCTGCCCGCCCGGGGGCTGTTGGACGATTCCCGGAATCGTCCAACAGCCCCCGGGCAGGCAGGCGGGCCGCCAGGGTGGCATGGGGTGGTGTGCCACAGCCCCACCCCGCGCCACCCTGACAGCTCGTCCGCCCGCCCAGGGTGGCTGTTGGGCGATTCCCAGAATCGCCCAACATCCCACTGGGCGGGCGGGCCGCTGTGGTGGCGCGGGGTTGGCTGCCATCATGAGCTTTATCTGGCCCACCATGCTCATGATGGATGTATTGGTTAATTTGGCTCACAAAAAGTATTAAAAAAAAAAAAAAAACCTACTTCATTAAACTAATTTAAGATGAAAATTTTCAACGAAAGAAATTTAACTAACCTTTCAATTGCAAGAATTCTTCGTTGAATATGTTGTTGATAGAAATGTAGATGCTCCACAAATTCGCTCCAATTCTTTCAACAAACCTCAGAAAACCTTGATGTGATGTGAGTATTAGTGTTAATGGAATTTAGTATATAGGTGAAATTACGGAGATGTTTTACCATACGGTTAATGTGGGATTAATTTGTTTTAAAAAAATTTAACATGTTAATTTTTTTATGGCGACGAAGGAAAATATGATAAAGCAAATATTATGGAATTGTTTTACAGTGGGGTGAATGTGGGATTAATTTGTTTTAGAGTGTATTATAAAAATTTAAAAAAACATTCAATTGTTTAGTAAATATTATATATTTTAACTATTAAAATAATTAATGTAGAAGTTGTAGTTTACAATTTTAACTTTAATGATTTATTTCATAAAAAAATTTAGTTTACATTTTTCAATAAATTGTAGGATAAAATAATGAAGGGAAATAAATTTAACAAACTTTTTGGAGGGAAATATTTTCGCTAAACTTTTTGGAAGGAAAATTTCAATCTCTAAACTATATAATATCTTTAGGAGACTCTTCATTTGTATCATTCAACATCTTCTATTTGAAAGGGATGGATTGTCCTGATAGTGAAGTTTCGATTTATACAGCATAAACATCTTCATCACGTAACAACTCTATTCATATTGATGAATATAGTAGGAATTATTCCACTATGAATAGAAAGTAAATTCTTCTACTTAGTCCTAATCTTAAGGACTATGAGAGCAGCACTGATGAAAGAGGGGATGGAGAATTTCAAATAAATAAAGAGTCATAGATTCCACTTAGTCCTAATTTTAAGGACTATGAAAGCAGCAGTGATGATGAGCTTGATGACAAATTTCAAAAGAATGGAGTGTCACGGTGTCCACTTAGTCATAATTCTAAAGACTATGAGAGCAACAGTGATGAAGAGCATGATGGTGAAGTTCAAAATAATGGAGTGTCACGATGTCCACTTAGTCTTAATTCTAAGGACTATGAGAGCAACAGTGTTAAAGAGCATGATGACGAATTTCAAAAGAATGGAGTGTCACGGTGTCCACTTAGTCCTAATTCTAAGGAATACGAGAGCAGTAGTGATGAAGAGCGTGATAACGAATTTAAAAATAATGGAGTGTCAAAGTGTCCACTTAGTCCTAATTCTAATGACTATGAGAGTAGTAGTTATGAAGAGCATCATGATGAATTTCAAAAGTATGGAGTGTCACGGTGTCCAGTTAGTCCTAATTCTAAGGACTATGAGAGCAGCAGTGATGAAGAGCAGGATGATGAATTTCAAAAGATTGGAGTGTCACAGTGTCCACTTAGTCCTAATTCTAAGGACTATGAGAGAAACAGTGATGAAGAGCATGATGATGAATTTCAAAAGAATGGAGTGTCACAGTGTCCTCTTAGTCCTAATTCTAAGGACTATGAGAGCAGCAGTGATGAAGGACATGATTATGCACTTAGTCCTAATTCTGATGAGTATAATGGTAGCAGTGACAAAGGATAGGATGTAGCATCTTCAGTAAGTAAACAGTCACATTTTCGACGTAGTCCTAATTCTATGGACTATGAGAGCAGCACTGACAATGCACATGAGGAAGAATATCCATTAAACATTGAGTCAAATTTTCCATTCAATCTGAATTCTAAGGACTATGACAGTGGCACTGAAGAAGGGGAAGATGAAGAATATCCTCCAAGTCAGTATTTAAAAAGCACAGCTGATCATAGTGTGGATAACAGTCCTCTTAATGATGATGAAAATCCTTATAGAAATGATGATCCAATGATGAAGATGTTGCCAAGAAATATTGTATCGAGGAGTAGGAGCAGACCTTTTCGTATCAATGTAAGACGTTCTAGTTATACAAGGGGTAGAGTAGAATATCTGACGAGAAGAAGTTCTATCAGCGCTCTCATTTCAAGTGAATGTTGCCAAAAGGATTGCTTGAAACATATGGAGTTCAAATTTTCATTAGGGAGCAGGAAGAGATATTTTTCAATGAATAAAAGCATGCAAAATTCATATTTAGTTGGGTGCATGAAATCTACATTTTTAGGTTATGATTATCATATTAGGACTTTATTTATTTGTAGAAAAGCTTTCAAAATGTTTCATTCGATTGGGAATTTTCATCTCTTTAGAATTCAAGAAAATTTGGAAAAGGATCCCACATTTTATTCTGAAGTACGTCATAAAAGACAGTTTGGGCCATTATCAAATACTGCAATGTCATGGAAAGTGTATGCCAAATAGAGAGACAATACATATTCAAAATAATTTTTCAAGACAAGAAATCTACAACTTATACAAAGAATATGCAGAAGGTGCTGATGGACATGGCCAGTTTATTACATATCAATATTTTGTGAAGGTATGGAAGAAAGAATTCAACAATGTTCGCATTCCTAAGAAGACAAGGATGGGGATTTACAGTACATGTGCTTCTCTTAAATCAAAAAGGGAAAAATGTGAAGGGTCAGAAAGAGGTAAGCATTCATAACTTTAACTTTTAAAATTGTATAGTCATCAACTATGAAAACATATTTCTTAATGGCTTTGTTTTATGTTGTGTAGATTCAATTGTCAAATAACATCAGGAGCATCGCGAACAACAAACAAACGAAAGGAAAAATTTGTACAAGCATCAAAAGAAGTGTTATGATAATCCAAATAAATATTTCAGTTTGATAATTGATGGTATGGACTAGAAGAAAACACTTTTACCACATTTTGTTCGCACATCCAAAAATTTACAGGAGGAAAATTTATTCAGTATCACTTGGTTAGTTGTATGGTCTTCAATGGGAAAGTGTTGCCAAGGGTGTACTTCACAGCTCCAAATATTCATAATGATGCAAATTTGACCATAACCATAATTCATGATGTGCTTTCTCATTGGTTTGGTAATATTCCTGAAGTTTCGTATGTACAATTGCACAACACTTGCCGTGAAGACAAAAATCAAGTTGTTTTTGGATATCTAAACATGCTTGTTGAATTGAGAAATTTTCAAAAGGTAAAGGTTGGTTTCCTTATTGTTGGGCACACTCATGACCATATTGATCAGATGTTCAGTCATTTTTCAATCACATTCAGGAGGAAGGAAGTTGGGATCTTGCCATCATTAATTGATGTATTAAGAAATCATACATGCCAGAGCCTGCTTTTTATGTGTTGGAAGAAACTGTTGACATGCAAAGGTTTATTCTAGGATCATATGGTGAGGGGAAATGCATTGAACAAATTAATGACATTAGCTTCCAAAATCAATTTCGTATCAAAAAAAATTATGGGAAAACACTAATATGGGGCAAGAAGTATTCAACTACTGCAGAATGGGTACCGTCATCAGGTTTGCAATTTTTGAAGTTCATTCCAGATCATCCAATATTTTCATCAAAATTATTGTTATTACAATCAGTTGGTGAAGTTCATAATGCACGTAGACAAAATAGAGATATAAATTATTCTGATTGCCTAGAAGAAATTAAAAAATGTATTAGATATACATATGAGTACTTTGACATTGCTGATTCAGTTTGGTGGGAGTCATTTTTCAATAATCAAAGTGATATCATTTCAACAACAACAAATGAAGATATACCTTTGAAAAATCCATTTATTTCGCCACAAAATATGTCGAATGAACATGAGGAAATAAACATTGTTGAACAGCAACAATCTCAAGGTATTATTAATTCTTCACAGCAGAGGAAAGAGAGATGTATATTGGTTCCAGAAGATCTCGTGAACAATGTGAAGCCATGGAAGACCTTTACAAGGGTTCAGTACAGGGTATTAAGGAGGGTTGCATGATTGCAGTGCTAGTAGATGGAGATCCCAATGGCTATCCATTCTGGGTTGTTAAAGTTATAAAGGTCTTTACAGAAAATAAGGATGTTACAAGTGTTGAAGTACAATGGTATGCCACAAATACACACCCATTCAATGGTGTGTATAAGCCAGATATGGTAGTTGACAAAAAAAATGGCGGAAAGAGAAAAAGAAAGGGTACAAATATAAATCGCCGCTACACAGACATATTAAAATTGGAGGATGTTGACATACTTGTTTATGACTTCAATTTGACAAAGAGAGGAACTCTTCACTTCAAGACGATAGAGATTGTGAAAAGGTCGTTACCAGAAGGAACAGTGTTGAGATGGGAGTCTGCTGAAACCAATCATAGATCTAGAAGAATTTTGAAACCTAAAATGGTGGGCATGCATGTGGACTTAGATGGGGCACTAGTTGATGAAAGAAAAGAATATGGAACATCTTCGTCAGCATCCAGTCACTCATCTGAAGATGTAAATTCTGGTGGTGTGCAAGAAAATATGAGTGATTTTGAATAATTGTTTAAGACAGTTTATATAATTGATGTATGCTTTGTATCTTGAAATAAAATTTTTGATTTCCATATGGTGTTAAATGAGAAGTTATGAGGCATTTTTATATTGTTGGATTATATGTCTTAATTATGATCATTTTTATTGTTTAAAATATCTACAATGCAACATTAAATTAGAGATATAATGTATGTTTCATTCAATATACAAATAATGACTTTTGAATTCATTTAGTGATGTAATTTGTTCATAATGTCATGGTTTTTTAATTTTATAGTTGAAAAAAATTCAACTTTCTTTTGTATCTAGCATGTTATGGTTGAGAACATGTTGAATTTATACTTAGGAAAGAAAAATGATATTCTACCAAAAACATTAGTGTGTTTTTTTCCTCATAAACAACTTTGTTTGGCACATAAAAATTTGGTTTTACTAGAATTTTTTAAAATTTTTGAAGATTGACCCTAAAAAAGAATCATCATCATCACTTTTTCATTTTCAAGCTGCATTTTGCACGAAAATTTCATTTTCACTGCCATTTTTAAAACATGTTCAAAATTGACCCTAAAAAAACCATCATTCCAGTATACACACTTTTCGTTTCTAGCTCTGTTTTTGATGTTTTTCGGGGTTTTTTGGCTAGAGTTCCCGTTTTGACTTTATAGTTCCCGTTTCAAAATTTACATTGTTTTAACTTGTGGTTTACCTACTCTCTATTCTCTTGGATCTCCACTAGTTGATTTATACTTCGAGTGAGGGAGTTTGGTTCTTCTTCCACATCTTGTAAAATCTTGGCAACCGGCATGGCGAGCTATATAGGAAATATAGTTGCTTTCCCATAGACCAATTCAAAAGGAGATTTCCCTGTGGATATTTTAGGAGTGAGCCTATTAGCCCATATGGCAAATTTTAGTTGGGAGTCCCAATTTCTCTTGCTTTCTGCAATTGTTTTCTTCAGGATCCTTACTACCATTTTGTTAGAAGACTTAGCCAGTCTATTTCCCTGTGGATAGTAGGTAGTAGAGTGTCCAACTATAATGTTGAACTTTTGACAAACACTGATAAATTTTGCAAACTTAAAAACCTGAGTGTTTTCAATCACAATTTTCATAGGACACCAAAACCTAACCAGGATATTTTCCTCCAAACATTTTATGACCACAATGTCAATTGCATTTCGGGTTGGGATTGCTTCCACTCATTTTTTGAAATAGTCTGTGGCTATGAGTATCCACTAGTGTTGGTTGTTGGAAGGGATGTGTATCTCTCCGATAAAGTACAATCCCCATTTCCTGAAAGGCTCTTCTATACTAACAAGGATTAATGGGAGTGGGGTTGATTTCTACTTCTTGATGAACATTTGACACTATTGGCAGACCTGAACATGAGAGTGAACTTATCTGAATAGTTTAGGCCAATAGAATCCTACTTTCAATATATTATACACGGTGGTATTCCATTTATAGTGTCCCCCACAAATGCCACTATGGAAATCATCAATTTCCCTCTGACTTTTTGTTTCTACTAAAGATAGAATTAGAATTCTAACCAGGTCTTTCTAGTACTGTTTCCCATTGCATATAATAAACTTATGGGCTTGTAATATTAATGCTCTATACTTGGATTTATCCATCTACACTAGGCACCTCAAGAATAGTAGATATGGGATGACATCTTTATACCAGGAAATTGTTTCATATTTGATATGATTTTTTTGGATGGATGTCTTGATCATGGTTTGTTGTGTCCCTTCTCCTTCTTCTTCTATTAATAGGTTAACCCCAAGGCATGGAAATTAGACTCTGATAATATTTTTTCCAATCCATGTCTTTTGATGAGTTTAGTGGAATTGATATCCATGTCATACTCTTTGATTTTAGCAATCCACTTACCTCTTTTTCCTTCACTGCCCCCTTGCACGAATATTCCTTTAACAACCACTATTGGGACATAACCTACAATGTTAGAGTGTAAAACATAAACTCTGAAGGCCTTGAAATTTTTGACCATGCATAATCCTATTTTCCAAGATATTATATTTCAATTTAACCTCCCACGGCATGTGTCTGAAGGAGGTTATAGGTTTCTCGTGACCTTCATTATCCTTTTTCAATAACAAAATGGATATAGTATGATGGGAGGCAAAATAAACGATGTAAAATGGTATTGAATAATATGGGTTAACTAACATAGGAGACTCGTAGAAGCTCTCTTAATCCTAGAGAAGGATTCCTGAAAATCTAGGTTCCATTTCACTTCGTTCTCTTTCAACATCTTTGTGATACCATTCACTATCTCTGCATTATTGGGTATAAATCTCCTGATGAAGTTAATCCTTCCCAAGAACACTTGGGCCTATTTTTTATTTCTACGTAGGGAAATGTGGTTGATGGTGTCCACACACTTGGAATTGATATTCACCCCTTCTTATGCAAATATATGCCCCGAAGTCTTACCTTTTCTTAGAGCTAACTGAGATTTCTTTTGATTTAGAGATATCCCATAATTCCTACATTTATCAAAAGTGAGTTTCAAAAGTTCAATAAACTCCTCATCTGTTTTAGAGAAAACTATGATATCATCCAAGTAGACCACAATGAATTTGTCATGTTCTCCCACGAATGCTATATCCATGGCCCTTTGGAAGGTTTCTCCCGCATTTATAAGGGAAAATGGCATTCTTTCATACATGAAGGTCCCCTAGGGTGTAGTGAATGCAATTCTTTTAGTCATCGGCATGCAATGTTACCTAATTATACCCTAAAAATCCATCCATCATGGACATCCGAGTTAAGCCAACTACCGTATGTAATATATAATTCATCTTTGGCAATGGGTAGTTGTCTTTTAATGAAGCTTTGTTGAAGTCTCTGAAATCCACACATAGCCTTATCTCTCCATTATTTTTCCTCATAGACACCAGATCTGCCACCCACTCTGAGTACCTCAAGGGTACAATGATGTTGGCCTGAGATAACTTCTTTACTTCCTTCTCAATGGATGGGAGTAAAAGGGGATTGATCTGTCTGAGTTTCTTCTTAAAGCCTTCATTCCGTTCTTTAAGGGAATCTTATGTTGAATAAAATTTGTATCAAAGGTCTTTAAATCAGCATATGACTAAGAAAATACATCTTTATAGGTTTTAAAGAGATTTAACTACCTTCGCTTATATTGATGGGGGGTCCCTTTTGACAACTTGATCATCCGGGGTTCATTCTCTGAGCTGACGTTGCAATCCTCCACTTGTTCATCAACTCCCTGTTCAGCATTTTTTGAGGCCACGTCATGGGATTTGAATAATCTCTGCAAAGGAACTAGGCCACAAGGAATGGCATTTTCCTTTAACTGCAGAGCTTTATGCCCAGTGATAGTTTCCTCCCAAGAAGTTCGTTATTCCTCTATCACTTCTTCTTATTCTTGGTTGATCACAAAATTCGAGAATTCCCCAATGACTTCCATAAAATGGTCGATTTGTTCATCATCTTCAAACACCTGCCAGTGTCTCACATTATTAGGCACTGAGGGTTTGTACCTAACTTCGACTTCATGTCTAAGAAGTAGATTTTGCAAAGGCTTAAAATTACTGGCAACCATATCCAAGGAATCGACCCTTTGATTTCATTCCCTATGTAAGAATTAGACATTAAAACCCACGAAGAAGTTATCCATTAAATACAAAACCCCATTTATGTAAACCCTTAGCCTGGGATGCTTAGTTTGACATTGGTTCTTGATTTTCTTTACCACCAATTTCGAGTCTCCAAACACAGTCAGGTATTCAATGTTCAACTTCCTCATTGCTTGTAGGCCTAGTAGTAATGCCTCATACTCTGCCACATTATTGGTTGCCTCAAATTATAATTTGAACGAGAGGGGAATCAAGCTACCCTCTCGAGAAATCAACAACACTCCTACTCCATTTCCTTCCTTAGAATTTTCACCATCGAAATACAACTTCCAGAAATTGCTACAATCTCTGAGTTACTAATCTAATTTGGTTGTTGATTGTACCTATGCTTCTTCAAAAATAAAATTATCTTCTTCTAGCAGTAAGTAGTAGAGATCCCTTTCTTTACCATACACATGAGCACTATTTGGGCAATCATATTTCATAATTTTTTTAACAAACCTTGATTCCCTATAAAATCATCATTCTTCTCCACCAAAGATAGGTATGGTAGCATAGGTAAGATCCAACTTGATGGAACCTCCATACTTTGATCCCCAATATCTAGACAAAAGCATATTGAACCTTGCAGGGATATCAGCTACTACAATGTCTATCACTACACTTTTGACTGGGATCTAGGCCAAATTCACCACTAACTCCTTTATCATTCCCAAGCACTTTACCCTCTTAGAGTCAAAAGAGTAGAGATATTTCTATGGTCTGGTTATCTATAGACCTAGTTTCCCCATTACTAATAGGGGCATCAAACTATGAGAAGTGCCTGAATCCAACATGCAGTTATGGAGCAAGAGGTCATGTAATACTAGAGTAACGTAAAAATGTGTTGTGGAGGGATCTTGTTCTTTGACATGGGGTCCAAAGACAACCATTGCCCTTTCTTCTTGGAGGTGTAAACTATCATGTGATTGGACTGAAATAGATGGAAACATGAACTGGGAAACTTCGTTCTTATATGGGGATTGTTTCAAGATCTTAGATAACGGGACTGGGATTTTGACTTTCTCAAGCTCTTTTTGAAGATTAAAGGTAGGAGAGCCTTTTTCTATAATGCTAGCCTCTACCAGCTCTTTTTCTTTTTCCCAAATGGGCCTACAAGGGGGATGTGACTTCTCTGCTTTGAGGACTTCGGGCTTATGGCAATTTGGATCTCATGACTACTTTTCTTGAATAATCAGATCTAAAGGCCCCTTCCCCTTGTCAACTGGCTTAGGAGGCACATGGGAGGAGGAACCTTCATTTTGGTCTTGCCCCCTCGATCCCTTTATATATGATCGAAGATCATATTTTTTATGTCGTTGGGCCTGCTTCAAATCAGCAGACTTCTTGCAGTGATCATCAATCTCACCATCGTCTAGTGTTGCATCAATATCCTCCCCCTATTCTTCATACATTTTAACTTCTTGTTCTTCATCTGAGAAAGAGGAATACAGGTTTCCCTGAAATTCATTAGCAACTAGTATATTCTCCTCTAGATCATATTCTATATATAATGTAGGATCAATGTGGTCTTTCTTTTATTTCCTCTCTCTTTTCAATATCTGTAAGGGAGACATTCTATATTGGGGATTGAAACCTCGATTAGCAGCCGGGAAGTTTTGCCATTCAAGGTTTTTATTTTCTAGCTCTAATTTTATCAGTTTATTTGATAAGTTCTTCATTGACTTATCCATCTCCTCTATCTTCTATTGTTGGGATTCCATTCTATCACTTAGGGAATTTTCCTCCTATTTTCCCTTTTCATTCTCTATAGGGTCAACTCTGCTTCTTGACTTCCCTATTGATGAAAAATTTGCTTCTACCTCGAGAGCATTATTTTGAATCTGGTCCAAAGTAGGGGAATTCCTCTCTTTAAGTGTGAAGCTGAACTCTGATGCAAAGGCCCCTTAAAAACCACTCGGGCAACAGCCTATGGAGGTTTAATCTCAACAAGTAAACTATTGTACAAATTATTAAACCTTTTTGTAAGCTCTAAGACACCCTCATCAGGTTTCTTCTTCATAGCATTGAACTCAGTAAGAATATACCCATGATCTATCTTCTCTCCCCATTTCTGCATAAAAGAACTATCCATCTATTCCCAAGTCGTAATGGAAGAATTCGGCAAGTATTTGAACAATTTCCTAGCTTTCCCTTCAAAATATTGGATGAAGATCCTCAACACTACATCCAGGTGCTCAACATTAATACTTTTTGCAAAGGGACAGAAAGCTTCTATGTGTCTCTAGGCTGATGTTTCATATTCTCCATTAAACCTGGGAAAGAGTTTGAGATAGTCATGTGGCATAGCATTTAAAGGTTGAGGCAGGTCCAAGGGAGCATATTTGTTTAACAGGAAACCTGGGACATCCATCTAGAGTAGAGGTGATCATGCTTGATTTATTAGCGTTCTTTGAGCTATGACCAATTGAGAGACAACTAACCATGGAATGAGAAATTATCCACACTACGGGTAGGGCTAATCTGGAGGATATCTTTTACCTCCTCAAATTCAGGGAGGGGAGGAAATGAGAGAGAACGGGTGTTGACTGAAACTTCTTCTTCCTTGCCCTCTAGGGAGGAGGTACTGAGTAGTTGACCACTTTCTGAAGGATATACCAAGATTCTAGGAGAAAAATCGAAGCGATGAATTATCGCATCCAAGGATCTGGATGAAGATATTTCAAGAAACCAGGACAGAGTAACATTAGTATTGGGGAATTTTTCATTCTTACTCCTTCTAGATATTAGTTTTTCTGGATCAGATACAGTTGGCATTCTTTGTTAAGAGGAAGTTGAGCGGGTATGGGGCCTCTTAAAATCTAGGGTGATGACCTTATGATTTGACAGTGGAGCCGCGAAGGTGATAAATTTACAACCCACACATATTTTCTCACCTTATCAAAGAGTGTATGAATGTCGTACCCAGGGGAAAATTTCTCTAATTCGTTCCCTCGCAACAACACTAGAAAGATCATGTAACATTTTCTATCTCCTATCACACAAGTGCTTCAAAACATATAGAAGCCTCTTAGAGACAGCCTCTGGGTTGATATGAGACCAATGCCTAAGACATCTTAATTAGTTTTGTCAAGTTTATCTTAAGGACTTGTGGCACCATAATTTGTCGCAAGTATTTTAAATAAGATTGATTTAGAATCATTCATAAAGATACAATGCATGAACCAACATACACGCAAGAATACGCAGGAAATAATCATCGACCAGTTGTGGCCAAATCAGATTGAGAGCTTGCCACATATCAGTTGTTAAGACATGTAATGGTAGAAGACAGTAGAGGAGGAATCCATCATACATAGCTTAAACTTTAAGAATTATATATATCTGGATTTAGAGAGAAACGAGAGAAAGGGAATGTTTATGGAATGCTAAGATACATGGAGCACTTTTTAAATACTTTATTTCCACACCAATACAGGCATTTTCCATCAATAACTTGATCTAAATGAATCTACATCTAATGCGAAATATATGTAGCAGCTACGTGACATGAAATATAAGAAGAATATTTAAGATATATGAAAATACAATGGGATGTGAACATACTGCAATCCAATAAATTCGAATCACCAAAAATCCTGTATTAATCTTCTGAGAAATGTGCATACATCAAGATTCATAACACTGCCTCAATGAAAACGGGAAACTTCCCTTTCCGAGAGTTCTTTTCAAAAATTATTAATCTTGTTTAAGTGTTTCTTCTCTATATTTATAAGGAGAGGGGAGCTTTGAACAAAAACTACAAAATATCTCAGTCAATCTCCAGCTATCTGATTGATTAGCTGTCTCGGCATGCAATGGCTCTACTGCCCAAAATGATTACAAAAAATTGATTTCTTCTTTAAAATGCAATACAGTACAAAATACATCACATGGGAAAAATGAATAATTACCCCTACAAAATATCTCCATGTTGATTCCTATGATCATCGATGATTAGGCCACACCTTTGCCATGATGATCCTCCTACATTACTATGTTGGTTCCCGTCGCTTTTGCCTTAACTGCTTGAATTCCCCCCTCTCTGGAGTTGGGAGCGAGCAACTGTCAGTTGCTTTTCATAGAGAAGAAATGAAGATTCACCTAGCAGTATTTCATTACCTCACTTTGTGGACCTCCATGCTAAGAAATTACTACTTCTTAAGTCCCATACCTCCATTTACTCACTGAAGACATGTGCATGAAGTAGTCAAATTCATTTATGTTGCCCATGTAGTCCTTGGTTTCTTGTTATAGAGTATTCCACAGGATGAGCCATTTTCAATTTCCAACAGCTATGTACCTTCATTCAATACCTCACTTGCCAACCCATATGCCTTTAAAGCTTTGTACTTCCTTATCAAAGCAATTCCGTACCGCAGACTTCATAGTGGTGCAGTATTCAAATCTATCGATTTCGACCTATGATATGACAAGCCCCTTCTGCTTAGCCCTTCTCGAATTTATAACCATAGGACCGAGGGCTGTGACTTGCCTCTTAGCCTTGAGGTGCTAGTGTGCTTTTGTTCCTTCCAGGGGCTACTTTTCCTTTTTTAAGTGCCTAGCACCCGAATTTCTTTAACTTCCTCTTGACCATGCGCTAGCCAAATATTAGAGCCCCTCCCATCAGAGGTTTCCAAATGGGTAAATAATATGGGAGTTGCGGTATTTAAATTCCCTAATTACCAATATCCCTTTGGTTCTCAGCCCCAGCCTTTATGCCTTTGGTTCTTTGAGCTCTTCTTGCGACTGCATGCCAACCATATATTAGATTCCCCTTGTCGTCACTTTTTTAGTTTCCAACTATTATAAAGTGCCAACATCCTCAACCTTTGATATGCCGACCTCCGATATGACATCATCAATTCCATGTGGCACCTCATGAGTGGTGATATGTGTCACCCATATTTTCCCCCTTAAGCTCGCTCAAAACACCAAAACAGACTACCATGTGTCCTTTCGTATTGCCATATCATGCTGAAGTCATATTCCATTTTAGCTTAGTGGAACCAATCATATGCACCACGTGTCATTATCGAAGGAAATCCTATGTTGTCATGTGTCCTACTAGAGGAGAGAGAAAAGGGCCCGTCCACCTTTGGTTTTGCAATGAAATCCTTTGTTAACCTTGATTGGAGTCCCCCGACGGTTTTAACACTATCATTGCTTTACCCTTGTCGCATCTTTTTGAAAGGTTGTCACCTTCAAAAGTTTTGTTTCAATATTGCGATGCACCGATATCCTCCGAGCTTCGATACTGCTTGCTCCGATGCATTGGATCCCCGATGTTACGACTGCCGATATCCAATGTCTCTAATGTTGCGATGCTTTGGTATGCCCAACCTCCAATATGTGATTGTTAATACTCTTGACCTCCGATATTGTTATCTTCGATATTCCTTCTTTATTAAGGCTTCAAATCCTTGAAACCTTGGTAGACTATATCGTTTGATCTAGGAGTCCATTTTTTGACTTCCATATATCATTGAAAATATTGTTCCGAGAACTTTTGAATGGAGAGTGTCTGATGTATGCTTTGAGTCCTTCTACAACTTGGAAGATGACTGCAAGCTTCTCTGGTATTTTGAATTCTTTTGACATCATTTGGCACCATTCGAATAATTATGCAGTAAGTGATATCACATACCATCAAAAAATTATATGGTTTTTGGCTACAAGAATATATATTTCTTTTAAAGCTACATACTTTAGATCTACATCTCATGTTGAAACTTAGATCGGGTGTCTACTTAATATATGAATCTAGATTTTCACTTGTAATGATATAAAGCCACAACAAGCTACAACTATTGAATTTCCATTGGAAATGTATTTATAACTAGGACAACTACTGAATATCCAATCAGGTATGTATGGGACTACAATTCAAATACCTTGAGAAAAAACAAAAACATGGTGTTGTTTAGATATAAATCTATTTTAGCTAAGAGCTTTAACCAACTATGTTATGAAACCAGCTCACAAAAAGATAGAAAAGATAGATCAACACCTTAGAAATAAGCCTCTTTGAGGGGGAAACCTCCTTTATATTACTCAAATGAACAATTCTTGTATGATACAAATGATAAGACCTCCTTTCTATATATAGGAGTCTAAGGGATCATAATATAATCAGAGCCGACATAACAATAATAATGTAAGGGCATAATAATAACAATAGTGGGCTTCTATGGGGCACAATAATAACAATATGGGGACTACATGGGCACAAAAATATAATAAGGGGGTTATACTAATAATAATAAGGGGTTACACTAGTAGTATGGGGACCTAACATGCCCCTCTCCTTCAAAGTGTTGTCCTCAATTCTCGAGTGGTTCTTGATTCTTCTGTATAAAATTCTTGTCCTCCCATGTGGAATCTTTAGCAAATAAGTTCTTCCACTTGATGAGATACTCTGAAATTGATCGATTTCATAGCTGTCGGGCTCTTGTTTCTGTGACTGCTCCAGGTTCCAGTATGATTTTTCCTTCCTCATCAAGTTCTGGAAATATTGTTTGAACTGGGATCTTCTGCAACTTTTGAATGCATGGCCACACTTCTTCGTCCTTCTTCCATTCATCTATTGCTTCATTTATCCAACGGTTGCATAATAGAGATAGCACAAAACAATGCTTCCACATCCTCATCCTTTCTTGAGAGTGCATCTGTAAAAACATTTTGCTTTCCTTTTTTGTAGATGATTTCAATGTCATAACCCAACATATTTGTGACCCATTTTTTCTGTTCTTCTAAAGATAATCCTTTTTCTAAAAGTATTTAAGACTATCATGATCCATTTTTACCTTAAAGTGTCTTCCCTGTTAGGTAAGGTCGCCATTTCTTAAGTGCATGTAGTATCACTAACATTTCCTTCTCATAAATATCTTGCTTGAGATGTAGCGTAAAAATACCCAATCGCCGACATCAAAACTTCTTTCATTGCGATGTTGATATGCCTGTTGTTTCATTCGATTCTGCACCAAGGTGGCATTATCTTTTAAAAGTTGGAGAACTTGTTGCTGATGCTTGATGTGATATTTCACTGCTTGAATCTTTTTCTTCTTGATATGTCCTTCTATCTTGAGAGTTTTAGGAGTAGTAATTTCTTCCAATGCATTACAAGATATGGTTAGATTCATTTGTTGATGCTCGATGTGATATTTTACTTCTTGAACATTTTTTTCTTGATATGTCCTTCTATCTTGAGAGTTTGAGGAGTGTTAATTCTTGCCAATGCTTTACAAGATATGGTCAGATTCATTTCTTCTTTCTCTAGGGTTGGTTCTTGGTGGATATCCTCTTCTTTTGATGTTTCTTGATCCTTTTCTTCCTCCTCTCCATAATCTTCATAAAATATTTCTTCTCAGCACACTTATAACCTTTAGTGTATTTGCTATCACAATTGTAACAAAGCCCCTTTTCTCTTTTTTCTTCCAATTTTTGTGGTGTAGACCTTGTGGGTTGTGGAAGGCTAGGAGAAAAAACACTTCCATAGTTATAGTCGCAAGTTGTGGGATTCCTTGTTTCCATAATTTCACTTTCAATTTTTCTTGCCAACCTGAAAGCCTTCTCCAATGAATTCGGTTCCCAAAGATGAACCTCATGTTGAATGTTATCCTTTAAAGTCCCTATGAGGACATCAATCCTTTGCTTCTCTGGTATATCATTTATCCTTATATTCAATTTTTGAAAGTCGTCAATATGCTCTTCCATTGAACCCTTTTTTTTGAGATTTATCAATTGGCTAAAGAAGGTGTTTCTCTTTGTATCCTCATAATGTGCTATCATCTTCTCCGTGAAAATTGACCATGTGATAAGTGGTTTACGAGAACAAAGCCCTTCATATGATAAAAATTGATTCGGTTCTAAATATAAAGATGTAATAGATACCTTTTGTAACAGTTGCACCTCATGTGGATCAAAATATTGCTCCATCTGTAGTATCCAATTTACCAGATCCTTGCCATCAAACTTCCTCATCTCGACTTTTCTTGATTTTAGGAGCTCAAACTTGAAACGACTATAAATATATACTTTTGGATCTCCCAGTTCTGAAATTATGACCTGTGGTAGCCCTTTGTGTCCTCTTTGCAATGTCACCAGTCTGATTGAAGTTGGATTCTCCAAGAAAGAGTTATGCCCAATATCTGAAGATGACCTGCTTATATATGTTTTCAGTAGAGCGAACTTGTACAAAGTTCCACGTGCTACTGTTTCAACCTTAGGACCTCAAACTGATACACAGAAAACTACATTCCATCCTCTTTCTGTACCTTCTTACAAAATTTCATTATGATTCTCAGAGAGAAAGTTATGACGACTTTCCCAAGGTCACATGTTTAGGATATAATTCGGGAGCCTGCAGAAACCCTAAATGTCTTGGATTGTATCTCCAAAAATATAGAGAAACAATTTCTGAAATTCGGGTCCGAGCTTCACCAAGTTTTCTTCTCAAATGGATTCTAATTTTAGAGTCTGAAACTTTGTAGAAAAACAAGTATAGCGAAAATTCCATGATGACTTGTTTGAGATGTAATTTTGGAGCTTGCAAAAAACCTAATTTCCTCAGATCATATCTCCGAGAATAGAGCGAGACAAGATTTGAAATTTAGACTGAGGTTCACCACGATTTCAACTCAAATGGGTTTTTTTTAGCTTCTGAAACATCGCAGAAAAAAGGTTATAGAGAAAATGCCACGATGACCTGTTTGGAGCAATGAAACCCTAGAATCCAAAGGTGTAATATCAAATGTTATGAAACTAGCTCATAAAAGGATAGAAAAGATATATCAACACCTTAGAAATAAGTCTGTTCAAGGGGGCGACCTCCTTTATATTACTCAAATGAACAATTCTTGGATGGTACAAATGATAAGACCTCCTTTCTATATATAGGAGTCTAAGGGGTCATAATATAATCAGAGCCGACATAACAATAATAATGTAAGGGCAGAATAATAACAATAGTGAGCTTCTATGGGGCACAATAATAAAAATATGGGGGCTACATGGGCACAACAATATAATAAGCGGGTTGTACTAATAACAATAAGGGGTTACACTAGTAGTCTGGGGACCTAACAAACTAGAGGTTCATTAAATACATAAAAAAAGTCTTATATTATGATATTCAAGCTCTCTTATTGCTAATGCTAGAATTATTAATTCTTATTTGTCTTATGTGTGATTATAGTTGTGGTTATTATGAATATTAGCCATTATTGGATAAAATTGGTTTCTAAATAACCAATGAGTATGTTTCCTAGTCTTTACAGAAGAATAAATCTAATTAACTTTGAGATATTTTCTCTAACTAATTAAGTCTTAGTTTGGTGAGTGGTTGAGATATTCTGTCAATTGATTGATTGTGTGGTCAAAATAATATGTCTTTCTTGAAATAATATTATGTATTTATACTTGTACTATTACATTGATTTAATAGAGAGTGTTCAACACATTTTTTATGTGAAAGAATGTATATTCTCTCATCTTCTTATATGGGTAGATCTCTAAGTACAAATAATGATGGATGGTTGTGTGAATTTGAAAAGGGACAAGTCAAAGTGGGATTTATGAAGGATTCCACATTGGATAGTAAAGGCACAACTTATAAATGATGGTATAGATCTTAATTGCATTTATTAGCGTGTGAACATCGTATGCTTGGTGTTAGTATCATGATGTACTTTGTATGTAATGTAAAATCATTCTTTGGTCTTCTTGGAAAATTGTATTGTGGCTAGAAGGGAGTTATAGTTGTATATTTTTTTTCCTTCTCATTCTCCCTTGATAATAAACTATTTGATGATTGTTGCACTAATGTAAGATTGATTTGGATACATCCCATGTTTTTATATTATCCTAGAGAACAAACAAGGACTATGGTTGGGTAACCTATGTGTCTCAGTAGAGAGAAATATGTCTGTAAGATGGTAAGTTGCTTAATCTTTACAATCATGTTGATGTTGGGCCCTAGAGCACAACAACTTCTAGGTTAGTTTTGAGAAAGTTGAATGGAGGAGCATGAACACTTTTGGTTGGGAGATGGAAGCAAGTTGCATTATCATAATTGGAGAAACAAAGGGTTTATTACAAACTTCACGTTGAAGTGGAATGGTGAGATTGCAATAGAAAAGAAAAGGTGTTTTTTTGGATGTAGATTTATTTCTGAAACTTGGTCAAAGAAGTGTTGTGGTAGTAGCATAAGTTGAATGATTGTGGACAAATAAGGTAAAAAATGTGTGATTTGTGTTGAATAAAAATAAACTTAACCATATGGTAATGTGAGTTCGAGATCTTTATCACATAAAAAATTAAAGTATCAAATATAAATTTCATTTTGGTAATATTTTTTTAAGTTATATATTAAAATTTAAAAATTATTTATACAAATTAAAATTTTATATTTTTATAGTATTTCAAAGCAAGCTTAATGTTAATATGCATATCTTATTATCCAAGGCAGAATTTTAGCAATCAACCATTATTAGTTTCATTATTATTTGATTAGACTATAGTTTGAAGATCTTATTGTATTGTGGTACTCCCACACTATAATTTCATATAGATAAGTGTTTCACATATTTTATGCCATAATTTATGAATATAGTTACAATATTCATAGATAGTTTTTAAAATAGCTATTTTTTAAATTTGAAAAAAAAATTACATCAAAATAAAATCCTTAATATTAGGATTAGCAAACTTAAATTATCACTTTTTTTTATTTTTTTTTTTTGAAACTTTTCTATATAATTTCAAAATTGAGCAGAAAGATTAAGCTTGTTTTTTCAACCAGAAGATGGTTTAATGGTTTTCCTTAGTTTCCAAAATTTCATTGAAGAAGTTCAACCAGTCAGTGGAAATCGAAGTCTACGTGACATACAGCGATGCTACAACCCTTTGTGAAGGATCTATATGGCGAAAATCGAACCAAAACGAGCCGGGTGGTGAAGTCAAGTCGCGGTCCTCCTCTCTAAACTCCCACCATGGGGCTCATCGCTCCACAGTATTGTTGCGCCCCTTCTCATCATTGGGTTCATCGCTTCATGATATTGATATCGTAGCTGCGCCAATCTGCTTAATGAGAATTATCTGTGAGAACCATAGCGACATTTTCTATTGTCCGCCCAAGTACACAGAACATTTGCACGACAGGAAAAGTCATTGAAGTTAGTGAAGTCATTACTTTCTGTTCAATATTCGGTCTCGTCTGGCAGGTCGAGGTGGCACTTCTCCTTTTCTCTGGCTGATCGACTGGAATTGCGGGTATCGTGAAATTCGAACCCACTGACCCCTCTGCCTTTACACTCCCAATTTCCTCAAGTATTTGTGCTCAACGCTGCAAGTGAAACAAAGCGAGAAAAAGAAATGTGATCAACTATATACCGCTCATCTTTTTCGTCGACCCTCTGCAGAATTCTAACCTGAAACCCTGCCCGGACGAAAGATACATTAAATGTGAGAATGCAAGCCGATTGAGTCGTGGGCGGGCCACAGAATTGTAGGTTTTTGCAAGTAATCGCGTGACATAAAAGAATCATGCTGCTTGTTTAATGTGGTGATGTAATCTCACTGAAAGGCAAATCTTAAAACAAAATTGTGCGGTGAGGTTGACTATATTAAACATGGAAAGCCAGAAAAATTAAATCAAGCATCGAACCAGTAACGGTTTGCCATCATGCCCAGCCTTGAACTAGTAACAATTTTTTTTTTTTGAAAATTACGACAAATGTCTGCTATACAAATGATTTGTTCATTTTATTTGGATTTAGAGAGTATACATAGCGTTTTCGAATATAGTTTTGGGTTTCTTTTGCATAATTATTTATGTTTGACTATGGCCAAATTGTTTTGGAAGGTCATAATGAGTCTGGATTTGTTGGTATTTCTTATTAATCTTATTATCTTCAATGTCTTTTTCATATAGTATTTAGACTAAGTGAGGTTTTATGGTTTCACAACAAATCTTCTAATAGGTGCATATGAAGTTAAATCTAGTAAGATTGGAAAATATATCCAATATATAAAGGATCATTATCTGGTCTTCAAATTTATTAGATTATGACCCTTTGAATTGGCTTTGATTGGGTGAATTTGAAATAAATGTAACCCCCAAGGTCAAAAAGAATTGGAGTTTAGGGCAAATTATTTTTTTTACAGTTGTTTTATCGAGCTTAAAAGAAAAATCGAGAGTTTTTGAAGGAGGCCATATTTTTTCAACAATGTAGGGCTCTTCATATGATTCTAGAAGGACTAGTATAATCCGAAGAATGAGAATATCCTTGTAGCCCCGGTGAAGATCCAACTCTTTTCTCTCCCCAAGAAATATTGGGAGGAGGAAACCCATGAAGGCATCAACGATGTCATTGACAACTTTTTCAAAGTATTGGAGGTTACCAAGAGAGGGAGGTACACGTTGTTATTACTATCATGATAGTGTTTGGAAGTTGTTTCTAGATTATGAACAATGTCCCTTTTGATGTGGATGTTGTCATCAATACAAGCATCTTATTAGGGTGAATACCACAAGGCCTTGTTTGAAGAAAACCCTTCTCAGAAAGAGCTACTTGATTTAGGAAAAATCTCCAAAGAAATATAAATTTGAGTCCCCAGGGTACCTCAAATCCTAATCGGATCCCTACATCTAAAAGTAGGCTTGAGTCACTCTCCTCTCCAAAGAATCTCGAAAGAAAGTCAACATTCAATCAAGCATGAAATCAGTGAAAGGTAAATCCCATAACCCTACAACGGTCATGCAAAAGTCTCTTGAAGAGAATCAGGAAAATCCATTACCACAGGAGATGATTAGCTCCCCTTCGGAAGAACTTGAAGCAAAAATCCTACTAAAAGATATGGATCTAGATGATCCATGATTGACTACGATAGTGTTTGGAAGTTGTTTCTAGATTATGAACAATGTCCCTTTTGATGCAAACGTTTCATCAATACAAGCATCTTATTAGGGTCAGTCCCATGAATAGCACTGGGACTTGTTTGAAGAAAACCCTTCTCAGAAATAGCTATTTGATTTAGGAAAAATCTCCCAAATAAATATAAATTTGAGTCCCCAAGGTACCTCAAATCCTAATCACATCCCTAGATTTGAAAGTAGGTTTGAGTCACTCTCTTCTCTGAAGAATCTTGAAAGCAAGTCAACATTCAATCAAGCATGAAATCAGTGAAACGTAAATCCCATAACCCTACAAAGGTCATGAAAAATTCTCTTGAAGAGCATTAGGAAAATCCATTACCACAGGAGATGATTAGCTCCCCTTCGGAAGAAGTTGAGGCAAAAATCCTACTAAAAGATATGGATCTAGATGATCCACGACTGATTCCCCTTGTAGAAGAATGACATGGGAAAGATGTGAATGACATGCCAACTCATGAGGCTAGGATTCTATGTAAGCCCTATCTTTGAAGCAATCTATTGGGGTTGAGTTCCTCACCGTCCAGTTTTGGGGTTCAAATAATGGATTTCAAGGTGGTTTCTAGGAAATACAAAAGCTAGAAAACAAGGTCGTAAGAGAAAAAAGGCACATTTCCAAGAAGATGATGAACAATTACTTAACTCAAGGAAATTCATGCAAATGTCCAGGCATTTCTCCCTTGAAATCTTAAATCCTCATGAAGTTTTCTATGTTGTTAAGATAGCCATACAAATGTCAAGGCATTTCCCCTCTTTAAATCTTGAATCCTCAAGGAGTTTTCTATGTTGTTATGATTCTCGTGATAGTTTTCTGATTATTTGTTCTTAATAAACTGCATATTAGTCTCAAATATCCTATATATAACTTTTTGATAAAAAAAATAATTTTACCCAAAATTATATATATATATATAAGTGTTCCCTTCCCAACAACCCAAGTTGCGTCGAATTTTTTATATTTCACCTAGTTGAGTGGGGATAACCCAAGTTGCATCGGCTCATTAGAGAAATTTTGAGGTCTAAAATGGACCTCCTAAGAAATATTACAAAATAATAGTGGAACTAATAAAATGAGATTGGAATACCTGATCAAATTTTGGAGGGAAAAGTCTGGTTAGGATAACTCAATTGGAAATGGTCGTGGAAATGAAGTTTCATCGAAACAGAAGTCTTGGGTTCAAATCTTGTGCTATCCCCGCCCGCCACCCCAACCCCCCCCCCCAATTGGGGTGAGAAGTTGGATATGATGAAGATGTAGTCCTACCAAGCTTACAAAAAAAAAAATGGAGCGAAAAAATAAAAACTATTTTTTCAACATGTATTTTCAACTTATCTTCCCACGATTTAACTCAAATTTCGAGTGGGAGTGCTCGTTGGATGAAAATTTAATTCCTCATCCAATGAGTACCCATGTTGCATACTTTTGATGGACCCTGCTACAAAAAAAAAAATGTGAAATACATGGAAAAATGTGATTACAACCTCACTTTTTCATGTATTTCTCATTTTTGGTGTAGCAACGTTCATCAAAAGTATGCAACATAGGTACTCCTTGGATGAAGAATTAAATTTCACATCCAACAAGTGTTCCAACTCAAAATTTGAGTTAAAATGTGGGGAGATAAGTTGAAAAAGTAATTATTATTATTATTATCATTAATTATCTTTTTACCTTTTTACTCCAAAAATGGTGAACCATCCCCCAAGGTTGACATCATCATCTTAAATCCTATTGGTTCTTATAAAATTTATTTTGGTTGTACATTTTTGTTTTGAGACCCATTTTATACCTCAAAATTTCTCTAATGTTTCGTTATTTCACCTAGTATAGTTCACTAGAGTTAAATACTTCCCAATTGTGCCTAACAAACCATGCCTCATGTATTATTATTATATGAATCATGCATTTTCCAAATATAGGATCACATATATGTGTGTATGGTTTATCATTAGTGTACATGAACATCAAGTCTGTGATGTTTAATAATTAGTGTACATGAACATCAAGTCTGTGATGTTTATTGATGGATTATATATATATATATATATTAACTAATCAAAATTATATATATTTTTTAATTTCTAAACTTTGTATTAATCAAGAAGGTTGGATAACATAGATAACCATTTTTGTATAGAGGGAGTACCAAAAACTAGTTCTCAACCTCTGCTGCTTAAACATTCTACTCCTAATTACATAAATACAAAAATCATAACATCTAGGCCTCTCTAGGCCAGGAACCCCACCATACAATAAAACATTAAGACAGAAATAGAAGCCTCACCTAAGAATCTAATGCTACCAACACCATAGTTGCACCTTGGTCATCCACAAGAACTAACCCAGATGCTAGAGGAAGGAGCCCCCAAGGGAAACACTAAAGCCACCAAGCCATTGAAATAGAGACACCATTGTTAACCCACGAACTAACAGACCAAGAAATAGCAAACTAGCATCGTGAAACAACTATGCCAAGTGAAAAGTGACATTGCGAGCCCCAAATAAGATGAGATACATCGATGTTAGGGAAAAGAGCACACCCAACCCAAAAGAACACATGCTCACGACTTTTATAGGTCGTTGTAATCTAGGGAATGAAAGGCCAACCAAAGGCCTACTAGAACAAAAAAATAAGATTTTCAGGAGAGAGCCATATACCATCACCCATCACCTTATATTACTGCTCATTGTTGGAAAACGATAAATTTGTCAAAACTCGAGCACGTGAGCTAGGAGGGTCTCTGGTGTTTCCACCATCAGACTCACAAGGAACGTGGATCTCAACATGCATGAGGTGAGCATCCATCATGTCCATGCAAAACATCAGGTTTCTCAACATTCTTTTGACATCCTCTAAGGAGGCGAAGATGTTGTACTTCTCTACTTGCTTATCCCTTAGTACCAAACCCAACTATGTCTTCATTTGCCAATGCATTGCAACTAAGTTCATGTATTGTTTCTTTCTACCCCTAGTGTGCCCAGGGTCTAGCACCACCCTTCCAAGTCCTCAAGAAATTCATAGTCGGACATGGACGACCTCTCCTCCGGAGCTTTAATCTCTAAATGTCTTATCTCCTTGTGTGTTTCTGACATAATTGTGTTGAAATATGTCACCATGGAGTTGTGGGCAAAGAGCCTCGCCCTCCTCTGTCCAGGATGAGTTCAACCATTGCCACCCCTTCTACTCCTCTTCCTTTATCGTGGCAACATCTTCGAATCATGAAGGGACATTTCCTGTTCCCTATGAGGGTTCCCCTTACTTGCAAATGAACACACATACCTACCTAAACCCCCCTCAACCAAGTCTGAACACCAACACACAAACTCATCACATTAACACCAGATGAAGGGAAGGTTTGGCAACAATCCACCAGAGAAGGCAGAAAGGGACGCTATTCATCCACAAATTAAACTCCCTAATGCGGGAGCATCTAGCCCAAAAGGAAATTATTGTAAATAATAGAAATAGGGGTCATGCATTAGTTAATTAGATATTCTCAAATAAAACTAGGAGAGCTTTTAGGCATAAAGGAGTGGATGTGGATCATTAAGTGATAAGGATAGCTTTTCTATTTTAGAATAGGAAAAAGACAGAATAAAGCTAAAAAGATGCTTTTGCCATATGTATGCATTGCATGAGCTTTAGTGGAGTGATTTTAGGATTTTCTTATCATGCTGAGTTTAATAAATTAGGGAGCCTTAAAGGCATTGAAGAAAGGAATGTGTGAGGAGTGAGTGTGAAGAGTGATCAAGGATTCTCCTTGGGAGCCTTCGGGCAGTTTGTAAAAGGGCCATGGATTTACATATCTGGCCAGGAAGAACAAGTTTGTAAGTAGTCTCTTTTTTTTTATGTAACCAATGTATCAGATGTATATATATATATATCTATATCTATATATATATATATATATATATATTATTGATTGCATGATAAAGGCGTGGGATTGGTACTAATTTGGAATGTTCCTTGAGTCCACTGGTTCTATATATTGAATTCAGATCAGTTGAATCCGAATGAATAGCTTATTCCAGAAGCAATGAATAATTACGCCTTTGTATTCAGCGTTATCTATTAATCTGCCTTGCATAGATCGAAGTGCAGATGTGAAATCTCTGATCGATTGCAAAGAGGACGAATTGTGTTGAATAGCGCTCTGCGTTTTAATGGGCGTAAGGGGTTTGCCTGCGTATGGTAATAAACATTTAGCCTAGGATATAATGCATATGCATACATGGTAATTATAGATGTATACAGATGACTGGATGGTAATTATATATATATATATATGTTGGATCCATATGGCTGTGTATGGTAACAGCTCTATATAACGCATATGTAGAACTGTAAGACAAGTCCGTCGTTTTGGGAGCTGCTTGCTGTTTCGAGCTGACAGGTATATAACAAGTAAGAGCCAGTAAAGGGACGTAAGGAATTCCGTGGGGCATATAGAGTAAGAGCCAGTATAACCAGCAGCAATATGAAAGAAAGGGGAAGAGTTTGCTGCGGATATTAGGCGTTGATCGACACTGTATATCCATAACTGTTATGCGACTTACAAACCGGGACTGTTATAGCTATATAACTCGGTTGTGAAGAAGGCTGGAGGAGCAGAGACCTATTCCGGTGCAGTCATATTTATATGTCAGCGGCGATGATAAAATTACATTTATAAGTTGTGTTATTGGGAATTGAACTCTCGTCAAAGAGAAGGTAAGGCGCACTTCTTGATTGAATCCAGCAATATATGTATTGATATTAATTATGGGAATGTCCGAGGCATTAAGATTTCTTGTAGAAGCAGTTGTGTAAGGATCCTGGTAGAAGTGGCCTGGGAGTGGCCTGGGCTGCATCAGGTGGTATCAGAGCGGGAATACTTTGCTGAAGATGTTTGTTTTTTTTTTTTAGAACTGAAGTGTGATGAATGATTTTTTTATCTGATATGCAAACTACACAAGTGAACAGGATTGCAAAAGAGGAAGGAGGACAAGATCATGTAAGATCTTAAGAGGTGAGATTATTTTTCTGACTTGAAATTTGTAATTGAAGTTTATGGTTGCAGAAAAGTGGCAGTGAACCTAAAGAATCCAATAAGGAATTGGATAAAGAGGACAACTGAAGTGTTCTCAGGAGAGAGAAGGAGATTGCAGAAGCCTAGAGGGAGCAAAGGTGTTGCTCAGGAGAAGGTTCTAGACAAAGGACCGTGCTTACCAAAAGACTAAGTAAGGAGAGCTTAGTGAGGTAAGATTGCAGCCAGGAGGACTAGCTGTTGCAGAGGCTTGTTGCAAAGGAGAATCAACAGAGGTTGAAGAAAGTTGCAGATGAGAGAAGCCTGAAAGAGCAGTGGAGAATGCTCGAAAGGTTCCAGCAGAGGACCAATGATTACCAAAAGACCAGATCCGGAGGGAAGGATTGGTGAGGTAAGTGGCAGCAAGAGAGTTTGTTGTGGTAGAGGCTTCATGCAACTCATAGGTGAGGAACTCATGGCGAAGGAGAAGATGACTACTGATAGTCATGGCAGAGGTTCAGGAAAAAGCCACGGTAGAGGACATAAGAAAGAGGATGCCAAGGTAAATGGCAAGAAGATGAGTCCAGAGGAAGTTGAAATGGAAGAATACATCTGTGAACCAGAACAAGGAGAATTTCTGGGAGATAGTGAAGATGAAGGCTTGAAGACTAAAACTTCCATCAAAGGGTCATATGATTTTAAATCTGACAATTTGTGGATGTTTGCAGGTGAAAGACAATTAGCTAATGGGATGACTACAGGAGTTCGAGAAAGAGAGATTGCAGTAATGAAGGTACAATTGCAGGTACTGGAAGAGTGGCTACAAGAGCAGAAAAATCAAAATGGAAAATGGATCTTTCCACTGAAGGGAAAGAGAGTGATTTGGCAACAGTTGCAGAGAAGGTTGAAGCAAATTATGATTGCCTTGTTGAAAAAGGGACTTAGAGTTCTTGCACCAGAGTTGGAGTTTGAAATTCCCGCATGCAGATATATTAAGAGAAAAATGTTGAAGGAAGCAGTCAAGACTGAAAAGTCTCATAATTTAAAAACTAATGAGTTGTGCATGTTTGCAGGTACAGAACAGGAAGATAAACAAGCTTTAGAGTTTGTGCAAGAAGAGTTGGACCTGAAGGCTGTTCAGAAGCAGGTGGAGAAGAAGGAGCTTCCCTTGTATGTTGATGCAGAAAGAGAAGGACCAGCTGATGATTGGTCAAAAACTAGTGGAGGTATAGAAAATCATGTGAAATTTCCAAGGTCTACTCCTAATGAAGTTGTTGAATTGTATAGGAAACTAGATCTCCAGAGAAGAGAGTTGGAGAGACAGAGGACTTATTGGATGAAGAAACAAGGGAAGAGAGTCTTTGGGAATGACAGTCATAAAGCAGAAGATGGTAAGAAGGAAGGACTAGCTAACAGTCTCATGGTGAAGGCAAATCAGCATACTGATGTGCTGATTGGGATGAAACAGCATACTGAGATACTGGCAGAGGGAAGTAAGGCACTGATGCCTTGTGATTTTTGTTTTAACATGTGTTTTGTGAATGCAGGTATGGTCGCCAGTGCTGAGAAACATTTGACTCAGCTGAACAGTCAATTAAAGGGGAAAGAAGTTCTCTGTTCCAGAAGACAAGAGAGGGTGGATGATCGGGTGGCAGTCAGAACAGAGACCAGCATAGAAGCAAGAAATCAGCAGCTTGAAGATTTATTGGACAAGGAAATTGAATTAATCAGAAGAATCATGCTGAAAGTGTCTCAGAAAAAGACATCAGCAAAGAAGAGAAGTAGCAGAAGCAGCAAGAGGAAGACAACAGAAGATTGCAAGAGTACAGCTAGTGGAGCAAAGCAGCATAAAATATGGAGACCTGGAGAAGAACAACAGACAGAAGCAGCGGCAAATGCAAAGTTACAGTACAAGATATGGGATCCAGGCAAACATGGAGCTGAACACATGATCAGGAGATCATGAAATTTTTCTACCTTGGGAGTATGATGCGGGAGCATCTAGCCCAAAAGGAAATTATTGTAAATAATAGAAATAGGGGTCATGCATTAGTTAATTAGATATTCTCAAATAAAACTAGGAGAACTTTTAGGCATAAAGGAGTGGATGTGGATCATTAAGTGATAAGGATAGATTTTCTATTTTAGAATAGGAAAAAGAGAGAATAAAGCTAAAAAGATGCTTTTGCCATATGTATGCATTGCATGAGCTTTAGTGGAGTGATTTTAGGATTTTCTTATCATGCTGAGTTTAATAAATTAGGGAGCCTCAAAGGCATTGAAGAAAGGAATGTGTGAGGAGTGAATGTGAAGAGTGATCAAGGATTCTCCTTGGGAGCCTTCGGGCAGTTTGTAAAAGGGCCATGGATTTACATATCTGGCCAGGAAGAACAAGTTTGTAAGTAGTCTCTTTTGTTTTATGTAACCAATGTATCAGATGTATATATATATATATATTATTGATTGCATGATAAAGGCGTGGGATTGGTACTAATTTGGAATGTTCCTTGAGTCCATTGGTTCTATATATTGAATTCAAATCAGTTGAATCCGAATGAATAGCTTATTCCAGAAGCAATGAATAATTACGCCTTTGTATTCAGCGTTATCTATTAATCTGCCTTGCATAGATCGAAGTGCAGATGTGAAATCTCTGATCGATTGCAAAGAGGACGAATTGTGTTGAATAGCGCTCTGCGTTTTAATGGGCGTAAGGGGTTTGCCTGCGTATGGTAATAAACATTTAGCCCAGGATATAACGCATATGTATACATGGTAATTATAGATGTATACAGATGACTGGATGGTAATTATATATATATATATATATATATATATATATATATATATATATGTTGGATCCATATGGCTGTGTATGGTAACAGCTCTATATAACGCATATGTAGAACTGTAAGACAAGTCCGTCGTTTTGGGAGCTTCTTGCTGTTTCGAGCTGACAGGTATATAACAAGTAAGAGCCAGTAAAGGGACGTAAGGAATTCCGTGGGGAATATAGAGTAAGAGCCAGTATAACCAGCAGCAATATGAAAGAAAGTGCAAGATTTTGCTGTGGATATTAGGCGTTGACCGACACTGTATATCCATAACTGTTATGCGACTTACAAACCGGGACTGTTATAGCTATATAACTCGGTTGTGAAGAAGGCTGGAGGAGCAGAGACCTATTCCGGTGCAGTCATATTTATATGTCAGCGGCGATGGTAAAATTACATTTATAAGTTGTGTTATTGGGAATTGAACTCTGGTCAAAGAGAAGGTAAGGCGCACTTCTTGATTGAATCCAGCAATATATTTATTGATATTAATTATGGGAATGTCCGAGGCATTAAGATTGCTTGGAGGAGCAGTTGTGTAAGGATCCTAGTAGAAGTGGCCTGGGAGTGGCCTGGGCTGCATCACTCCCTCAACCATTTGACAAAATAAACACCACCCCAAGACTACAGGACAATAGCAACTTGACTAACAAAGACCCAACTTCAAACCCCACCCACAACATGAGACTCTATATGCAAATAAAATAACTCAAGCCAACCCTTGCCACATAAAACAGCTAGAACCAACACCTGTAGTGGCAAACTAACCCAGACCCAAACACCAACTCACCCTAGAATACTCTAGAAAAAATGAGACTTCAAAAGGAAATTAACGTGTCGTGACTAAGACACACACCTCTTAAGACCTAATTTACCACAATCGCACAACAAAACATTCGCCAAGACCAACCAAGGGACCAAAACACAAGAAATTAACTTACAGGTCGAGCACTCCAGCCCTAATTGAAATGGTTCAAGGGTGAATGAATGGAGATGAGTTACACTTTTGGGCCAAATGTGGCAATGAAATTTCAAAATTTTACTTTTATCGAATTGAAGCCCTCAAAATTCATATATGCATTATCAATTTTGATTCGGAGTAAAAAGGCAATTTGTGGAGAATTATGTTGTTGTCTTAATGATATTTTTTGCAAAAAAATTTAGGTTCATATAATATTTCAATTTTCCACTAAATGAAATGCTTGTCCTTGCGAATTTTCACAAATCTTAGGAGGTATGTGTGTGTTGATGTAGCATAACTTATTCTAAAATGTGTAATATATATATATATATATATAAGCTTCATCTACACAAAGAGAACTAAGTTTTTCATATTAAAACTAAGTTTTTTATATTAAAATTTTATTTTTTATGCAAAATAATTTTTTTATTATTTTTTGAAGTTGACAAAGTAATATTTCAATTGCATTTTGCAGACACATGTGTTCATGTAAGACTCTTTTCAAATATTTAAATAAATTGAAAAACGAAGAGTGCCCTTTTGAAGAGGAATCATAAACAAATATATTGGTATTTTTAAAAAAAAATCGTTATATATATTTTATGTTATTGCTTTATTTAGCGTCTTTAAAATTGTCCAAAAAATTTTCAAGTATTATGTTTAAAATAAATTAGATGAAAAATATCATACGAATTCGAAAATGTCAAAGTCATTTGCCATTGGATAGAGAATTCCTTCATGAATCCAACATGATAAACTTTTCCACCTTAAGGCAATTTTTCCCCTAAGTCCACTAGGATACAAAATGGTGTTGCATAAACGTTTGCAGAAGAGGTGCTAAAATTGTGGATTTTAGGACCTCAGAACCTCGATCAAACACTTAAATTTTAAATTCAAATATTTTAATTGAGCTATCTTTTTAGCGCTCAAGGAGCCTAATCGAGCGATTAAAAATGGCTCGATCAAGCGCTTAAACTGCTCGATCGAGCCCTATTTTTTTTCACCTAAATGTGCCCTCTCTTACCAAAAAGTGTAACCCAGCTCCATGCTATCACCCTCAAGTTCTTCTGCCTAGAGTGATCCAGCTACAAATTCCACCACTACCTTTGTACAACAGGGTGTAAGAACTCTCAAGATTTCCTCATGCCTTTTGTGAAACATCGAACCATTCCACTCCAAGGATGTTACCCACCTCACCCTCTTAGTAAAGAAACTCCAAGAGGCTGAGGTCTCCCCCTCGGCACCCACAAATTTCCATTCTATAACCAAAGATCCCGACCAAACATATATTTTCATACTCATGCATGTGAAGTACTTGTCACCTACCAACCACATTAAATGAGAGATTAAAAACTCAAAGGTGATAGGCTTATACACTCGAGCAAGGAAAATTTTAAGGATGGAAGTTAATCTTAAAGTTTAAAAACCTTGGCGAATCTAACTAGTCCCCAATATGTAAATTGTAAATTTTTTGATGATATTTTTGTAAAAATATTTAGATTTCTAATTATTTTATATTAGTATATACAAAATTTTGGCGATTTTTAGTGTGAAATAATTTTATACTGTAAAATTTGAGCGAATCAATTTTCAAAAAAATTGAAATTGGCAATTTTTTTTTTTAAATATGGAAAATTAACCCACTTGAGAATATTAGCCCCTAAAATTTTCCATGCACCCAGCTATGCCCCATCTACCATTACACCTATATGCATTTATAATAAAACCACATCAAAAAAAATAATCATTAAAATTATGTTATAAAATAAATAATTATATAAATTATCCATTTTTAAATAAAATTGTAATCCATATATATTTTTCAAAAATTACATTTTAAAACAATATTATTAATTTTTCGAGGATTTATAACTTCTATTTATAAATAATAAAAAATTACATCTTATAATAATATATTAAAAAACTAGTTTGATAGTGTAAAATAAATGATATTTGAGATGTATTTTTAATGAACTTACTTTAATATAAGTTCAATTCAAACGGTTAAATTTTTTCTTTTAAATATGTCTATTAGATATTGAGTTGTAATTGAAATGTTTGAGTTATAATTTGATAATTAATAATAATATTTTTAATTCATTTTCCAATAATTCTAATGAATTCAACGAGTATTTTTATAATGTTAAGACTTTGTGAAAATTTAATTATGGAAAATAGTTTTTCGAAGCATCAAATATTTTGAGTAAATTATTTCTTCTTTATTATTTAGTAAATTATTTCTTTATTATTATTTAGTAGCACTAATTATGTGTAAAAAAATTATCAAATTACTAATAAATAGAATACGAAAGAAATAAAAAAAAAATTGTAAAAAAACAAATTATAAAATTTAGAAAAATAGTATATAAAAGAGGATTAAGGTATATAATTAATGTGAAAAGATAAATTAATGAGAGAAAAGGTGGAGACTAGATAATTGCTAATCTTAAAAAGGAAAAGAAATAAATTGATTGTTTGTGTATTATTATCATCATAAAATAATGAATACCTGAAGTAAAGTTGCAATAATTACTGATGGACAAGTTTAAACTATATTTTAATTTATGTTTATCAATTTAACATATTGATATTGTAGTATGTATTGAATATTAGATTGATTATATAATAATAATAATTCAAATTTTAATATTATATTTAAATTAGACACTAAATTGGTGAATAAGAGATACATTTTAGAACAATGACTTGATTAATACAAATTATAAAAGCATACATATTCTACCTTTTCTAAATTCGAACTTGTAACCTTTTTAAAAATTATATGGTCTTAATCATTAAACTAACTCAAATTATAATTATAAATCATTTTTAAAATAATTATATAAATCATAATATATATAGTTTAAATTATAATTATAAAATTAATAGTATGTTATTTATTTTATTAATTTCAATATTACTTAATGTAATCAATATTCGGTAAAATTTTCAAAATTATATAAAATCCATTATTTATTACTACTATTTATATATATAAATACTTATTAATAAATTATTTTACATAAATAGCAATAAAAAAAAATTAGAGCGACATTGCAAAAGCTCGTATTACATTAAAAATATTACAACTACAATAATACTTATAATTTCTTCATTGCTTTTATTAGAAACTTAAATAATTTTAAAATAATAATTATAATTTATTTTTTAATTATATTTTCAAATTTAATTTTATAATAATTTTAATTCTAAAGCTTTTGTGATCTATAATTTAGAAAATAGTTTTTAGGATTAATCATATTGAAAAGATTGGGCACATTGAAAGGATTGGGTTGATGTTTCGAATGACATTAATCCGCATTGAAAAGAGTGAGTCAACATTTCAAACCAACTAATGTAGTTCGGAACATCAACCCAAATCTTTCAATATGTTTAATCCAGAAAACTACTCTCTAAATATATAATAATTATAAATTTTATTAAAAAAATAATAATTTTAAAATACTAATTATAAATTATTTTGAAATTTTAGTTTCCATAAATGATTTATTTTTTAATTTTAATTTTAAAAAATATAGTATACGACAGAATGACACTTCACACTATTACTATATTGTTAACGATGTGCAGTATATTTTTATCTTTACCATACAGATTTCGAAATCGCAGGCTCTTGAATTTTCTATTACAATGTTTCAACTAATCCTGAGTGGAACTGATTAAAAATTACAATATCACTCGAAATTTACTTATATCACAGATTGGTGAAATCATGCTCATGTTATTGACTTATACATTTCGTATCCACGCATATTTTACTTAATATATTAATCATCATATCCCTTTCACCAATTCATACTTTATATCAAGCATGCTAAAACGCACTCATGTGAAGGTATATTCATTAAACATTTTCCAAAGGTCAAATGTTTTATATCCAAGTGTTATGAAATTATGAAATTGGCCAACTGGTGTTAATATATTAATGAAATTATGAAATTGGTCAACTGTTGTTAATATATTAATGAAATTATGAAATTGGTCAACTGGTGTTAATATATGAATGGGAGTTGTTTTTAGTGCGATTTGGAATGAAAAAATTGAGGTTAAATTTTGATTTGTATTATTTAAAATGGTTTTTTAATTGCATATTTGGATTCAGCACCCTGAAAAACCTCTGAGATGCTTTGATTGTGTAGAAATTAACTATCAAACTTTCAATTTCAATAAATTGCTGCCGAATTTTCACTGGAAAAACCCATCAGAAAAACTTCCAAAAAAATCTCTTTAAAAACAACTCCATATCAATGTAAGTAAAACATGTACAACAAAAAAGTAAAGCATGTACAAGAGTGAACCCATTACAGGCATTTGTTTGGCTTACAGTTACAACCAAAATTGTGCCCTGAGTAGAAAGTCTACTCAAATCGTCTGCCCAATCCAATTTCCTTCCTTACTGCCCGCTTCATCATGTTTATTTAAATGGTTATTATTACTGCACGACAAACGTCCCTGTTTTGGGCATCTCATGCCCAGCCACCAAGACTGCCAGTGAGGATTCCTGTGGGTATGGGCATGGGAAGCTCCATGAGAATCCGCTGGAATCACAATCATCGTCAACAGGAGCAGGCAAGTTTAGGTCCAGCAGTTCCACTCTTGCAGGCATCTGCTGCTGCATAGGGGTCTCCTTGTTGCTAGAAATAGTACTAGTAGTATCCGAAGCTTCTGCACTAACCCAGTGGCATCTTTTATGACCACCCAAAGCCTGACCTGAAGCAAAAACTCTGTGACAGATTGAGCATTCATGGACCCTTGGAGTCTTCTTCCTTGAAAAGGCAGCAGCCTCCATTGTCTTCGTTTCGTTCCTCGCTTTGACACAAGAATCCTTAGTCCTCTCTTCCTCTTGACCCTCTTTCTCCTCTATCAGCGGAAAACATTCCTTGACCTTGTTGTGGCTAGCCCTGTGGCCTCCCAGAGACTGAGGGGACTGAAAAACCTTATTGCAAGTGTTGCATTTGAACCTGGTTTTCTCAATCTGATCATCATTATAGAGACCAGCATATGCATCAATTTTTTTATATTTTGGTCTCTTCCTCATGCATTTCGGAAGCTGGGAACCAGCTTTGGGAAGCTTGAGGTCACCTGATCCAGGCTTCTCAGCCCCCATTTGGAATTGGGGGTTTTGAGCAGTGTTTACTCCACTTGCAAGCATTACAAGACACAGGGCCATGTCCTCTTCTTCAGTATTAATTGACGAACCAAATCGGTCAAGGGGATTAAATTGGGGAGCATACCTGGATCTCTTGAATCCCTTTCCCTTCATCCACTTATCAAAGTTGCTTGACTTTTCACTTGGGTTATTGATCACGGTCTCAGCATCACTCTCATTATTGGTTGACGAACCAAACTGTTCAAGGAGATTAAGTGGGGCTGCATACCTGCATCTCCTGGATCTCTTTCCCTTCGTCAACTTGTCAAACCTGCTTGAATTCCAACTTGGGCGATCAATCTCGATCTCAGCATCACACTCACTTCTGTCGTTTTCTTTGTCTCGGGTTTCATGTTTCTGTGAATCTTGAAGATGGGCATCGCCACTATCTTCATGGGTTTCGGAGTAGCACTTCATGTGACCAAAGAGGCCTTTCCAGGAACTGAATTCCTCCACCCACGGATCAGAAATTATAGAAGAATCAATGGATTCGGAGTCGAACTCGTGATCTAACAGAAACGAATCGGCCCGATCTGGAAACTGCAAGCTATGCTTGGGATTCCTTGGGGTAGCATACCCTAGATTTCTCACATTCACATCTAACCCCTCATTTGCATCTTTGACCTTCATCGATTCGTCATCCGAATCTTTGAGCTTCCTGCTCTTCTTAAATTCAGTCTCAGTGAGTTTTTCTGCATCCGAGACAGGGGCGTGAACCCTCATGTGACCACCAAGAGCTCTTCCTGAGACGAATATCTTGCTGCAAATCTTGCACATGTAACTTAACTGGTGCTCTACTTTCTGTTTCTTGAACAGCTCCATGGCTTTGGGAGGTGGGATACAATATATCCTCTCTGGCAATACCGTAAACTCTTCTCCAGCTTCAATACTAGGCTCCCTTTGTTTCCACCTATTAAACCAGTGGACTGACAATTCAAGCAATTCACATTGAATATACCAATCCGAGCATGGACTTCATCTAAATTTAAATGAAAGCAATTGGGCGACCGTTAATTGCATACGACGGGCTTCTGAACTGAATTGTTTACGGGGTTGAATTCCCTTGGAATACTTGTAGTTGAATGAATGGGAAGGTAGTAAGGAAGCAAAAGAGAAGAATCATGGAAACGGACGGTGGAAACCCGGGTATGGAAGTCTCTTTCTTGCGGTCTTTTCGCTTTGCTCATCTCTTACGGGCGGGCGTTCCCGCCGATCATTTTCCATTCACGCGCCCTATGCTTGACTAATGCTGTTTCTTCCGACCCGCGTGGCACTAAACAATGTGTGAGGATGCACTTATTGGCTTAAACATGAACGCATTCTTTCAATGACTTTAATATATTAGTTTTTTATATAAATAATATTTTTGTGTATAAAATATTTATGTATTGATTTTTAGTATAGAGTTCGAGGCCAAGGTTTAACAAGGAAATGACTAGCCATGCATTTTTTATAAATATTTTTTTTTTAATGCACCCTAATGTAAACTTTCCATGGCATTCTCAACAAATATGAGCACTATTTCAAAATTTAATATAAGTACCCAAAGTTAACTATGGAAAAACACAAGAGGAATTATAAGTCTAGTAAATTAGAAAAGGAAAGAGGGATTATAAGTCTAGTAAATTAGAAAAGGAAATTGGGTATGACCAACAAACATTAAATTCAAGTGCTAGTTGATGGGAAATCCACTTTTCATCTTTATAGAAATTCTTATGAGAGCATGCGTGGTAACATATTTCATCTCTATAGAAATTCTAATCTTGTAGATATTTGAATTATCTTATTTCCTATGCACTTTCTTTATCTCATTAGAATTGACTACTCCTATTGGTTTATTCTATTCATTTCATTCATTTATATTTCCCTATGTCATGCTCATGATCATTTTCATGTTGAAAGTTACAATTCAAACTTATAAGTTAATTAACAATAACAGTTGAAGAAGGTGGATAGTGAAATTGACAATAGAGATGGAAAGTTGCATGGGAGGACAGAGGTTGGGATGATAGGAAATTATCCCCATTGCTTGTAAAGTATTGCTTCATGAGTACTTAAGAGCTCAAGATTAAATTCCACTGAGTTTTCTTGAAGGTAGAACATAGATTGCACTCACTTAAAACACACTAAAAATCCCTAAAGAAAAGAGGATTCTTAATGGACTGTTAAGTGAAGAAACGAATATCTTGTTTTTCATGTGATAATGGAAGTGAGTATCATGGTAAGGTTGGTAGATGGTTAACTAGGGTGTTTTATGGTGAATTATTTTGTCAAAGCCCCAACAATAATTGTGTTGGGTGAGAAGACTTTAGTGTCCTTAACATGTTTCCTTTGCCTTAGTGGCCTTATGGTCTAGCTTGCGATTTCCCTCCATAGGGGTCTACCTATAATTGGGTGAAAATTACTCATGAGTATCTAATTTTCTTAGAATGTATTGTTTAAAGGTAAGTGATTTATCTCTAATATGAAATTATGTTTTTAAGTTTAAAGTTAAGCTACGCTTTGTTTATGTATGGATTGGAATGGAAATCATGAATGCGTGATAGTGCATGATAGCTTACCTGCAATAGGTAGGTAATGAGTTCTAGTTAATTCAAATATGCCTTAGAATTTATTAGGATTGAATTATCTTTTGGATTTGAGTTTTATGTATGCATGAAGGCTACATTGATAACTTTTATACCTTTATAATTTGAATTTATTTAGTGTATTTATGTTTCAAATCATGCTAGACCTTTTGGTATCATGTGTTGCATTCAACGTTGGATGTCATGGACCAAATATAGATTAATTCCTTGCTCATATTGGTGTGGTCATATTCCAAACACCAATGTAGAGAAGGGTTCTTCGCGTAAGCTTTCATACCTTTGTGTTTGAACTTTATTCAAATCATATGACCTATTGGTGAATTTATACCCTTATGTTAATTTGTTTGGAGTATTATTTTCAAATGGTCATTGTTATGGACTTAGTTGTTCAACTAAAATTTTTCTTTTGAGTAATGGTTGGTTGACCCTTATTGATTCAAAATATTTCTTCAAATGGGTCAAAAACCACTTTTCTTTTACTTTGGATTATTTATTTATCTTCAAAGTGGCTTGATTGGGCTCCTCTTGGGAAAAGACCCAATGGTCTTATTTTTCCAAAGAAGCACACTTTGAAAGAGACCTATTTTAAATTATTTCCTAATATATCTATACGCTTTGAGGATATGTGGTACATTTGTTAGCCATCCAAATTTGAACGAATTCACGAAGGAACCAAACTAACTATTATGCTATTATCTAATTACAATCAATAGACATGATACCATAGATGTAGGATATCTAAATGTGTCCATTTAGGTAATTCATGAACCCATAAATCACAAATGAAAGGTAACATATCACAATAAAAAGCTATAAATTAATTCAACCATGACATAACCATAACAATTCACCATTGAATTCATCATATTTTATAGATACAATTCATAACATTTGTGTTGCCTAGAATTGTTCACCAACTAGCTACATAAGTGTTTTTCTATAACATACCCTTTGACCCCTTACTTAAAGATGTACGTCAGTACATTTATTAATGTTTTCATCATAATATGGATATTTAATTCTAAAACCAAATTGACATGGACACATTAATGTTGTAACATTGTATTCTCCAACTAATAATAAAATGTGAACAATTGACAAAGGCACAAGAACTTATAGAGGCCATGAAAACATGATTGTGGAATACTAAGGGGGGGAATAATGGTTCAATGTGCCCAAGAAGCATTTACACCCTTTGGCAATTATTTTGTTTTCCCAAATAAAAATCATGAGAAATTGTCGTCTACTTCACTCATTGACTTGACAAACTAATAATTGAATGCAGTAAGCTAGGAAGGGCCACCTTCCACAATTATGAGAGAATGGAATGAATAATTTGAGTAGGATTGAGTGTGTCAAGTCATGCGTCTAAAAACTTCTTTCCATGGGAAAACATGTCATAGGAATTGTGCTCATGAATTAAAGGGTAATTTTAATGGTTGGGGGAGGTCATTATATTTGATGGGAAAAGAACCTACATGTGAGAGGTAGGAAGCTAAATAGAAAGGGGGAGTTGATTTGGAAGTTGTTGATCCGGATTTAAACAGGAACGCAACAAATTACAGAGATAACCACAAACACAGAGATGCAGCAGAAATAATACTTCACTTCATTAATGTAAAATACTGAAATATGCTTACAAACAGAAATGGAAATAAACCAGCTAGGGCGATGGTAGCTTATCTCTAAGAAGAGATGTGGCGGCTACATGCCTCTGAACTACCTTACAATGAGGCTCAAGGGCCTTTTTATTATTGAACAATAAGAGCAAACCCTAAACAACCAAAACCCTAATCCGAGGAGATGTAACACCAAGAGTTTATGGGCCCCGTTGGGGTGAGTTGGACAACCAACTTCTTGGGGTCGTGACTTGGTCATATTATCTCTGTTTGACGCGCATGATAACACGTTCGAAAGATCTCTCTGAGGACTACGAAAAAAAGACAATTTTAGACAAAAAATTCGTTGGCGGTAAATTTCCAAAAAAAAACATTGTTTAGGGCCTCAAAATGGATCTAGAAGTTTAGTACCCGAAAAACTACTAAAAATAGTAAATTGTGCTACAATTAAGGAAACTGAAAAACTGAAAGAAGCAATGGTGGGGATCCAAGTGGAATTGGCGGGTGGCCACCAATATCCACCTGGATCATTCCCCCCCCCTTAGGGAGCAATGGTCCCCATTGCGTTGAATTCCTCCATGAGATGAGGAAACTTCTGCTGAACTTGGTCCTTGGTGAGCCACTTGCCCTAGTTAAGGAGTTGGCCTGCTTTGACTACTCGATACAGTTGGATATTCTGCTGGCGAGTGTGCTTGATCTATGTGTCCATGATTCGATCAGTTGCAGCTTGTTCCATGCAATCTGGATTCAACTATGTGGGTGTGAGTTGTTCTACAATGTCGTATGTGTCTAGTAATGGTGGAAAATATGGCCGAAGGCGATCCACATTGAACACTCGGTGCAAGCCAAGGAATGGGGGAATGCTAAGCTCAAATGCATTATCTCCCACAGCCTTGGTAATGGTGTAAGGACCATATTAGAGTGGTCTAAGTTTCTGATAGGCTCCTATAAGTCGTTCCTTTTACAGATGCAACCAGACATTGTTGCCCACCTGAAACTTGTGTGGCACCCGATGTTGATCATTTCGTTGCTTGTACTTGCCATTTGGTTTCTCCAGAAAGTCATGGACTTGATGGTGAATATGTTGGATGTGCTCAATGAAGTTATTTTCCTTATCTGTTTCAAATTGGACATGAGCCGAATCTGTGTGAGTAGCTGCAAATGGCATGGCTACATCAATGGGACATAGTGGCTGGAATCCTAAGCCCACCTGAAAAGGGTTGTGGCCAGTCAAGCTGTGGAGAGCCCAGTTGTAGCTATGCTGAACATAGGGGAGGCTCTCGTCCCATGTGCGTGGATGCTTTGAGTTGTACATGCACATAATGTGTACGATCATCTTGTTGGCAACCTCTGTCTGGCCATCAGTTTGAGGATGGAAGGTTATGGACTTAGTGAGTTTGGTGTCCAACATCGATCGGAGACTGGACCAAAATGTACTCAGGAACCTGCTATCCTGATCTAAGATGATAGACTGTGGAATCCCAAAGTGTACCCACACTCGTTCAAAGAAGAGTTTAGCAGTGGCTTCTGCTGTGATATTCTTCTTACAGGCTGCCATAATGGCCATCTTCGAGAACCTATCGACGACCACAAAAACACAACTTAGTGGAAGGAAGGCATGACATGTAATCCATGGAGATGGATTCCAAAGGTTGACTAGGGGTAGGCAGCAGGGTATAGAGGCCTTGCTTCTTGATGGTCGGTTTAGCAATGGCACAGGCAGTACATGATCTGATGTACTTCCCGACATCTTGTCGAAGATTCGGCCAATACAAATACTTCTACAGTGCTGCCACCGTTTTCTCGACCCTGAAATGCCCAGCAGCCCGACTATAGTGTGCTTCCTAAATCATCTTGGCACGCTCACTTGAAGGAACACAAAGGTGACCTAGGTGGCATAACAAGGCATCCCAAAGGTGAAAATATGGAACATGCTGACCCTCCAAGAGTGTCTAGTATGTGTGGCCGAATTCTGGCTCGCTTTTGTAGAGAAGTGGCCAATGAGAAGTCTCGTGCCCACAAGAGTTGAGCACAGTGGTTAATGCCATGATCGGTGGTCGACTGAGGTAATCTGCAACATTATTGGTGCTACCCTTCATATACTTGATATTCAAATGGAATTGTTGCAGGTATGTGGACCACTTCTGATGGTGATCATTATGCAATTTCCCTTGGGTCTGTATGAACTACAGGAGTCAGTGGTCTATTTGGATGACCGTTTCCTTCCCCAAAATGTAATACTTCCATTGTCGGCAGGCCTGCACAATGGAATACATCTCTTTGTCATAAGTGGGATACTTCCAGACTGTGTCTGAAAGTGTCTCACTATGATATGCCACTGGATGCCTGTGTTGAGTAAGAACTGCCCCAATAGCATAGTCAAAGGCATCTGTCTCGACCTCAAATGGTTGTTGCAAGTCTAGTAATGCGAGCACTGGTGTCGAGCAGAGGCGACCTTTCAACTCTGTGAATGCCTTCTGTTGATATTCAGACCAAAAGAATTTTTCTTTCGCTCCTCCCTTGGTGACTTGACTCAAGGGCTAAGTGATATGAGAAAATCTCAACACGATCCTGCGGTAGAAGTTGGCAAGACCTAGAAAGCTGCGGAGCTCTGTCAGAGTGGTTGGAGATGGCCAATTCCGAATGACTTGGATCTTGGCTTGATCCACATGCACCCCTTGTTTGTCAATAATGTATCCCAAATACTAAACCTGGGTCATGCCAAAAGTGCATTTCTCCAAATTGGCACATAACTTGTGTTGCCACAGTGTTTGGAGAACCTGTCGGATGTGGTGGAGGTGCTCTTCCCAACTCTGGCTGAAGATCAGGATGTCATCCAAGTATACCACTACAAATGAGTTGGTGAATGACCATAAGATGTTATCCATTAGCCTCATGAAGGTTGCAGGAGCATTCATCAATCCAAAAGGCATAACCAACCATTCGAAAAGGCCCTCCTTGGCTTTGAAGGTAGTCTTCCACACATCGGAGGGTTCGATTGGTACCTGGTGATATCCTGACTTCAAATCGATCTTTCTAAAATATTTTTCCCCCTTCAGTTGGTCTAGGAGGTCATAAATCTATGGGATCCGGTACCTATTACAGACAATGATCTTGTTCAGTGCCCGATAGTCAATACAAACTCTCCAAGACCCATCCTTCTTCTGTACCAACACAATTAGGCTCCCACAGGGTGATGAACTCGAATGGATATGACCTTTCTGCAGCAGCTCCTGAATCTACCTCTTGATTTCATCGTTCTCCAGAACGTAGCACCGATAGATTGGTTCATTAGGCAGTGGTGCACCTGGGGTCAGATCGATGGAGTGCTTGACTTGACAGTGCAAAGGAACCCCTACGGGGAAGGTGAAGATGTCCTTGTACTCCTCCATGATCTTGTCCATCTGTAGTTGTCGTGTGGAGGGTCCCTGTCTGGAGATCGTGGCCACCGTCTTCTTCTTTCCTTGAGGGCATATCATCACGAAAACAAATTTTCCAGTTTTGGAAATGAGCTTACTGCATTGTTTTGCAGTAACCGAAGAGATGGTGGTAGGAGATGCTACCTCCGGTATCCTGTACAACTTATTTCCCAAAGTAACGATAACAGCACAGGACCTTGATTCATACACAACATGTCACTTCCACAAGTATGGTTGTCCTAATAATACATCACAAACTTCAAGGGTAGCAATGTCACACAATACCTCATCCGTGAAGGGCTTGATGTTGTATGGAAGGCGACACTGCTAGCTCATGCGAAGATCCCATCCTTGGTGAAGCCACCCGATGGTGTACATTTGTGGATGTGCTGTGATCGGTAAGCCCAGCCGCTTCACAACCTCTGCCGAAATGAGGTTCTTTTGGCTCCCGTTGTCGATAATGAATTCTAGCGGGGAGCCCTTTACCCACATCTGGGAGTGGAAGAGATGCTCCTCCTCCTGTAGATCTTCGGGTTCCTCCTTCTGGATCTTCATGGTGGCAACGGTGGTATTGGGCTCCGCATCGATAATCTGCTTCCCTTTGTCATTCCCCTTGTCGGGTTTTGACTTAGAGTCGGAACATGCATCTGATTCTGAAACCTTTAGCTCGGCCACCAATGACTACTAGGCCGGAAACTCACTTGTGTTGTGAGTGGAGCTCTTATGGAACTCACACCACTTTCCTGTGTCCTTTTTCGGCTTCGCGGTGTTGTTCTTTACTTGTAGCTTTGGCAGGTTGTCTTGGGTCACTCCACCTTGGCTTTGTCATTTGTTCTGCAGTTTGGGGGCACCTTTCCCTTGCTTCAAATTCGCAGATCCAAATTCTCGCTTCTTCTGTTTAAACTTTTGCTCGAACTTTACGGCATATCAGTATGCTGTGTCGAGCGAGGAGATGTTCAGGAATTCTATTTCTTCCTGGATGTACTTATGCAGGCAGCCGCGGTATTTGAGTATCAAATGCTGCTCCGAATCCTTAATACCCAACTTTGTGCAAAGGGTATGGAAAATATTGGTAAACTTTGGCATGTCTTGGTCCCTTCCCTGTTGCAGCGTGGTCCACTTTATGTATTGATTCTCATAGCTTCCGACATGGTAGTACTGCTCCTTGATGGCATCCCAGAATGAATACCAAGTGGGTGCAGTTGAAAATAGTGACCTTGTACTTTCATCCTTCTGCTCGCAGTAGGTTTCCCACCAGTCCTTGACGTGGGGGGCCCCTTTGAGAAGAGCGAAAATAATATTTTCCCGACTAGAAAAATCATGAACAGAAAAATAACCCTCTAGCATATTTAACCATTTATCGACGGCATCTACGTCTATCTGACCCTCGAATATGGGGATTTCAAAATTAGTGTGTACCTTAAACGGTGTGGCATTTCCAGAGTAGATATTGGAAGCCGATGTGTCGCCCCTGGGTAGCCGCTGAAAAAATCTGGGCAAAGTTGTCCATCATCACGTTCCTTTGTCACTTGAGGGCTTCTTCAAGGAAGATTTTGATAGGATCTCCTGCCCCCTCGTCTTTATTTTCATCCACCATGGGAGGCCTTCGAGATTTGCAAAGCTGGTCTTGCAAAGGTTCGACCAGTTCAAGCCCTAACTCCTTATATCCCGACCTCGTTGGGAACATGCAAAGAAAAACAGAGAAAAAAAGCAGACTGCTATGATACCACTGATCTGGATTTAAACAGGAACACAACAAATTACAGAGATATCCACAAACACAGAGATACAACGGAAATAATACTTCACTTCATTAATGTAAAATACTGAAATATGCTTACAAACAGAAATGGAAATAAACTAGTTAGGGTGATGGTAGCTTATCTCTGAGAAGAGATGTAGCGGCTACATGCTTCTGAACTGCCTTACAATGAGGCTCAAGGACCTTTTTATTATTGAACAATAAGAGTAAACCCTAAACAACCAAAACCCTAATCCTAGGAGATGTAACACCAAGAGTTTATGGGCCCCGTTGGGATGAGTTGGACAGTCAACTTCCCGGGGTTGTGAATTGGTCATATTATCTCCGTTTGACGAGCATCATAACCCGTTGGAAATATCTCTTCGAGGACTGCGACGGAAAAGATGATTTTCGGCAAAATATCGTTGGCAATATATTTCCAAGAAAACGTTGTTTAGGGCCTCAAAACAGCTCCAGAAGTTTAGTACCCGAAAAACTGCTAAAATTAGTAAACTGTGCTACAATTAAGGAAACTGAAAAACTTAAAGAAGCAATGGTGGGGGTCCAAGTGGAATTGGTGGGTGGCCACCAATATCCACCTGGATCAGTTGTGCGGGACGAGAATTGAACATTTAATAGGGGAGAGCATATGAATGGTAGGGACACATGAATGAGGAAATGTGGGTTGCATTTATAGGAAGAGCTAGACTAAGGAGGAATTGGAATAGTGATGCAACCAAATTGATAATTCCTTAAATTGGTGGTATTAACTCCCATGGAATAATTTCGTTGAATTTAATTGAATATGTGTTGTGATTTGGAGCCGAATTGGATGCATGGGGCGAGAATGGGCAAGAGGAACCACAAAGAGAATTTTATGGCAGTGAAGAGGCTCACATAGTTGTTGTGCAAGCTAGCATAGGGATCCTAGAAATCATGGAAGTCTTGTACCTTAAGAGGAAATAATTCCATAGTGAAGATTTCACAATGAGAAATTGATAAATTTCTTATATTTACTAAGACTTTTTCCAAAATTTCCCTTGTGGTGTCATGTTCTAGCTAGGGGTGGCCAATTTATAAATATTAAGTGCAATTGAGCTTACAGTTGGGTGGGAAAATCCTCACCTTCAGTAAATTGTTGGATAACTTCCAATTTTAGATAAGTGTGCTTGTTTTGTTAAATTTTAAATATAGTACATGAATTTTATGTATTACACATGAAATGTGATGTGAGCAGTTGTTGAGTGTGGTAAAATGTATGATGGAAATATATTGCATACAACTTGTAGAAAATTCTATATGCACATGAGTAATAAATTGTCTTGTTGCCTTAGAATTTAAGTTGAATTTCATGTGCATGATCTTCATGGGTTGTGTCTTCAATAAATCCTTTTTGCATGCCTTTGGCTAAAGTTGATAAACATAGAATTTGGAATGAATTTATTTCTAGATGCAGACATTGGCAGGAACTTAAATTTAGAATACTCAAACAACCTTACTCTATATAACCTATGCATTAATGCCAATGCAATTGATTGCCTGATTTCTTCACACCATAGTGTAAGAACTCTCGATATTTCTTCATTCCTTTTGCGAAACATCGAACCATTCCACTGCAGGGTCGATACCCACCTCACCCTCTTAGTAAAGAAACTCCAAGAGGTCGAGGTCTCCCCCTCGACACCAACGACTTCATCATAGAGCAACTACTAACTTTCCATGTTATAACCAATAACCCCTGCCAAACCTATATTTGCACGCTTATACATGCGAAGTACTCGTCACATACCAACCAAATTAAATGAGGGATTAAGAACTTCAGAGTGATAGTCTCAATGACCGAAGCTCTGTCTCATCTACCATAACACCCCATCAAGAGAATAATCATCAAAATTATATTTCAAAATAAATAATTATATAAATGATCAAAATTTTAAATAAAATTGTAATCAATACATATTTAAGAAAAAAAAGTTACCTTTTAAAATAATATCATTAATTTTTTTATAATTTTTAAAATAATATTATTAATTTTTGGAGGACTTATATGTTTTATTTATAAATAATAAAAAATTACATATTATTGTTACATATTAAAAAATAGTTTAATAGTGTAAAATAAATTATATTTGAAATGTATTTTTAATAAACTTATTAAAGTAAATTCAATTCGGATGGTTAAACTATTTTTTATTTTTATTTATTTTAATATAAATCTATTAGATATTGAGTTGTAATTGAAATGTTTATGAGATATAATTTGATAATTAAAAATATTTTTATTTATTTATTCTCCAATAATTCTAACTACTTCAACAATGGAACATTTTATAATGTTTAAACTTTGCGAAATTTTAATTATAAAAGTTTTTTTTGAAGTATCAAATATTTTGACTAAATTATCTCCTTATTATCTAAGACAAATAACATCACTAAATAAATAATATAAAAAAATATCAATTTCTTAAAGAGGATATGAAATAAATAATTATTTTGATAAAGAAAAGTAAATTATAAAATTTAGAAAAATAATGTATAAAAGGGAATTAATGTATACGATTAATGTGAAAAGGGAAATTAATGAGGGAAAGGTGAAGGCCATGTAAGATGAAAAAGGAGAAGAGTGAGAAAGAGAGAAATAAAAAGAAACGGTTGTAGAAGTAAATAGGTAGGAAATGGATAAAAAGTGTATAGAATTATGAGAAGTAAGAGAGAGTGTTAACTTTAAGAGGGAAATTAAATAAATTGATTGTTTGCCTATTATTATTATCATCATTACTCTAATTTTTAAGATTATATTTAAGTTAGACACTAAATTAGTGGATGCAAAATCATTTTTAGACAGTTATTATGAAGATATATATGCTCTACCTTTTTTAGATTTGAATTTTGTAATCTCTTTAAAAAAAAATACATGTTTTTAACTATTAAACTAACTCAAACTATAGTTATAAATAATTTTTAAATAATTATATAAATCATAATATATGTAGTTTAGACTATAATTAAAAGAAATATTAGTTTTATGATTAATATTATGTTAATTATTTTATTACATTTAACCTGACTTAAACTATAGTTATAAATAAATTTTAAAATAATGATATAAATCATAATATATGTAGTTTAGAATAAAAGAAATATTAATTTTATAATTGATATTATATTATTTATTTTATTAATTTCAATATTGCATTTTCTTCATGAATATTACTTAATATAATCAGTGCTCAACAATTTTTTCAAAATTATATTTATATATATTTCATTAATAATTTATTTTACATAAATAAATAATATTATAAGTACATTGCAAAAAGCTCTTCTATAATTATATTGAAAATATTACAACTACAGTAATACTTATAATTTCTTTATAGATATATTACATAAATAATTCAAAAAAATTATTTTTATAAATGCTTTGCAAAAGCTACTCTATAATTATATTAAAGATATTACAACTACGATAGTACTTGTAATTTCTTTTTCTTAGTATTGTTAGGATATTCCGACACATAGGAAATAGTTAAGTATAACTTGGTCTAGTATAGAGTTAGGTAAAGTGTGTTTCTTTACTATGTACATTTTGTAACTTACAATCCGACGGTCACGATATGTAGTCATCCGACGGTTCATTCTCTCCTCGGTATTACCGACACTTGATCCGTGGCTTAGCACCCGATTGGTCCATGATCTCTATTTAAAGAGCATGGAGGGTCATTTGTAGGTTAACCCGTTCATGAGAGAAGCTTATGTAATTTTTCATTCTTTTATTAATAAATTGCCTGAAGTGGCCGCGTTGGCTCAGGCCATGGACTGTTTCCCTCTTTGAGGGTTTTAACCACGTCAAAATACTGGTGTATTGATCTGTGATCTGTGTGTGAGCGGTGTCCTTTGGTGTTCTGTCTGAGGAACTTACCCTGTAAATTCCTACATGGTATCAGAGCTATTTGAGGGCCGCATTCGTTGGTGATCCAAATCTGAAGCCGGTAGAACTGCATCCGACTGCCTTTTCCTAGATCTACTGTTTCTGATTACTTTCGGGCCGAGAGAACTGCTCTATTGTGTTGGGAGCATCTGTTCCAGTGAGGAACCCCTTTCGTTTCATACGAAAAGGTTTCAAGTAGCTCTAGCTACGTCATTTTTAAGATCTGGAGGTATACAGTGTTTATTTGCAGTTTACAATTATTTTCTCTCTGTTTATTTCGGTTTCGATTTATTTAGCTTTTTTTATTACCGGATCTATACCTTTCATTTCTGCGTATGCTCTTTGCCCCGCGACTATGTGCGATTTGGGTGAATCAGAAACAAAAAGGAAGAATTTTTCTCATGTGTATGCTCTTTTCCGCTGCGCCTTAGTGTGATCTCGGAAAATCATAAACATTGAGGAAAATATTTAGTTTCCGGCTAAAGCCAACTTCGAGCCGCAAGGTTCATTTTTCTTTGTATGTTCGTGTTGGGTTTTGTGTTTTTTGTTTTGTAGGGAAAAAGAGCTTTCTCAAAGCAAGCACGCAACCCAAAGCTTCACCCCCCCCTCTCTCTCTCTCTCAAACTTTTTGTATAGCTCACTTGGTCCAAAGCTAATTTATGAGAGTAGAGGTCTTGAGTTCAAGTCTCCTTTTTGTGGGGGCGGATTTTTTCATTTCCGCACATTCTCGCACTTCGTCGACATCTTCATCAAATTTTTTTCGAAAAGCCATAACTTCTTCATCCAGAAGCCGTTTTCAGAACCATTTTTTTTTAAACAGCCTAATTTTTTGAAATCTTTCCATTGGAACACTTAGTTTCAGCATCTATAGCTTTAGTTTCTGTTAAAATGGAAATTCCATGCCAAGTTATTCTTGACAGAACCAACTACTTCCAATGGCGGTCCTACATTGTGGATTTACTTAGAAGTAAAGGTCTTTACAGAATAGCCTCAGGCCAAGAGACCAAACCGAAAGATGAAGATAAGGCAGCTAAATGGGAAAATAGGCAAGACCAAGCACGTGGGTTGATAGGGATGTCTACTTCTCCAGATCTTAGATTCCATATTGCAGAACTTGATGCTCCTGATGAAGCAATGAACTTTGGAATTAAAAATGAACTTAGAGCCCATCAACTTGAAAACGAGGTGCTTACATTGGACCCCAATAATTTTTCTTGCATTGAAGATTTTTTGTCCAAGTTCAAGACTCTTAGACTTCTCTTAGAAGGTGTTAAGGTTAAGAAAGAAGATAGTAACCTTATCTATTACATTCTTACTAAGTTGGGACCAGCCTACTCTGTGTTTGTTTCCACCTTCCATTCTACAAGAGAAGCCTTCATTTCTCAAGGACAAGACTACAAGTCCCCTTCCTTTGATTCTTTTTGTGATTCTTTAATAAGAGAACAAGAAAAACTCTTACACCTTGGTCTTCTTAATCTTGGAAACTCTTCCAAGAAAGTGCTAGCCGCCCGCAGCAACCAAATCTAAAGAATCCTAAGAAGTTGTATCCTAAAAGGAATGGTCCTAAACCAAACAAGGGTCCTAAGCAATCTCAGCCTCAAAATGAAAAATCATTTCAACAAAATGATAAGATAAATAAAAACAAAGGGAAGAAGACTGATAGACATTGCAACTTTTGTAATCGAGATGGCCACTTAGAATCTAAATGCTTTAAGAAGATGGAAGCCTTGGAAGCAGCAATGAAGAAGCATAACATCCATTTGGAGCACTCTTCAACTTCAACTTCATCTTCAGGAATGGCACTTTCTGCATGTGGTTGTCAAGCATCTCGGTCTGGCTATGCACTAAATGTATCTTCTTCTTCTCATTCTCATGACTGGCTCATTGATTCTGGAGCTTCTTACCACATGGCCAAAAACAAAGCCATGTTTTTTTCTTTAAATGATTGTAACACCAAAAATATATATGTTGGTGATGATAGATCTCTTAGTGTTGTAGGGACTGGAACTGTTCATCTAGACAATGGTCAGTTTAATGATGTATTATGTGTTCCAACCTTATCCTGCAACCTTCTATCTGTATATCAGATAACTCATTCAGGTGAAGGTAAAATCGTTGAATTTTCACCTCACAATGTTGTAATTAAGGACCTAAGAGATCCTAGACAGATTTTAGCTACTAGCATTGCTGATAATTCTACAAGGTTGTATAAGTTTCACAACTTTGGATCATCAAATCTTCCCTCGGTATTTGTTGCTCATAATGATGAAGTGAGCAAACTTTGGCATGAGCGATTTGGTCACTTAAACTATCGCTCTCTTCAGAATCTATGTAAAGAAAATATGGTGACAGGTCTTCCAATGGTATCTTGTAGAGATGGTGTTTGTTCCGGATGTATACTCGGAAAACATCATCGAGACAGTTTTGAAAAACGTGCCTCTTGGCACACCTTAGCCCCTTTACAGCCCGTACATAGTGACTTATGTGGTCCACTTCCAGTTGTTTCCTTCTCTGGCTACAAGTATTTCTTAACTTTTATTGATGATTTCTCCAGACGCACTTGGGTATACTTCTTAAAACTCAAGAGTGAAGTATTTAACATGTTCTTGGCCTTTAAGGCCTTTGTTGAAAAACAATCTGGACATCAAATTCTTAAGCTAAGATCTGATAATGGCGGAGAATATGTTAACAACAAATTCATCAACTTTTGCACTGAGAATGGAATTCAAATGCAACATACTGTTCCATATACTCCACAACAAAATGGTGTAGCTGAAAGGAAGAATCGCACCTTAAAGGAAATGGCTAATTGTATGCTTCAATCTAAAGCACTTAGTCTTAATTATTGGGCAGAAGCAATTAACTGTGCAAATTACATAATAAATCGCACTCCTACTAAGGTTTTAAAGAATATCACTCCAGAAGAAGCATGGAGCTCAATTAAACCAGATGTAAGTCACTTTCGTGTTTTTGGAAGTGAAGCATGGGCCCATATTCCAGATGAGAAACATAAAGCTTTAGAACCTAAGAGTGAAAAATGTATTTTTGTTGGATATTCTGAAGATGTCAAAGGATATAGACTTATTCCACTTAAGTCCAAAAATGTTATTATTAGAAGAGATGTAAAGTTTGCTGAAAATATATCGGCCTACGAGCCTAGTTCGGCGGATGTGCCACCTCTCCCTATCTCTTCTACTTTTGAAAATATTTCTTCTTCAGATGATGAAAGCGAGGATGAAAATCCTCCCCCACCTTCTCAGGATCCTCCTTCAGCTCCTCAGCTTCCAAAATGGGTTCGTGCTACTCGGGATGCAGCAGGTGATCTTGCCGGTGATCCTACAGATCAGCGACGTACACGTTCTCAGTTTGATAGAGCCTCTTCTTTACTGGCTCAAGCTTCAGTGAATTATGATCCTGACACCTTTGCAGAAGCTTCAGGCCATCCAGATTGGGAAGCGGCTATGAATGAAGAATATCATTCATTACTGGAAAATGATACATGGGATCTTGTTCCTCTACCAAAGGGACGAAAAATTGTTAGATGCAAATGGGTTTACAGAACCAAGTATGGACCAGATGGGAAAGTTGATAAACATAAAGCTCGTCTTGTTGCTAAGGGTTTTTCACAAGTTGAAGGCATTGACTACACTGAAACCTTCTCCCCTGTTGCCAAAATGAACTCTATCCGCCTTGTTCTTTCCCTTGCTGCCTCTTTCAAATGGGAAGTCCATCAGATGGATGTTAAATCTGCCTTCTTGCATGGGGACTTGCATGAAGAAATCTACATGGAACAACCTATTGGCTTTATACAAACAGAGTCCACCCTTGTATGTCGGCTTAAGAAATCCCTTTATGGTCTCAAGCAAGCTCCTCAAGATTGGTATGCCAAAATGGATAACTTTCTTTTAGAAAATGGCTTTTCTAGGTGTCATTCTGACAATACTGTCTACACCAAGAAAGTGGGCAAGTCTCTTATCATTCTTGTTCTTTATGTTGATGATCTTATCCTGACTGGTAGTGATCCCAACCTTATAAACCATGTGAAGTCTAGCCTTAAAAGGAAGTTTGAAATGACAGACTTAGGACATTTACATTATTTTCTTGGTCTTCAAGTCTTGCAATCCAAGGAAGGTATTTCCCTTTCCCAGTCCAAGTGTGCCTGTGATATTCTACGCCATTTTCACATGGAAGACTGTAAGCTAGCTCCTTCTCCCTTTCATTCTAGAGTCAAACTTTCAGTCACTTGTACTTCTCCTGAAGTTGATACTACCTTATACCGTCAACTTGTAGGAAAACTTTTGTATCTAACCCATACTCGTCTTAACCTTTCCTTTGTTGTTGGCCTTGTTGCTCGGTTTATGCAAAACCCACATGAAAGTCATTGGAAAGCAGCTAAAAGAATACTTCGTTATGTTTGAGGTACAGTTTAGTTTGGGATTCATTACAGTGCCGAAGCATCTCCTCTATTGGTTGGTTTCACTGATTCCGATTGGGCTGGTGACCCTAATGATCGGAAGTCTACTGCAGGTTATGTGTTCACTCTTGGTTCAGGACCTATTACATGGGCTTGCAAGAAACAAGGTGCCATTTCTCTTTCTTCAGCAGAAGCAGAGTATCGTGGTGCCGTAGAAGCTAGTAAGGAAGCCTTGTGGCTTCGTCAGATCCTGTCAGAGTTTGGCTTTCAGCAGCAACATCCGACTACACTTTGGTGTGATAATCAAAGTGCCATTCAACTATGCAAAGATCCAGTCCAACATCAGTGCAGCAAACACATTGAAATGCACATGCACTTCATCAGAAAGCTCATTCACGACCATGTTCTTGAAGTGCAATATTGTTCAACAGATGATCAAGTTGCAGACATCTTTACAAAGGCTCTCACAGAGGCGAAGTTTACTAAAATTCGATTTATGGTTGGAGTTCAGGAAGTTGTCACTAAGGGGGGATAGGCTCTAGTGCCTCCTTCCTTCTCCTATTGTGTCATATTTGTAAATCCTTCAATCCTATCCCAAGTTGTTCTTAAGGGGGGATGTTAGGATATTCCGACACATAGGAAATAGTTAAGTATAACTTGGTCTACTATAGAGTTAGGTAAAGTGTGTTTCTTTACTATGTACATTTAGTAACTTACAATCCGACGGTCACGATATGTAGTGATCTGACGGTTCATTCTCTCCTCAGTATTACCGACACTTGATCCGTGGCTTAACACCCAATTGGTCCATGATCTCTATTTAAAGAGCATGGAGGGTCATTTGTAGGTTAACCCGTTCATGAGAGAAGCTTATGTAAATTTTCATTCTTTTATTAATAAATTGTCTGAAGTGGCCGCGTTGGCTCAGGCCGTGGACTGTTTTCCTCTTTGAGGGTTTTAACCACATCAAAATACTGGTGTATTGATCTGTGATCTGTGTGTGAGCGGTGTCCTTTGGTGTTGTATCTGAGAAACTTACCCTGTAAATTCCTACACGCATTAATATTAATATTAATTTATTTTTAATTGTAAGTTTAAGTTTAATTATATAATAAATATAATTTTTATTTTAAAAACTAATAATCTTATAATACTAATCATAAATTATTTTGAAATTCTAATTTACATGAGTAAATGATTTATTTTTAAATTTTAATTTTAAAAAATGTAATCTGTGACAGAATGACACTTCACCCTATTACTATATTGTTAATGATATGCAGTGTTATTTTTATCTTTACCATACAGATTTCGCAATCGCAAGCTCTTGAATTTTTCTATGACACTGTTTTAACTAATCCTTAGTGGAACTGATTAAAAAAATAAAAATAAAAATTACACTAGCACTGGAAGTTTCCTTATATCACAGATTGGTGAAGTAATGCTCATATCATTGAGTTATACATTTCATATCCCACGCATATTTTACTTAATATATTAATCATCATATCTCTTTCACCAATTCATACTTTATAACAAGCATGCTAAAACGCACTCATGTGAAGGTATATTCATTAAACATTTTCCAAAGGTCAAATGTTTTATATCTCAAGTTTTAAGTAAAGCATGTACAACCGAAAAGTAAAGCATGTACAAGAGTGAACCCATTACAGGCATTTGTTTGGCTTACAATTACAACCAAAATTGTGCCCTGAGTAGAAAGTCTAATCACATTGTCTGCCCAATCCAATTTCCTTCCTTACTGCCCGCTTCATCATGTTTATTTAAATGGGAATTATTACTGCACGACAACCGTCCCTGTTTTGGGCATCTCATGCCCATCAACCAAGACTGCCAGTAAGGATTCCTGTGGCTATGGGCATGGGAAGCTCCATGAGAATCCACTGGATTACTAGTCAAATCATCACAATCATCATCAAGAGGAGCAGGCAAGTTTAGGTCCAACAGTTCCACTCTTGCAGGCATCTGCTGCTGCATAGGGATCTCCTTGTTGCTAGAAATAGTACTAGTAGTATCCGAGGTTTCTGCGCTAACCCAGTGGCATCTCTTGTGACCACCCAAAGCCTGACCTGAAGCAAAAACTCTGTGACAGGTTGAGCATTCATGGACCCTTGGAGTATTCTTCCCTGAAATGGCAGCAGCCTCCATTGTCTTCGTTTCGTTCCTCGCTTTCTTAGTCCTCTCCTTTGGTAGAGGCTTGTGGAAATTGCCAAGCAGCTGAGAGTACGATCCAATATGAAGCTCCTCCTCACTGATCTCTTCCTCTTGACTCTGATTCTCCTTCTCTATCGGCGGAAAACATTCCTTGACCTTGCCGTGGCTAGCCCTGTGGCCTCCCAGAACCTGATGGGAATGAGAAACCTTATTGCAAGTGTTGCATTTGTACCTGGTTTTCTCAATCTGATCATCATTATAGAGACCAGCATATGCATCAATTTTTCTATATTTGGGTTTCTTCCTGATGCGTTTCGGAAGGTGGGAACCAGCGTTGGGAAGCTTGAGGTCACCTGATCCAGGCTTCTCAGCCCCCATTTGGAATTGTGGGTTTTGAGCAGTGTTTACTCCACTTGCAAGCATTACAAGACACAGGGCCATGTCCTCTTCTTCAGTATTAATTGACGAACCAAATCGGTCAAGGGGATTAAATTGGGGAGCATCCCTGGATCTCTTGAATCCCTTTCCCTTCATCCACTTATCAAACTTGCTTGACTTTTCACTTGGGTAATCGATCATGATCTCCGCATCACTCTCACTTCTGTCGTTTTCTTTGTCATGGGTCTCATGTTTCTGTGATTTTTCAAGATGGGCATCGCCACTATCTTCATGGGTTTCGGAGTGGCACTTCATGTGACCAAAGAGGCCTTTCCGGGAACTGAATTCCTCTACACACGGATCAGAAATTATAGAACAATCAATGGATTCGGAGTCGAACTCGTGATCTAACAGAAACGAATCGTCCTGATCTGCAAACCGCAAGCTATGCTTGGGATTCCTTCGGAGAGCATTAATTAGATTCCTCCCATTGACATCTAACCCCTCTTTTTCATCTTTGTCTTTCAACGATTCGTCATCTGAATCTTTGGGCTTCTTGCTCTTCTTAAATTCAGTTTCAGTGATTTTGTCTGCGTCCATGGAGGCAAGGGCGTGAACTCTCATGTGACCACCAAGAGCTCTTCCTGAGACGAATATCTTGCTGCAAATCTTGCACATGTAACTCAACTGGTGCTCTCCTTTCTCTTTCTTGAACAGCTCCATGGCTTGGGAGGTGGGATACAGTATATCCTCTGTGGCAATGCCGTAAACTCTTCTCCAGCTTCAATACTAGGCTCCCTTTGTTTCCACAGATTAAACCAGTGGATTGACAATTAAAGCATTTCGCGTTGAATATACCTATCCGAGCATGGACTTCTACACTTAAATGAAAGCAATTGGGCGACGGTTGATTGCATACGACGGGTTTCTGAAATGAATTATTTACAAGGTGGAATTTCCTTGGAATACTTTGGCGTTGAGGGAATGGGAAGGTAGTAACGAAGCAAAGAGGAAGGACAAGAGAAGAATCATGGAAACGGACGGTGGAAACCTAGGTCTGGAAGTCTTTTCGCTTTGCTGATCTCTTACGTACGTAGCCGCCGATTATTTTACATTCACGCGCCATGCTTTGACTTGAATGCCGTCTGTTTCGCTCACCCTTCCGACCCGAATACGGCAACAAATAGCTAACGCCCAACAAAATACGGCAACAAATAGCTGATGCCCACCTTTGAATTAAATGGCAGGGCTGTATATGCTTATTTTTGATAACTGGCCTGTTAAAATCTAACCATGAGCATAGATAATGGATAATATAATAGTTTTTAATATAAATAATATTTTGTGTATAAAATATTTATGCATTGATTCTTAGTATAATGTCAAGGTTTAACAAGGAAATGACTAGATATGCATTTTATATATATATATATATATATATATATATTTATATTTATGTACTTTAAGGTAAAATTTCCATAGTATTTTCAAGAAATATGAATATTATTTAGAAAATTAATATAAGTGCCAAAGGCTAATTATGGAAAAACACAAGAGGGATTATAAGTCTAGTAAATTAGAAATGGAAAGAGGATCTAACCCACAAAGATTACATCCAAGTGTTAGTTGGTGGAAAAATCTACCTTCCATATTTATGAGAGCATGGGGTTGAATACAGGTCTTAAGAGTGTATATACTCCATCCTAATAGAAATTCTAGCCTTGCAGATATGTGAACCATCTAATTTTTTATGCTCTCTCTCTCTCATTAGAATTGAATGCTCATGTTGGCTTATTCTATTCATTCCATTAGTTTATATTTCCCCTATGTTATGCTCATGAATATTCCCATGTTGAAGGCTAAAATTCAAACTTATAAGTTAATTAATAATAAGAGTTGAAGAAGGTGGATAGTGAAATTGACAATAGATATGGAAAGTTGTATGGGAGGACAGAGGTTGGGATGGTAGGAAATTATCCCCATTGCTTGTAGAGTACTGTTTCATGAGTACTCAAGAGCTCAAGATTAAACTCCATTGAGTTTTCTTGAAGGTAGAACATAGATTCCACTCACTCAAAACACACTAAAAATCCCTAAGGAAAAGAGGATTCCTAAGGGATTGTTAGGTGAAGAAAGGAATATCTTGTGCTTTTTGTGGTAATGGAAGGGAGTGTCATGGTAAGGTTGATAGATGGTTAACTAGGGTGTTTTATGGTGAATTATTTTGTCAAAGCCCCAACAATAACTGTGTTGGGTGAGAAGACTTTAGTGTCCTTAACATGTTTCCTTTGCCCTAGTGGCCTCATGGTCTAGCTTGGGATTTCCATAATTGGGTGAAAAATTACTCATGAGTGGCCAATTTTCTTAGAATGTATTGTTCAAAGGTTAGTGATTTATCTTTATTATGAAATTATGTTTTTAAGTTTAAAGTTAAACTATGCTTCGTTTATGTATGGATTGGAATGGAAATCATGAATGCATGATATTGCATGCCAGCTTATCTGCAATAGGTAGGTAATTAGTTCTAGTTAATTCAAAAATGGCTTATAGTTTATTAGGATTGAATTATCTTTTGGATTTAAGTTTTATGTATGCATGATGGCTACATCGATAACTGTTATACCTTTATAATTTGAATTTATTTAGTGTATTTATGTTTGAAATCATGCTAAACCTTTTGGTATCATCCGTTGCATTCAACGTTGGATGTCATGGGCCAAATATAGATTAATTCCTTGCTCATATTGGTGTGGTCATATTCCAAACATCAATGTAGAGAAGGGTTCTTTGCATAAGCTTTCATACCTTTGTAGTTTGAATGTTATTCAAATCATATGACCTATTGGTGAATTTATACCCTTGTGTTAATTTGTTTAGAGTATTATTTTCAAATGATCATTGTTATGGACTTAGTTGTTCATCAGAAAATATTCTTTTGAGTAACGATTGGTTGACCCCTTATTGATTTAAAATATTTCTTCAATGGGTCAAATACCCCTTTTCTTTTACTTTGGATTATTTATTTATCTTCAAAGTGGCTTGATTGGGCTCCTATTGGGAAAAGACCCAATGGTCTTATGTTTCCAAATAGGCACACTTTAAGAGAGACCTATTATAGATTATTTCCTAATAAAATCCAAATTTGAACCAATTCACTAAGGAACCAAACTATCTATTATGTTATTAACTAATTACAATCAATAGACATGACACCATAGATGTAGGATATCTAAATGTATCCATTTAGGTAATTCATGAACACATAAATCACAAATGAAAGGTAACATATTAGAATAAAAAGATGTAAATTAATCAACCATGACATAACCATAACAATTCACCATTAACTTTAAAATAGTTCATAGATACAATTAAGAACATTTTTGTTGCATGGAATTGTTCACCAACTAGCTACATAAGTATTTTTTCTATAACATACATGTTTGACCCCTTACATAAAGATGCACGTAAGTACACTTATTAATGTTTTAATCCTAATATGGATATTTAATTCTGAAACCAAAATGATATGGATACATTAATGTTGTAAACATTGTATTCTCCAACTAATAATAAAATGTGAACAATTGAAAAAGGCACAAGAGTTTATAGAGGCCATGATACCATGATTGGGGAATACTAAGGGGGAAATAATGTTTCAATGTGCCCAAGAATCCTTTACCACCTTTGGCAGTTGTTTTTTTTCCCAAATAAAAATCATGAGAAATTATCGTCCACTTCACTCATTGACTTGACAAGCTAATAATCGAATGCAGTAGGCTAGGAAGAGCCACCTTCCACAATTATGAGAGAATGTGATGAATAATTTGAGGAGGATTGAGTGTGTCAAATCACACATCTAAAAACTTCTTTCCATGGGAAACATGTCATAGGAATCGTGCCCATGAATTAAAAGGTCATTTTAATGGTTGGGGGAGGTCATTATATTTGATGGGAAGAGAACCTACATGTGAGAGGTAGGAAGCTAAATAGCTAGGGGAGGTTTATTTGGAAGTAGCGCAAGATGAGAATTGAACATTAAATAGGGGAGAATGTGTGAATGGTAGGGACACATTGTGTGTTTCATTTATAGGAAGAGCTAGACAAAGGAGGAATTGGAATAGTGATGGAACCAAATTGGTAATTCCTTAAATTGGTGGTCTTAACTCCCATGGAAGAATTTCGTTGAATTTAATTGAATATGTGTTGTGATTTGGAGCCGAATTGGATGCATGGGACAAGAATGGGAAAGAGGAGCCATGACGAGAATTTTATGGAAGTGAAGAGGTTCAAATAAGTGTTGTTCAAGATAACATAGGGCTCCTAGAAATCATGAAATTCCTTTTATGTGTCATGTTCTCGCTAGGGGTGGCCAATTTAGAAATATTAAGTGCAATTGAGCTTACAGTTGGGTGGGAAAATCCTCAACTTCATTAAATTGTTGGATAGCTTCCAATTTTAGATAAGTGCACCTGTTTTGTTAAATTTTAAATATAGTACATGCATTTTATGTATTACACATGCAATGTGATGAGCAGTTGTTGTGTGGTAAAATGTATCATGGAAATATATTTCATACAACTTGTAGAAAATTCTATATGCACATGAGTAATAAATTTTGTCTTGTTGCCTTAGGATTTAAGTTGAATTTCACGTGTATGATCTTCATGGGTTGTGTCTTCAATAGATCCTTTATGTATGCCTTTAGCTAAAGTTGATAAACATAGAATTTGGATTGAATTTATTTCTAGATGCATACTTTGTTAGGAACTTAAAATTACAATACTCAATCAACCTTACTGTGTATAACCTACGCATTAATGTCAATGCAATTGATTGACTTATTTGGCATCATTGACATTAATTATTACTAGATGTAGGAGTCATAAGTTAATGCGCATAACTTGGATTTATTACCTAGTGGTAGTTGTATGTAACTTACCCCCTACTAATCCCAGCCCAAAACAAAGGTTAGAAGGAGGCAGTTACTATGTTGGCCTGACCTCCAGTGTCTCATTATGGAAATAGGATCTAAAGTTTTTGATCTTTTACAACTCCTTCAAAATGTAAACTAGATAGCATTGTTGTGTTTGTCTCATCGAGACCTTTCCAACGATATAATTTTTGTTTTGATCCAAAATCCAGAACAAAAGATATGCCCAATTAAATTTCGGCCAATTCAATAATGCCATGTGGCGCCCTCATGGTCTCCACATGGCATCCATGTTGTTATCCCATTTATGCACCACATCATGGCCACATTATAGTTTTCAACCCATTGAAACCAAGAGGTGAACTAATCCTAGCTCACACTGGCCCAAATATAACAATATATATAGTATATGATTAATGTATGTATATGTCAACCCTCCATGGCCACATCACCCTAGGAATTAAATCCCAACTAGTATCGACACTACCCTCTACTCAACTTTTAGGGAAAATATTCTGGGCTACATAGCATTACATGCCTCGCATGGAAGCTAGCCACCCTCTTCTCCATATGCTACCACATTCACACCACGTAGCATTTAATCCATTGATCAAGCCCCACATGCCTAGTCACCGTGAGAATAAATTCCTAACGATTCTACTATGTCCTCCACTTGAAATCTCTAGGGAATATCCTTCAAAGGTTACATGGAAGTCCCACCATGAGTTCCAACCCCTTGTATGCATAGTCCCACTCTCTTTCTTACCTATATTAATGGGCTGCATTGTGCCACATTAGCTCAGAGATGATACCCAAACAATTTTCTACCATGCTCCATCTGAAACCTACAGGATTTGGGGTCCATGGTGTTGTCATCCTTCGTCGCTCTACCCTCGTGGACAAGGTCCCATATAACCTTCAAACCCCTAGCTATTCATGGCTTCACCGATATGTGCGATTTGAGGGTTTTCCTTGCTTCATGTGCCCACTCATAGGCCCACCATGCCACATCATCCCAAGAACTTGACCCTGGTAGTTACTCCCTTGCACTCCCCTCAAAATCTCCAGGGATAAGGTTCTTAGGTCATCTGATTGTTAAGAATGTTAACATTGATGATGCAGATATTGGTGTAGTTGTTGGTTGCATTGACTGATGGTTGGCATTAAAGTCAACCTGGGCATGTATTGCAAATGATTATGTTGCTTGACTTGTTAGTTGTAGGATTTTTACCATGGTATTGGCTTAACCATGGTATTTACTCGTGGTATTGACCTGGAGATTACCATTGTATAGGGGTCCATTGTATTAGCATAACCATGGTATTGACTTAGAGTTTACTATAGTACAAGTGTCCATGGTATTGGGATAACCATGGTATTTGCCCAAGCTATTGGTTGGAGATTGTTGAATATATTTTGACATATATTCTTGTGAGTATTTTGATTGTGAGTGTGGATTGTTGGTGTGAAAGTGAGAGTGTGGAGATTGCTGAGAATATTTTGACATATATTCTTGTGAGTATTTTGCATGTGAGAGTGTGGATTGTTGGTGTGGGAGTGGAAGTGTGCTACAATATTTTGTCTTGAATATTGCTTACTTATACCTGTGTTGGGTGGCGCGATTATCATATTTTTTTCCAGATCATATTAGAGATAGGTTGTTGGGTTGCTCATGTTGAGCAAGTTTGAGAAACCAGTCTGAAACATTTTGAAACGTGGTTCGCATGGAGGTGTTGAGGGAATTGAGGCTCATAGTAGACAATGTGTAAAGAAGGTGGAGGCCTTCTAGCCAATAAATCAGAATGAGAAGCAGATTTATTAAGAGTCCAGTGCTATTGGGCGAAGATCGTTGGTCGTGGTGGCTTCCAACGAACAGGTATTTGTAGAGTCGTGAGAGAAGAGTCTCTCTATCTGGTGTTGCTAGCAAAATTGTCTTAGTAGTCAAGTCTTCCAGCTACTAGGTGGTAGCTCCTCTATGTAAAACTTTGTTCAACATAATAGAGATTTGAGCAGCACCAGTAGTGGGTGGTTTTTTTTTCCCTGGAACTAAAAAACATCTTGTGTCAACTTGTGCATGATTGTTTGATTGTTTTATGGCTTTCATGTGATGATCTTGGTATTTAGATATGTTATTTACTCAACTAGTTAACACATTATATGGGCTAATCTACTGATGGCTTAATGTGTGATTGTGAATCAGTAATTTGAAAAAGAATTTAAAAGTATATATAAACTTTGTAACTATTGATTCACCGCCACCCCTCCCCCGCTCTCAGTAGTGAGCACATTTCGAACAATTGGTATTAGAGTGGGGCTCTCACGGTGGGCTCTCTTGGTGAAGCTTGATCGCTTGAGAGAAGATCATGGGTCATGGCCAAGAATAAGAGGAATCAATCTTAAAAAAGAAATAGCAGCAAACAAGTGAAGAAGATTTCAGAAAAAAAACACAACAACCCTTTTCTCTTGCTAGTAAAGAATAATGAAGGTAAATGTTTTGATTATCTTATTTCTGGATGTACATTTCCTTATGCATGTAGTGATAGTGATTCTCTTGAGATCAATGGCTTAGAAGAAGATAATCAGAGTTTTAAAGTTGATTCCTCAAGAGGTGAGGAAGGTGTCTTTCTAGTGCAGGAATATGAGAATGAAGAGCTTGAGAGATTAGTAACCCTTAAGGCTGAAAATAAAGTTCAAGTAAGGCTAATTGAAAAGATGACTTTAGAGAATACAGATCTCAAGAAATTGCTACAAACTCTTGAGGAGAAAGAATATGATTTCAAGGAAGAAATATCAAATCTGAAAAATCAGTTAGAGATGGCAAGGATAACTGAGGCGGAGATTGGAAATCAACTAAATAATCAAGTGAGTCATTGTGAGATATTAGTAGCAGAATTAGAGGAAATCATATTTAGTCTAAAGAAATAAATAAGGTAGTAGTTGAAGAGCCCAAAGCAGAAAGTTTGAGCAACATAAATGAAGGAAACTGACATCAAAATCAAGAGAAAAAGAATGTACAAAAGAAAATCATGATAAATATAAGGTGTTTTTGTTGTCAGAAGTTTGGAGACATTGCTGCGAATTGTAGAAGCAAAATGACAAAAATTTCCCAGCAAAAGAAGCAGTCCGACTATGGAGAACTCCCGTGCAATCATTCAAGGGAATGCAACCCCATCAGTCTCCAGAGACAAAAGTTCATTTTATGGTTACTATTACTTATTAATGACTTCGAGCATAAATCGGTTGATTGTAGGAAGCGGATGAATAATTTTTTTAAACCATTTCTGCCCTTCTTTAGGAACATTACATGTTTTTTTTGCAATAATATTAGCCATATATCCAAAGACTTCATGTTTCCCAGTTCCATCATGGAATCTCATAGGAGGAAAGGGAATTTTGGTCAAATGCTTCCACCATGCTTCACAGAAACCTCCAGTGAAATTTAAAAAAATATGGAAAATGAAAGAGCAGTTAGGATAAGGTGTTGAGACTGATAAAGAATTAAAGCAGCAAGTGGTTTCAAAAAAGAACTAAGGCCAACCTGGTCTCAGGGGGAGCATGTTGTGGAATGTGCACAAATTTAGGAGGAGCTCCTCCAATCAAAGAAGGTCCCGTTAGTAGTTGATGTAAGCATCCATTTTTTTTTTTTTTCCTCGGTGAATGGGGTTAAGTCTAAGGTATGCGTTGAATACGATCATATAGCTTCATGATATTTCTGCAAAAACAATGACTGAAATTTATAATATGCACCTGCAATTAAAAAAGGGGAGAGAAAATCAGTAAAGGAAGAATCTCTAAATGACAGTCAAATTGAAGTTGATTTGCTAAGAATTTGCAAGAGAAATAGTCTAGGTTGAAGTTAAATAAATGTATCTCACGCGCAGGAATGATCCGGGTTCAAAAATTTATGGTGCGGTGGGAGCTACTATTCGACCTGGGATGTTGTATTACAACACATGTGAGCATTGGATAATGGAGCACATATTGTTGCGGAACAAATCCAAAAATGGAGTATTGAACTGGTCATATTTGTTTTGATGCAAAAAGTATACCTGCTAGTAGATCCAAGTTTCATGTGGGAGTTTGGACATCGTAAACTAATGGGTACTTTTTGAAAAAGTTGATATTGTGGTTTTGGTGATTATTGATTTGGTCCTGATGTTTTTTAAAATATAAAACAGTGAATCATTTGCTGATGCTTTAGCGTATGGAGTCTTTTCTGGTTCTTAGTAGAAGGTCTGAACGCATTTATTATCGTGGTAGTCATGGTAATGATTTACCTTGGCCATTGTTAACTATCTTGATTCATGTTGATCGCCCAGTCTCTAAATCCAACGTTTCTTCCACCTCACAGTAGGCTCTAATCGCTGAAATGGCAATGGACTTGAACGATCTCATGAAGTGCATGATCCTAGGAGACTATCATGCCGACTTTAAGTCCTGAAATCCTTCAGGTATCGACGTACTTCACCAGATTAAGAAATGGAACCCTTTAAGCCAAAGAAAAGGTGAAGTCTAACGCGAGCTTGAACATGGTTGAGATACAGGTGGAGGTGGAGGTGGAACCGTGGAGGTAGAGGCAGAGACGGAGGACAACCCTACAAAAGTAGGGATATGGGTAAATTAATCATCCATAAAGAGGATATCCCCATCCATCTCTGAGAAGTGTTGATGAATTTAAATGGATATTGAAAAACCTTATTAAGAAATCATGCAGACACCACTTCAAGCTCTGCTTCCTCCATGTACTAATGTAGAAGTACCAGATGAAGATGGATTTGATGATATGGATTGAATTTATGCCTCGCCTGATGATTTTAAAAACTTAAAGAATAGGGAAAAGATAAGAGGGCTTCATCTATTGGAAATTTTCATCAGACACTACTACGAAATTAGAGTTCCATGCAAAGGATGGATTAGAATAGGAGATCCAAAGGAAAAAAAATTGTTGTGAAGTGACCAGATACATCCAGACATTTTGATTGTTGGAAGTTGCAGCCTTGGACCTGTACAAAGGATATTTGTTGGAATTGTGAGTGAGTTGTAAATTGCAAGTTTGATCACTGATAGTCATTAATCGGTAAACTGAAAACCGGTGAAGTGGAGAATTCAACATTAAGTGTAAAAGTGCGGGTAGCTCTGATGGAGGATCCCTGCAAAAGGGCCACATAGTGGCTGAAATCTCTCCAAAATACAACTCCACCATCACCATCACTCGAACATTACCAATATTTATGACGATTTTGTTTTCAGAGGAATCCAATTTCAGCAGATAACGTTGGGTCGACTGCTCTGCACCTTCATAGTACCTCACCCTTAGGTCGACGAAACTGCGCATTGGTGTGCACCTGATCTGATTACTCTTGTAGACATTCTTTGCGCGGCTGTTGTCATGTCATGTGGTCTCATAGTGGAGGTCTTTGTTGATTAAAATGTTTCATATATTTCTCAAGTCAAAGTCCACAATGCAATTGAGATCGATGAGAGGATTGTGGGTCACCAGGGAGGCTAGTTGTGGAACTGAGAAACAGAGGCATAGGGGAACTCGTTGCTTACACTCGTCGCATGCATCTAGTCACTTTGTAGAAGTGAGGAGTTAATGGCATTTGAACGCATTAATTTTTATTTATGTTGCAAGTGGCTTAGATGTGATTGTTAATTTAGTCAATTAATCAAAAACAGTTTTGGAGCGCCTGGAAAAAAGCGAGCCATGTTCAGTTGTGTAAAATCCAAGCAAATGTGCTCAAGGGATGCTAGGAATCAATATTAAAGTTTCACACCGGTCTGATTTGAAGTGGCTTGATTCGTGAGTTGATAGAAGCTATTGAAGAGATGGATGTTGGAGGTGTTGCTAGATGCGGCTCTATTGGTTGCATAGTAGCAGAGTGACTGCACTATGCACAAGAGTGCGGAAGACAGTGCTACGCAAATGCATGTAGAGCGACATGACTGCGCCAGAAGGGTGTTCTCCAAAGGACCGCGCAGGGGTAGACGAGGCATAGCAAAGGAATAGTGTTGCACGGGGGATGATGAGATAAATTTGCTCGATAACCAGGCCTTTGCATGTGTGTTTGATTAAGCACCGAGCCCTGAGGGGGTGTTACCTGGGTTACATTGTTTGATGCACGCATAGATTGATTATATAGTGGAAGGAAAAGTCTACCCTATGGTTGCGAAAGGGTCGTTGTACAAGCCTCGAGTTCGTCATCTCATAGAACTATCAAGATTGAATCATTGAGTGTAATGGGCTGTAATAATGCGTTGGCGTTCGACGTTGGAAAGGCTTGTACACAACCATTATCATGTGAAATCCTTGCAGACTCAGATTGCAGGTCCTCATGATGGTGTATTTTTGTTGTGAGAGTGTATGTTGTTACCCAATTTTTTATTTTTATTTTTTAAGTTTCCTTATGCGAATTCCTGCTTTCCGTATGTTAACTATGGGATGTGACTGGTGGTGACCTGTACGATTCATAAAGTGGATGCATCTGGAACATTATTATGTTGAGGGAGGATTGTATGAGATGCCAAGTGCCCATAATTTTTCTTTTGCCTATGTCTCTTGAGATAAAATTTGTAAGCATTTTGACATTTTTCGAGAAGCATTTACTAAAGGCCTTCAATTCATTAGTTGGAGATAAACTATATTCATATTTATGTTGTATACTTTATGTACGTAGTCGAGATGTAAGCTCCCTAATGAGTCTAGAATTGTTGTCAAACATGTGAGGTGACGTGAAATGGCAGTTTCTAATATTTGGTCAAGTTACTGTATGAGGTCTATCTGTGACTTATATGAAGTCTTGTAAAAGTAAGTGTTGTGTTATCCTATAATTCCTTGTAACTCTTGGTCAAGAGTCAGTGCTTTTGAAGTGTGGTCTTAAGCAAGAAAATTTTCCTCCAGGTTGTTGATGCTCATGATGCTAAAGATGAGCATATCTAGTGCATGGTTTATTATCAGTTATGATTGAAGCATTGTTGCTTGAGGGAGCATGGATGGTGGTCATGTTGATTCTTTACCTTTAACTTTATGCATGTATTTTCACAATAATTTTGGTGAGGTCTATGTGTAGCGGTTGGAAGATGCTGCTATTCTCCATTGAGTTAGAGGATAATGATGATAGTCATCGCATTTTATTTTTGGCCTGAGATTGATCTTAGCGTAGATGGAGTTGATGCATAAGTTTGTTGTTGCTAGTATACATATATCATATTGATGATCAGTTGTGCTACTGTTGCTTGATGTTATGATGCTTAGGGGGAGCAAGTCTTACATGTGCTTGCTAACCGGATGGATATGGATGATAATGGTTGTTGCTACTTATGCATAAGATTTTTTGTTATCACTGTTGAGGTAGTCGGAGTTGTTGATTGGGTTTGTTGTTGTTGGACTACATCCCTTATTACTGTTGCTTCAAATGAGAGTTGAGTTTTTTGTTGTTGCTTCAGGAGAGAGTGATTTGTTGTTGCTTCTACTTTCACGTCATGGAGATTTTGTTTTTGTTGCTTAAGGATATAATGATTTATGGTTGTTGTTGCTTGACCTAGCTATTATCCATGGGGAGATTTTGTTAGTTCCATCATTGTTGAGGTGAACCTCTTTACATTGATGTCAAAGGGGGAGTGCTTAAGGAGATCAGTTGTTCAAAGTCAATAGGGAGTGCTTAAGGAGATCAATTGTTCAAAGTCAATTGGATGGTTCAGCAAGGGTTTCCATCAATGACAAATGGGGATATTGTTGGCATTGATGGTGAAGTTATTGGTGTAGTTGTTGGTTGCAGTGATTGATGGTTGGCATTGATGTCAACCTAGGCATGTATTACAAATGACTATGTTTCTTGGTGTAGAAATTCCTTGTAGATTCAAACTATTTATGTAATATGTTAAAACAAAAGACTTGAATCTACTCTACTCATCAGTGGAAACAATTAATTGACTGAGTTATTACAGCATAAACATGAGAAAATATTTAGTCACATATACTTAGATAAATTTCTAGGGGAAAGAAACTATTCAAAACCTCTTACTATATGTATTGCATTAATCAATGAATCTAGATGAATACAATATGCTCTGCTCAACCTTGAGCTCAACCTGCACAAGTATTTTCTATCCTCTCCTTCACAAGCTGACTCTGGCCAATACTTAGCCAATTTTTTTGCCTTCCAAGATCCTATTTCCTTGCATTGTTTCTTAAGGAATTATCCCCCTATTAAATAGGAAATTCCTCATCCAAAACTACACAATCTTTATAGTTCCTTCTCTGACTATATGCACCACTTGTACAATTCGGAAGATTATACAACTGATAGTACATTGCCCTTGATGTTAGGTCCCTATACTACTAGGGTAGCCCCTTATTGTTATTAGTGCAACCCCCTTATTGTATTGTTGTGCCCATGTAGTCCCCATGTTGCTATTATTGTGCCGCATAGAAGCCCACTATTGTTATTGTTGTGTCCCTACGATAATATTGTTATGTAGGCTCTGATTATATTGGGACTCCTTAGACTCTTATATATAGAAAGGAGGTATTGTCATTTGTATCATCCAAGAATTGTTCATTTGTGTAATTTAAAGCAGGTTTCCCCCTCGAAGAGGCTTATTTGGAAGTCGTTGATCTATCTTTTCTTCTATTTTGTGAGCTGGTTGCATAACATTTGGTATCAGAGTTTTGGATTCTAGTGTTTCACTGCTTCAAACAAGCCATTGTGGAATTTTCGCTATAAATTTTTTTCTGCGAAATTTCAGAAGCTAAAATTAAAACCCATTTGATCCGCAATCGTGATGAACCTCGTGTCCAAATTTTAGAGCTTGTATTGATATATTTTTAGAGATATGATATGAGGAAATTAGGGTTTTTGCAGGGTCCTGAATTCCATCTCAAACAGGTGACCTTGGGAAAATTATCATAACTTTCTCTCTGAGCATCAAATTAAAATTTCATAAAAATTGATAGAAAGAAGACAGATTGTAGTTTGTTGGGTATTATTTCCAGAGCCGAAGGTTGAAACAATGACACATGGAACTTTGTAAAAGTTCGCTCTATGGAACTAGTCTATAATCAGGTCATCGTGAGAGATTGGGAATAACTCTTTCTGGAAGAATCCAATCTCGATGATACCTGTGGGGTTGGAAAGAGGACTCAGAGGGATACCACAAGACGAAATTTTAGAACTTGGAGATCCAAAATTACATAGTTACAATCATTTCAAGATCGAGCTCCTAAACCCAAGAAAAAGAGATATGAGGAAGTTTGATGGCAATGATTCGATAACTTGGATACTACAGATGGAGCAATATTTTGATCTACATTATGTGAAACTATTACAAAAGGTAAGTATTTCATCTTTATATTTAAAACCAAATAATTTTTTATGGTATAAAGGGCTTTGTTCTCATAAACCACTTGTCACCTGGTCAATTTTCACGGAGGAAATGATAACACATTTTCAGGATACAAAGCGCAACAATTTCTTTTGCCAATTGATAAATCTCAAACAAAAGGGTTCAATGGCAAAGCCCATTTAGGAATTCCAAAAAATGAATATATGGGTAAATAATATTCTAGAGAAGCAGAGGCTTGATGTCTTCATAGGGACTTTAAAGGATAACATTCAACATGAGGTTCGTCTTTGGGAACCTAATTCATTGGAGAAGGCATTCAAGTTAGCAAGAAAAAATGAAAGCAAAATGATGGAAACAGGGAAGCATACTACTCACAACTATAAATATGGAAGTGTGGTTCCTCCTAGCCTTCCACAACCTACAAGATTGGCACCACAACAATTGGAAGAAAAAAGAGTAAAATAGATTTGTTGCAGTTGTGATAGAAAATACACTAAAAGTCATAAGTGTGCTGAGAAGAAAATATTTTACATAGATTGTGAAGAGGAGGAATAAAAGGATCAAGAAACGTCAAAAGAAGAGGATATACATTAGGAACCAACCCCAGAGAAAGAAGAAACGAATACGACCATATCTTGTAATGTATCGGCACTTTATGGATATCATCCACCATCCATCACATCATCTTTAAGAGAAAATTTCAAGGTTCAAGAAGTGGAAGATCACATTGAGCATCAACAACAAGTGCTACAACTCTTAAAGGATAACCTCACCTTGGCGCAGAATCGAATGAAACAACATGAAGATCATCATCTTAGTGAAAAAAGTTTTGATGTAGACGACTGGGTATTTTTATGGCTACAACAATACAAAAAAATGTCCCTCAAGCAAGCTAAGAAGGATAATAATTTATCACCAAAGTACTCTAGTCCTTACAAGTTGCTGCAAAATATTGGTACTATGGCATACAGATTGGAGCTTCTTCCATCTTCCCGAGTGCACCCAGTTTTCCATGTTTCATGTTTAAAGAAGGTTAGAAGTGACAAGCTCCCAGTTGAAACAATATTGTCGGAACTTGACAAGGAAGGGAAAATCATATTGGAACCTAAATAAGTCACCAAATCAAGAACCCGACAACTATGAAATCAATTAATTTCAGAATATCTCATCAAGTGGAAGAACTTACCCAATTAAGATTCCACATAGGAGGATGAAAATTTTATACTAAAGCATCCAGAACTACTCAAGAGTTGAGGACAACACTTTTTGAAGGAGAGGAGCATATTAGGTCCCTATACTACTAGTGTAGCCCCATATTGTTATTGGTGAAACTCGCTTATTGTATTGTTGTGCTCATGTAGTCCCCATATTCTTATTGTTGTGCCCCATAGAAGCCCACTATTGTTATTGTTGTTCCCTTACATTATTATTTTTATGTCGGCTCTAATTATATTATGACCCCTTAGACTCCTATTTATAGAAAGGAGGCCTTGTCATTTGTATCATCCAAGAATTGTTCATTTGTGTAATGTAAATGATGTTTCCCCCTTGAAGAGGCTTATTTTGAAGTGGTTGATCTATCTCTTCTTCTATTTTGCGACTTCGTTTCATAACATTTGGTATCAAAGCTTTTGCTTCTAGGGTTTCACTGCTTCAAACAGGTCATCATGGAATTTTTGCTATAACGTTTTTTCTACCGAAGCTTTAGAAGGGGAAATAAAAAACATTTAATGCAACTTCTTGAAGAACTTTGTGTCCGAATTTCAGACCTTTTTTGCTATAGTTTCGGAGATATGAACCGAGGCTCCTGAATTCCATCCCAAACAAGTGACCTTGGGAAAATCATCATAACTTCTGAGCATCGAATTCAAATTTCGTAAAAACATACAGACAGACGATGGGTTGTAGTTTTTTTAGTATCATTTTTAGTGCTGAAGATCAAAACAATGACACGTGGCAGTTCGTACAAGTTTTCTCTACTCGACTAGTCTATAATAAGGTCATTATGGGAGATTGGGCATAACTCTTTCTTGCAAAATCTAATCTTGATACGACTAGTGGGGTTGGAAAGAGGACTCAAAGGTTCACTACAGGATCAAATTTCAGACCTTAGAGATTGAAAATTATGGAGATACATCAGATTTAAGATCGAGCTCCTAAAAGAAAGAAAAAGAGACATGAGGAAGTTTGATGGCAAGGATCCGGTAACTTGGATACTGCATATGGAGAAATATTTTGATCTACATGATGTGAAACTGTTACAAAAGGTACGTATAGCATCTTTATATTTAGAACCAAATCAATTTGTATGGTATAGGGGGCTTTGTTCTCGTAAACCACTTTTCACCTGGTCAATTTTCACGAAGGAAATGATAGCACATTATGAGGATACAAAGAGCAACACCTTCTTTGGCCAAATAATAAATCTTAAACAAAAGGGTTCAATGGTAGAGCACATTGAGGACTTCAAAAAAATTAATATAAGGGTAAATGATATTCCATATAAGAAGATGATTGATGTCTTCATAGGGACTTTAAATGATAACATTCAACACGAGGTTTGTCTTTGGGAACCTGGTTCATTGGGGAAGGCATTCAGGTTGCAAAGAAAAAACTGAAAGAAAAATTATGCCAACAAGGAAGCCTACGACTCACAAATATAAATATGGAAGTGTTGTTTCTCCTAGCCTTCCACAACCTACAAGGTTGACACCACAACAATTGGAAGAAAAAAGAGAAAACAAGATTTGTTATAGTTGTGATAACAAATACACCAAAGGTCGTAAGTGTGCTGAGAAGAAATTATTTTACATAGATTGTGAATAGGAGGAAGAAAAGGATCAAGAAACGTCAAAAGAAGAGGATATACACCAGGAACCAATCCCAGAGAAAGAAGAAATGAATCCGACCATATCTTGTAGTTCATTGGAGGGAATTACTACTCCTCAAACTCTCAAGATAGATGGACAAACAAAGATAGGGAAAAAATGTTTAGAAGGATATATGTGTTGCTTTGCATCTGATAAACAAGCGCTATGGTTACCTTTGGTTGAAGGGTGGTATAACACTTCAGCAAAAATGACCCCATTTATGGCACTTTATGGATATCATACACAACCCATCACATCATCTTTAAGAGAAAATTATAAGGTTCAAGCAATGGAAGATCACATTAAGCATCAACAAAAAGTTCTCCAACTCTTAATGTATAACCTCACTTTCTTGCAAAATCAAACGAAATAATAGGCAGATCAACATCACAACAAAAGAAGTTTTTATGTAGGCGACTGGGTATTTTTATGGCTACAACCATACAAACAAATGTCCCTCAAACAAGCTAAGAAGGATAATAAATTATCACCAAAGTACTATGGTCCTTACAAGGTGTTGCAAAACATTGGTACTATGGCATACAAATTGGAGCTTCCTATATCTTCCCGAGTGCACCCAATTTTACACGTTTCATGCTTAAAGAAGGTTATAGGTGACAAGCTCCCAGTTCAAACAATATTTCCTGAACTTGATGAGGAAGGAAACACCATAGTGGAACTTGAAGCAGTCATGGAAACAAGAACCTGACATCTACAAAATCAATCAATTTCAGAGTATCTCATCAAGTGGAAGAACTTACCCACTGAAGATTTCACATGGGAGGGTGAGAATCTTATATAGAAACACCCAGAACTAATCAAACATTGAGGAAATCACTTTTTTAAGGAGAGGGGCATGTGAGGTCCCTATACTACTAGTATAGCCCCTTATTGTATTTTTGTGCCCCTGTAGTCCCTGTGTTGTTATTATTGTGCCCCATAGAAGCTCACTATTGTTATTTTTGTGCCCCTACAATATTATTGTTATGTAGGCTATGATTATATTGGGACCTATTAGACTCCTATATATAGAAAGGAGGTCTTGTCATTTGTGTCATCCAAGAATTGTTCATTTGTGTAATGTAAATGAGGTTTCCCCCTCAAAAAGGCTGATTTTGAAGTTGTTGATCTATCTTTTCTTCTATTTTGTGAGTTGGTTGCATAACACTTGAACTCCAATCTCAATTGGGTAACTCAAATTTCATGCATGCATGAGTTAATTATGGTTGATTTATCAGTTAACTCGTTGAACATATGCAATTGAACATATGAAGCTGCACCCCATAGCTACAACTCCTACTAGTTCCTCCAACAGTTGGAACTAATTTAACTGACATTAACTCAGTTTAAATGAATTAAACTATTACAACTCAAATTAAACTCAACCTAGTCTCCTAAAATTTAGGAACCACCCTACATGACTCAAGTTAGGCCCTCATCTCAAATTAACTGAGCCAACTAAATGAAACTAACTTAGTTAACTTGTACAAGTTGTCTTGTCATGTGGAATTACATTTTTCTCCTAATTTAATTCAAGGGAAAATAAATTAGGATTTTATTTTTGCCATTTTCAACACTCCCTCTAAACAATAAAAGGATTCACATCTACCCCGATCCAACACCTTTGGAATGTATTGCATGTAACACCTCTCACTATTATTTCTGCTACTATAACATTTGCAACTGAGAATAAAAAATAAATAAAAATAATCATTGAATCAATTTGCAACTGTCTGCTATGAAAACGATGTTGTTGTTGAATCTGCTACTGAGCCTCCTACTCTGCTGTCAATAGTACTCTACATTCCTCAATATCTCACTGACATTGATCTGCCTGCTACTGAATATTGTGGTCCCCTGTAGCAAGGTAATGATCCATGAGACAAAAACACCTCAATGGACCCTGCCCAAATTCCTGCAACTCTTGGGACTATTGCTTCACATCACCCCACGTCACGCCTAGAGGTATGGATGCATGTGCTCCCTCTTCCCACTTAGATTGAACTTTCCTCCTACTGGAGGTCTCTAACTGGTCCTCTTCATCATAATCCTCCTGATCAGCCCAACATCCAATTGTTTGAGGATTCCTCTTGAGAGCTAAATCATGCTCCTTCTCAACCACAACATCTCTAATCCCTGCCTTTCTTCTCAAGGTTGTGCATGCATCTTCCTCTAATGTGTATAGGCTCTTGATCCTGACACCAAATTGATTGAATTGACATGAATCACAATGCTTGAGGTAGGTCTTCCCATCTCTGAAGACTACCTCTTACCCTTTGTTTTCAGTCCTCAATTTCTTCATCAGTTCAAGCTTCTTGGCTTCATTTCTATTTCCAAAGTCTTCCACATAGCAAAGGGAGTCTCTTTACCATGTATTTTCAAGACTATGTGGTCTCTCACACCCTCCAGGATGATCCTCCTGGCTCTAGATACACGCTTCTTCCAATTTGCTAGATTCTGAGCATTAGCTGCTATTGGTTTCTCGATATCATTATCAATGTATTCCTTCAACCCATTATCTTCTAGCATTGCCTCCATGCAGTCCTTCCAAGTAACATATGTCAAGCTACCCTTGATGCAAAATGGATCCAATTTTTCCTCTAGATCAAAGTCTTCAAATGCAGATGAAAGTGGGATAAAGTTGAAGTGCTCGTTGATATGATTCCAATGGTGTGAACGACACGTAAATCTGAGTCCGGCTGAAGAAGTTAGAGCCAGCCAAAGTTTTCAAAAAAATAGGACAAAAAAGGCAAAGGTCAACAGTCAACTGTCAACGGTCAACGGTTAATGCCAACGTCAGCAGGGACACGTCTCAACCATCGAATGAGCCATGAGTCTTGGATGATTTCAGCAGAGGAGGTGATGTGGCAGATTGTGGCCTTATTTCCAATTGTTTGAGGATTCCTCTTGAGAGCTAAATCATGCTCCTTCTCAACCACAACATCTCTAATCCCTGCCTTTCTTCTCAAGGTTGTGCATGCATCTTCCTCTAATGTGTATAGGCTCTCGATCCTGACACCAAATTGATTGAATTAACATGAATCACAATGCTTGAGGTAGGTCTTCCCATCTCTGAAGACTACCTCTTACCCTTTGTTTTCAGTCCTCAATTTCTTCATCAGTTCAAGCTTCTTGGCTTCATTTCTATTTCCAAATAGCTCATTGAGAGTCTTCCACATAGCAAAGGGAGTCTCTTTACCATGTATTTTCAAGACTATGTGGTCTCTCACACCCTCCAAGATGATCCTCTTGGCTCTAGATACACGCTTCTTCCAATTTGCTAGATTCTGAGCATTAGCTGCTATTGGTTTCTCGATATCATTATCAATGTATTCCTTCAACCCATTATCTTCTAGCATTGCCTCCATGTAGTCCTTCCAAGTAACATATGTCAAGCTACCCTTGATGCAAAATGGATCCAATTTTTCCTCCAGATCAAAGTCTTCAAATGCAGATGAAAGAGGGATAAAGTTGAAGTGATCATTGATATGATTCCAATGGTGTGAACAACGCGTAAATCTGAGTCCGGCTGAAGAAGTTAGAGCCAGCCAAAGTTTTCAAAAAATTAGGGCAAAAAAGGCAAAGGTCAACAGTCAACAGTCAACAGTCAATGGTTAATGCCAACGTCAGCAGGGACACGTCTCAACCACAGAATGAGCCATGAGTCTTGGATGATGTCAACAGAGGAGGTGATGTGGCAAATTGTGGCCTTATTTCCCAATGTGGCCTTATTTCCAAAAATTTTGAGATCAGGGAGGATTGAACCCTTGACCTCCTGGAATGGATACGTTTTTGCCGAAACCAGCTCACCGGATGAGCTACCACAGGTCTTTGTAACGGAAGCAAATAGGTTGTATTTATGGTGTATTGGGTTTCTCGCCGGAAAAGAGCCAGACGGTCAGGGTCAACCCCACGACTGCTAGACCTTTGGAATTATCGTTATCATATAGTTCGAAACACATTGTAATATCCCACATTCACCGCAAGTCACAACAACATGTGGTATATTAATACCATATGATTAATGTTTAAGCCAACGGATATATCATATATCACCACCAAACGAACCATATACGTTGTAATAACATAACCAACGATGGAATGGTCGGGCGGGGGTTTCAAACCCTCAACCTACCAAAACCATATATATGCAATTCTTTAACACACCTTCGCTAACCAACATGTCAAGGGGTGGGACTTGGTTAACCAAGCCACCAATATTTTATTTAAGAAATTGCAGGTGTTGAACCCGCCATACCACCAGCATGCAAACCGAGGTAGTTTGGAGCAGGCCAAGGTGGTTTTATGTCAACAGAGAGTGGTTTTGAAGACAAAATAAAAAGGTCAGCACTCGAAGCTAAAGGACCAGGAGACGTAGACAGGAAGTCTGGTGAACTCCTTTATTAAATTTTGTTGTGTTGATGTGTTTGAATGTGTTTCCAACTTGTTTATGTGTTTATGTTATTTGCAATATTTTCAATCCGTTGCACTAAGTAACATAAGAAACTTCACATAAATTCTATAATACATTTTTCATTAACAGATCAAGTGGTATCAAAGCAGCAAGGTTTTTAAGGTTTGACAAGTTTTGTGTAAAGATTTGAATGCTTACCAGGTTGAGGCTCAGACGAGGTGAAGGTGAAATTGTTGAGGTGAATCCAGAGATTGGAAGGGTTTCTTCACAAAGAAGGATGGTAGATGAAACTCCACTTGGGTCAGAATCCCAATTCTTGGATAGTTTCATGATGATACGTGCAATGGTGGAAGAGATGTATCGCGAGTTTAAGAAGAACAAAGATGAAGGCACTTCATCGCTTAAAGATCAAGAAGATAAGGGAAAGGGAGGAATGCTTCCTCCACCATCTCCACCATCATCACCATCATCATCATCATCATCCTCTTCTTCTCATAAATCTAGTCCTTCTAAGAAGAAAAAGAAGAAATCCTCTTTGATCAAATTAGATGTAAAATTTTATTTGCCAATTTATGATGGAGAACTTAACGCTAAAAATCTTGATAATTGGATAAGATAGATTGAAGTGTATTGCAGGGTGCAGAAAGTTGTTTCAGAAAGGAAGAAGATCCAGCTTGTTAGCCTTCGACTTGGAGGAACCGCACTTGTATCGTGGGAAGGCAAGACACAAGCAGATCTCCAAAATCATGGTAAAATCATTTCATCTTGGAATGAATTTGTTTCTTCTATTAAAAAGAAATTTTATCCTTTGGCTTATATGCAACAAGCAATGGTGAGTTGGAAAACACTACGCCAATTAAAAGGTCAAAGTGTTCAAAGTTATACTCAGGAATTCTGTAAGAGAGGTTTAACGTTGGGCATATCATTGGACTCACCAGAGACATTGTTGAAATACATAGGTGGTCTTGATAGTTATTTGAGGCATACCATACTTATGTTTAATTCAACTAGCTTAGATGATGTATCAGTTCAAGAAACTCATCTAGAAGCTAGAGGAAAAAATGTAACCCAAGATGTTGGGAAATCATCCAAACCTATTGAAAGCAAGAATAAAGGCAAGAAGAAACTTAAATGGAAGGAGAAGAAAACAAACACTGTGAAGAAAGATAAACCTTCATGCACTCATTGTAAGAAGGAAGGACACGATGAGGCACACTGCTGGTCATTGCATCTGGAATTGAAGCCTAAGAAGTTTGGGAGTAAATAGCAGAAGAATGTTGCTTCCATTCAAAAGGACTTGGGATCAGATTTAGGTGACGAGACAACTGTTACAACTACAAGTATAAAAGGTAAATATTCTAAAGCATCTACAAGTACTTCTTTGCATTATGTTGATAATGATAATGATGAGAGGAAAAGAAATGAGGTATTTCACATTAGAGTCATTTCCAAGCATACTAAACTTGATACATTATTTGATAGTGGGTCACAAGTTAATTTGATTTCTGAAGCAATTGTAAAGAAGTTGGGTCTAGAAACAAAACCTCATAAAAAGCCATAACCATTAGGTTGGGTGTGTGATAAAGCTAAGCTACAAGTTACGAAACAATGTAAACTTCGTTTTGCTATTGGGTCAAAGTTTGTAGATGAGGTTGAGTTAGACATAGTCCCATTGGACATATGTGGAATTGTATTAGGATGTCCATACTTCTACGATAGAAATGCTATCTTCTATCGAACTCAAAATAAGTATAAACTCATTAAGGAGGGAATTGAATATATTGTAAGGGCTCATAAACTCAAAGATAATTTCTCTCTCATAAATTCAGAGCAGATGAAAAGAATTTTAAATTCAAGTAAACAATTTTTACTTATGATTGTAAAAGCAAAGGATATTGATAAATTCGATGCCTTCCAAGGATGTAATCCTAAACAGAAAGCAAATCTAGTTAAAGTTGTTTCCGATTATGATATTATGTTTCAAGAGCCTAAAGGGCTTCCACCCAAGCGAGAGATAGAACATGAGATTTATTTGCAGCAAGATGCTCCACTACCTAACATTGGAATGTACAGGTTAGCAACTCTAGAGAATGCAGAGATAAAGAAGCAGGTACATGAGTTGCTCGATCAAGGGTTTATTCGACCAAGCACATCACCGTGTGGATTACCTATTATGTTAGTGCGAAAGAAAGATGGTTCGTGGAGAATGTGCATTGATTTCAGAGCATTAAATAAAATCACAATAAAGAATCATTATCCTCTTCCTCGTATTGATGATTTATTAGATCAGCGAAAAGATGCAGTTTACTTCTCTAAATTAGACTTGCGAAGCGGCTACCATCAGATCAGATTTACAGAACAGGATGTATGGAAGATTGCTTTCAAAACAAAGCAAGGACTCTATGAATGGATGGTTATGCCTTTTGGCTTAACTAATGCTCTAGCTACATTCATGCGAGTCATGAATGATGTATTTAGACCATTCTTTGATGATTTTGTAATAGTCTATTTAGATGATATTCTTGTTTTCACTAGAACATGGGATGAACATGTAAAGCATGTAAAGCAGGTTTTAGATGTTTTGAAAAGAGAAAATCTCTATGTAAAACTATTAAAATGTGAATTTGGCAAAACATATTTGAATTATTTGTGTTATATTGTAGGGGATGGTGAATTGAAGATAGATCCCTCTAAGGCCGAAGTCGTTGTAAATTGGCCTGAGCCCAATACTGCTACAGAAATTAGAAGTTTCTTAGGGGCAGCACAATATTGGAGAAAGTTTATTGCTAACTTTTCTTTGATTGCAGCTCCTTTACATGCTTTGACAAGTGTTAAACATGTGTTTTAGTGGGGAGGAAAATAGTAGAAAGCCTTCGACACATTGAAAGAAAGGATGAGTACAACACCAGTACTAGCATTGCCAGATCTTCAGCATCCATTTGAGATCGAGACAGAAACAAGTGAATATGCCATGGGGGCAATGTTGATGCAGCACAGAAAGCCTATATGCTTTCATTTTGAGGCAGTAGTTAACTATCCTACATATGATAAGGAATTATATGCATTAGTTCAGAGTGTTAAAAAGTGGAAACATTACATAATGGGTAAAGAAACAATCATACACACAGATCATCAACCACTTCAATATTTACACTCACCAACTAAATTGCAACAATCACGACATTACAGGTGGATGGGTTTTCTACAACAATTTCATATTGGTATTATATATAAGAAAGGCATACATAATAAGGTTGTAGATATGTTATCCATACCAATTATGAATGCATCCATAATACTTTAGCATAAGTCAATAATTCATGAAAGTTAAATTGAACAATATGGTCAAGACACAGATTTTAAGGATGTATATGAAACTTTAAGTCATGGAAAGTAGGTAGAAGAATTGGATTATTTCATAAAGGATAAACTCTTATATCATTTGGGAAAGTTATGCATTCCACAAACTAAAAGAGTTAATATAATTTGAGAAGAACATACTTCTCTCATATCAAGTCATTTTGGTGTAAGTAAAACAGTTGCACAATTACAAAGATTCTGCTATTGGCCACGGATGAATGAGACAGTTTCTAGATATATTAAAGGATGTACTATGTGTGCTACAAGCAAGCCAAGTAATAGAAAATTAGGCTTGTATACTCCATTTCCAATTCCTTCTCGTCCTTGGGAAAGTGTTTCCATGGATTTTTTTGGGGGATTGCCAAAGTCTAGAAAGAGTCATGATTATTTGTATGTAGTTGTGGATAGGTTCAGTAAGATGTATATTTTGATACCATGTAATAAACAGGTCACAACTGAACAAACTGCAAATTTGTTCTTTCAAAATGTATGGGTTCATTTTAGAATACCCACTTCTATTATATCTGATCAAGATTCTCGATTTGTCAGGAAATTTTGGTCAAGTCTATGGGAGTTAATGGACACAAAGTTAAAGAAGAGCACGACATTGCATCCACAAACATATGGTCAGACAGAAGTGGTCAACAGGACAGTGATACAGTTGCTTCGAGGATATTGCAGCAAGCATCCCAAAATTTGGGATGAGCATTTGTGTTATGTGCAACATGCTTACAACCATGCAAAACGTTCTTCTACTCAGAGATCTCCTTTTGAGATTTGTTTTGGTTTTATACCAAAGTATCCCTTGGATTTTGTCTTTGGTAAAGACATAGCAGTTTATGGACACAATGATGTGGACAAAGCAACCAAGTTAATTGAACAAATCCAGGAAATCCATGAGGCAGTACAGGAACAACTGGAAAGAAGCCAAGCAAAGTATAAGACGTGACATGACAAGCATCGAGTTGAGCATAGTTTTCAAGTTGGTGATCAAGTATTGTTGTACATCAACAAAGAAAGACTGCAAGGGGAAAGTAAAAAGTTGAAACCAATTAGATATGGTCCTTTCAAAATACTTGACAAAATTGGTGAAAATGCTTTCTGCCTAGATCTACCAGCTTATATGAAAATCTATTCCGTCGTAAATGTTGAAAACTTGCGATTGTATGAGCCTTCATTGATTGAAGATCCTGAAGAGCAAGGTCAGCTACCTTCCATTGAAGATATTTTGCCTGAGTATCTCAATGAGATATAGGAGGACATCATTCTTGATAGGAGGATAAGGACTTCGCGACGGGAAATGTTGAGTATCTTCAAGTTGGACTCAAAGGTACAAATCCAAGTAAATCACAATGGATAGAAATCGGAAAAGTGAGGGAACTTTATCCTCACTTACTCGACAACTAAAACCAACTTTTTGTGGTCCAAAAGCTTCCGGTGGGAAGGAGTGATCCAAAATGGATCCAATTTTGCCTCTAGATCAAAGACTTCAAATGTAGATGAAAGTGGGATCAAGTAGAAGTGCTCGTCGATATGATTCCAACGGTGTAAACAACATGTAAATCTGAGTCTGGATGAAGAAGTTAGAGCCAGTCAAAGTTTTCAGAAAAATAGGGCAAAAAAGTCAAAGGTCAACAGTCAACAATCAAAGGTCAACTGTCAATGGATAATGCCTACATCAGCAGGGACATGTGTCAATATAGGAATGAACCACGAGTCTTGGATGATGTCAGCAGAGGAGGTGACATGGCAATTTTGTGATTGGTTCATATGGGCCAATCCGGTGTTGACACGTGGCAACTCGGATTTTTCCCAATGTGGCCTTCTTTCCAAAATTTTTGGGATCAGGGAGGATCAAACCCCCGACCTCCCGAAATGGATATGTTTTTTCCGAAACCAACTCACCGAATGAGCTACCGCAGGTTTTGGTAACGGAAGCGAACAGGTTGTATTTATGATGTATTGGGTTTTTTGCCGGAAAAAGGTCGGATGGTCGGGGTCAACCCCACGACCACTGGACCTTTGGAATTATCATTATCATATAGTTCGAAACACATTGAAATATCCCACATTCACCGCAAGTCACAACAACGTGGTATATTAATAGCATATGATTAATGTTTAAACCAACGGATATATCATATATCACCACCAAACGACCCATATACGTTGTAACAACATAACCAACGGCAGAATGATCGGGTGGGGGTTTCGAACCCTCGACCTACCAAAGCCATATATATGCAATGCTTTAACACACCTCTGCTATCCAACAGTCAAGGGGTGGGACTTGGTTAACCAAACCACCAATATTTTATGTAAACAGTTGCAGGTGTCGAACCTGCCATACTACCAGAACGCAGACCGAGGCAGCTTGGAGAAGGCCGAGGTGGCTTTGTGTCAGCAGAGAGTGGTTTTGTAGGGACAGAGGCGATTTTTGACCATTCCAGGGTGTCTGGAGGTCACAATGGCCAAATATGGTCGAGTTTATACTCGTTTGACTCGAAATTTTGAGTTGAACGCAACAGTGAGGTCCATTTTCTTATTTGAGACTCTGTTTTTGAGCTCATACTTGTAACAACATTTTGAAGACAAAATAAAGAGTTCAGCACTGGAAGCTAAAGGACCAGGAGACATAGCCAGGAAGTCTGGTGAACTCCTTTATCAAATTTTGTTGTGTTGATGTGTTTCCAACTTGTTTATGTGTTTATGTTATTTGCAATCTTTTCAATCCATTGCACTAAGTAACATAAGAAACTTCACATAAAGTCTATAATACCTTTTTCATTAACGGATCAACCCTCAAGGGCATACTCGAGTCTTACTCCATAGAAATCCATCCTGCTAGCTTTAAAAAAATGACCTTGCAAGTTGGATCCTACTGCAATAACAATTTTGAAATCTCTTATCCATTGTGATTCCTACTTTGATACAATGTAGAAATTTATACAAAACTAGCTCTGGTACCATGTAGAAATTCCTTTTAGATTCAAACTGCTTATGTAATATGCTAAAACAAAAGACTTGAATCTACTCTACTCATCAACAAAAACAATTAATCGATCGAGAAATCACAACATAAACATGAGACAAGATTCAATCACACACACTTAGAGATATTTCTAGGGGAAAGCAACTGCTCAAAACCCGTTACTATATGTATTGAATTAATCAAGGAATATGGATGAATACAATATTCTCTGCTCAACCTTGGGCTCAACTTGCACAAGTAATTTCTATCCTCTGCCTCACAAGCTCACTTTGGTCAATACGTAGCCAATTTTGTTTCCTTCCAAGCTTTTATTTCCTTGCGTTGTTTCTTAAGGAATTATCCCCCTATTACATAGGAAATTACTCATCCAAAATTGCGCAATCCCTACAAGCCCTTCTCTGACTACATGCACCACCTTTACAACTCGAAAAATTATACAATTGATAGTACACTTCTCTACTTATGTCCAATCACAGTTAATTATGGTTGATTTATCAATTAACTGGTTGAACACATGAAATTTCACCTCACTACTAGACCTCCTACCAGTTCCTCCAACAGTTGGAACTAGTTTAACTGAAATTAACTTAGTTTAACTAAATTAAACAATCACAACTCAAATTAAACTCAACCTAGGCTCCTAAAATTTAGGAACCACTCTACATGACTCAAGTTAGGCCCTCAACTCAAATTAACTGAGCCAACTAAGTGAAAATAACTTAGTTAACTTGTACAAGTTGTCTTGTGATGTGGAATTACAATTTTCTCCTCATTTAATTCAAGGGAAAATTAAATCAATATTTTCTTGTTGCCATTTTCAACACTCCCTCTCACCAAGAAATGGATTCACATCTACCCCGATCCAACACCTTTGGAATGTATTTCATGCAACACCTCTCATTGTTCTTGCTGCTACTGCAACATTTTCAACCGATATTATTGACTATAACTCTATTTTAAACCCTACAACTCGATTTTTGGCCCAGTTAGATAGAACTAAGGGATAGTTTCTTTTCCACTAGTTGTGCTTGCACAATGAACCATACTTAGTGCACATTAGTCCTTTCTAGATGAAAGTTTATTTTATTATACTCAATTCAAACAATTTAATACGAGTTGTTATTCTAGTCTCTTAGTCTAAAGAGTGATATTTCATTCTCTATTCTCTATTCTCTCTTTTTGACTTGCAATTGCTAGTGTAATTTTTTGTCATAACTAGACTCTTGTGCTTGTGCTTAAAATACTACATAGTATCAAATAAAAGGATGATTTTGTGTGGAAAAAACATATTTTATCATAGGTTACAAAATATTGAACATCCCAAGGAGGATGGATCAACCCATTACTATGATTCTTACTCCATTCAACTACTTTGAGTGGAGTCCCAATATCATACTTCTATTACGAAGCAAGTGACTTTATGGATTTACGATGGATACTAAAATAGAACCAAATTCAACTATAAAGTATAGAAGGTACTTCAACGCAATGGATGAGGCCTATGGGATCCCAAGCCTATCCATTTCTTCAAACTTGCATTTTTTCATCTTTATTCTTGCACAACTCCCAATGAAGTATGGACTAAGTTCTAGGGATTATTTAGAAAGCTAATCCAATTGAGAGGAAATTCATTGGAGAATGATCTCATATCTTTGAGCCCAAGCGACTTTGAAACCATACACAAATCCTATCAATTCGCTCAAAGCTAGAAATTTAGTATTCAAGTTTCTTTTCTTCTTTCCACGCGACTAGACTATCAATGGGAAAAAATTAGAAAATTCCCTCTATGAATGACTTCATAGAATACTCATTCATGTGCAAGATAATCTAATTTAGATGGGGGGTATCAAGATATCTAAGGCCCATGCGCTTGCATATAGGATAATAAGAAGAAGAACTTGCAAAAATCAAGGAATCTTGATCACACAGATGAAGAAAACTTTGAATCCACTAAGGATACTTAAAATCCAAAGGGTGGAAAATATAATAAATAGAGGACAAGGTGTACTTATTGTAACAATGTATTTCATCTAGAAAGTTATTGTATGGTAAATACAGTTGGTCTTGTGGAAAAAACACTTCAATAACACAACCTTGCAGATTGCATACCAGAAAATTTCAAGAGGTATGAAGACAAGTCACTGGAAGATCAAGGTAAGAGTTATGTTTTGGTTGCTATTGTTTCACCATCTAAAAGATCAATATTACATTTAGGAGCCTATAATCATATGTTTGCATCAAATAAATTTTTTCCTTTCTTGGTACCTTGCAATAGACCTTCTATGACGCTGGGAGACAAAACACCTAGTATGATATTATGAGATAAAACACCATTATAAAGATTAATCCAACACAAACAACTAACACAAGCATGATCAAATTTCACCCCTTGATATCGTAACAATAAAGTATGTTCCCATCACTGAATGCTAGATACAACCACCCACATTAGCTATAACAACACAAACAAGCATATTGCAGGTGACATTTTCATTATATAGGGTAAAAAACTAGAGGGAATTGCAGGGAAAAAGCTTATGTTGAATGTGACTTCTCTTAAATTATACTGAAAATAGAATAATCAACATCAAATTTTGAAGCTATCACAAAATTACTTACGACAACAACCCCTCTTCAAGTGGCTCCCAAACATCTATTATGCTTGTTGAGTTGAATGTTGTAATTTGATGTAAACCGGGAACTCTCCACTGCAATGACAACTTAATTGTGTAGACAAGTAATAAAAATATTATAAAATATGCTTTGAGCTTCTTAAATTAAAATTCAGAAGAGAACCATTGAAAAATAAAAGCATAAAATTCAGGAAATCTTCCTACAAACATAAAATGCACTTACTTTTATTACTTTAGCAATAGCTACAACCTTTCTAACAACTTTTCCCATTGCTTTCAACAAAATTTTTGGAGTTGTACTAAAGGTATAAGAAAAAAAGATTAGTTGGTAAATAAAACTGAATAATGCTTGCATCTTTTATCTTCAAAAAATTAACTATAAATCATATAGATCATTTGGCCAATCATAAATATCATCAAAAATTTGATTACTAACTATCATTTAATTTAGTAGCTAAGATTCATTAACATATAAGTTCAATTATGTAGGGCATTTAAGGAATAAGCATTGAACATTTTAACGATATTCCTCATCTTCTATCTCTTTTTCAAACATTCAAGCAGTGCATGTTGTTGGCCATAGAGTGTGTTTGCATAACAAATTTAGCCTATTTAAAGTAGTTGGTTTGAAATATGATGAAAAGATGAATGGAATTTAATTTGACATATTACACTTAGGATTGTATGGATATTTTATCTTCCTTTTGATATATTGCAATGCTCTAACTCTTGCAATATCTTTTAGAAAGCTTACAACAACTCAATTTTAAGTATTATACGTCATTGGGTTTCTAGCGTCAATATTGTTATAATAAGATGTACAACCCGAACAATGAAAACAAAATCTTCTTGGGATGCTTGGTAAAACCTTTGCTACGACTCAATTTTAAGTAGCATATATGTACTAAACTTTGGGTTTGCAAAGTGGTATGTTTGAAATATGTTGAAAAGATGAATGAAATATATTTTGACATATTACTCATGAGATCATATGGATATTTTATCTTCCTTTTGATATATTGCAATGTTTTAGATCTTGCAATTTTCTTTTAGATAACTTTCCTTGAGATTACGCTAACTACTCTAACAATCTCACCCTCAAACTTGACTTGGGGAGATTAACTTGGTCCCAATATCTTTGCTAAAGTCCATATAAAAAAGTTGTCATCCATTGGAATACATGCGTGCCAGCTTTCAAGGATGTTTTTTATTACATGGTTCATCAACCATCTCACATCCTAAGATCTCACATTCCATCCTCACATATAAGTACACCTTCCGTCGTTATACATATTCAAGGGGTCAATTCCACAACTTGATCGTCCATAACTCCATGACCCACTGCACTACAACATGTATGCCTAATAATATGGCATACAACAAATTAATCTCAAACTAGCTGAAGAGTACAGTTGCCACCCTTTCATCTATTCAAATGGTTCACTCCACACCTTTATCCTCCATCATCTCTACGTATGAGAGAGATGATTTCTTATTCTATTGTGCTAGATTTATTAGATAATAGGCCTTACAACAACCTTGAGAATACATCCTACCTATTAAAACTAGGCTTTACAACTTAGACCAAATGCTTGACACCATGCACATTCTCTAGAGAGTTCTGTTGTGTGCTCACTCAGTGAACACCTTCACATCACATCTTTTCTTGAGAAAGAACCCATCTTCCTTCATCTCATACATTGCTAAGATTCTTCATAAAAACAAAGAAATTAAGATCACCATCACTATCCAAAACACTACCCTTACCTTCACCATTAATCATCACTACTATTATTTTCATTATTTTATTTTTTTATTTTTATATCACATCTTGTCTAATATATGTTTCAAATCACATTCCCCCTACCACTCTCAATCTTCTATATATCAACAAACACGAGACCTTACATACTTTAAATCAAAAGAACATAATAATAAAAAAATAAAAAATAAATAACCATAAATAATAACAATTTCCTGGGACGTAAGGAAACAGGTTAACGGCCCAAGACCCAGAGGCATCTAGCAGGAGTGAAAGCCTGCCCCCTCACGGACCATCAGCGGGTTATCCCAGGTGGTGTGGTTTTCCTATGCATCAACCAGCATTCATGGATAACAGCGAGAGATGATCAGCCTCACTGTTGGTTTGACAAGTGAGTTTTTTTCCACTTCTAAAAAACAAACTCAGATTTAGCCTTATAGTCTTGCCATAAAATCATTCATCTTATATCACTCAAATATTTTATACGCGAAAATATTATGTATATAGATTGATTGAAAGGATGCGTTCATGTTCATGCCTATAACTACATCCTAACTCATTGTTTAATAAAATTTGAAAATTGAGTTGAGGATCAAAACCCTAAAGTCAATGTCCGGAAGTAGAATCCCAAGTAGCCCAGAGAAAAACGAAAGTGACAGCATTCAAGTCAAAGCGGATCGCAGGTTTGAACGCAAGGGACAGCATTCAAGTCAAAGCATACCGCGCGTGAATGTAAAATGGTCGGAAGCAACGTACGTAAAAATTCAGGGAAGCGAAAAGACCGTGAGAAAGAAGACTTCCAAACCCGGGTCTGCACTAGTCCGTTTCCTGGACTCTTCTCCTTTGCTTCCTCTTTGCTTCGTTACTACCTTCCCATTCGTTCAAGTCCAAGTATTGCAAGGGAAATCAGCCTATAAAGTCAATTCAATTTTGGTAGGCAATCAACCGTCGCCCGATTGCTTTCTTTAGATATAGCTGGAGTCCATGCTCGGATAGATATTCTGAGGTCGAGATTGATCACCCGAGTGGGAATTCAAGCAGGTTTGACAAGTAGATGAAGGGAAAGAGATTCCAGAGATAGGTATGGACCCCAACTTAATCCTCTTGAACAGTTTGGTTCGTTTGCAAATAATGAAGAATAGAACATGGCAATATGCCTTGTAATGGTTGCATGTGGAGTAAACACTGCTCAAATCCCACAACTCTAAATGGGGACTGAGAAGCCTAAATCAGGTGACCTCAAGCTCCCTAACGCTGGTTCCCAGCTTCCGAAATGCATAAGGAAGAGGCCCAAATATAAAAAAATCGATGCATATGCTGAGCTTTATAATGATGATCAGGCGAAGAAAACCAGGTTCAAATGCTCTACTTGCCATAAGGTTTTTCATTGCCATCAGGCTCTGGGAGGCCACAGGGCTAGCCACAAGAAGGTCAAGGAATGTTTTTCGGAGATAGAGGAGGAGAAAGAGAGCCAAGAGGAAGAGATGAGTGATGACGAGGTTCATACTGGATCGTACTCTCAGCTGCCTGGAAATTTCCACAAGCCTCCTGCAAGGGAGAGGACTAAGTATTCTTGTGTCAAAGCGAGGGACGAAACGAGGACAATGGAGGGGATTTACATTTCAGGGAAGAAGACTCCAAGGGTCCATGAATGCTCAATCTGTCACAAAGTGTTTCGTTCAGGTCAGGCTTTGGGTGGTCATAAAAGATGCCACTGGGTTAGCGCAGAAGCTTCGGATACTACTAGTACTATTTCTAGCAACAAGGAGACCCCTATGCAGCAGCAGATGCCTGCAAGATTGCAAGTGTTGGACCTAAACTTGCCTGCAAGTGTGGAACCGTTGGACCTAAACTTGCCTGCCCCCGTTGAAGATGATTTTGATGCTGGAAACCACAATAATTTGAGTGGCAATCCAGTGGGTTCTCATGGAGCTTCCTATGCCCAAACCCACAGCACTCCTTACTCGTAGTCTTGGTTGATGGGCATGAGATACCCAAAACGGGGACTGTTTTCGTTCAGTAATGATACTCATTTAAGTAAAGATGATGAAGCAGACAGTAAGGAAGGAAAGTAAATTGGATTGGGAAGATGATTTGATTCAGACTTCCCAGTCAGGGCACAACCTTGGTTGTTATTGTAAGCCAACGAATGGTATGTAATGGTGCATTCTGGTAAATTCTTTACAAAACCACAATTGTCTGCAGTGAACTTTGCATTATACCAATATATTAATATATCAACTCTAAGACCAATGGGGCAATTTCATGACACTTTGAAATATAACATTTGACCATCGGAATTGCATTATGCCGCTTTGAAAATATTTAATAGGTATATTATATCCTTCACTTCAGTGCGTTTTAGCAGGCTTCATATAAAATATGAATTGGTGAAGAGATATGACAATTAATGTATTAAATAAATATGAGTGCCATATGAAATGTATAACTCAACGACGTGAGCATGATTTCACCAATTTGTGAGCATGATTTCACCAATTTGTGATATAAGTAAACTTCCATTACTATTTTATTTGTATTTGGTTACTTTTAAGCATTTCATTTTCCACTGAGGATTAGTAAGAAAATTTTCAAAAGCTTACGAAGCTTGCGATTTTGATATTTGTATGGTAAAGATAAAAGTAACGTTTGTATGGTTGTATCAGCAGAGATATTTTATAATATTATGACGTGTGATTATGTTGGTGTTTAATTTAAAGTGGTATGTTTTTTAAAATAAAATAAAAATATTATTTAATAGAGTGATGTGTGATTTTATCTATATAATTGATATGTAATTAACCTGCAACTAACATGGAGTTGTTTAAAAAAGAAAAAAATCTATAAAAAAAATTATCTCCGCTATAATAAAAACAGAAATGACATTTATAACAAAAACATAAATGATTATATATATTTGGTTAGTTTTAATTGAAAGCATTATAAAACATCAATAATCTCATTGTCATTGTGCTCACTTGGTTCATTGTTAATATTACAATCCAATATGATGTGGCAAAAAATGTTTCATTTTCAATCTTAAAGTTATAAATAAAATATATTGATGTCTATATTAAATAATATACTTTTATATCAACTTTACAAAATAAAATAATAAAATGTAAAATATAAAAATAAAACATAAATAAATTGTTTGTATGTGTGTTAATGGTGACTTTAGTAAAATATTTCAATATTCAAAAGGAAGAAGTAATAAATACTAATAGATATTACACACGGTGGCGTGAAGATATTGGGAGGCCTTTCCACTGTAGAATTTTGGACTTTGGTGGTTGTTTTATTTAGAATTATTAGTGGTGAAAAGTAATATATTGTGTATTATATGTTATATCTATATCATGAAGGGCTTAGTAAAATATTTCAAAGTTTAAAAACAAGAAGAAATAAATATTAATAGTAATATTACACACAGTAGTGGCGTGAAGATATTGGGAGGCCTTTCCACTGTAGAATTTTGGACTTTGGTGGTTGTTTTATTTAGAATTATTAGTGGTGAAAAGTAATATATTGTGTATTATATGTTATATCTATATCATGGAGGGCTTAGTAAAATATTTCAAAGTTCAAAAGGAACAAGTAATAAATATTAATAGTAATATTACACATGGTGGCGTGAAGATATTGGGAGGCCTTTCTACTGTAGAATTTTGGACTTTGGTGGTTGTTTTATTTAGAATTATTAGTGGTGAAAAGTAATATAGTGTGTATTATATGTTATATTTATATCATGGAGAGCCAATTAATTAACAAAGTAATATCAATTTATGAGATCATTGTATGTAGAAAGGTCAGTTGCATAATTAACTATTGAATATGTTCGCGAGTACTTAGACAACTCACCTATTCAACTATCAAAAGTTTAGTTCGTTGCACTTTGATATATGGGAGTTAGATCATAGGGTGGTTCAGTATAGAGATTATATTGAGGGAGTTCAAGAAGTTTCAATTCTGTAAAGTTTGTCAAAGATGGTCAGAGACAGTTATGTTTTAAATTGAAATCAAGTGATATATTGAAGATGTGGTGATGAAAAAAGAGCAGTTTTTGTGAGATTCCATAGTGAATGTGAGTGTTGATGAAGACCAATCAAACATATGTGACTTATATGTAATCTATCATTCTTGTAATAATATTTGTAATGCTGATTTTTAATGTAAGCATTAAGGGAGAGACTTGGAATAATGCTTACATTAGAATGTAGGCAGATTTGGTTTGTTAGTTGTTAGAGTATGTTGAAATATTTTCTCAACATTATGTCTTTAGAAATTGTTGGATCTTTAATGCACTATATATCTATGATGTATTTTGGTTTCAAGGTGTAATAGAAAAATTGTTGTGTGTAATCTTTGTATCATGACAGCTCTTCCAGCAAAAAGAGGTTGCATATCAAATCTCTTTCTAGTTTGCATTTTAAAAAGAGGGTATTTTGGTTTCAAGGTGTAATTGAAAAATTGTTGTGTGTAATCTTTGTATCATGATGGCTCTTTTAGCAAAAAAGAGGTTGCATATCAAGAGATTTGATCCTCTTGACACCTAGTGGACCTGTGGTTAAGATGGATCTATACTAGTATAAGAGATCTGTGGTTAAGATGGATCTATACTAGTATAAGAGGCAAGTGTCCACTACAATAAAATAAATAAATAAATAAATTAAATTAAATTAAAAAATTAAAAAAAATGATTATGCATGTTTAATTAATTTTAAAGTAAAACATCAATAACCTCAACCTCACTATACTATAGTCATGCCATTTGTCTTTGATATTACAAACCAATGTGGTAAAAAAATTTCACTCACTCTTAATCATAAATAAAATATTTGATATCCACATGACATAATATGATTTTATATCAACTTTAACTAAAGATAAAAGTAATTGGAAGTAAAAAAAAGTGTGAATGAGATATTTAAAATGTATACTTTACAACATGAAATTTAAATAAACTATTTGAAGATCACTTTCAACTCATTTATGTTGAAATCAATTTCATATATATCTATATATAAAAATAAAATACTAAAAATGTTATATATACTAAAATATTCAATATCTAAGGAATAAACTAATTGAAAATTAAAAAAGAAATCAAATATTTTCTAATAAAAATAATAAGAGAGATTCATTTAATTCTTAATATAAAATTAATATGTAATATTAAAAAAAAATATAATAATAAAAATGTTCAATATAAACTATCAATAAAATATTTAAGTTTTTGAGACCCTCTTAAAAAATTACCCATTTACATAAATATTAATAATAATTATCAATTTTTAATGATTTTGAATATTTACTTAATTAGATAATATTCATTACAATAAAAATTAAATTAAATTAAAACTAATAAAATAATAACATACCTCAGTTATAAAATAATGTCTTTTTATCGTAATCCAAATTACCTCTAAGATAATTAATATAGTTATTTTCAAATTTTTTATAATTATTATTAATTGTATTTCGAATTTTTATAATTATTATTAATTATATTTCAAAATTATTCATAATTGTTATAAACACATATAGAGAGGGCATAATACGATAAGATTAATCGTGTGATGGATACACGATTCTAGATCACCTTAAAAACTCCCAAAATAATGCTTTCGATGATAATTTATTTACCGTTAAATGGTTAGGAATTTATGTTTAACGTAAATAAGTAATAGGAATAATAAATGAAAATTAATGTGGTGCGAGGGTTTTTTAAGGTTTTAAATTTTCCAAAATATTATGAGTAATAAAAAATCATAATTTTATCAATAATTATAAAGTAAGATTAAAATGATAATTGTTTCAAAATTCAAATTATAGAATGTTCAAATTTGTATATAAATAATTATTACAATTTTTCATTTAAATATAATCCCAAAATTAATACGTTAAATTTTTTTATGATAATAATAATTAATAAAGAATCAATTTATTTTTATTTTTTATTTTTTTTATTCTATAAAAATTATTTATTATTTTTCTTTTTTACTTCTCATACTTCTATATTTTTTTTCCTTGCTTTCCTATTTATGTAATTTTATAATCATTTCTCTTTAATTCTTTTTTTTTTCATTCTTCTCTTTTTTCATCTTACATAATCTTCACCCTTTCCTTCCAAACTTTCCCTTCTCATATTAATTTTTTAAATTAATTCCTTTTTATTTTTTTATATTTAACTTCATAATTCACTTCTTTATCTTTATCATTTTGAGCCTCCTTAAGAGACTATAGCTTTCACATCCTAGGAAAAGGTCGTTGACCCCTTATTAATTTCAGCCATTTTCATATGCATCCAAAGTTTTCACGATTTTTTCTTAATTTATTAAAACAATTTTATATTTTTGAATTTTGAATTTTTTAATTGGCCTAAAGTAATTTGATGAGACTTAATAAACTTGGTGGAGTGCATTTTTATTTGCCTATTTATCATTGTCTCAGAAATCATTTAAAAAATATATATATTTTTGTAAATAGTCATTTCATCGGTGGGTGCTTTGACACTGACACTAAAACCGTATGACTATTTCTCTACACAATGATGCCATAACCTCCTACAATAATGCCAGAACCTCTTCCTTACATTTGCATCATCCATTGGCAATGTAGCCAATCTGGTAGTTGTGTGGAAACTTGCATCTGGTAGTTGTGTGGCAACTTCCATGCAAGTAGAAAGCACATGTTTTCTTATTTGTTATGCTCCTTTGAATCTATGTGCTATAAAATCCCTAACTATTACTCTTACACCAACAATACTACTTCCTATCTTTACCTTGTTGTAGCTTAAACTCATAAGAACCAGAAGCAAAGCCTGGAAAGACAAGAGTTGAGCCACTTACATAGCTTCTAACCCAAATTTTGTTTGACAATAGTATCATGAAAATTTCCTTTTTGCTAACATGATCCTTAACTTTCGAAAATATTTATAGTTTGGATGATTTTATATTTTTCAATACTAGGCATTCCCATAATCTAAACAAGCTCCTTATTTTTGGAGGTGTATTTTGCACATGCTTTAGTGACCAGGCGCTTTTTCTAGCATCAGTATTTCCAACACCATTTGCATCACTAGCATTGACTATGTAAGATTCCTGAGTGTAAAATATCCTAAAATTTCAAAAATACCATTGGGCACACTTTAACTTGTTAGATAGGATAATGATATGGACACCAGGGGATAAGGAAATGAGCATTTTATTATTGAATATGCCGGGTCCACACTAATTCTGCAGCATACATAATTAAAGGCAAAATATAATGATACCAAGCTGATGGACTTAGCAAAGGATTCACACTAATTCTGCAGCATACATAAAATACAAATGGCCAAGTCAATTATATAATCAAAGGCATAATTCCCAAGGCAATGAACCATAGCAATTCATACATAATCGGGCCAAAGCATGGGGAGTTAATTCAAAGCATCCTCGGCCCAGAAACGAACCAGATGGACGAATCGTCACCCAAACAAATGACTTTGTTTCACGATGCACTCCAGCTCTAGGCGAAAAATCTATTGGATAACCTCGCGATCCTCACTTTAGGTGGCCCTAAACTGTGCAGATCTCATGCTCTCTTTTCCCTTTGATATCTCGTAAATGGATCTGTGACAATGGTGCGTTCTCACAGGGTTACAGACCTCGTTGTGCAGCTCCCTTGCGCTGCTAATAGAAGGGGCAATCCAATGGTTGCTGCTAATGGCCACACAAGTTGCAAGCTCTCGATCTGTTAGTGTTAACTTCTGAGTGTAAATCTTCAATATTGCAACCTATCTTTCGTGGCTTCGATCTGTGATTTCCTGTAACTCGGTATCTTATACTGGCTTAGTAGTATTCTAAGGAGAACTCCCCCTCCTGATCAATTGGTGCCATTCCGTACATCAACGAGACCGAGGTTTGTTCCTTGAACTGGGCTCTGCACCGTGCTGCAATTGGATCAACAATATCGGGAGTATATTTTCCGTCTTCCGTCAGCGCGCGTGGATCCCTTGACTGCGATGTTGCGTGACTCTAGGGGCACAAGTTCAATGTATAGATTCCTTAGCCAATTAAGATAGCCTTGCTCCAATCAACTTGCAGAGAAATTCCTAAAACAAATACCCTCGAATTAGAGAATACGGAATAAATGAAGTTGTTGATCAAAAATAAGAAAATACTAAGCCATCTGGCCTGATTTCGAGAACCTCCAAAATTGGTTTTGCTGACTAGGGTGAGACTCAATTCCACTGAAGCTGGCTTGAAGGATTTCGCCTGAAACCATTCCTCCTTTAAAACTCGCCCAAGCTTTGAGCTTAATTCCAAATCCATTTCCTACTCTCGATTCTACTCCTCTTTTTACTCCTCTTTTTAAATCTTCGCTACGGAAGAAACTATGGGAAATTACTTTAGGTGATGGGTCCAAAACCATGTGTTCTCCTCTCATTATTTTTTTATTTTTATTTTTAAATTGGTCCAATTAGGGTCGATTAGTTGGGGATATTACAGTTCCTTGCCAAAAATTTATTTCCCTCAAGTAATTTTGATGTTGGATAGTACAATATGTGCTTTCCTTCCCAGGTTTCCCTCAAGTAATTTTAATGCTGGATGGTACAATATGTGTTCTCCTTCCCAGGTGGCGTCTTCAAGAGAGAAATCCTTCCATTACACCATATATTCTGGGATGGTTTTGCTCTGAAGCTTCCTTTCTCAAACCTCCAACACTCCTTTTGGAACTGGTTGAAGATGTCCCTCCTCATCTAATGGGGGTAAATCATGTGACGATTTGACGTCTTCCCCAATTTCCTTCTTCATACAAGAAACATGAAATATGTTATGAATTCTTCTGTCTGTTGGAAGCTCTAATTCATATGCTACTTCTCTTATCTTCTGGATAACTCAATAAGGTCTGTAGAATAATGAATTCAACTTTCCTGCTCCTTTCTACTTCAATGTAAATTGTCTATATGGTTGTAGTAGGAGGTATACTACATCTCCCACTTCGAAACTTCTTTCTATCCTCTGTCGATCTGCATATAACTTCTGTCGATTTTGAGATGTCTGTAGGTTATCCTTGAGTGCCTGAAGAATATCCTGACATCCTTAGATCCAATCCTTGGCTAATGGCGCCCTGCTATCTCCAAATGTTGTATATGCAAAAGATAATGCCTCATATCCATACAAGGCTCGGAAGAGTGACATCCCTATGGACATGTGATAAGTAGTGTTATAGAAATATTCTCGTAAATACAACCACTTGGCCCATGCTCTTTGTTTCCCTATAACATAGTTTCACAAGTAACCTTCCACCTATTTATTCACTACTTCTGTTTGTCCATCTGTCTAAGAGTGGTACTTTGTATTCGGAGTGAGATTTGTGCCTACTAACCTAAATAAATCCTACCAGAAAGCTCCCATGAACCTGTTATCGCGTTCACTAACAATGGTTTTTGGAAAATTGTGCAGTTGGAATACTTCTTGGAAGAATATTTTTGTTATTCGAGATGTCGAGCTTTTGGAGGAAATTGTAAAGACGTGGGCATATTTAGTCAAGAAATACACCACCACAAAGATACAATCTCTGCCTTTGGATGAGGGTAGTCCCGTAATGAAATCCATGGAGACACTCTCCAATTTTTGTTCCAGGATGGGAAACAACTATATAAAACATGTTGTGTGCATGTGTTCAGCCTTATGACAAGTATTACACTCCTTGACATATTTGATAACATCTCTCTTGAGACACTTCCATGTGATCTTCTCCCTAATGGTCCTGTAAGTCTTTAGAAATATGGGATGTCTTGCTAGAGGAGAGTCATGGTCTTCTTGTATAATCTTCCTCTTCAGCTGGGACTCTGGTACTATATAGATTTGGTCCTTATAATAGATCATTTCATTGCAAACTCTATATCGGTTCTCTAGTGACTTTCCATTAAGAATCTCATAGGTTGACTGGTTCTTTGAATATTTCACCAAATGATGGGACTTCCAGTCTTCCACGATGTCATTCCAAACTCACATTCAGATATTTTGGCATAGAATTGTTGTGCCTCTAGTATTCTGAAAACCTCATCCAAATGTTGTAGATGCTCCTCCCATGTTCGAATGTAAATCAGGATGTCGTTGAAGAATACCAACATAAATATGCATAGCTTCTTGTGGAATGCATGGTTCATACAAGTCTGAAATATGGTAGGGACATTGGTCAATCCAAAGGGCATCAATAGGAACTCATAGTGTCTGTAGTGGCATTTGAAGTTGTCTTTGGAATATCTTGTTCTAGAACTTTGATCTAATGATAACATGAGAAAAGGTCAATCTTTGAGAAGTACTTGGCCCCTTTCATTTCATCCATCAGCTTGTCGATCCTGGGGATAGGGTATCTATTTTTTTATGGTCTTCTTATTTAGCACCCAGTAGTCCTTAGGGATCCATTCTTCTTCTTGACCAACACTATGGATGAAGCAAAAAGCCTTGAGATTGGTCGAATGTGTCCTAATGCCAACAACTCCTGGATTGCTTTCTATATCTCATCCTTATATGCTTTGGGATGTCGGTAAGGGGTAGTGATGATAGCTCAAACCCATTCCTCTAGTTCAATGATGTGTTCAAATACCCTGTCTAGTGGTCATCCTAGGATATATCTCCGAAAACCTTCTCGTGCTTTTGCAACAATGCCATGATGTCAGGGGGATACTCTCTATATTACTTTGTTTGTTTTTTCTCCATGATTCGACATTCCACGATCCATATGATATCTCCATGTCGAAGATCTGCCTCCATCTTATTGGATGTCACAATCTTGGGAGGGTATGAATGCATCCCTCTCAACATCACCTTCTTACCATCTAGACCTGTAAATGAAAATTCCAAGTTTTGATAGTTCACTATATGAGTCCCAATTGAATATATTCATTGAACCCCTAATACTACATGGGAGTCTGGAAAATCCACAACAAAATTTTTATCTGTAACCATGTAGTTCCCCATTGTTAGACTCATATTAGGGACTATTTAGTGCATGTCATGCAGTTGTTCTCCTTCTTTCCAAGAATCAAAACTGTAAATCCTCCAAATTATTCAGTTGTCAATCCTCTTCTAGCTACAAATTTTGCATCACTAAAGTTGTGGTGTACCCCACCATCGATCAACATGGTCACCTTCTGTCCTTGTATGGTGCCTCTGACTCGAAGAGTATGGTATTTTTGGACCCATGTAAGAGAAGAAATAATCCCTTCTTGGGTTTCCTCCTGTACTGCCCCCATACCTTGTGATTCTCCCTAATCTGGCTCTAGCTCCTCTTCTTCATCTTCGCTCTCAGAAAATACTTCAATATAGTGGGAATTTCCTTTAGTACACAATTTCGCTCACGCCCAAGGTTCCTAATAAGAGAAGCATAACCTTCTCCTCCTAAGATATTTCCTAGTTTCATCATCTAGCTTGCTCTTCCCTGATGACTCCCTTTGCTACTGCCTAACTTCCTTTCCCATTTGAGGAATAGTTGGTTTGGGTAGGAACTTGGCCTTTGGTACTGCATCCTGCATATCACTTGCCCTACTAAATGTGTTTTGCAAGGTCACGTGTTGGTAGGCTCTGACCCAACCATGCAAGGGTTTTGACACCCCTTCTATGAACAACGTGACCTTTATAGCCATTGAGAGGTCGAGGACCATCACTGCAAGTCTCTGAAATTCAGTGATATAAGATTCGACATTTTTGTTTATCGGAGTTTGGTTAGCTCCCTGAAGTATAATTCGGGGTCCTTCCTTCAAATCTCTCTATCAATATTTGCATAAATTATGTATAAGAGATTATATTTTCATGTCCTAGAGTGATCATCTCGTGTTGCCACCATTCGTGTGCTTCTCCATCAAGATGAAGTGTGGCATATTTAATGGCATCTCTCTCATGCATGGGATTAAGCTGGAAATATGTATCCAACTTCTGCACCCATGATCTTGCAAAACACTTTGTTGATCCATCAAAGTAAGGAAGAGTTACTTTCCCCACAACCTTTTGCAGATCTTGGTTTGACTGAGGGCCCCCATATGTTGTTTCCTTCCTTTGTTGTTTTCTCCTCATGAAATAATACTCATTGATGGTTAAAGTTTCTTTCACATTGGGGGGAAACATATCATATTCCTTCATCCAAGTTGCAACTATCTCCACAATTGGTGAAGGAGAGTCTTGTTCCTTGGAGGAATCATCCAAGAATGGAGGCATAGTTGATCTACTGAATGGGTTGCTTCGAATGTCGGCATGTTCATGTGATGGAACATCCCCGCCTGAATGAGAGACACCTTCCCTTTTATTGCTTTACAAGTTAGGTTGTCTGATATGCAATTTGAGGAGTTGCATAATTGTGTCTTGGGGGGAAACGATCTTTTCTAATGCATTTTCAAGCTTGGTACTTTCGTGGTCACCCATTGGTTCATCTAAGTCTTCTAGCTCTTCCTGGTCTTTAGTCATGATTTATTTATTTTTCCCACCTTGACTTTTGGCCCTTCTTCCCTTCCAACTAACAACAATCCCTTTTTGTGTTCCCTTTGATTTTCTTGGCATCCCACATCTGGCTAAGATTGTGACTTTGATACCACTGTAAGATCCCCAAGTGAAAAATATCCTAAAATTTCACAAGTACCATTGGGCACACTTTAACTTGATACATAAAATAATGATATGGACATCAGGCAATAAGATGGGCATTTTATGAAAACAACATGCATGGAAAAAAAAGGTATCTCTACAGGGGAGACGGTGTGAGAGAAGAGTTAGGGTTTGAAGCAGAAGACTAGTGTTGCGCACCATGGAGAGGCGAGAGGGGGGGATTTCCACTCCCTCCTACAGTCAGGCAATATCTAACAGATTCAAGAAACCTCTAGAGGATGAAGACGAGGTTTCAAGAGAAAGGAAACAGGAAAACAGAGGCACTCAGGAGCAGGAAAATACGCAAGAAGGAGCTAGTAAAGGAAAGCAAATAGAAGGAGAGAAACAGAATGTTGATACTAGAAAGAGGACTGGACCTTGTAAGCCTAAGGCAACCATCATACCTCGACTGGTGTTAACTGATCCAGCGATACAAACACACCGAGAACACATGGAAAACTATGCAATAATTTGTAAATTCATGGGGTTATGGCCTACGAAGAAGGCTTTATAGGCTTGGATGAAGAATCATTGGAAACCTAAGGGGTATATAGATCTGCACCTTGGATCTAAGGGTTTCTTCATTGTAGTTTTTACAAACATTGAGGATAAATACAGGGTGTTTGAAGAAGGTCCATACTTCTATGCAGCTGCTGGCCTCTATATGCGGCCTTCGGTAATGAATTTTGTCCCAGAGCGTGAATCATTCACATCAGTCCCAATGTGGGTTAGGCTATACTCCCTACCATTGGATTATTGGTAGCCGGAATCATTAAGAGCAATATGAAATGAACTAGGGCATTTGGTTAAAATATCAGAGGCCACTATGCGGGGGAAGTATAGCTCCTTTGCCCATATATGTGTAGAGATGGATCTCTATGGAGCTCTACCGGGTGAAGTAATTCTGGAAGTTTTTAATGAAGAATGGGTGCAAGCGGTGGACTATGAGCATGTCCCCTTCAAATGCCGAAAATGTCATGAACATGGGAATCTATTCAGAGATTGCCCCTTAAACAGAATCGAAAACAGAGCTAAAGCTACACCAGGGAAAGAAACTGAAAGCTTTAACAAAGTGGGAAACAAAGGTAAAGGAGTTAAAAGGTACCAAAAAACCCAACGAGGAAAAGAAACTGAATCAAAATAGGTACAAGGTATTAGAAGAAGAAGAGAAGCAAGATAAAGTAAACCAGACTCTGGATGACAACCCTATAAAGAAGGAAAAGGAAGACAGCATGGAGGACACACAGGAAAAAAACCAACAAAAGGAGGATCTGCTGAACACTATGGAACTGGATAGGGATCAAGAGATGACCCCTAGTGAGGTGGGAACAAAGGACCATGAACTGCAAGATATTCTTGAAAGGGAGCATCTAGATCTGGAAAAGTTTTTGGAGCAAGGAACCACCAAAGGAATGGACTCGCTACCACAGGAGGAATTCAACAGGGTGCAACATCTATTCCTATGGAGAACCCAGGTGAAAGGTTCAGGAGTCAAAATAAGCCAAGAGAGTTAGAACAATGAAGGAGTGAAAACAGTGAAGGCAACACTGGGATTAGCTCCTAGGAACCCAAGCAGGAAAAGAGGTAGGAAAAAATAGAATGAGCTGCTACTAGAGTGTGGAAAATTGATGATTGACTCAAGTAAGATGAAAGACCTAGCTAGTTACTCATTTACAAATCTTTCTCAATGAAGCTCACAACATGGAATATCAGAGGTATAGGAAATAAAAAGAAGCAAATAAATCTCAACAATAGAATGAAAGAGGAAAAACCAAACTTGATTTTCATCCAGGAAATAAAATGTTCAATTGAAAAAATAAGAGAAACACACAGCAATTGGCTTATTAAATATGAATATCTAGAAGTTAAAGTAGATAAAACAGCAGGAAGAATTCTTACACTTTGGAACCCTCTGAAAATAGGAGTCCTTAATGCTGAAGCATCAAGAAACTACCTCTCAATGGTTATTCAACCTTTGGGGAACAAGGAAGTTTATTTGATCGCAAATGTTTATGGTCCACAGAAGCCTGAGGACAAACTTAGGCTTCTAACCTCACTTGAGGATCTAAGAAACAAATAGCCAGGCATTCCCTGGATTTTGGGAGGGGACTTCAATATGATCAGATCGCTTTTGGAATAAAAGGGTGGAACTAGAGCACTAGGCAGAGACTCCATAGAATTTCAAAATTTTATAAACAATATGAGGCTAGTAGACACAAAAGCAAGTAATGGAATCTTTACCTGGAATAATAAAAGGGGAGGTGAGTTCGAGGTGGCTTCAAAAGTCGACAAATTTATAATCTCGGAGGACCTTATCCTTACAGGGCTTGACCTGTCAGTAAGGATACTTCCTTTTGGGGGCTCGGATCATTGGCCTGTTCAAATTGAAGCGTCCTTTATAGGAACTCCAAGAAACAAACCTTTCAGGTTTGAAAACATTTGGCTCGCCCATCCAGACTTTATCACCAATATTGAAAAATGGTGGACAAAGGATATGCATGTCCAGGCCACTAAATGTTCCTCCTACATAAAACATTGAAACATATCAAACACAAGCTTAAAGATTGAAATAAGAATGAATTTGGCAAAATTTTTGAAACCAAAAAATTTGTTGAATGGAAGCTACATGAGATCAACCAGATCCTCATTACAGATGGCTTCAACGAGGGGAGAAAGAAACAAGTAGAACACCTTCAAAAAGAATGGGAATAATTATGCATGCAAGAGGAGATTTTCTGGAAACAAAAATCAAGGGTACAATGGTTAAAAGAAGGAGAAAGGAACACAAGGTTTTTTCACAAATCCACCATGGATCACAGGTCACATAACAGGATCTCAGTCATCAAAGATGCTCAAGTTAAGCAACTCAATACCCACAAAGAAATAGAAGTAGCGTTGCTTCAACATTTCCAAGGCATTGCCAAGGAGCCTCTCTTAGATAGATCATAGTTCATTAAGGACATAACAAAGCACATTCTGAAGCTTGTGACAAGGGAAGATAATTACAATCTAAACAGGCCAGTGAATGAAGAAGAGGTCAGTGAAGTTATCAAAGAGATGCAAAATGGGAAGGCACCAAGTCCAGATGGTTTCAATGTTGACTTCTTCAAAGCATGTTGGGAATTGTTAAGCAGGATATTCTTGATGTGGTGGAGGATTCAAGGAAAAATAGAACTATATTGAAGGCCATCAATACCTATTTCATATCCTTGATCCCCAAACAAGATAATGTAATGACTCCAGACAGATTCAAACCAAATGTGGTGTACAAAATCATTTCCAAAATAATAGCCAACAGGCGTAAGCCCCTTCTTCCGACTCTTGTTTCTATGGAACAAACTGGGTATGTGGAAGGTAGACAAATTCTCGACAACATCATTCAAGCTCACGAGGTGGTTCACTCACTTAAAATCAAGAGGCAGGCAGGTATGATCATGCAACTTGACCTAGAAAAGGCTTATGATAAGCTAAGCTGGACTTACATACGAAGAGTTCTTATAGCTTAGGCTTTGACCATAATTGGGTACGATGGGTTATAGCCCCTGTAACTACCTCGATTTTTTCGATACTGGTTAATGGCTCGCCATCCAAAACCTTTAACCCTTCAAGAGGTTTCAGACAAGGGGATCCACTCTCACCCTTCCTCTTTATTCTCATGATGGAAGGGCTTGGCAAAGCTATCAATTCAGCCAAAGCAGAAGGCAAAATCCAGGGTCTCAAACTCACCATGAATGGAGAGGCTTTAACCCATCAACAATTTGTGGATGATACCATGCTGCAGGGTATACCTATGGTGAAGGAAGCTCTAGCCTACAAACAAATCCTGAAAGTCTTTGCAATGGCTGCAGGCACCGAGGTAAGCCTTACCAAATCAAAGATTTTCTTTTTTAACACTGACATTGCTATTTAGAGAAATATATCTAGAATTTTAGGCTTTCAAAGAGAGTTGTTACCATCCAAATATTTGGGAGTACCACTAACAGACAAACCTCTGAGCAAGTTAGTTTGGGAACCGGTGATTAATAAGCTACAAGACAAAATTAGGAAATGGACTACTAGGTCTTTGAACTTAGTAGGAAGGCTAGTGCTCACAAAAGCTGTCCTTCAAACTATTCCCATTTTTATGTTCTCAACCCTTCCAGCTCCTAAAGGAATCATGCAGCAATGCAAAAATACCCAAAGAGGATTTTTTGGGGCAAAGGGGAGGAAAAAAGAAATGGGCCTTGGTGGCCTGGGAAAAGATCTGTAAACCCAAGACCCATGGTGGTTTGGGGCTGGATGATCCTGAATAGCCAAACAAAGTTCTGGGGGCTAAGCTATGGTGGAGATGTTTAGAAAATTCAGCTTCCCCTTGGGCACAAATTTGGAAACAGAAATATGCAATCAATTGGCAAGACAAGGACCACATTAGAATGTCTGGGCTCATTGAAGGCTCCCACATATGGAACAAAGCTTGGGAAAATAGAGCCATTGTGCAGAAGCATAGCTTCTGGGAAATCAGAGATAGAAACCTTGCTTGGTTCTGGGAAGATAACTGGCAACAGGAACCTAAACTGTTAAAAGAAGAATTCGCCAGTCTCAAGAACGATACTGACAACAAGGGGCTACACAAGGTAAAAGATTTTTGGGATCTAGAAAGAAGGGATGAAAAATGGAGATCATGGAAGACTCTGGTTTATAGTGAGAACTCCCCGTTGAAGGCACAAGAAAAAGCTTTATTGGACATCTTGGAACAAAGAAAGATTCTGACTTCAGATGATTCAGACCAACTGAGATGGGGAAATAACAATGAAGGTAGCTTTAACCTCAAAGAGGCCAAAGCATAAAGCCCTAGGACTAGACTTCCCAAACCCTGATGGTGTATGGAAGGACCTATGGCAAAACCAAAGTTTGATTAAATCAAACTATTCACGTGGTTAGTGAAGCATAAAAAGATTTTGAGCTGGGAGAATCTTAGGAAAAGAGGGGTATATGGTCCATCCAAATGCCAACTATGTGAATCACATGAAGAAACCATGGATCACCTACTCAACCTCTGCCCTTTCACTTCCACCTTATGGAATGGAGTTGCTTCAATATTCAGACAAATAGATAGGGACTTGGGCATCATTACCGACACTCTAAAGAAGTGGAGGAGAAATTTCTCTGACAATGAAACAATCAACAAAGCTTGGGCATTAGTTCCAGGCTTTCTAATATGGAATGTCTAGAAAGAACGCAATAACAAAATATTCAAGAACAGGAAAGGTTCTCCCCAAAACATTATGGCTCAAATATTAAGACAACTCAAGGAGATAGTAGGAACCCTCATTAAAAACCTCCCTAAAGAACAACCTAAAGATAAGGATGTACAAATTCTTCTACAGTTGTGTCTTTAGGGGCTTACTCCACAGGGCAAAAACAGGAATGTAAGTCACGTAATCTATGATAAGGATTTTTGGTAGCCTCCCCCTTAGGGATTCTTAAAATGCAATATATATGGGGCCTTTAAAGGAAACTCGGGTATGGAGGGGTATGGAGGAGAAGTAAGAGATAAAAATGGGTACATAAAAGCCCTCTTTCATAGCCATTTGGGTAAAGCCACTAACAATATGGCAGAGTTATGGTCCTTGAGCAAAGTCCAGAAATCTTGAGGAACTCAAATCTTCATAATATCATAATTGAAGATGATTCTGAATTAATTATTGATTCGGTTAAGAGAATTTGCTATGGTTTCGTTCCAGAGAAAGTCTCGAAACACTGACAGCTTCTACAAGTATATCAACGGATTCATTCTCACCTGCAGAACATTAGAACCATAAGTTTTACTCATGTACAACATATTGCTAACAAAGTAGCAGACTTACTTGCTAATTAGGGTGTGCGTTGGACCAAGAGCAATAAAGTTTATGATTGGATAGAGATACCCCAAGGCAGATTGAGGGAAGAATGTCTCAAACAGGCGAATGCAGACAGGGAGCTCTATCAAAGCAGGGGAAACCGACAATATGTTGACTAAAGGTATTAGGGGAAGTTCGATCTTTTATGGTGAAGCAATGCATGGTCATCGAGGCTGCGAGAGAGATCGAGAAACCAAAACTCGTCATTGGGCGGATGTCAATTTGCACCCTGTACTCTTAATGACAATTGAATTCTCTACCAAAGATTTAGCTTTGCCGAGTGTTGATTTAAAGTACTTGCAGTTAAGCAGATGCGCGACAATCCTATGGATTTCGCAAGGCAACTTGCAAGGTGGTTACCTTGCTCATCGAACCTAAACTGAACCTAAATTATGGCGGTAATTGATTTCGGGTCCGGATTCAATGATATCTTCCATGCATGTTTAGCTTCTAGGTTGGAATCGGTGGATTTTGGCTAGATTACATGCGCGAAGTTTATTCCCCCATTCGGACCTGAAATCCGTATAGTTTAGCTTCTATTTCCTTATCAGGTCTGATTTTAGAATCAAAGAATATGCTTTTTTTCACTCTGATATGCGCCTCATCTGTTAGATCTTCGAAGACAAATCGGATGGTCCAAGGATTTGTTGGTAGTTTGAAGAACTCGGAGTTAGGTTTGTGGGCCCGTGGCCCGGATGTTAAGCATTTGGCTCGGTGCCCTAAGCCCTGAGCGGATAGTTAACTCTTTGTCCCTCAGGTCCTTTGGGTTTGTTGTAATATATGTAATTTATTTTTCTGTTTCAAATGAATAGAAGGTACGACTCTTACTCCAGCAAAAAAAAAAGATGGACATTTTATTATTGAATATGGAGGGTCCACACTAATTCTATAACATACATAATCAATGGAAAAATATAATGATACCAAGCCGATGGACTGAGAAGAGGATTCACGCTACTTCTGAAGCATACATAAACTATAATCAACAGAGTTAATTATATAATCAAAGGCATAATTTCCAAGCCAGTGAATCATATCAATTCATATGTAATTGACCCAGAGCATGGGGAATAAATTCAAATAATCCTTGACCAAGCAACAAACCGGATGGACGAATCGTCACCCAAACAAATGACTCTGTTTCACGATGCGCTCAAGCTCTCAGCGACAGATCTATTGGATAACCTCTCGACCCCACTTTAGGTGACCCTCGACTGTGCAAATACCATGCTCCCTTCTCCCTATGCTATCTCATAAATGGATCTGTGACAGTAGTGCATTCTCAGTAGGGTTACGGACCTCGTTGTGCAACTCCCTTATGCTGGTGATAGGAGGGGTGATCCAATAGTTGTTTCCAAGGGCCACACAAGTTGCAAGCTCTCGATCCGTTAACTCCTCAATGTAAATCTCCAATACTGAAACCTCTTTGTCGTGGCTTCGATCCGCGACTTCTCGTAACTCGGTATCTTATACTGGCTAAGCAGTCTTCTAAGGAGCACTCCCTCTCCTGATCTATCGGTGCCATTCAGTACATCAAGGAGACTGAGCTCCAGTCCTTGAACTGGCTCTACACCGTGCTGCAATTGGATCAGCAATACCACGAGTATATTTGTCATCTTACTTCAGCACGCGTAGATCCCTTAACTGCGATGACAATTACTCTGTGCTGCGTGAGTCTAGGGGTGAAAAATTAATGTATAGATTCTTTAGCCAATTAAGATAGTCATGCTCCAATCAACTTGCAAAAAAGTTCCCAAAACAAATACCCTCAACTCAGAGAATAAGGAATAAATGTAGCACTTGACCAAAAATAAGTTAGGGTGATTTCGAGAACCACTGAAACTGGCTTTGCAGACTAGAGTGAGGCTCAACCCCACTCCACTGAAGCTAGCTTGAAGGATTTCATGTGAAACCCTTCTTCCTTGACAACTCGCTCGAGCTTCCATCTTAATGCCAAGAAAGTAATTCCAAATCCATGTCCTGCTCTCGATTCTCCTCCTCGTTTTAAAGCTTAGCCTCCTCCTCCTTTTAAAGCTTAGCTACTCACAAGAAACCATAAGAAATTACATGGGTGAATAATTACTTCTGGCCAAAACCATGTGTTATCCACTACTTATTATTTATTTATTTTTATTTTTTATTTTTAAATGGGTGCAAATGGGGTCAATTAGTTGGGGATATTACTAACTATATGTTTCATATGCAGTTACAATAAGTTTTGTGACCCAAATCAGGCTTTGGTGGTATCAACATCTCATCTATCCAAACTATATCCATTGCAATCATAGTATGTCGATCAGTTAGACGGGGTAAACATACCATATCCACTCCTTTCTCAGTTCTCATTATATCTATTTCCTAACTGCCTAGATCTCGTTCATGGGAAAGACAATTATGGTACTCCAATCTAATTGTATGCACCCAGGGATATAGAGCAAGAAGAGTTAGACGTAAAGAGAATTAATCTGCTGAGAAACCCTAATGTACATTTTAAAATAAAACTCTGCAAGGAGACCATGCTGCTTGGTACAATGATTTGAGGAATACAAAATTCTTTTGTACACTACCTTCAAAGATTTCATGTGGCGATACAACGCATGGAAAAGGGTCTTTGACGCAACTTATAACTCATCTCTATGTAGGAAATGACCCTTACGTTAAGTCGAGGAGGGACGACGATGCTACCTTTGTTCCAACCCATACATATGCAAATGCAAAGGTAGGAGCACAAGTCATATAGGCAAAGGTTGAGCCTATTCGAGTGCTACAACCTGTCCCATCTCTAGACTCTTTCTTGCTTCATCAAAGAATAAGGTCTAAAGTGAGTTATAATGGAGTCACCAGACCCTTACTTATATAGCTGGCCGCGTGGCCAACTTTTCATAGTCGGTTCTACGCTCCTATTGGGATAATCTAATTGAAATTCTGGGAAGTTTTCTCATACATGTTTCAACCTTCATTAGCCTTAATCGTAAGTTGAACCGACAGAAACAATTTTCATCGTCCAAATGATTCGCATTTCAAAAAAAATTGCATAGAAAAGTCTTTATCTATTTCGACCAGGAAGCCACCTAACAAACTAAAAATACATAAAAACTCACATAAACAAGATGTGCAGTAACATTCATGGCAGATTTATGTGAAAACAAAGGTTTATGGAAGTTGTCTATGGAAAAATATATGCTTGCATTTCTTTTCGTGATATCATCTATACATCCTGCGTTGTATTATTAGTTGCCTATCGCGGAGGGTTAATTTGTAATTTTGTATATTTATTTTAAGCTAAATAAATTGCTATTAAAAATTGATATGCATGACCAACTTTTCACTGTCGGTTCTAGGCTCCTCTTATCAAACCAGGTAAATTTTGGGCTTATCTTTGGATTCCACCTTTCTCATCGAGAGCTTATCTAGGTGCAAGCACAAAAGCTATTGCCGAAGCAACGCTTAGCATGCCATCCCGTTTGGCCGTGCGGTGTCACCTTTGGAATTAGTTTGGCTGTGTGGACCTTTGTACCATTGATATACAGTGACACTCGAGTTGTTCATAAACCCCAAACCCTCCACAGAGTCGTGAGTAAAGCACCCTGAACCCACACCAAGAACACGCGGTCATAGGTAAAGTATAGGCAAAGAAAAGGACAGGAAAGGAAGGCATGGCCATGTGTACGATGTTTATGGAAAGGAGCATAGGATTTGGCTTTCTCTGGAGCTATCAATATCAATATTTGTGGAAATATAGTTATATTAATATATAGAGAGACAATATAGGTTAAAAATTAAAAATAGCAACGTACAAAATCCAATAGAGCCTCATACTTTAATAAAACTATAACTCCCTCTAACCCACCTATCTTCCAAGTTCCTGCTACCTAGGTACTTTCATACTGCTACCTACGGCCTTGTCTTAGTTTCTATTATTATTGTACTTTCACCACCTTCATTTTGATTATTATTGTACTTTCACTGCCTCACAGGCGTTCGTGAATGTTGGTTTCCCTCTAACTCACCTATCTTCCTGCTACCTACGGCCTTGTCTTAGTTTCTATTATTATTGTACTTTCATCCTGCTACCTACGGCCTTGTCTTAGTTTCTATTATTATTGCACTTTCACCACGTTCATTTTGATTATTATTGTACTTTCACCGCCTCACAGGCGTTCGTGAATGTGGAACCATGTCAAGTAGGCAGAAACTGGTTGAGAGAATGGAACTATGTTGGAAAAGGAAGAACATTAAGTGTGGACTAGTGAAGGGTTACTCTTAATTTAATTTGGAAGGGTATATATCTATCTAACACTAACACTTTAGAAATGAAAAGTTATAAAAAAAATTGCATTTCTAGTAACAAGTGTATATTAAATAAACCTTTCACAAAAAATAAAATAAAATGAAATAGTATTTTTCTAAATCAACTTTATTAACCAATCATTTGTCTTTTATAATTTGTATTGAACATACTCAATTTATAGTATCCATTAAATTCTTGATTATACCATGTCCCTTTTCCCTTGATCTATTACCCTTTAAAGAGGATAATTAAGCATAGAATAATTCCTACTACTAATGTCAACTAAGCATAACAAATAATTGCGAGGATTCTGAAGAAGTATGATGTTCCCGCAACTTTTAGACCTCTCAATACTATCCGTGGCTCCCTCAGGTCTGTGAAAGACCCGATTGACCCTAAGGACATGAAGGGCGTCTATGTCATTCCGTGTTCCTGTGGGACCCCCTATATTGGTGAGACTGGTCGCTCTATCAATCAGCGGATTAGCGAGCATTCGGCTGACTTAAGACATGGCAGGACCAAGTCCTCGGCCCTGGCTGAGCATGCGGGGAAGACTATGCATCATGTATGTATAGAGGAGGCTCAGGTCATTGCCAAAATTGCGCAGTTTCACCATCGCAAATTTAGAGAGGCCCTGGAGATTGAGAAAAGGCCGAACAATCTTAATAGGGATGATGGCTGGAAGATCAGCAGTTGCTGGGTCCCAGCCTTATCCTCCTAGCCTCCTCATTCTCCCCTTTTTTGGTTTATCTTAGGGTGTCTGTCTCCCCCCTCCTTTAATTTTTCTTTTGGCAGATTGGTCCGATTATTATGGAATGTTTAAGTCTTTATTAAGTTAGGAATTGGTTTCGGGCTAATTATTGTATTAACCTTAACCTATTTATGATACTATTGGGCTTATTAAAATTAGATTTGTTTTTTCCATTATTTCATTATTCATACTTCTATAATTATTTCTATTGTAACCTTAGAATTGAGTTTCCCTTTACTATTGTCTAAAAACCCCCCCTTTTTAAACCTTATAAATTATAATTCATTTACCTAATGACATTGTTATCTTTAATATTTTTGGAATGAATAAATATATATTTTTGACCATTAGGTTTAAACGATAAATTATGAAATACCATTAATATTAGTTATTCTATTAGTAATATACATGGACTTTATCCACCCTATAGGTAATAATATATTTACCTAAGGACTTATTTACCTTAATATTTTTATTTGAATAAAATATTGAACGAATTTTGAGTATTGGACCAGTAGGTTTAAAGGATAAATTTTGATAATATTAGTTATATTATGGGACTTTACCCTAATTTATGGTAATTACCTATTAAAACTAAATTCTAGGAATAATAATATTTTAACAACTTGTTTGGAATTACAAATTAATAAGTAGATATAGATTATTTAATAAACATATATTATTTTATATACCTTAGTATTTTAATGGACCATTATTTTAAATAATAAATATGATATATTTTAAAGAACTAAATAGTAAAGTCCTAACTTACCAATGGACCATTAATAATTATTACACTTTTACCTAGTGTAACTAAATTATTAAAATAAGAGTGATGTATTACCTTTCACTTGTATTTAAATAATATTGGATTGATTTATTTAATTTATATTATAAGATATAATGACCATTATAATTAAAATATTAATATTATACTATGGTTTCTCGTTAATAATACTAATATATCTATTTATTTGTAAATGAATTCATTTATTTACCTATTTTAGATATTTCTAGAAACATTAATTTATTAATTTAGTGATTTGACCAGGAACATTAAGTCAAATTAGCCGTTAGCATTATAGTTGTTGAGTCTCTGCACGCTCTATTTATTCAAGCTAAGCCGGATTGGTTCTTCAACTTGTCCTGACGATGAACCACACTGGTTGGTTCGAAACGCGTCGACAAAAGTTTGGTTATGTGATTTTGCCGAAGATTTTCTAAACAATGTTATGGATCACAGAAGTCTAAATTCCTAAATAATTCCTACTAATGACAAGGGCTATACTTTGCCTTTCAGTCACTCTTTAGTAAATAAATATCTCCCGAACTAAATTGTTGTAAGTGTTTGAAAGATAAATATAAATAAATTTATTTCCATAAATTAGAAAAATAAATACAAAAACATACTCTTTAAATTTTATTACTTTACATGTCATGAATAAGAACTTTTACCATTAGAATATATTACTAGATATTCATTTTATTTTAACAATTCCAACAAAGACTTTTACCATTAAAATATATTATCTAATATTCCTTTTATTTTAACCAATCCATAAAAACTTTTACCATTATCTGATATTCCTTTTATTTTATCAATTCTATAGTTGGATTAACATGATATGGACGCAAAATCTTTATTATAGACAGAGTCTTGGAGGCCAATCATTTTCTTCATTTTTCTTGTTTATGTTTTAGGGAACTTTTCACTGTCATATTTTTTATCTATCCAAAAGATTGTGCAATATCATAGAAAGAAACACATTATAAAGGAATAGAAAAGATACTTTCAACATTTAAATACGAATATTTTTATTTCAAAGTTTATATGAATTTTTTTAGGTCATACTCCATTTCGAGTCTTTGAAATTAAAGTATTTGGTGTAGGTATTATTGAAATTTATATCAAGCAAATGCCTTTTGTAATTCTTCCATTTTGAGCCTTTGAAATTAAAGTATTTGGTGTAGGTATTATTGAAATTTATATCAAGCAAATGACTTTTGTAATTCTTCAATTTTGGTCATCTTTTTATGTGCACTAGCCCAACCTCACTATAATTAAAATCCCATCAAATGTAGGGCGTAATCTCGATTTGAAAATGGGTAATCAAAGTCACCAATGTTATTTATTCTAAATTTCTACATCAAAGTTTATTCCTACCACATTGAAATTAAGGAAATTTCGCTACCCATTATAAGTTTTAACTCCATCCCAAAACAAACAAAAGGTTCCAGTTGAGCTTCACTAACATTAAACACACATAAATGACCAACTTTCCAGCAAAATTTTCTTTTGCGTCCCTCAACCAAAAGCAAATGTGTACCATTGCACAGTGAAATTTAATGAACTTGACTATGAATATTCCACTGGTAGATAAGCCGGGAAAAGCCGCTTAAAAATGATTAACAACAATTTGGGGCGGCTTAGACAGAATTTAGCCAAAGGTTTATGCAATTGGTTAGAATCCCAAGTCATTTGAGATATGCAATTTTATAGGGTTTTGCTATTTGAATTGTATTTTCTTAGGTTCAAGTCAATTCAAAATTCCATATGAATGAAATAAATAACAACTTCATATCCGTTTCAATATTCCAGTCAAGGTTTCCTGGAATATCAGAATTAATGCATTCCCAATGCCTAAAACTAACTATAAAATATCATTCTCGTAGTTATTTTTTTTACAAAAAATAAAAATAAAAATAAATAAATTCATTGATAGTAAAATATATGCAACAACCACCTTATTTATGGAAACATCCCTATATCTATATGCTTGCCTTATTCTAACGGTTCTCTGTGTTATAAGTCTTTTGCTATATTTTTTAATCAAATTTGTACATAATTTAACAAGAATTAGTTATAATTTTAAATTTGATTTATCAACTCCACACAATCCTTATGTATAAAAACTTTTATACTAGTTTAGTTAAACTCATTTAAACATTCAAAAGAAATTTTAAATAACTTAAAAATAGTTTTACCAAGTTCCAACCCAAAACTCTATAAATAAAAAATCCCCATTTTAGTGTTTTGTGTCATATTTGATTTAAAGAATGACTACAGACATGTTGAAGAGCATTAGATAATCATAAAGTTGGAGAAAATGGTGTAGTGTTGTAATACATTGAATAATATGTTCAAAATTAATGTTCTTCTCTATTTCCAGACATTTAACTCTGAATACTTATGGTGTATAATTCTGTCAATGTGTACTTAAATCTGTTTTGCAATTTTGTTTCTTATTTTATATCTATTTCCCAATAGCTACCGACCCATGCAAATAATTGAATTTCAGTGTGGATCTATTTTCGACAGAAACAAAAAGGAACAAAAAGCAATGGTATAAAAACAGAAAACAATGGTAGAAGAGACCATGCATCTGGTTTTAAAACAAACAAAATGAAAGCGAGACAATATAAAGGATGTCTAATGTGGAGAAATACCTATGAAACCGTGTTGGAATTTGGAATTTTGATGTCCTTCTCTCAGTTCTTCTTAGCCTCATTCTGGCAGGGACAACATATATATTTTAGTAGTTTTTCGTATAAGACAAGTAGATTGGTTCATAATCAGAGTTTCCCCTTCCAAGAGTTGGCGTCGAATCAATATGTTTTTTTCACTAAACTTCCTTGCTCTCCCTTTGGTCGAGCAACCAACTTTGCACCTCCCTTAGGTTCTACGCCCTTACTTCAAGATAGACATAATACTATGTCTTGTAGTAAAAAGCTTACAAAAGTTTTTAAGCCCTCGACATAGGGTTTGAACCCTCGACCAATAACCCCCACCAAATAAGAAAATCAAAGGAATTGATATAAAATAATGCACCAAGGTAGATTAGCCTTCCTCATGGGTGGGCTCTATTCCATTGTATGAATCAGCCAGTTGAGTTGTGAACATTGAGGAGTTCTAAAATGGGAGTGACCAAGCCTTTTTATCACAACCCTCGTGTAAATATTTTTACATTGATTAACAGAGGAAGAAGGTTGGACTGATTGTTGGATGTTAATCCAACAACCTCTAGGCTCCATTACATTTATTTATTCATTCAACAACCTACTGCCGCCAAGTAATTAATATAGGAAGAAGGTTAGATGTTTTCATTATCACTATTGGATGGTAATCCAACAACATCCATGCTCCATTACATTTATTTATTCCTTCAACAACCTCTTGCCACCAAGTAGTGGCATACTTTAGACTCTGAAACTTATAGGTTAGGTTGTCGAGGAACAAGGTGGACTGATGGTCAGCCAAGCTACAGTCATTTTGTAAGTTAAATTTTCAGAAATGTCCAATGGATTGGCAACCCTTCTTACGACATTTTAAAATATTACTTAAAAATTTTTAAAACGTGTAAAATTCAACATTTAATTTTATTTTACTAGTGATTTTCGATTAACACTTCTCTGACATGTTGGAGGCCTCTTGACTGGCTGTGACGTGTTCAGCTTTGAACACTGGTGCAGACCCTTTGGCACGTTTGTTCTCATGAATAAATGGGGAGTGACCTCGTAAGGTGTGCTGCTTGGAGCTAAATAATTTTTAATATGTCATAGATGTTTTTTCTATTTATATATATATTAATGTGTGGCTTCTAAGCATTTCTTAATATGTCATAGATGTTTTTGTTATTTATATATATTAATGTGTGGCTGCTCTAATTAATCAAGCTTAATATTTATATATGCTATGGAATTTTTATTACTCAGAAGATGTTATTAACTAAGATAATTATTTTATTATTTATATATAACAATATAAGAATATAAATATAAATAACACCATCTACCAAATAAAATTGCAGCAGAATACACGATAAACCAATTACACAAATGACACATATATTTTTGGACAAATGTCTTCGGAAAAACCCCAATGTGGTGAAAACCACTCTTTAGTCGAAGGGTTTTATTATTATCTTTAGCAAATTTGTTATTAAGAAATTACATAAATTGCTTTAGCAAAACTCAAACAAATTTAATTTGACCACTCTTGATTAAATCAAACTAGGAAAACCCCATGGCTTGCATTCTACAAATCACACTATCTCTCTAGAAACTCACATAGCCTCCCCAACAATACACATTGCTTCCTCACTAACTCCCATAACCTCCTAGAAAACTTGTACTGCCTTTGCAAAACTCGCACAACGTCTTGAAACTTGTTCTGGCAACTCGCACCGCCTAATATGGCAATTCACATTGCCTCTAGGAAATTTTTACTGCCTCGCGAGATAATAAACTAGCCAAAAAACTGTTTGAAACTCAGAAGCTGGAAATCTTCTTGGATGAAGAATAAATCCTATAAAGTTTCATCAATTACTGTTGTTGAAACCCTCTTGGTGTCTTACTGAAAACTCACTTCATATGTCTCCAAGTTTGCCCATCGATTCCATTTATAATCTCTCATTCGCAAATGAATGACCAAGATTAGAAGTTAACTTGATCCAATGGATGGTTAAGATCAACTTAGAACCTTTCTACATGCTTCTAGACGTAAATTGATCTTATGCCAATTAATATCAATTAATTATCCACTTTCTCTAAGTTTTGACTTAAGAAATATTTAAAAATCACTAACTAACTTAATTAAGACATTTTCCATGGATAAAACTTTTCCCTCAATGAAACTTAAAAAAATTTACATAACCATGAAAATAATCAATTCTTCTATTTTCCTAGCCTCCGTGACACCTATCAAAGCTAGAACGCTCCGAACTAACATATTTCTTCCCTAATTAATCACCCCTAATATTTATGTATTAATCTTTTGCATAGAGCCATAAGAGTTTTTTCGCTAGACATGCAAGTATCACGTGCCTACTCCTGAGAGAGTGCTAGGATGGGTTCCGAACTACCATATTTAACATATTCCTTGTCTAATTAATTACCTCTAATATTTATGTATAGTTGGAAATAATTAATTCCTACTTGTCTATGGTTGTAATTTTCTAATTGAGGAGTTTGTTCCTACATAATAGGAATAAGCTAGAATATAGTTTCTCCTAGTTTAGTGTGTGGTTGAGAGAATCTCTCAACCACACTACTGTACGTCTAAGATAACATTCCTATCTTGAGACTATTGATTGTATAAATATGTGTGGAATTTCCTCATTCAACAATTAATAGAATATATTTTGAGTGACTACAATTTTATCTTGGTATCAGAGCCTGTAAGGGCCTGGCCCCTCCTGGGCTGAGGGAAAATAAAGAGTTTAGTATATGTTGTTTGTCCATCAATTATTTTTTGTGATCTGTTCAAATGGTGGAGCGGCCTGAGTGCTTGAGTGGTGCGGTCTGCCAGGACGCTGAGATCCAATGGTTGACAATGTTGTTTCAGTCTGCAACCAATGTGAAGGGCGTTGGGACTGCGGTGGAGGAGGCCACAGGACGCCGCCATTGAAAGTCGAAGGGAGTTGCTGTGGGCGCGACTACTACGGAGTCGTGACGAGTATTTTGTGGGAAAGCGCAAAGTTTGTACTGTGAAACTTCTTGACCGACGCGAGTTCAAGCGAGTTCGAGCTGTTACAGCCGCGACTCTTCGCGACTGTCAAATTAACTCAGTGTGACGACTTTGATGAAGCTGCGTGGGACTTTGGTAGGCTGCAAAGACATGGTCGGCTGGACCTGCTTTGAGAGGGAGGCTGGATCCTGCGTGGAAGCCGAGGGCCTGCGTTGAAAAGGAGGTTGGACAACCGTAAGGAGTGAATTGCCAGCTGGAGTGTGAGGGCTACCTGGTAGCTGCGTGGTGACGAGCTGCCTAGTAGACTCTCTAGCAATATTGCGTGGAAAAAGGCTGTAGACTGTCACCACATGAATACCTGGAGAGAGAGAGCAAGCATGCCGTTTGATTTTTAATACATCCCCTATCTGGTTAGGTGTTGGGCTGAAGACCGGAGACATGAACCAAGTTCAAAACACGGTGTGGAAGCAAAGGAGATTTCTTGGCTGAAAAATAACCGTCTTCCTGCTCCGGAACACTGTTGCAGGATTCGCGCCACGAGGAGGAGGCCCGAAGGCTGCGGATCGATGGATCGATGCGGTTAATGACTGGATTACTACAACCATAACATGCAGAGGAGGCTTACGTCACAGACGGTTGAAATTGAATGGGTGGTGCAGCTGATTCAGGCGGAGATCTTGTGAACAAGCTGGCATCGTGATCGTGGCGTGGAGTCGTGGTGCAGTGGAAGCTGACAAGAGTGGTTAAGCGTGGGTTTGGATCTACTTAGGAGATCTACAAAGACCGGTTAATTTTTTTTTTTTTTTATCTGGATGCTGATGCACCATATTTACGCTGCCAGAACCTGTTGGCGAATAGGCAGACTTGTGGCGAAGAAGGATTTGTTTGTCTCCCGGGACAGTGCCCGGAAGGCAATCTGCATCTCGGATGAGGGCGGGGCCGTGATCCTCGCCGGAGTTCTGAGGGAAAATGGGGACGAAGAGGCGGAGCCGGCGGCGTGGAAGGGAAGGAGAATCTAGAGAAATCCACAGAGATCCAGCTTGTTGATTGATTGAATCAAAGTGATTTCTCGGGGGAATTGGTGACTATGAGCGCAGTGGAAGAAGGATAGGTTTTGCAGCAGTATCAAGCCTTACTTCTTCTACCTTGCAGTTATTGTAGTCGGTTGGTCGATTCTGTGAGCATTTTACTTTGGCATGGGCGACTCCAGCAGTTCTGTGTCGGTGGACATTGAAATAATCCCCTGGAGAGGATTGACGAGGAACAATGGACGGAGTTGCAGTGGCTAGCGATGGACGTTCTCTATCAGCGGGATCTACCATTCCTTCATATTCTCTTTTCAGCAATTATCCATTGATGGCGGCTCTTCTGTCATTCGCGTTGGCTCAATCCCTCAAAATCTTAACTACCTGGTATAAAGAAAAGCGGTGGGATGCTAAAAGACTTCTTGGTTCTGGTGGAATGCCCTCATCTCATTCTGCATCTGTTACTGCACTTGCAGCAGCTATTGGATTTCATGATGGACCTGGAGGGTCTTCCTTTGCCATTTCATTGGTCTTGGCATGTGTTGTTATGTATGACGCGTTTGGTGTTCGATTGCATGCTGGTCGCCAAGCAGAGGTTTTGAATCAGATAGTGTTTGAGCTGCCGGCAGAACATCCATTAGCTGACACAAGGCCTCTTCGAGAACCCCTTGGGCATACTCCTCCTCAGGTGGCTGTCGGTGCTGCTTTGGGGTTCATCATAGCGTTCATTTCACACGTTCTAGCAAAATTGTGATCCTAATAGAGGCGGGCGAAATTTACTGTCGATCCGTATGAGCAGAGGCTTCGGAAAGACGTCCTTGCGGTCTTGGACGAATTCGAGAGAAAAGTTACGCCGGATTCTGCAAAATTAGTCACAATTTTCAATTTCTTGGGGTTGAATGATGCGAGGGACTGCTGGAACGAGATTCAATGGTTAGAGGAGGAGATTCGCGAGCAGAGCAACGCTGGCGATCCTGAGGCGACGGTTTCTTTGGTCAACAGCTTGATCAGCTTGATTTGAGAGTTGTCCAGCTCTCTCGGTGGCACAGTGGAGGTGTGTCGATACTGCTGTTGAACACACGCCTGTAACGAGGAGAACACACACAAATCATCTACTTTCGGCTGTTGGAAGCGATATTAAGGCTTCTCTGTCCGCTTTATCCTCTCCCAGCTCCTCGTCTTGAGGTGAGCGATGTCTGATTTGAGGTTTTCACCGTTCATTTTCGTATTTTTTCACGGAAAATCGTTTCCCTGGTTGATGGAAACCAAGTTTTGCTTGCAAGCCTATCAGATGTTGTGGAATTCTGTAGTTTTCCCCTCCTGGAGGTTGGCCGTGATGTCTCTGATGGAAAATTGGCTGGAAGTGGAGAGAATCGGGACGTTTCAGGGTTTTATGGGACAAATTCGCGTTCGAGGTCTTGGGAGGAGGGTTCGGCTTTGTAATTTTGGGAAATATGGACTTCTTCTTCTCAAGAGGCAGGAACGGTGATGGCGCGCCGTCAGAAAGGATAATTGACCAGGGCGTGCAGATGTGCCCTTTCTTGAGAAACATCACCGAGCCGACTAATTTTTGCTTCGCTTCTCCGATAAGGTTCCCTACACCGGTGAAAGGAGTACGGGGTCCCATTTTCGAGGATGGACCCAGTTTTGAGACCGCTTTCAGACTTTTTCATGGCTGAAATTAATGGCGAGGAGGTTTATGCCATTCCGGACGATTTCCGCTGCCCGATTTCCCTAGATTTGGAGCGGACGGTGTTAAAATCTGTATGCTGGATGGCAGTGAGCGGCCATGTTGGAGCTGCTCGATAGAGAAGTTTATGCTATTCTCGAAATGTATTTTTTAATTCTCTGATGATGTTGCAATATATTGATTAATTGTCATGACAATGAAACTAGTTGTAATTTAAGTGACATTAGTATGACCAACTATTGTCACAATGCTGAGTGTGTTGGAACTGGTCATTCCAACACTAAGCAAATTTGCAGGGAATGGTGAATACATGACAATGAAAACGACATCAATTGGAGCTACATCAGAGATTGGAGGATGATCGAGATCGTGTTGCAGATTGTTAGCAAGCATGAGGCAGTATGCTTGAAAACAGTGACTAGCCTTGATACTGTGAAGGAAGTGGCATTATGTTGGAATGCCAAGAGAATTGGACCGTGGAGTCCTGGATTATTGTTCTTGAAGGGAAAATTGTGTTCTCTTCATGTGGCTGTGAGTGCCTATGTTCCGGTTTCTTTATGAGTGGACCCCTCACAGATGAGGTAAAGGAGCAGCGACAATGTTTATGGTGGACAACAAAGTAGATGTTTGTTTGAATTAGTGTGGTTTGTGGAATAGACTCCCTAGCATGTTATTATAATAGTCATTGTATGTACCCAGAAACTCCAAAATGTGGAATCAGATGTAAGTTTTTTAAGGGCATCTGAAAGTTCGTGGTGATCTCAAAACCACTTTGTAATGGTTTATGGTTAGCCTGAAACAATCTTTTATCACTTGAAAGTGAGGGTTGGTGGTGAGCCAGAAACCATCTATATAGTCTTTGTGACTGAAGTGCCTTTGTGGCCAGCTTGCCTTTGTGGCTGAATGGTTGGTGGTGAGCCAGAAACCATCTATATGGCCTTTGAGGCTGAAGTGCCTTTTGAAGCTAGCTTGCCTGTGTGGCGGAATTGCCTGTGTGGCTTAAAGTGCCTTTGTGGCTGTGTGTACATGAGAGCTTTGTGCTCATTGGAGCAGGTGGACTGCAGAACACCTGGCTCAGACTCAGATTATTTTCTCTGAGTAGAAGGGGATTGGCGTTTTTCGCGCTAACAGCAATGCCAGGAAGGCCAACTGGCGCGTCTGTTAGGCCATTAATCGCGCCAATGGGTGCGGGTTTTTTCGTTCAGGATCGCGCCAATTCACCTTCAAGGGGATCCGTGGGATCGGAGAAGTTGTGGATCTGTCCGAGGGCGGCAGATTGTGTTTTTTGGAGGTTTTGTACATGAAATTCGTGTGATGATGGTGGATTTGACTATCATGACAAGTAGTCATTAAGGGGGCAGTTGGAAATAATTAATTCCTACTTGTCTATGGTTGTAATTTTCTAATTGAGGAGTTTGTTCCTACATAATAGGAATAAGCTAGAATATAGTTTCTCCTAGTTTAGTGTGTGGTTGAGAGAATCTCTCAACCACACTACTGTACGTCTAAGATAGCATTCCTATCTTGAGACTATTGATTGTATAAATATGTGTGTAATTTCCTCATTCAACAATTAATAGACTATATTTTGAGTGACTACAATTTTATCTTGTATTAATCTTTTGCTTAGAGCCATAAGGGTTTTTTCGCTATCCACGCAAGTATCACATGCCCACTCCTGGGAGAGTGCTAGGATGGGTTCACTAATTAATTGCTTATCCTATGGGTTCATTTTTTATCATGTGCTCACCAATGGGACAGTGTGAAGTGGTCCTATGATAGGAGAGACAATGTTTTTTATTTAATTTCATCAAAGTGCGGTATTTTTCTTATTACTTTTATCGAAGTGCGTTTTTTTGTTTTGGTAAATTTACTTCATGGCAAACTTTGGTGGACTTTCCTGTTTCTTTTTATTGTTGTAGCTTTGGAGGATATTCTATTATTGGTTGCACATAACTTGTGATGTTGTTTCTTCTCTCTAGCGAGAAGTTTAATTTGGTTTAACTCCATAGTTTGAGATTTAACCTATACTGTGAGTATTTGTGATCAAAAAAGGGCAGGTAATGTTCTGTTGGCTCTTATTCGTAGTGCAGAAACAGGATGGCTCGCATAGTACGCTAGAATTCCCAGACTATGTAGAAGTGTTGGTCCACAATTGTTTGGATCGAGACAATTGTCTAAGATCGATTTAAAAAATATAACACTTAAACATTTTACATGGGGTTTATTTCAAAACTTATATAAATTTTTAATAGTAATATTATTTAGCTCAGAGTAAATATACAAATTAAACAACATTTTAGAAATCATTAAAATATACTAAAACATATTGTATTAAATAAATATTTTAATAATTATTTTCTTAAGATTTTTCTTGTTGTAATATTTTTGCATTTTCTTCAACTAAACAAAAGTTGTCAAATCAATAGGGAGTAGTAAGCATTCGAGTTGGGATGTGTGCAAAATAAAGGATGTATGAAAGAGGGGTATGTGCGAGAAAATATTTATTTTGCACACATTTTCGACTTTATACACCTATTTTTCTACAAAGCTACTTCCACAATTGGATCTTTCCTATGAAAAAATGTCACTTTAAAAAACATTTTGTATATAGGTTTAATTAAAGTTTTCAATTGCATAAGTTGTGTGCTATTTTCCCTCCATTGACCGGATTATATTCACAATATCTATTCCATTCAATATTTTTTATTCATTTGATTATAGTAATTGATTGCTAATAATTCGAACTCACTATAATAATCTACTTGTATAAATCACGGGGCATTCACTCAATGAACCTCTGACATATCATGTGCGTTCGTGGCATATTAAAAAATACCCTTAATTTGACTACATATTGGAAAATCCCTCTAAAAATCACATTATTTAATCCCCTACCAATATTAACCCAATATATATTCCCAATTTAAAAAGCCACTACTTTCACTACATATTGTAGGTATCAATTTTTTCATTAACATTTTTTATACCTCTTTATATTTTTCCATTAACTTTGCGCAACATTTTTTATATTTTTCAATATAATAACCTTTTACCCCATATATATCCCTCAATATATTATGTCATTTTTCCCTCAATATATATCCCTAAAAGTTATCTTAATTGGTTGAGTCCTAATTGCTAAAGAACCATTGCTAATGAGAGGTCATATAGTCTATTCTCCTCAATGTGGCGACCATCGATCTCCGGTATCTCTGAACCAAAAAAAAACTTATTAATAAATAATATTTTTAAAATTTAGCTATATTAGGTTATATTTAATTTAATTACAAAACAATAATTTTAAAATTAATTTATATTATATTAAAAAATATAATATACATTTTTTAAACATTGAACATCATCGAATTCGATATTTAAGAAAAAACGGATTACTCAATTTGGTAGTGAATCTGAAATTAATTCAGAGTCATGGATACAACATCATCAAATCCAACATCTCAAAATAGATATGATACTCAAATTTTAGTTATTTTCATATCCACGAGTATTCAAAAGATAGCCTAGGGAATAGGTAGATCAATTATATGTTTTATGTACCCAAGCATTCAATAGACAACCTAGGGAACTATTAGATTACCAATATGTTATATGTAATCACATAATATATTATATATGGAAACACACGTTAGATTCGACATGAGACAATTAATCGTAATATCCTTCATAAATTGATCATCAAAATATCATTCAACATAGTGAATCTGTCACTTCAATTTTAAAATTAGATTAAGGTTAATAGGGCTTCCTAATTCAACAGTTTCAAATATCACAATCTGCCACCTACCTATGGAAAGTAATAGAGAGATTCAATAATGGATCCATTTAGAGGGAGGAAGTGGTTAGCATTGGAGTTGGGGATGTTTGTGGAATAAAGAATGTGCGGAAGACGTGTATGTGGGGGAGAACTTTTATTTCGTACACATCCTTGACTTCATACACATGTTATTCCACACAACTAATTCCACAATTAGATTTTTTCTAAAAAAATTGTCACTTTAAAACACATTTTTTATATAGATTTAGTTAGAGTTTTCAAATGCATAGATTTTTATTTTTATCTTTATTTTTATCTTTTATATAAATTCTTATAAAACGGGTTCTCTCCTACATAAAATTAACTTACCTTCACATATATCAAATTTAGTTTATAATATTTATTTTTAATTCACTTATATGAATAATTATGTTGATAGACATGTTTATTTTGGAATAGACCTTTCTAAAAGTGGATGGTAAAGATATAACCTATAAGAATATTCTAGAATATTAGTATACACAAACTAAAGTTGACGCTACTTCCCCTTCCACATGTTTCTCCTTCAGCACACATCCCCACTTCCGCAGCTTTGCATACATTCCCCCCTCCGCACACTTCTTTCGCACAACTCCATCCTGCACAATACTTCTTTAGCACACACATGAACTTTTTTAATGAGATGCATGAAAAATACAGTCAAAAAAACCAATAGCACAGGGGCTTTACTAGGGGAGAAATACCATAACACGTGCAATCTTATTGGGAGATATATATTGAGGAAACAATGACCTAATATATTGAGCATATATTAGGGGGTAAAGAGTTTTTATATTGGCAAGTATAAAAGATGGAGCTCAAAGTAAATGAAAAATATAAAGGGGTATAAAAATTGTTAATTAAAACTGGATACTTACAATATCTAGACTTGAAAGTAGGGTTTTTTTAGTCGGAAGGGTGTATTGCTTTTGTATTGATAGGTGGTTAAATAATGTGATTTTTAGAGCTATTTCCAATATGTATTCAAATTAGGGGTATTGTTTACTATGCCACGAACACACGTGATATGTCAAAGGTTCATTGAGTGAAGCCCTCGTGACCAATAGAATGAAAACGTCCACTATAATTTTTTTTCTTACATTTTGTATCTCAATTTATTGTCTTCTGTTTTATTTCTAAATTATATTATATTTCCTAATTATATTATATTTTTCGTAATTCCTTTCATATTAATTAATTAATTAGAGGTTTTTACTTATTAAACTATGGGGCATGAAAAGTTTGGTTTACATGTATAGTAAATGGACTAGGTCATATGGTAATACCTTGATTTAATGTATCCCCGATGGGGGTGAGTTTCAAGACCGATGGTAGGAAAGAAGGCACTTATCTCTCACATGGGGTAGTAGAGAATTATGAGTCAGAGTAATTGCGCCTTGGGAGACTGCCCTGCGAAGTTACTTGACGCACGATTGAGGCTATTAGTTGGGGTAGCTGAAATGTTTGATATTTTGTTTTGCAAGGAAATGAACCAAGGTACTTGGAGAACCAAAGCTCATGTTGAGGACAACTCCCTTGGCTCCTTATCTATCTTCAGCTGGCGAGACAAGTCTTGGGATCTTGCCCTATTCACTCTCTATATTGTTTTTATACCTAGTCTTTAGTGCGGTCATTTTTCCTGGGATCCCATCGTGGAGGTGGACCTTGGGCGAACTGTGGCAAGGAGAGGGAGAACAGAGACATTGTTGGAGAAGATGGAGGTTTTCTCAACTTGAAGTTGGCTTCCTTTCGGGTAATTCTCTATTTTATTGGTCTTTTATAGGTGTTTCTTATCCATTTCTGTGTTGAGAGGCGAACCTATAGGAATTGGGTATTATCTGAGCATACTCTGGTGAGGAGAGGGACTAAATCATCTCAACACTCTCAGTGGAAATGGAAATTAAGATTACTGGTCCCCTGGTTGGATGGTAGTGCTGCTAGAGTAGAGCCTTTAATTTTGAAAAGTGTTGTGTGATGTGGTATTCAGTCAACTAAAATTGGGCCTCGGCTCTGATCCAAGTGTATATTGGTGGCCACCTGCCTATTCCACCTAGACCTCTAGTCGGTTTCATATGTTTCCTTGATTATAACAGTTTTTTGAGTCTTGAACATCTAGAGCTATTTTGACCCCCTAAATCTTGTAATACTTGGAGATATATTTCCAATGCAGTATCGTATGTGCCAAATAGAGATCATATGATGAAGTTAAGACCCCAGGAAGTTGGCTTCCCAGCTAACCCCAACAGGGCCCACAAACTCTTGGCATTCCATCTCTCGGGGTTAGGGTTTTGGTTGTTTAGTGTTTTACCTTGTTGTTTAATAATAAAAATGCCCTTGAGCTTCATTGCAATACAATTCAGAGGCATGTAGCCACCACACCTCTTCTTAGAGATAAGCTACCATTGCCCAAGATAGTTTATTTCCATTATTTATGTAAGAATATTCAAGTGCTTTGATATTAATGAAATGAAGTTTTATTTTTGTTTCATCTCTATGTTTGTATCTGTATCTGTATTCTATTACGCTCTTATAAAAGTTTGGATCAGTAGTATTAGAGCGGTCTCCTCTTTCTCTGTTTTTATTTACATGCCCCCAACGAGGTTAGGGTATGATGAGTTAGGTCTCGAAATGGTTGAACCTTTACAAGGCTAGCCCTGCAAACCCCGACGACCTCCCATGGAAAAATAAAAGAAAGATGAGGGAGCAGGAGATCCTTACAAAATATTGCTTGAAGAAGTCCTCGAGCAATAAAGGAACACGATGATGGATAACTTTGCCCAGATACTTCAGTAGCTACCCAGAGGTCGCACATCTTCATCCAAAAACCGCTCTAGAGGTGCCACTCCCTTTAAGGTACAAGTGAACTTTGAAATTCCCATATTTGAAGGCCAGATAGATGCAGATGATGTGTATATCGATTCTTGAATTTATTGGAAGAATATTTTTTGGTTCATGACTTTTCCAATAAGGAAAATATTACTTTTTCACTTCTCAAAGTCATCCCCCATGTCAAGAACTTGTGGGAAACCTACTGTGAACAAAAAGACGAGAATGAACCCTCATTGTTTTCAACCACACCCACTTGGAATTCTTTCATAGACACCATCAAGGAACAACATTACCCTATCAGGAGCTATGAATAAAAATACATAAAGTGGGCCATGTTGCGACAGGGAAGGGACTAATTCATACTGAAGTTCACAAATATTTTTCATACCCTTCGTACGAAGTTAGGTATCAAGGATTTTGAGTGGAATTCATACTCAAGTATTGCCACTATCTACACAACTTCATCTAGGACGAGATGGAGTTATCAAGATTGAGCAAAAATTTAAACAGAAGAAGATAGACTTTGGAAATGTGAATTTGGAGAAAGGGAAAGGTGCCCCCTAACTGCAGAACAAAGGACAAAGTCAAGGCAGGGTGACCTAAGACATCCCACCAAAGCCACAAGCAAAGAACAACACCACGAAGAGAAAGAAGGTGTTGTAGCTGCTGCAACAACCCGTCCAAAATTTATGACCCTTCAAAATTTCAGAGCCCCTATACCATTCCCGTAGCTGTCGCCGGTCCTTAGGATCTTTTAAGGAGCCTTAAACCCTCTTCATCTAATGAACCTAACTCCCAAAAATCTTCAAAAGCTTGAGGTTTTTTCCTAGTCGCGGGTCACATCAAAATAACCCTCCTAAGCCAAAGAAAACGTGACCTTGCGACCTAACCAAATTTGTGATCAATTCAAGTCACTAGGTCACAATGAAAATTTGGTGACTTATCCTCCCTCATGTGACCTCTCTAAGTCGCAAGGTCACAGGGTCACGAGTTTCATATCCAATGCATTGTGCGACCGATGTGACTTTACGACCCCCGCAACCCTTATGATCGCTAGTCGCAAGGTCTCAAAGTCAAACAAGTGCGACATATGTGACCCTGTTACTTAATGATGCCTTAAGGTTGCGAGGTCATGAAGGTCACAAACTCTTGAAATCACACAAGGTGCGACCCTTGCGACACCCACACATGTGACTAAGCTTATAAATATTGACGCTCGTCGTTCATTTAGGCAATTTTCTCTGGTCACATGAAGGACAGAGACACTCAACGACTGGAACAGGCGTGCGGTCCTGCCAGGTAGGTGAATCTCCCCCTCCCCTACTAATCATTTCTTTCTGCCATTTGTCTCCCTCTTCCACTCTGACCCTGCACATTCCAGACTAGGGGAGTTATTATACATATTTTGGGCTCATTTTAACCAGAAACCCTTGGTAAGTTTATTTTGTTCTTCATGAGCCCCTCTGAGCATCTTCTTTAGCCATTCTCATCTAATATTGGCCTACATTTTGAGAGGACCAAACCATATGATCCTGAGAGGCCCCAAGAACCCATCCCGAGACTCATTTCACTCGTCAAATCGCCCAAGCAAACAAGTCGCATGACCAAAGGCCGCAATAGGCTAACGGGTACGACCCCATGACCCTTGCAACCCATTATCATCTGCGACCTTGTGACTTATTCCCATTCGTGACCTGTGACCTGTGAGACATAGATTTTTTTAGAGCCTACCAATCACCAAGTCGCGTGGTCATCTGTGCGACCTCTGTGACCCCCTGATCCCTGCGACCTGCAAAAGAATCCTCTTCCCAGGATCTGGACACTATAATTTGTGCTTGCTACTAGGAGTTATTATTCATGCCATCTCTCTCATATTGGGATTGTTATTTTGACATGTCAGGTCACATTGATCTTGAGTTCTTCTCGATCTCCTCCTTTGACGACGAGATGACACCCCTAGTAGAAACATATTCCCGCAAGAATTCTGAGAGAAGTGTGCAAGAGATTCCCCAAGACCGACCACCCCCCATATATGGGGATATGACGTGAAATGTCAAAAAAAGAACCAATTTCTCATGGTTTGACATCTACAATGAATTATCTAAACAGGAGAGGTCAAAAATCCACAAGGTGGCCTCTCATCCCCCAGTTTTTCCATGTGTCTAGACCATTGAGTGGATCCTATGGAACACAATCATACATCAATGGATGGTAAGGGATCACTCAGGTGCACCATTCGCAACTATCTCCTCTATAGACATCGATGCATATTAAAGCTTTTCCGAGAAGGAGGAGGCATTTAACACCTAGTGGCTCTCAAAATTTGTAATTCTGAATAAGGACATTATGAGGGAATGGTGGAAAGACCCATCTAAGTTTCAGGTCATAAGCGAGAAAATATACAGAACAGACATGTCCTAAAGAAATTTTATCAGCTGATCGTTGATATGATGAACCGGTTGTGCGACAAGGATGACATTGATGTTTTCCACGGGACATGGATCCCTATCATGTATGTCGTCGCCACTAGGGGTACGATTTTCAATTGGGATAGCATTCTAGCTTCAATGCTAAGAGTAAATATAGTTACGTCTAACATCCTTAGCCAAACCAGCTGTCAGAATTCTATATGGCCTCATACCTCTTGAATGTAGTCTATTCAAGGTGCCAGTTTGACCAATAGAGCTACAACTGGACCAGAGTTGCAGCAGAGTCGGTGCATCAACATTATAATATCTTCTGGAACCCTGGGTATAAGGGTATGCTTGACGTCATCTCTAAATCATTTATTGCCCCAATATATCAACTTATTTTTTGGGATGAACCCCCTTGGATGTCGAAGAGGGCCATGGAGACCATCATCAAAGTGGCGCATTGGTTCCCGATCTAAGAGGGAACATTCATCAAAGTTTTTGCCTCTTAAAATACCCCACACACACTGCCTCAATTTGCCATAGACATAGTACTAATTCAGGAAGTGTTCTATCAATTGAACGAGGGGTTTTTGAAGACACTAAGCAAGGGGAAGAAGAAGCCTTGGCCCACAATTGCCTCTCATTATCGGGGCTTTCACAATGGAAAATTTCAAGGAAGTGGAGGTGGAGGCAGAGCAAACAAAGGGTTGTCATTTTGTGACTCTAAACCACTGCACATATGATTCAAAGAGGGTAGTAGTGGCTCACTACAAAAGGGCCAATTCAACTGGTCATATCCACATTCCAAGCAGAATCACGAATATGGGATTAAGAACTGGTACAATACTGCCAGAGAACTCAGCCCCAATGAGTAGCAAGAAAGAGATGAAGAGAAACCCGCACATTCCTAGGAAAGTGTGAGGCTTCAAAAGAGGTCAACTTCTCTAAAGAGGAAGAAGGAGAAACATAAGGCAACTCGGAAAATCAAGAAACACAAGGAGAAAGACGTAGAAGATTCTCCAAGTGACCAAGAGGCAAGAGGAGATGATGAAACATTAGAACTACAAAATACAACCATGGCAAAGAAAAAGAAAGAGATCAAGAGGAAAAGAGAAGAAGAGCACAAATGGTCACAAGATTCAGGTGGCTAGCACTCTGAGGACTAAATTGAGAAAAGAAAGTAGCTAGAGGAAGAAGAGAGGCAGAAGAAGCTAGAAAAGAAGTGATTAAAGGAACAGGAAGAGAAAAAGGACAAAATGGATGAAGAGAGGAAGAGATTGGAGCAATAATAAAGAGAACAAGAAGATATACGTAGGAAAGCCTAGGAGCTCATGAAGAAGCAAGAACATGAAGAACAAGAAAAGAAGCGGCTAGAGGAGGAGAAAAGGAGGATAGAAGAGGAGGAGAAAAGAAAGAAGCAAGAAGAAGAGGCCGAGAAGGAAGCTCAACAAGAATCCAAGAAAGTCGACTTTCCTATGTTGGTTGTTCCCCTATCCACTCCCTTCACCGAAGGACATCTCCCTCTCTAAGACCTGGGAATTCCCGAAGAGGTAGAAGACGAAGTTTTTGACCTAACTAAGCTCACTTTTGATCAAGCTAATTTCAATATCATGCAGGAGATAAGGAAGTGTTATCCCAGGAACCCTGCAAAACTTCTATCAGTGACAATGGAGGAAAAAATTGTTCTCGACACTACAATTAACCCTAAGATGATCACCTCAGTCAGGATTGATTTTGTGACCGTGACTGAATTGAATGTTGCTAGGATGAGCAAACAAATTGCAGAACTATAGAACAAGCTCTACGCATTTGAGTAGAGGTCCACTAAAGCTGAAGAAGATAGAAGGAAGGAAGAAGAAGAAAATGCAGCCCTTCGCTTGATGCACTCTAGTACGAAAGAGATACAGGCTACAATGAAGGATTAGGCTAAAACCCTTAGTGGAGCCATGATGATGGTTTGTGAAGAATGTCAAAACTGCATCATACTGCAACTCCAATATTGGCCATAGAAACAAACACGAAGAAAAGGTCTACTATGTTAAAGGAAGCCACTGTCGCTTTGGATAACATGCATGAATGGTCCACTAAGTACCTAGGTGCAACAGAAGTACTCTTAAAAATGATAGGATCACAAAATAAAATTCCAAAGTCCAGCTCCGCATCAAAATCCAATCATGAGATAAACTAGCCAAGGATGTGGACAAAGTGTTCGCTTCTTATAGGTACCTTTTGAGTGGTTTCGAGTCAGTGATCTAGAACCATGGGAATCCATCTATCGAGGATATTGGGCAAGAAAATAAGTAGGAATACATCTCATGGGAATTCCAGGCATTTTTCAACACTTTCAGGCAAGCTCCCAATTCACACCACCTACATGTTACAAAGGAGACTATCATGTGATACGTGGTGGAACTAGTGAGAATGTACACAAAGATGGTGGCCCTAGCCAATCAGGTGAAGGGAAAATGAAACACTCTCATTCCGGACGCCCTCGAGTGTCTACATAGACACGACGAAGAACAGCCATAGATAGCCCCCATAGATGTTGAGTACAAGATTTGGCACACTTACCTAGTGGATAAGCTACATATAGAAATCCCAGAACAATATATTGTTAAGTTAATAGGATAGGTTTTGCTTGTTTTGTGAAATTAGCAAACTAAAATAGAGTAGGACAATAGTAGAAGATCTGAAGATTCATAAGGAAGTCTAAAATTCTTGAGGTAGTCGAAAGGTCATAAGGAATCCCAAGAGTCAAGGGTAGGCCAAAGGTCACCCTATTTTCTAGAAATACACTCTCATGGCATATTGTAAAGGAATTTTAGCTTGGGACTTACTTTGGTACATATTGTTTGAGAGAACTTGTGCTCTTCTTATAAATACAAAGGAGTAATAGATGTTTTCCACTATTAGATTAGATGGACACTTGATGCTGCGATGCCATGAATATTGTCAGCTCGATGGATCAAACGTTCCTATGAGTTTTTGATGTGTAGACTCCTCGTGTACCTTCCTGTGTTATGAATCTTGTTTTGCAACATATGGATGGTATATGATATGCTAACTCTATGCTTATATTGATGAACTGTTTTATTGGTATTGGCATAATCTTATCGTAGGGTGCGTATACACTTGTGATTGTTGATACTTAGCTACTTTGAGCTTGTTTATAGTTTTTAAGTGTGTTCTTTAAATATATGTTATCTTATTTGAAGTGTTTCTAACAATGCTTTACTTAAGGTTCATGTTGTACAGTTATAATGTTGCTATTTATGGTATTCTTGTTATGAATGTTCATCAGTTATTCCCCTTGTGTTTGTTTAAGCTCATGTGTTCTGCCTAGTGTGGTGAAGTAAAATTATTAGTGCGGACACAAACGAATTCCTCTAGCCTAATAATGGGTCTAGCCACAACAGATACATTCTATGGAAGATTTCATTAGGTTAGAATCAATCAAGAGGAACTACCTCTTGGTCACTTATCCTGCTTGATGATGTCCTCGCTTGCTCTATCCAACAATCTCTCGCTTCCTTCTTCAAGCTCCTGAAACAAGTAAACAACAACAGCACACAAACCTAATAATAGACAAATTGAAATTCAACCTACTTAACAAGTCAAGAAACATTAATCCATGAATATGTAATATTACAAAACATGTAGGAAATCAATCGATAGTTGCATATATTAATGTCAAAGAGAGCTTACAACCATTTGGCTTGACGTCAAAATCTTCCTGTGACAAGACCAGGTTCCCACACACTTCTGCTAGCACTCCATGATAGCTTCAAACAAAAATAGTTTAAAGGCTCTTCCCTTTAGGCTTCACTCCAAACCAAACACACTTCTCCCTCACATAACTAGATGCCTACAACTAGTAATAGCTTGCTTGTCTAATCAAAATAGTGTACTCACGCTCAGCCAACACTCTAACTAGCTTGTGCTTGGGAAGAAGGGAGGTTTATATAGTAAATATGGATGGGAAATGGATCCTCTTCTCATGGGAGAAAGACTTATCCCTTGAGTTAGTTCCATCATTATAAGGGAAAGGAGCCCAAACTGTCATCCTTGACCCCATCCAACCAAACCATTTACCAGACTTTTTTTACAGAGCTTATAGAGTTGGAAGCTTCAGCTCCAAATTTAAAAAACTTTCCTAATAGGATTGACGCGACTGGAAAATAGCTCAGTCGCACCGGTCGGTGTGGGGAATAGTTCTAATCTGTGCACATCGGCCTGGGGGAGACAAAGGCCACTAGCGTCGATCTTGTAAACTGGGCAAAACAGAAGTTTCATGGGAAATGGTGCAAAAGGGAAATGATATTCTCATGAAGAGGGACATAATGGGAGTTTCTCCATGATGGCAAAGCATGCGAGGTTCACTATAGAGGTCCTCCAGGATCAAGGAATGAGGAGTACAGGGAGTACAGGGAGTAAAGGGAGTACGGGGAGTATGGGGGTTGTGTAACAGATGCCCCCTAAAGCGTGAAGGCCGAGTTGGAGTGAGGGATGAAATGCTTTATAAATCAGTGCGAGGAACCAGTCTGCTGTCTGAAAACTTGCAAGTAAGTACAAATACATGTACATAAAGTGACATCTCTGTCAAATGATACATGAATCGTGGCATGGACGCAACCATCCAGAGATTGATCATGTAAACAGATCCAGGTATGGGCGCAGCCATCCGTCAAGGAGGATCATAATGAAACTAAGGTATGGTCGCAACCATCCAATAATGAGAAGGATCACATATGATAACTCATGGTCTTGTCGCAACCAGCCATCTGAAAGAGACATGCATATCATCATAATGATGTCACACCACTTCGTAACCTAGACATTTTGTGATTCGAGTCAAGGGTCTTGCGCTCCAACACAACCCGATTAAAGTACCAATCCTAGCATGTGAATATATGTGTTGACATCGAACATGCTAGAAAGTCGCTCGATTACCAGTCAATGATGTAAACTATTAAAAAGCGTGAGAGAAACCACCAATAATGATAATGGTCCTCAAGGTACTATCAGTACAATTCACAGAATGTGAATATAGGAACTAAAGTCGAACATCCTCAAAATCACTCGATCGAAAGACAATGATGTGAACTTGTTGTCGAGTGCGAAGAACTTGCCATTAGGGCATGCAATCTCTAAGGTACTGGAAGGGAGTCTCTCGGTCAACTTCTTGGATAATGAGTTGAAGTCGATGAAAAGTGACCATGTCAAAGGAGGGCCATAATGAATCCCACATCATCGACGCGAGACGAGAGGATGCAAAAAATGATTTTGGATGATAAAGAGAATTAGAGGTAAGTGTAACTATAGAAGGATAACTCTTGAACATATCAGCAACACAACTCGAAGTTTGGAAGCTTTTGGATCCATGGGATCGGTGGTCATGACGACCTAGTAAGTTTAGCGATCCCTAGGAAGGAGAAGCGCATGTTTATCATGGTGACGAATCCGATGTCGTTTAATAGCTTAACGAGTCCGATAAAGGTGTAACTCGGTCTCTTTTTCATGTTTAGAGAGTTTGAAAAAGACACGTAAATTAAAACTCCACATGGTCCCTTTTTCATACATTTATGTCTCTTGAGCCCAAAAAGGTAGAAAATGATACTTGAGAGAACCTCTTGACCATTTCAGTCAAGGAGTACCTTTTTCGTAAATAGTGCATCCCAGCCCGAAAAAGGGGTAAACTTACACTAGGCGCATGACATTTTGCATCCATTAACGAGTTCAAAATGACAATGGCTCAGCCATATCTTTTCTTTTAAAGGGTCGGAAAAGAGCTAAAAGCGGACCCCCCATTTTTATTCTCTTTAATGAGTCAAAAAGGGAAAAAATACTCGGCAAGTTTTCATCTTTTATGAGTCAGAAAATAGCTTAAAGGTGACTCGTCCTGGAGGAACGAGTGGTATAAAGGGTAGAAACTGGTTCCGGCAATGGTGGAACTGCTCAAAACATGTAATGGTCAAGAGGCTAGCTAATAAAACCACTCATCGATGCGGTCCCTCAGGAAAGGAAAAACAACCAAGTGAAAGCATATGATCAGCCAAAGAGATGGTGGTGATGGAATGAAACAACCAAGGCTCATCTAGCAGAAATTAGCTAATAAAAAAATCAATCACAGGATGTAAATTGGGCATGGGTTCATTTTTACACAATCTTGAACCATGGAGAACTTTGCTTAAATTCAGTTTCATGCTTACACAAGATAGAAATGAAAAACTATGCTTGCTATAAGTTTGCATGCCCCCTGCATAATGACTCAATCGAGGTACATGCCCCACAGGGCTCATTTCAGTCAACTAGGTGAATGGAATGAAGGTTCACTTTTGAGATCCAAGAAAGACTCGACTGGGATTTTACGAGATCTTAATCAAAGACTCGATTTGGAAAAGGGTGGTGTTTCATTCTTTAATGAGGTTGGCACAGTAAAAGAACTATCCTCGAGACCCTTGTTTCATTTTTTAATGAGTTTGACACAAGACAAGGAACTGTGCTCACACTCCTTTCATTTTTTAACGAGGTTGACACAAGATCAGGAACTATCCTCGTACCCTTTGTTTCATTTTTTAATGAGGTTGATACACAAACAAACTATCCTCGACTCCTTGATTCATTTTTTAATGAGCTTTACACAAGACAAGGAACTATTCTCGCATCCCTTGTTAATGAACCATACGAGAAAATGGTTCCCAAGAGGTCTTCACTAGATGGAAGAACCACGCTCTGGGAGGAATACATGTCATTTGGTACCAAAGATAGATCGGGTTCCAGTGCCCCCAGTACATAATGTACAATACCATCTGTGTGATCATCTGCAGATGCAGAGACATAACGGGTAGCCACATAATTGACCTATGGTGGGGAAGGTACTGCTTGCAAACAAGAGCCAATAAGGGATGATGGTTGCAAAGGAGGCGCCTGGTGACTAATGAACGATAATTGATCAATAGTCACAATTCGCCCTTTGTGTAGAAAATAAACCACATGGAAAAGTGAAGAAATAAGAGCTCCCATGACATAAACATAGTTGTGCCCAAGGAGGAGATTGAAATCTAATGGAACTTGTACTACCATCACATCTATACAAACGGTTTTTCTCCCAAAGTAATAGGGAACTTTGGAAGGATCCCTAAGGGTTGACTAGTTCCTTCGTTGAAGGTCAACAGATTTTGGGTGACAGGCACAAGCTGTGCGGAGCCCAAAGCTTGCCAAGTAGTAGAAGACATGATGCTAACAGATGCACCTTCATCTAATATAGTGCCATGTACTACCATATTATAGGCTTGTACTGTGATCTGGAAAGGCACATAAGATGGGAGGCGGAAAGCAGTCAAGTGACTCCAATCGAAAGAAACGACAGAACTACTTGGTGGGGGCATCATATGATTGCCCCCATGTTGTACAGGAATAGGAGAAGGACTCTCCTGAACAACTGGGATGGGAGGGTCACTCTTCGATTCATGAGAATCTGAGGAAACGAGAAGAACATGAGCAATATGATCACCACTCTCTTCGGGAACAAAGTGAACAATGGAAGGAGGATCCAAGTCAACACTCTTTTCGACCAATGGTTGGTCGGGAACAGACACAAGAGAGTCTCGCTCGGGAAGAGAAGGACGGGCAAGAGATGAACCTAAGTCAATCTCTTGACCAACCGGGAGAGGGTCAGAAGAAAGCCTCTGATAACCAACAAGAAGTTGGCATTAAGGAGCTGCAAGGTTTTCCAAAACTTTGGAAGCTTTATCCATAAGAGGACAAAGGTGAAGAAGATGCTCTCCTTCACACAACTTACAGGGGAATCTAATCTTCCCTTTCTTCTTACCATCACTAACCGAGGATGCAACATCGATATGATCTCTAGAGGTCGATGGGGATGGTCAATCCAGATTTTGAGACCATACCTCTAATACTCTGGGAATGCCAGGATAATCTCAAAGGAGATGGTCACCCTTACACACCCTGCAAGGGAATTTTACCTTCCACAAAGGATCAGAAGGTTTGTTAACAGGGGGTGCATTTGGAGTAATAGTTGCACAATTGGCCTCTTTCTTATTTGACTTCTTCTTCTTAGCCTCCTGGTTACTGTATTTCAAACTTTCACTAGGTGAAGTAGAAGAGGAAGAGGAAGAAATAGGGGAAGAAGGTGAGAGGTCAACTTTAGAATCAACGTGATGTGATTCAAATGAAGGAGATGTCGGGCAGGAGTTGGGACACTCGGGTTCATCGAGGTCGAAAACAACCAGACAGGTAGACCAATGGTTAACCGAGGAAGGGACAACATTGCCATATAAGGATCACCAACATTTCCAAAAGAAGGAAAAGGACCAGGATTCCCATCCAAGGGGAACCTTTTTCTGGCAGACTCTGGAAATGTTGCCATTGAAATCAACCCTAAATAACTAATAAGGAAGATAACTTTAACTAGGAATATTTCGTGCGTAGTTAATTTTAAGACACTGAAACAAAACTTTGCCTTTTCATGTTTTAAGAGTCGAGAAAAGGACAAAATGTGACTGTAGTCGCTTTCGGAATTAACGAGCTCGAAAGGACAAGTGCTCGAATGATATTTTAAATTTAATGAGTCAAAAAGATCAAATCACTGCTTTAGATGATCTAGGTAAAGAGGATTACCAAGCAACCGTGAACTGCAGAATACCTCTCAGCGAACCGAGAAGTACAGGCAGGAAATCTCCCCGAATGCTGTGTTCGGTGTATCACGTTCACAAGGTGGTAGACTCAAATTCCAACGGATAAAGGATTGAAAACCTAGTGGGGTCTCCTGATATATTCTTGACAATACGAGGAGCACAAATCCTTACTAGCGTTATCTAGTGCCGAAGTGAACGACAGCTGCTAGGTTTAAAGACATTGGAACACGTCTCTAGCCTAGACCATTAAATGTGAGCATTAAGTTTCAATGATTTCTTAGGTTAATTCAATAAATTTTAACAGTTGATCTTGAATTAGGTTTCAATTTCAAGGACCTACCGCTGTCATCTGAAAACTCCTATATGCAGCTATATGAGAAAAGAGATCTTTGTCTTTGATGAAATTTAACACTAATTGAGAGATAGGGAACACAAAATCAAATGCAACAATCGAAGAATGAAATCTTTCACTAATAAATCTCCTAAATGCACTTAATCTTCCCATAACAACATAAGAAGTTTCATTTCATTTCCAATGCTTATGATGATGCAAATCTAGCTTCTCAATAACACTATTAATGCAATATTTTCGCTTAAGTAAACTAGAATGATATTCTCCTTTTCATAAAATGCAAAATGAATCTTTCACATAAATCACTTTAAATGCAAATTTTCACGATTCCGAACAGAAAACCATCAATCAAATCCAAAGCATTATAAATCAAACTAAAAGAAACTTCTTTCCTAAATCGAACAAACCAAACACATAATGCTTCAATCAAGAAACCAAGCAACGTAATCTATGCTTGGAAAGAGAAAAGAGACACTCGAAATAAGAAAACGAATGAGACTCTTTCACTCATTCAATTGAAAACAAAGCATCCTAGTCCCTTCTGGGAGGAAGAAGAGAATCTGAGGGTCAAGACACACTAGCACTGGAATGGAGAAATTCTGATTTTTTATTACCTCAGATACCGGAGCGACTTTTGGGCCAAAATTAGCGCTGATCGGCATGACTGACCAGTACTACAGCTAGCATTGATGACCTGTCAGCGCAGATTTTTGGCCAAAAATAGCATCGATCGAGGGATGCAAAGAAAAAGTAAAAAATAACTTCACACAGGGCCATACTTAACACATCATAGGGTGGATAAACCAAGCAAGCACAAAAACTAGGCTAAATGAAGCCCTCTAGTTAGGGAGAAAACAGTCTGAAAGGCTTACGGGGTCAAAATCATGAGAGAAAAAGACACTGGCCAATATTGGGGACAAACCCTAATATTCACTTACATGCATCGACGCGACTTCCTAACTGACAACAAGTGCCAAAGGCTAGTTTGCGCGACTGTTCTTCCGCAATTCGTGCTGGTCGGTGCGACTGTCAACGGATTAAATGCATTGGCCGAGGAAACTAAGGAAAAAAAAAAAAAAAAATCAAAACAGGGACCAAATCTGCTACTATGAATTTCAGACTTAGGCCAGTAAGTAGGAGAAAATAAATAGAACCAAAGGGAAAACGTGAAACTAGCAAAGTTCTCACGAAATCATGAAATCCAAAACAAACAAAATATGGGATCTCCCTAGTGGAGTCGCCAATTTGTGGTGAAGTAAATTTATAAGTGCGGACACAAATGAATTCCTCTAGCCCAATAATGGGTCTAGCCACAACAGATACATTCTATGGAATATTTCCTTAGGTTAGAATAAATCAATAGGGCCTACCTCTTGGTTGCTTATCCTGCTTGCTGATGTCCTCGCTTGCTTCCTCCAACGATCTCTCGCTTCCTTCTTCAAGCTCCTGAAACAAGTAAACAACAACAACACACAAACATAATAATAGACAAATTCTAATTCAACCTACTTAACAAGTCAAGAAACAATAAGCCATGAATATGTAATATTACAAAACATGTAGGAAATCAATTGATAGTTGCATATATTAATATCAAAGAGAGATTACAACCATTTGTCTTGACGTCACAGTCTTCCTCTGACAAGACTAGGTTCCCACACACTTCTGCTAGCACTCCAAGATAGCTTCAAACAACAATAGTTTAAATGCTCTTCCCTTTAGGCTTCACTCCAAACCAAACACACTTCTCCCTCACACAACTAGATGGCTACAACTAGTAATAGCTTTCTTGTCTAATCAAAATAGTACACTCACACTCAGCCAACACTCTAACTAGATTGTGCTTGGGAAGAAGGGAGATTTATATAGGAAATATGGATGGGAGATGGATCCTCTTCTCATGGGAGAAGGAATTATCCCTTGAGGTAGTTCCATCATTATAGGGGAAAGGAGCCCAAACTATCATCCTCGACCCCATCCGGCCAAACCATTTACTAAACTTCCGTTACAGAGCTTCTAGAGCTGGAAGCTTCGACTCCAAATTTAAAAAACTTTCCATAACAGGACTGGTGTGACTGGAACACAACTCAGTCGCACCGGTCGGCGCGGGGAATAGTGTTAATCTCTGCACATCGGCGCGGGGGAGACAAAGGCCATTAGCGCCAGTCCTGTAAACTAGGCAAAACAGAGGTTTCAGGGGAAATGGTGCAAAAGGGAAATGATTTGCTCATGAAGAGGGACATAATGAGAGTTTCTCCATGAAGGCAAAGCATGTGGGGTTCACTGTAGAGGTCCTCAAGGATCAAGCAACAGGGAGTACAGGGACATTGACAAAATGTCGTGTAACACCTAGTCAGTATACCACCTCCGTCTGAGACAAATTCAAATCACCCATACGGTAGTTGGGCCTGCATACCAGATGGGATCCCTAAAACAAACAGTGTAGATTCTAGATGGGGTTCTACACTAGGGAGATCCCTTTGCTGTTGGTGGAGAATTCCAGTTCGTCAATAGAATTGGCACTAGAAGGAGGGCCTTATGGCTGAAAAAAATACATGCCCTCACACAGAAACTTCCCATCAAGCTAGTAACTAGCCCCGTCCTGTTTCCCATGAAACACCTTATCACCCGTCTTTTGGCCCACCTTTTACGAATCTCTATCTTGGGAACTCCCAACCTCCTCCACTTGAAGACTCCCCGATATGGGAAGAGCCTCCTCTCTTTGAATTCAAGTATGATTAGTTGAGGGCCTTGCGCCCCATTACTTGTCATTTCACCAGAGGTCTGAAGTGCATCCTTGCCATCGGCTCCCTACCTAAATCGTTCACCTCCAAGCCTCACCATACACGTCAAGGCATATTGGTTAATTATGTACCACATTTGATCGGGATGATTTTGGATGATTATGCAGACGCTGTTGAAAGGATCTCGATTGAGGGTTTGGAAATCCCCCCAACATCTAAAAGAGAAGGCCTAAGGAGCATAATCACAGGGGGAAAAAATCAACAGTGACAAGAAGAGACAAGGGGAAATAATCAACCACCACTGAAGATACCCTTGCCAACAACCAACCATTGAGAGGGAATGTTAAAGTACCCCTAGGGTAGGGGAATCAGGGAAATATTTGAGACCACATTAATTTTTATAGTAATGATCAACTTTTCAGGTTCCCTAGGAACTTGGGAAATTTCAAAAATACGAGAAACGTTTGAGACTTAGGGCATTTGAGAGTTCCCTAGGGTAATGGTAGGAAACCTCCCTACACTAATGGGCGGTCAGGCACTGAAAGTGATTTTGAGGGGAATGCCAATCATGTCATATTCCCTTCCCCATAGAGAGGCAATCGGTGACAACCATTGGCTTGGATGGCCCAGTCCCCTTTGGGCATCTGAGGCCCCCTCCATGATATGCCTTGCCACCCCGAAAAGCACCTCGTAAAGTTCAACCCTGTAAAGGGAACCTCGGCTGATGACCATATTAACAATTTTCACCTAGCCTTACAAATGATGAGAGTGCAATATGATGAGGTGGCTTGCTGACTTTTCCCTCACACTATTGAAAATAAAGCCGCGACCTGGTATCGCTCGTTGCTTGTGGCATCAATTTGAACTTAGGAAGAATTTCGGAAGACATTCCTTGATAATTTTTCGGAAGACAAGACTCCTTCCATTCTGCTGACTAATCTGAGCACATTGAAGTGTCATAAGAAGGAAAAGGTGAAGGATTTCAACCAACGATTCACCACCATCTTGAATAAATTTCCAATGGATGTGGCTCTGGATGATTCTATTACAGTTGACTATTATACTAGGGCCCTCCCATGGGATATCACTGTGTTTGTCAAACGTGAAGCCAAATCCACCTTAGTTGAGAATTCCATGACAACTCTTGCAGTAGAGAAAGATCTACTATCTATAGGCACCCTTGAGCATGATTCCCGAGAGGAAACTAAGTCATTGGGCAAGAAAACTCAAGCCTCGACTAGCAAGTCTAGTGATAAGGACAAGGATTCCTTCGATTTTGGGGGGTTAGCCAAATCCTTTAATCAATTGACGAATGAGGTTTCTGAGTTGAAAATAAAGACTAGTGAGACCTCCTCAAGAAGTAAATCAGCCAAACCTTTCTTCTGAAAGACCAATAATCCACCCATGAAGTCATCTCAAGGCTCCAATACAAATTTCAATGTGGAAGAGCTATGAAAAGAAAACAATTTCACTTTCCATGAGGCCTCTCACTCCGAGAATACCTTCCCGCAATGGCTCTACAACATGACTGCTGTGGTGACCCAACTCTTGGAAGATCAAGCCATAGGGGAAGATGAAGAAGAGTCTAATGACTTAGAAGAAGAAGCCACACTTTCCGATGAAACAGTTCCTTCCGTTGTTCTAACATTCAAAGTCATCCACAGGGGAGAGGTCCAATCCCTTCAAGAAGCTAATGTAGGAGACACTCCCCCCCTAAGCCTCCAAAGACTTACAACCTCAGGAGCAAGGGGGCAGTATCAAACTCTACCCTAGAAGAGAAGAAAAAGGATTTATTGAGAAGAATCCTTCCCCCTAACAACACAGGCCAACCATCCACCCCCTCTCCTAAGGTTTCATCTGGCCAAAGCCCAAAGGATGCTTCAACGAGTGGTAAAGGAAACACATCCACATCTGGAATCTTAACCAAAACCACCCTCTCCCCATAGGTATCCCCGAAAGGCACCGCACCCGTAGACTTGGGGTATAATATCATTGAAGATATGAAGAAGACACGAGCCAACATTTCATTTTATGAGCTTGCCAAGCTAGCTAGCCAGTGTGAGTTAATTGTTAAAACCTTTGCCACCTTGTCAAAAACTAAGGTTGCCTCTTCGACAAAGGCTAACTCTCCCAATCGATCTCGAGCCTTGATTGACCTCCAAGCTATTGTTAATGCCGCAAATGAAAACTTGAGAGGTTCAACTCACTTGTTCCTTTTAACTTTCAAAGTCTTCAACTACAATGTGCATAATTACCTTATCGACTACGGCATGTCGACCAATGTCATGCCCTGGTTAGTATGCAAAAAATTAAACATTCAACCTGAGAAGACAAATGCCAAGATCATTCAACCAGATATGTCTCAAGTCCCTATTGTTGGCGAGTTGAACAACGTGATAATTAGGATTTCTTCCAACTCTAGGGTACACCATTACATATATATAATTGTTGTCGACATCCAGGAAGCATATGGACTACTTCTCAGCAGAGATGGTCTCGTAAAATTTTTCCACAGATTGGTCCCACTTGTGTCTTCCCTACAAAGGAAAGAACAATCAGATCAAAGTTAATAGTGAACTTATATGAAACATATGGAAACAGAACTTGAAGGCTCGAATGAGGTGATTATTTTTTCTCAGGAAGAACAGGGAATGTGCTTTCTAGAAGCAATGATGGGCTATTACCAAGCTGAGCCATCACCCATCCCACTTAATACCTAGATGGAATTACTGTCACACCCCCCAGTTGATGAAAATGAAATGTGTACTCTAGATGTAAATACTCCAGACATAGACATGCTTAGCAATGAAATTTGGAAATTGTATTATGACGGGTCCAAGACTCACAATGGGGCTGGTGTAGGCTGCATCCTCGTGGACCAGAAAAAAACAAAATTTTAATTTCTTGTAGGTTAGAGTTCCAATGCACCAATAACACCATATAATATGAAGTGTTGATCCTTGGTCTCAAGAAATATATTGACTTGAAAGAATAATGTTTGAAGGCAATTGGAGACTCGTAAATCATTATAATATAGGTACAAAACACAATTGATTTCTTGTCACCACACCCGAAGAATTATCAGTAAGAGGTATGCCATTTGATTGGTTCTTTTAAAGATTTAAATATTAATTATGTTCTTAGATTCAATAATGCAACTGCTGATACTTTCACGAATGTCGCAGCAAGGTTTACACCTCTTAGGGATGGATTTTCAATTGTAATTATTTATAAACCTGATGTTCCCAATAATGTAACTAATTTACGTGTTTTCAATGATGACCAACAAATACTGGATTTCATGACGAACATAAAGGTGTTTAAAGATGAGGAAATTGAAGAGGAAGAACATGAAAGGTCCCTCCAAGAGGAGGCAAACGAGATGAAGGGAAACCCTATGCCTAAAGGAGTGCTCACACTCGAAATATTATTTCATCTACAGAACCATTTCCAAGGCCCACCAAACACCAAAACACAAAGTTCCACGCTTTCGTATGACTAGATTAACCTCAGGACTAAGGCCGACCCCAAATTCATCAACCTGGGTGTGGGGTGTTCCCTTGAGGAAAGGAAATCCCTCATCAACTTATTCAAGAAGTATCGTGACGTCTTTGCCTGGACATACAATGATCTAAAGGCTTACGACACTTGGATCATTCAACATGTTATTCCTACGAAGGAAAGGGCCAAACCATTTTAGCAGAAGTTGAGGAAGGTGCATCCCACATTGGAACCCCTCATTCAAAAGGGGCTCAAGAAATTGATGGATGCACGTATTGTCTTTAAATTCAGGAATTCTACATGGGTTCCAAACCTTGTTCTAGTACGAAAAAAATCTGATGAAATATGGTTGTGCGTCGATTCCCGGAATCTCAACCGGGCTTAAGACAAAGAAAACTACCTAGTTCCCTCCATGGAACAAATTCTTCAAACAATTTCTGGGTCGAAGATGTTTTCCTTGCGTGATGGTTTCTCCGGCTACAACCAGGTGCTTGTTGCCGAACCAGACTGGCTAAAGACAACCTTCAGAATGAAGTGCGAAACGTTCGTGTTTTGACATATGCCTTCTGGACTTATCAGTGACAGAGCAACATTCTAAAGGGAAATAGACATCGCTTTTAGAGAATTGATGGGTCAAAGCATGGTCATTTATTTAGATGATGTCACAGTATTTTCAAAGACGAGATACGACCACCTTTACCATCCCAAACAAATCTTTGAGCGGTGTCGAAAGTATTGGATTTCGCTTAAACCTAGGAAGAGCATATTCACAGTTTTAGAAAGAAATATTCTTGGGCATATCATCACCAACGACATAATCACCGTCGATCCTAATCATGTGAAAGATATAGTGAAAATTCCTCTTCCTAGTGGCAAAATAGGTATGCAATCTTTCCTTCGTAAATAAATTTTCTTCGCAAGTTTATTTCATATTTTGTGCAGATTGTTAAACCCTTGTAGAATATGATAAAGAAGGACTCGGTGTTCAATTGGAACAGAGAAGAAAAGGAAGCATTTGATCATATCAAGAAAGCTACTGCTGAAGCTCCTTCCCTCTATAGCACTGATTTTAGCAATAACTTCATTCTATACACATTCACCTTAGATTCATCCTTAGCCATCGTTCTTACACAAAAAGATAGAAACAATGATGAGCGACCCATATCCTTAATGAGCACAGCACTGCAAGGCATAAAACTCAACTACCTTGACATAGATAGGTAGGCGTACGCATTTTACAAAGTGGTGGAACATTTTAGACAATACATTCTAAAGAACCGCATCAAAATGTTTGTGCCTCACCCTGCTATCAGGTCACTTTTCGTTCAATAGGATTTGGGAAAGAGAAGAGCCAATTGGATAAATTACCTCAAATAATATGACTTGGAGTTCAAGCCTACAAATACAGTTAAAGGGCACAAGCTATGTGTTAGCCTCCTGTTGCAACAGGTGTTCATCTTTCATGATTGAAATTTTTACATGCCAAATATGTCATACTTTGCATGCTGCAATGCTCCATATTTCCTAAAGAGGCCAAAGAAGAGGCCATGAGAGTGTGCTAGTCTAAATGCCACTGCTGTATTCCAATTTTGATGACTTAACCATTTTTGAAGAATGTTCTGTTAAGGGAATTCCAAACAGCTTAATCTTGGCTTCCCTAGGTTTCAATTTCTTGCTTTAGAAATAGAGAATGAATATCTGTCCAAATAGCTTAATCTTGGCAGATTTGTAGATAGGTAGAGAATCAAAGGAGCCCAACTGCTTAATCTGGGCCCTTGGCAGAAATAAGTGTAGATTTAGATAGGAGGGCAGTCAAAAGAAAAATTGTAAATCAGGGTCTGCAAGTCTAAGTGCACCCAAACCAAAAAGAAGAAAAAATGTTAGGTAAGTAGGCTGGGTAGGTAGTTTTGAGGTTGCAGAATGTTGATTTGTGATCAATTTTGTGTTTCAAAGTGATATTGTACTTCAGGTCACAGGTACAAGGCAGTTTTCATTTGGAGGAGCTCAAGCGAGGCATGGCTAACTCCCCTTTCTTCTCATTCCCCAAATCACTCACTAACTTCCTTGAAGAGGTCAAGATCTGCTTGGGCCTCTTAGTTTCATCATGTTTCATAAAACATCTGCCTAAGTAGAGATCTGCTTTACTTAGGAGTGCTGATATCTCTTCTACAAGTTCTATCCCCCCTAATAGCCTAAGATTCACATACTTAGCGCTTTCTTCACACTTTCATATTAACTACTAGTTCTTACTATGTAGCTCCCTATCTGTTCCCCCTTCCCCTACTAAAATTATGTTAATAAATCCCCCTATGTACATATTCCCATCCCCTGGCACTATAGCCCTATAAATATCAGTTTGGGAAATGCGTAGTTCATCTGGGACTCAGCATTAGCCTTCTGTGTCCTAACCCTGGGATTAACTTGACATCTGGTTAAGTTAATAACCTTTTTTCACCCCTTTACCCATCACATTTCATTCTTTTTTACCCCTCGCGCTCACAGGTTCGGGCTTAGTTTAAAAATATTTGATTAAATTATGACCCCAGCGCTCAAACCATGAAAAACCCACAAAAAACCCACTAAACCAAAGTCTAACCCCCCCGGCGACATTATACAAATTCGAATATTCGCGCGGGCCCCGTCCATTATCCCTCCGCTGCCTCATCTGTTTCGCCAGCCGTTCGATCGCCCGCGCTGCAGATCAACGGTGGGCGGGTCCTTTCCCCTCCGAACATGTCGAGGGTTAACGCTTGGGAGATGGGCGATTTTACCGTCTTACTCCCACCACGCGTCGCCCTCTCGGCTGTGGCGGAGCCCCCTCTGCCGAAACCACTTCTCCTCAAAGGCGGTGCGCCTAAAACCAGATACCGCCTTGCCCCCTCCTGCGTCAGCGCCACGTCATGTTGACGTCACCATCCCGCGTCGGCCTCCTGCCGCCATGTCACTATCATGTCACCTCCTCTGCCGCACCGCCACGTCATCTACTGATGATGTCACACTGCCACGTCACCGCCGTACTGGGACCCACCTGCTGACGTCACCGTCAAAAAGTGCGAAAGGCGCAAATCGCAGCCTAGGAAGCCCGGAATCAGAATCTGAGGCAGTTTTTCATTAATCGCGCATGGCTACGGGAAATAGGCCGAAATGGAAATCCCCTCACCGCTCAGCTTCCAGCAGGCTAGAAAAGGCGCAAAATAACCAGAATTTCTCCGTGAAGCATTCAGAAAGGGGCAAACACAGTTTTTAAAGCAACAGAGGGCCGAGCAGCTGCCATGAAAGATCGATGGGACAGTCTAAATAACTCAGAAGATATTAAGGAGGCCAGGTTCGGTGCCAAAGAGTATCAGAGGAAAGATGAAGCGTCAAAGAGTATTAGTTCAGCAACATCAAAGCAAGTGAAAATTAAAATCCTCCATCAAAGTCAGCAAAGCATTTAAGGCCATTTGAAAACTTATCTGGTCGGGATTAGTGCACATTAATGCCACTGAACAGCAGCAGAACCAAGTTAGATGTGGAGATAAAAGACAAATCACAGTTATTACGGAAGGACTGCACCGAACCACCCAAGACAGACATTAACTCAGTTTGATACGGCTGCCCTCAACGCAGCTCAAAGATATTTTCATGCATTTATTTCTGGATAAGATTAGGTTAAAGTAATCATTTTCTTTCAGACCTGTTTAGGTCGGCTGTAATAGATTAATTTTGGATAATTTTCCCCTATTTATACCGACCCTCTGTATTGTTTAAAGGGTTGGTTGGTTGATAATCCTCATTAGAGACTCGCACTGTATATCTGAGATGTTTTACTTAATCAAAGATTGCTGAAAGCTTTGGAGGAATGACTGTCTGCTCTGTGTCTAATGGTTTGAAGAGTTCAATGTGGAATTCTTGTGCTGCAGTATGAATCAATAAGTGTTCCTTACCTCTGTTATTTCAATTTCACATATGCTCAAGTCACTGAACAAAGGATTGGTTTAGAATTTTCTTAGCTGCACTCTATGCTCAGTTTCTGTGGCTTCTTAATGTTTTCCTCTTGATTTAGGCATAAATATGAATTCTGTTATGGCTCATGTTTGATCTATTTCACATATGAATGACTGTTATCTAGGAATTCTTAGCTGCTCCTAGATAGGTCTCATTTATCTTCCTTCTTCTAACCTTAATGAGAGATTCTTAATTGCCCCTCATTCCTTAGCCTTTAATCCATCTCTTTTACCTTGAATGATTGTTTCATATGCAGTTGTATTGCTCCATAATTCCCTCTTGTGACCAAGAAAACGCACCAATAGTCCTACTCCTTGACTCCACGCCCAATGGTTCTAAAACTCTCATGCTATCCCTGCCTCTTTACCTGAAAATATCATCCTTCCCACCAAAAATCAAAACAAAACCCCTTGAACTCAATAACTAGCCTAAAAACCTTATCAACAAAGCTAAATCAGAAAGAGAGAGCCCTCTCTGATTGCAGGTGGGCTAGAACCTGCAATCCAAAGATTGGTCTGTGGTTACCTCGGTCGTATCCTTTTGAGTTGACCAGAAGGACAACCTGAGTGATAACATAATGGCGACTCCATTGGGGACCATCCTCAGTTAATTTCACAAGTCAAGTTGGAAAACTCCATGGGAACAAAAATCAGTTGTTCAAAGTGCTGTCTATTCCTTAAAACTACAGATGAAGTCTGAATGTCGGCCAAGAAGACTTTGAAACTGTTCTTGCTTTGCATTTACAGGAGTAAATAAATGCTGCTTCAGTCAATCTTCGTGTTAGTTTTAAACTGTAGATAGCTGTTCCAAAAAATTTGATCAGTTCCTCACTAATTCCAAAAACATTCAGAGAAAATACCAAAACAAATTCAGAATCTGGCTCCCAAAAAGATTTCTCGTTATACTAGGTCAAATCCAGACCCAAATCCCCCAACTGCTTTTGAAAATCCAAACTTAATCCCAAAGATCCTTAGGAAGCAAGAACAAAGAGAAGATTTTGCTGATAATAGTCCTGAAGCAGTTCACATGAGCAATGTTCCAACCCCTGTTAAAGTTTTATTTCGTTCAACCCCTGCTTCCCCTTGTTCATCATCCACTTCTCAAAGCACTCCTTCCACACCTCCATTCACTACACATACTCCCATTACCACTACTGCTGTTATAGATGTTCTAGTTGTCCCTGTTGTTCCTGTTGTTCCACTTATCCCTGTGAATATGGCTAATAGATATGCACCCCTACAATTACCTTCAAATCCTGGGGCTATGCCTCAGGATTATCAAACTAAAATCACATATTTTGATGGAACTGGTACTTGCACAGCCCTTCAGCATACCAAGAAGATGCAAGACTATTTTGAGAACTACGAAATAGATGATGATAGTGTGAGAATGAAAATTTTTGTTCAAAGTTTAACGGGTGATGTACGAACTTGGTTCAGATCACTTGCTGCAAATTCTATAACCACTCCGGATGAGCTTTACCAATCCTTTACCAACAGATGGGAGAAAAAGAAAGACCCCTTGCACATACTAGCTGAATACGATACAATAAAAAGAGGCCCTCAAGAGTCTGTCCTAGATTACTGTGCAAGATTCAACAATGTCTATAATGCAATACTACAGAACCTAAGACCTCCACCTGACCTTGCCTTGTATAAATTCCCTGATGGATTTGACCTAGATATGGCCTACCAGTTAAAAGAAAGAGCCCCTCAAACCCTTGCAGACATGCAAAATGTTGCTGTTAGCATAGAGGCCAACCTAATTTCCAAAAGAAATAGAGCTAGAATGGAGAGAAGAACCACATTCAAAGAAGAACCCTCAGCCTTAGATCAGACACTTGATGCTATTATCAGTGGCATGCAAAGGCTGGGAGACAGAGTGGAAAGTGTTGAGAGGAAATCATAATGGGAAGGACAACAGTCTAATACCATAAGGAACCCAAATTTAAGGAAAATGCAGAATAAAAATGCTGGTAGGTCTAGCCCAGACCATGATATAAGACCCCCTTTTCATGAAAATTATGCGGAAGCATCTACATCTAGTGAGCCCAGAGAGGACACTCACATGAACTTCGTGGATTCGAGGGCTGACCAACAAATTTTCCTAACTCAACAAGACCAAGATGAGCATGAATTTAATCATTTTCAGACCAAGTCTGGTGAGTCTTTTGATTTTAAACAAGGCTATGATACTGCGGTGTATGAGGTCCACAAACAGTATAAGCTGAGAGCTAGGACCATTGACATTCCTGAACCTAGTAAACCAAAGGATGGCAAACATCCGAACAAGATTAAAGCCAAGGCTGTCATAACAGAACCAGCAAATATACCTGTCCCAAACCCGCATCAAGTGACTGTAGAGGACATAACAAAAATGCAGCCTTCTATTGATCAGCCTCTGCCACCTTCTTCCTCGAAAGAGAATTTGAACAGCATTCCAAAAAGCCCTCCTAAAACAGAAAAACCGCAAGCAATTACTTCCCTTAATGCTGATAAACAAGACCAAATTGCTGATACTCCAATGGAAAAAGGGAAACCTGCCTCTCACAATACTAAAACCCAATCTGAAAAATCATTTGACTTAGAGGCAGAAATAGGTAAATTGAAGATATCCATCCCCTTGTCTGAACTTGCTAAACATGATGTGTATAGGCAAAAAATTCAAAGGTCACTTCAAATGCCGGAGGTTAAGGATGATGTGAATGTCCTTGATGATCAACCTGAACTACTGTTCGGTCCAGAAGTTAATGGAAAATAAACATATGGATCTGTCTTACCCTTTTATGTCAGTTTACATATACATGACAAAGTCCTGCACAATGCTATGTTTGACTCAGGCGCCTCACACAACCTTATGCCCAAAGCTGTAATGGAAAAGCTGAACCTTGATGTTACAAGACCCTACAAAGATATATTCTCCTTTGACTCAAGTCAAGTCAAGTGTTTAGGCCTCATCAAAGATCTGTGTGTCTCCTTAGTCCAATTTCCTAACAAGACAATCCTCATGGATGTGGTGGTTGCTGACATTCCACCAAAGTATAGCATGCTATTGTCAAGATCTTGGGGAGCAAAACTCCAAGGATTCCTCCAATTAGATCTCTCTTACGCCACTATATCTGTCTTTGGGCAACCAAAGAGACTGTATAGAGAAACACTGATGAAATATGTGGTAACTAGTGAGAGCAAGCCTGAAAATTTTCCCATTTACTCAATCCATTCTGATATGGATTCTTTTATTTTATTTAATGATAAAATAAGTCCTCCTATTGATGACAAGCCGTTGGCTTTAGAACTGAACACACACATCAATGAAGAATCGGTTGCCCATACTGACAAAACTGTCAAAACAATCAAGGCAACCAGCTTACAAGAAGAACTTCCCCAAACAGAAAATTCAAATCTGTCCATTGCAGGAATGATTGAAACTCCTGACACTAACCACAAGCAAGAAATCACATGGTATTTAGAGTTTGATGGCTCTGTTAACAAGCTAGGAGCAGGGGCAGGTGTTTGGATTCACAATACACATAACAATCATGCAGAAGGCCATGCCTACAAACTAAATTTCAAATGCACTAATAACATGGCAGAGTATGAGGCTCTCCTCTTAGGCCTTAAACTGCTCAAAGCTCTAGGAGCTGCAAAAGTATCCATTTTAGGTGACTCTGATTTAATCATACAACAAATGAAAGGCAACTTTGTTACCAATGACAATAGGATGAGGGCCTATAGGACTGCTGCCACTAGTATACTTAATGCATTCATTGAATCCAAGCTTGCCAAGATTTCAAGAAATAATAACATTCATGCACACAGCCTAGCCACTTTTGCTAGTACATGCAAGCTTCCCTTTGAGCCAAATCACCATTTTACTGCTAAGATAAAACATAGGCCCACTATCCCAAATAATGTTAAAGATTGGCAAGTGTTCGAGAATGATGCCCAGATTAACAATTTCCTCACTCTTGAGCATGAGTTTTCAAATATTAACATTGAAATGGATGCTATGATAGATGAACAATAGCAAACAAATGAAAATCAGCAGGCTGTAACTGCTGTAACAGCCAAACAAATGTTAAACCCAACTGTCTTTGATAATACAAATATAGAAGAGCTGAAACAGATGCATTTGGAGGACATAGCAGAAACAGAGGCCGAGATCGTTGATCTGAAAGATAACTTTCTCCCTGCCGGCCTCACTCCATTGGAAGACATGTTTGATGCAAATGATGTTCCCAAAAAACCAAAAATGCAGCCCTTAAACACTGATATAGAAGAGCACAACATTGGAACAACAGAGCAGCCCAAAATGATCAAATTATCCAAAAATCTGCCACCCGATCAAAATCCCAAATATGTTGATTTGTTCAAAGAATTCCAAGATGTATTTGCTTGGAGTTATGAGGACTTAAAGTCCTATGACACCTCAGTAATCCAACACACCATTCCCTTAAAACCAAACCAAAATCCCTTCAAACAAAAACTGAGGAGAATCAATCCTATGCTTCTCCCTTCGATTGAAAAGGAAGTGAAAAGAATGTTTGAAGCAGGTATCATAGCACCCATCAGATTTTCTGAATGGGTATCCAATCTTGTTCCTACAAGAAAAAAGACAGGTGAGATTAGGCTATGTGTAGATCTAAGAAATTTAAATCAAGTCTCCCTAAAAGACCACTACCCCTTGCCCAAAATGGACCACATCCTACAAAGAGTAGTGGGGTCATCTAGAATCTCTTTGCTAGATGGCTTTTCAGGTTTTAATCAAATATTGGTTCACCTAGATGACCAAGACAAGACAGCCTTTACGACACGATGGGGAACATTTAAGTATGTGAAGATGCCATTCGGACTTAAAAACGCTGGTGCTACCTTTCAAAGGGCAATGGATATTGCATTTGCCAAAGAAATACATGATTTCCTAGTTGTATATCTTGATGATCTAACCCATTTCTCTAAATCTGATCAAGAGCACCTGAAACATTTGAGGCAAATATTCATGACATGTAGGAAATATGGCATTTCCCTGAACCCCAAGAAATCCCTCTTTGGCCTTGAAGAAGGAAAACTCCTTGGCCATATCATATCAAAGGACGGGATTAGAATTGATCTTGAAAGAATCCAAGCCATCTTCCAAATCCCATATCCAAGAAACATAAAAGAGTTGCAAGCATTCCTTGGAAAGATCAACTTCCTAAGGAGATTTATTCCAAATCTAGCTGAGCTGATAAGACTGTTAAGCAACATGTTAAAAAAGGATGCCAAGGTAAGATGGTCTCTTGAAACCAAACAAGCCTTTGAGGGCATAAAATCTACCTTAACCCAAGCCCCTGTCCTCACAAGTCCATAATTTGATAGGGACTTTATCATATTTTCTTTTGCATCTGATCACACCATAGCTGCTATCCTTTTGCAAAAGGATGATCAAGGAGCTGAAAAGCCAATTGCATTTTTCAGCCGAGCCTTAAGAGATGCCCCTTTGAAGTACCAAATCATGGAAAAGCAAGCCTACGCCCTTGTTAAGGTCATCAAGGATTTCCGAGTCTACATTTTATATTCACATGTGATTGCCTATGTCCCAAATGTTGTTGTAAAAGACATATTAACCCAAGAGGGATTAGAGGGCAAAAGAGGCAAATGGATTGCAAACATCCTTGAGTATGACATAGAAATAAAACCAACCAAGCTCATAAAGGGACAAGGTTTAGCAAAACTGATGTCCGAAACAAACTTTCAAGCCTTAGACATTAACTAATTGGACAATGAACAGGAGATGACGACTCCACAGATCAGTGAAACCTTTTTGCAATCCCCATGGTATGCTGATATATGCTTTGTATTGTTAAACATGTTTGCTCCCCCAGGATTGTCCAGAACTAAGAAAAGATTTTTTAGAATGAAGGCTTCAAAGTTTTGTGTCATAGATGGTGCTTTATTTTGGAAAAATCATGAAGGTATATTGCTTAATTGTTTAACCATGAGTGAAACTAACAACGCCATGAAAGAATTCCATGCAGGTGGCTGTGGAGGACATCTATATTGGAAGTCCACTGCTGATAAAATTCTAAGGGCTGGTTTCTATTGGCCCTCTCTTTTTGCAGATGTAAAGAAGTTTGCCATTTCATGTCACAAATGCCAAATCTTTGAGGGAAAAAGAAAGTTGTTGCCCCTGCCCCTTAAACCCATCTCAACTGAAAATCCTTTTCAACAATGGGGTCTTGACTTCATTGGAGAAATCCATCCCTCCTCCTCAGGCCAGCACAAGTGGATTCTAACAGCCACCGACTATTTCACCAAGTGGGTTGAGGCCATCCCATGCAGACAAGCCAATGACACCATCATTATCCAATTCCTTGAGTGCAATATCCTTTCTAGATTTGGCTGCCCTGAGAAGATCATTACCGACAACGCCGCTGCTTTCAAATCCAAAAGGATGATCAACTTCTGCCATAGATTTCACATTACCTTGGGCCACTCTACAGCCTATTACCCTCAAGGTAATGGCTTGGCTGAGTCATCTAATAAGAGTCTCATTAATATTATCAAGAAGATCTTACAAGAAAACAAGAAGAACTGGCATAGAAAGCTCACAAATGCCCTATGGGCAGACAGACTTTCAACAAAGAAATCCATTGGGATGAGCCCATATGAGCTAGTATATGGCATGGAGGCCAAATTTCCTTCATCTTTGGGCATCCCTACTATCAGACTGTTAGAGGAGATTCAGGCTTAACCAAATGAAATTCAATGAAGAATCAATCAGACCATTCATCTTCAGCAAACAAGAGAGCAGGTCTATGACAGAGCTAAAATTTTGCAAGAAAAGCTCAAAAAGATTTTTGAAAAGAGAGCCAAGGCTGAGGATTTCTACATTGGTGACAAAGTTCTAAGGTGGGACTCACGAAGAAAAGACAAGGGAAAACATGCAAAATTTGATTTTTTATGGAAAGGACCATTTGTTATTTCTGCCGTTCAGGGGAATAACACATATTTTCTCAAATCTGTAGAGGGTAGCACGGCTGAAGAAGGCCCTGTTAATGGCCGAATGTTAAAACATTACCATGATCCCTTTTAAAGGGATACAATCCAGCTCTGTACATATCTCGCTGTACATTGATATTTGTATATATCAACACTTTGTTTATTTTTGTGTAAGCAGTTCGGTTGTTAGAGAAGCAGCAACAAAGTTTGCTAAGACATAGCCAATGCCAGTATTCCAATTTTAAAGCTCTGTCTCTACATTAAACTCAGCAAAACAGCAAGAGTAGTACTGTCATATCACAAAAATTCATGGTAAAAAGAAATTGTTTGCAACTTACAGTCTTCAGTCAAATAGTATCAATAGGAGAGGAGCAATTTTTCAACAACTGTTTCCAGATCAGAGGCTAAGAGAAATACATCAGTTTTGATCCATATTTTGGATCTATTTTCAAAGATAATGCTCAAGCAACATTGTATATAATATCAAGCACGCAGAAGAAAGCAGGCAGTGCTTCATTTTTCATAACAATTCAGTTGAATAGAGGGTTGTTCATATTTCAATGTTTCACACTCTAGGCAGCCAGCTCAAAGAAGTTTTTCAATCCACAGCAACAATAGAAAATCAAGGCAGTCTGACCTGCTGTTCTTGGCTTTCCACAAGGAAAATCCATCCCCAAGTGGAGCCACTGTTAGCCTCCTGTTGCAATAGGTGTTCATCTTTCATGATTGACATTTTTACATGCCAAATATGTCATACTTTGCATGCTGCAATGCTCCATATTTCCTAAAGAGGCCAAAGAAGAGGCCATGAGAGTGTGCTAGTCTAAATGCCACTGTTGTATTCCAATTTTGATGACTTATCCATTTTTGAAGAATGTTCTGTTAAGGGAAGTCCAAACAGCTTAATCTTGGCAGACTTGTAGATAGGTAGAGAATCAAAGGAGCCCAACTGCTTAATCTGGGCCCTTGGCGAAAATAAGTGTAGATTTAGATAGGAGGGCAGTCAAAAGAAAAATTTTAAATCAGGGTCTGCAAGTCTAAGTGCACCCAAACCAAAAAGAAGAAAAAATGTTAGGTAAGTAGGCTGGGTAGGTAGTTTTGAGGTTGCAGAATGTTGATTTGTGATCAATTTTGTGTTTTAAAGTGATATTGTACTTCAGGTCACAAGTACAAGGCAGTTTTCATTTGGAGGAGCTCACGCGAGGCATGGCTAACTCCCCTTTCTTCTCATTCCCCAAATCACTCACTAACTTCCCTGAAGAGGTCAAGATCTGCTTGGGCCTCTTAGTTTCATCATGTTTCATAAAACATCCGCCTAAGTAGAGATCTGCTTTACTTAGGAGTGTTGATATCTCTTCTACAAGTTCTATCCCCCCTAATAGCCTAAGATTCACATACTTAGCGCTTTCTTCACACTTTCATATTAACTACTAGTTCTTACTATGTAGCTCCCTAACTGTTCCCCCTTCCCCTACTAAAAATATGTTAATAAATCCCCCTATGTACATATTCCCATCCCCTGGCACTATAGCCCTATAAATACCAGTTTGGGAAATGCCGAGTTCATCTGGGACTCAGCATTAGTCTTCAGTGCCCTAACCCTAGGATTAACTTGACATCTAGTTAAGTTAATAACCTTTTTTCACCCCTTTACCCATCACATTTCATCCTTTTTTACCCCTCGCGCTCACAGGTTCGGGCTTAGTTTAAAAATATTTGATTAAATTATGACCCCGGCGCTCAAACCATGAAAAACCCACAAAAAACCCACTAAACCAAAGTCTAACCCCCCCGCGGCATTATACAAATTCGAATATTCACGCGGGCCCCGTCCATTATCCCTCCGCCGCCTCATCTGTTCCGCCAGCTGTCCGATCGCCCACGCCGCAGATCAACGGTGGGCGGGTCCTTTCCCCTCCGAACATGTCGAGGGTTAGCGCCCGGGAGATGGGCGGTTTTACCATCGTACTCCCACCACGCGTCGCCCTCTTGGCTGTGGCGGAGCCCCCTCTGCCGAAACCACTTCTGCTCAAAGGCGGTGTGCCCAAAACCAGATACCGCCTTCCCCCCTCCTGCGTCAGCGCCACGTCATGCTGACGTCACCATCCCGCGTCGGCCTCCTACCGCCATGTCCCTGCCATGTCACTGCCACATCACCTCCTCTGCCGTACCACCACGTCATCCGGCCGTACTGCTGACGTCACCCTGATGATGTCACCCTGCCACATCACCGTCGTACTGGGACCCACCTACTGACGTCATGCTGACGTCACCATCAAAAAGTGCGAAAGGCGCAAATCGCAGCCTAGGAAGCCTGAAATCAGAATCTGAAGCAGTTTTTCATGCGTGATTAGCACCTAATCACGCATGGCTACGGGAAATAGGCCAAAATGGAAAGACCCTCACCGCTTAGCTTCCAGCAGGCCCGAAAAGGCGCAAAACAACCAAAATTTCTCCGCGAAGCATTCAGAAAGGGGCAAACACAGTTTTTAAAGAAACAGAGGGCCGGGCAGCTACCATGAGAGATCGATGGGACAGTCTAAATCACTCAGAAGACATTAAGGAGGCCAAGTTCAGTGCCAAAGTGTATCAGAGGAAAGATAAAGCGTCAAAGAGTATCAGTTTAGCAACATCAAAGCAAGTGAAAATTAAAAACTTCCATCAAAGTCAGCAAAGCAGTTAAGGCCATTTAAAAACTTATCTGGTCGGGATTAGTGCACATTAATGCCACCGAATAGCAGCAGAACCAAGTTAGAGGTGGAGATAAAAGACAAATCACAGTTATTACAGAAGGACTGCACCGAGCCACCCAGGACAGACATTAACTCAGTTTGATACAGCTGCCCTCAGTGCAGCTCAAAGATATTTTCATGCATTTATTTCTGGATAAGATTAGGTTAAAGTAATCATTTTCTTTCAGACCTGTTTAGGTCGGCTGTAATAGATTAATTTTGGATAATTTTCCCCTATTTATACCGACCCTCTATATTGTTTAAAGGGTTGGTTGGTTGATAATCCTCATTAGAGACTCGCACTGTATATCTGAGATGTTTTACTTAATCAAAGATTGCTGAAAGCTTTGGAGGAATGACTAGCTGCTCTGTGTCTAATGGTTTGAAGAGTTGAATGTGGAATTCTTGTGCTGCAGTATGAATCAATAAGTGTTCCTTACCTCTGTTATTTCAATTTCACATATGCTCAAGTCACTAAACAAAGGATTGGTTTAGAATTTGCTTAGCTGCACTCTATGCTCAGTTTCTGTGGCTTCTTAATGTTTTCCTCTTGATTTAGGCATGAATATGAATTTTGTTATGGCTCATGTTTGATCTATTTCACATATGAATGACTGTTATCTAGGAATTCTTAGCTACTCCTAGATAGGTCTCATTTATCTTCCTTCTGCTAACCTAAATGAGAGATTCTTAATTGCCCCTCATTCCTTAGCCTTTAATCCATCTCTTTTGCCTTGAATGATTGTTTCATATGCAGCTGTCTTGCTCCATAATTCCCTCTTGTGACCAAGAAAACGCACCAACAGTCCTACTCCTTGAATCCACGCCCAATGGTTCTAAAATTCTCATGCTATCCCTGCCTCTTTACCTGAAAGTATCATCCTTCCCACCAAAAATCAAAACAAAACCCCTTGAACTCAATAATTAGCCTAAAAACCTTATCAACAAAGCTAAATCAGAAAGAGAGAGCCCTCTCTGATTGCAAATGGGCTAGAACCTGCAGTCCAAAGATTGGTCTGTGGTTACCTCGGTCATATCCTTTTGAGCTGACCAGAAGGACAACCTGAGTGATAACACTATGCAAATTGACCACCAAAGCTACAGACCAACAAAACGAAGAATCAAAAGGCTGGGATCATGAGATCAAAATATATCAAAATGAACTCACCAACTCTCATGACTCCTCACCATGGTACTCTGACCTAAAACATTATTTAGGTAATGGGAATTTACCTCCTACCTAGTCTGCGAATCATAAAATGGAAGTGAGGCTCAAAGCTGCATCTTACCAACCGATACAAGGCAATATATTTCATAAACACCACCACATCGTGCTTCTCAAGTGTTTGTAATATGTCGAAGCCCAGCAAGTGATGGGTCGACGGGGGGAACTATGCTAGCAACACTATTGGCCATAAGATCTTGAGCGAAGGATTCTACTAGCCCACCCTTTTCAGGTATGTGCATGCCTATGCTCAGAAATGTCCCATCTGCCAAAAGCATGTAGGAAGACATCCTCAGTCAGCTACTCCCCTTCAGTCTATAGCAGTGGAAGAACATTTCAACAATGCAGACTAGATGTTATTCGGGAAATTGTGCCAAAATGAAACAGTATAAGTATATACTCACGACCACAGACTATTTTACAAGGTGAGTTGAAGCAATTCCATTGTAGAAAATCAATGACGAATATGTAATATCTTTTGTTAATCAATACGTTGTGGCCAGGTTCAATGTTCCAACCTCACTTATTTTTTACAATTCTATGTATTTATCGTCTTTAAAATTATATGATTTTCCTTTGGAAAATAACATTTTTTTAAAACATTCGGCCAACTATTACCCCTAGGGGAATGGTCTGGGAGAATCCACCAATAAAAACCTGATCCTCATCCTTAAAAAGACCTTGCTATCCCACCATAGAAACTGGCACAATGCCATCAAAAATGCCTTGTGGGCTAACCGAGTTACGCCTAAACCATCTCTCGGAACATCCTCCTACTTTCTAGTTTATGGGAAGGAAACCATCTTACCACCAAACCTCTATCTTTCTGCTCTCTAGTTGTCACATGAATTGCGAGGCACCCCTTTCCCTATAATTCAAAACCGAATCGACGCCCTCCTTAAATTGGAATAGGAGAGACAAAAGGATAGAGAAAAGTTTGTTGTTCATCAAAGACAGATCAAAATATGATTTGATAAGAAATCCGGAGGGACCAATGAGTTCAATGTCGGAGAGCTAGTTTTCGAAAAGGAAAATGCCCATGAGGATAAAGGTAAATACACAAAGTTGCAGCCTCATGGATCGGTCCTTTCCAGGTAAAAGAAAAAAATGGCCAAGACACCTACAAATTGTAGACTCTAGGAGGGAGGGTTGAACCCCCTCCCATTAATGGCCAAGACCTTAAGTTCTACATCACCTAGAAGCCCTTGCAGCTGCTTAATCATCCTGTACTATAGCTTCTTTGTTATCCTTTCCTTGCATTAGTTTTATCTTTTGCCTTTACCTTTTGATTTTGAAGTTTGTTAATTTTTTGCCTTGAATAAAGCATCTAGGATGTCACTTTGAAGTTGAGGTATCCCCTACACTTATGGCTGAGATATGTGTCTTTCTAAGTGTGCCATTGACTAGACCCTAATTCGTGACCAAAATAGGGTGTTAAACCTTGTTGTAGTGGGGAACTCAATGTCATTCGCGGTGCCCTATCTTTAAATAGTTAATGCTAGTTGCTGACTTGGCTGGAGTTTTGAAATAATTGGTTTATCAGGGTGGCTTGAAAGTGGAGGGGATTAAAACTTTAATTTGCATACATATTTCGGGAAAATAATAAGGTCTTTGAAAAACTAGAAACAACCTCTCTTGCAAGTAAAATAAGTCAGGATCCCTTGTCCGCCTAGGCTAATAACTTCCATACGAATAAGTGCAAATAAAATATCTAAATAAGTGCCAATGAGTCAAAGAATTAAAATAGTAAGGGAAAAAGGACTGAGAAATGCTTCCTGTGGAGAGAGGCGACGCAACGACTCTGTCAAGGTACTGTCTAGGCTCGCTGGCAGTGGAGAAACATTTCCAATTTCTAGGTAGTGACTCCGTCAGGGTACTGTTCAGGCTTGTTGGCACTGGAGCAACACCATAGATCTGTAACCACTATACTGGAAATCCTTAAGGCTCATATCATTATTCGAATCCTCCACATCAAGCCAATAAGGATGGTCCCATCTTATGTGTGTCAATAAGCGGAGTTTTAACAGCTTAAGATTGTTGATTAATGTCAAGGAAAGACCTGGAGGAATCATCAAGACCCATAAATTTAAGATGTAACACTCATTGACGTCTGCATTACCCAAGGCCAAGGGTAGCTAGAGATTCTTGATTCCTACCAGTGAATCATCAATTGTTGTAGCTGCTGCAACAAACCCTCCAAAAGTTCAGACCCTTCAAAATTTTGGAGCCCCTATACCATTCCATAGCTCTCGCCGGTTCTCGAGATCTTTTCAGGAGCCTTAAACCCTCTTCATCCCGTGAACCTAACTCCTAAAAATATTCAAAATCTTGAGGTTTTTTCCTAGCCGCGGGTCGCATCAAAATAACCCTCCTAAGCTGAAGAAAATGCTACCCTGAGACCTAGCTAAATTTGTGATCAAGTCAAGTCACTAGGTCGCAGTGAAAAGTTCTCGACTTCTCCTCCCTCATGAGACCTTGCGACTGTGCGACCTCTCTAAGTCATAAGGTCACATGGTCGAACGTTTCATATCCTATGCATTGCGCGACCGATGCGACTTTGTGACCCGCATGACCTTGTGGTCGCTAGGTCGCAAAGGTCTCTAAATCAAACAAGTGGGACCTATGTGACGTTATGACTTAGTGACCCCTTGAGGTCGCAAGGGTTGTAAACGCTTGAAATCACACAAGGTGTGACCCCTGCGACCCTCACACGTGTGATTAAACTTATAAATATCAGCCCTTGCCAATCATTTGGGCAATTCACTCTGGTCACACAAAGGACCACCAAAGGAAAAAGACGCTCAATGGCTAGAAGAGGCGTGCAACCCTGCTAGGTAGGTGACTCTTCGCCTCCCCTACTAATCATTTATTTCCACCATTTGTCTCCCTCTTCCACCTTGACCTTGCTCATTCCAGATGAGGGGAGTTTTATCCATATTTAGGGCTCATTTTAACCAGAAACCCTTGGAAAGTTTATTTTGTTCTTCATGAGCCCCTCTGAGCATCTTCTTTAGCCATTCTCATCCAAAATTGGCCTGCATTCCCTGAGAACCAAGCTATTTGATCTTGAGAGGCCCTAAGAACCCAACCTGAGCCTCATTTCACTCATTAAATCTCCCAAGGAAATAGGTCACATGACCAAAATCCGTGATAGGCTAACATGCACGATCTCGTGACCCTTGCGACCCCTGCGACCCATCCTCATATGTGACCTTGTGACTTATTCCCATTCGCAACATTGCGACTTGTGACCTGTGTGACCTAGCCATGTTTATAAGACTACCAGTCACCAAGTCACGCATTGATCTATGCGACCTCTGCGACCCCCTAATCCTTGCGACCTACCAGAGAAACCTCTTTCTAGGATGTGGAAACTATGATTTGTGCTTGCTACTAGGAGTTATTATTCATGCCATCTCTCTCATTGTGGGATTGTTTTTTTGAAATTCCTGGTGATGTTGATCATGAGTGCATCTCGATCTCCTCCTTCGACTATGAGATGGGAACCCCAGTAGCAAAATTTTCCTGCATGAATTCCGAGAGAAGTGTGCAGGAGATTCACTAATACCTACCACCCCCCATCTATGGGAATACCATGTGCAATGTCAACAAAAGCACCAAAATCTCATGGTTCTACATCTACAACGAATTCTCTAAACAAGATATCCCAGAAGGCCAAGAATATTTCCAAGTATACATAAATGTTAAGAGGTCGAAAACCCACAAGGTTGCCTCCCATCCCCCAGTTTTTCCATGTGCCGAGACCATTGAGTGTATAATGAGGAATGTAGACATAGATTAATGGATTGTAAGGGATCACTCAGGTGTACCGTTCGCAACTATATCCTCTACAAACATTGCTTCATATTATAGTTTTCCTAAGAAGGAGGAGGCATTTAACACACGATGTCTCTCAAACTTTTTAATTCTAACCAAGGACATGATGAGGGAATGGTGGCAAGACCCATCAAAGTTTCAGGTTAGAAGCAACCAAATCTACATAACAGATGGGCTAATGAAGATTTATTAGCTAATCATTGCTATGATGAACTGGTTGTACAATAGGGCCGACATTGATGTTTTCCACGGGACATGGGTCCCTATCATGTATGTCGTCGCCACTAGGGGTATAATTTTCCACTAGGTCAACATTCTAGTTTTAGTGCTTAGAACAAATATAGTTGCAGTTAAACATCCTGATCCATACCAGCCGTCAGAATTCTATATGGCCTTATTACTCCTGAATGTAGTTTGTTCATGTTGCGTGTTTAACCACTGGAGCTACAACCAGACCACAACTGTGGCGGAGTCGATGCATCACCATTATAAGATCTTCTGGAACCCCGGGTATAAGGGTATGCTTAATGTCATATTTAAATCATTTATTGCCCCACTATATTATCTTATTTTTTGGGAGGAACCCCCCTGCATGTGAAGAGGGCCATGGAGACCATCATCAAAGTGGAAAATTGTTTCCTGATCTAAGAGGGAACATTCTTCAGAGTTTTTGGATCTTACAAGACCCTACATGCACTACCTTGATTCACCAGGGATAGGGTACTCATGTAGGAAGTGTGCTACCAGTTGATGCGAGGGTTTTTGAAGACATTGAGCAAGGGGAAGAAGAAGCCTTGACCCACATTCCCTCTCAGTATTAGGGCTTACACAATGAAATATTTCAAGGAAGTGGAGGTGGAGGTAGAGAAAATAGAGGGATGTCATTTTGTGACTCTGAACCACCACACATATGATCCAAATAGGGTAGTAGTGACTCACTGCCAAAGGTCCAATTTCAACTGGTGATATCTACATTCCAAGCAGGGTCACGAAGATGGGATTAGGAACTGGTACAATGCCGCTAGGGAACTCAGCCCCAGTGAGTAGCAAGAAAGAGATGACAAGCAACCTGAACATTCCCAAGAAACTGTGAGCCTTCGAGAGAGGTCAATTGCTCTAAAGAGGAAGAAGGAGCCACATAAGGATATTTGGAAACTCAGGAAGCACAAGGAGAAAGAGGTAGAAGATTCCCCAAGTGATAGGAGATGATGAAACATTAGAGTAGTGAAATGCAACCCTGGAAAATAAAAATAAAGAGATCAAGAGGAAAAGAGAATTAGATCTCAAACGATCGTAAGATTCAGGTGGCTAGCACTCCAAGGACCAACTTGAGAAAATAAAACGGCTAGAGGAAGAAGAGAGGTAGAAGTAGCTAGAAGAGAAGTGATTAAAGGACATGGAAGAGAAAAAGGCAAAAATGGAAGAGGAGAGCAAGAGACTAGGGCAAGAACAAAGAGAACAAGAAGAGATACGCAGGCAAGCCGAGGAACTCAAGGAGAAGCAAGAATATGAAGAATAAGAAAATAAGTGGGTAGAGGTGGAGCAAAGGATGAGAGAAGAGGGAGAAAAGAGAATAGAAGGGGAGGAGAAAAGAAAGAAGAAACAAGAAGAGGCTGATAAGGAAGCTCAACAAGAATCTGAGCAAGTTTAGTTGCCTTCGTTAGATGTTCCCCCATCCACTCCCCTCATCGGAGGACATCTGCCTCTCTAGGAGCTGGGCATTCCAGAAGAGACAGAAGAAGAAGTGTTGGACCCAACCAAAATTACTTTTGATCAAGTTAATTTCAGGATCGTATAGGGGAGAAGGAACTGCTACCCTAGGAACCCTACATAATCTCTATTAGTGACCATGAAGAAAGAAATTGCTTTCAACACTATAGTTAACCCTGAGATGATTACCTTAGCTGGGACTGCTTTTGTGATGGAAAATAAATTGAATGTTGCTAGGATGAGAAAACAAATCACAGAACTCTAGAACAAGCTATACATATTCGAGCAGAGGGCCACTAAAGCTAAATAAGATAGAAGGAAAGCAGAATAATAAAATGCGTCTATCTGCTTGATGCACTCCAGTATGAATGATCTACAGGATGCAATCAAGGATGAGGTTGAAATCCTTAGTGGAGCCATGATGATGGTTTATGAAGAAATATCGAAACTGCATCATATTGTAGCTTCCAATCTTGGCCATACAAACAAACATGAAGGAAAGGTCTACTATGCTAAAGGAAGTCACTGCAACTTTGGATAACATGCATGAATGGTCCACTAGGTACCCAGGTGCACCGAAAGTACTCCCAGAACAAGATTGGATCACTACGAAAAACACCAAAGTCCAGCTCTGGATCAAGATCCAATCATGAGATAAACTAGCCAAGGATGTGGACAAAGTGTTGGCTTCTTACAAACACCTTTTGGGTGTTTAAGAGTCAGTGATCGAGAACCATAGGGTTTCATCTATTGGGGGGATTGGGCAAGTAAAGAAGCATGAATACATATCACAGGAAGTCTAGGAATTTGTCGACACTTTTAGGCAGGCTATCGACTTAGACAACCTGCAAGTTACAAAGGAGAATATCGCATGATACATGGTGTAACCGGTGAGAATTTACACAAAGCTAGTGACCTTAGCCAATCACGTGAACGCCAAAAGAACCACTCTCATTCTGGATTCCCTAGAGTTTCTACACAAACATGAGGAAGAACAACCACATATAGCCCCCATAGCTATTGAGTACAAGATTTGACACACTTACCTAGTGGAGCAGCTACATCTAAACGTCCCAGAACTGTCTATTGTTAAGTTAATAGTATAGGTTTTGCTTGTTTTGTGAAATTAGAAAACTATAATAGAGTAGAAAAATAGTATAAGGTCTAAAGAGTCATAAGGAAGTCTAAAAGTCATGAGATAGTCAAAAGGTCATGAGGAAGCCCAAGAGTCAAGGGTAGGCAAAAGGTAAACCTATTTTATATAAATACACCCTCATGCAATATTGTAAAGGAATTTTTAGCTTGGGTCTTATTTTGGTATATATTGTTTTAGAGAACTTGTTCCCTTCTAATAAATATAAAGGAGTAATAGTTGTTTTCCACTATTGGATTGGATGGACACTTTATGTTGCGATGCCATGGATATTGTCAACTCAATGGATCGAAGGTTCCTATTGGTTTTTGATGTGTAGTCTCCTCGTGTACCTTCCTGTGTTATGAATCTTGTTTTGCAACATATGGATGGTATATGATATGTTAACTCTGTGCTTATATTGATGAACTATTTTACTGGTATTGGCATAATCTTATCGTAGGTTATGCATACATTTGTGATAATTGATGCTTAGCTATTTTGAGCTTGTTTATAGTTTTTAAGCTTGTTCTAAAAATATACCTGATCTTATTTGAAGCTTTTCTAACAATACTTAACTTAAGGTTCATGTTGTAAAGTTCTAATGTTGTTATTTATGGTATTCATGTTATGAACGTTCATCAGTTATTTCCCTTGTGTTTGTTGAAGCTCAAGTGTTCTACCTAGTCGGTATACCACCTTTGTCCAAAGTGAATTCAAATCACCTGTACGATGGTTGGGCCTACATACCAAACGTGATTGATAAAACAAATGATGTAGAGTCTAGTTGGGGTTATGCAATGGGGAGATCCCTTTGGTGTTGGTGGAGAATTACATCCCGTCAATAGAAGGACATAGGGAAACAGTGTGAGTTCCATAAGAGCCCCACTGACAACACAAGTGAGTGTCGAGCCAAGCAGTCACTGGTGATGGAGTTGAAGGCTTTTGGATCAGACGCATGTTCCGAATATGAGTCAGAACTCAACATGGGCAATGAAAAAAGGAATAAAAATATTGATGGGGAGCCTAGTTCCACTATTTCCACCACTAAGATCCATAAGATTGAGCCTGGAGATTTAGAGGAGGGGGAGAAGCTCTTACACTCACGAATTTGGGTGAAGGGTTCTCCGTTGTAGTTCATTGTCAATAGAGGAAGTCAAAATAACATCATTTCAGCAGAGGTCATGAAGTTTTTGAGCCTACTAACCACACCACACCTACAGTTGTACACCATCAGGTGGCTTCACCAAGGATGAGATCTCTGCGTCATCCAATAGTGTCGCCTTCCCTATAGCATCAAGCCCTTCATATATGAGGTACTGTTTGATGTTTCTCCTAATGAAGTTTTTGATGTATTATTAAGCCAACCATACTTGTGGAAGAATCATACTGTGTATGTATGAGTCTAGGCCTTGCACTATTATTATTTATTTGCATCATAAATTATACAGGGTACATAAGGTAGCACCTCCTACTTCCATCTCTTCGATCTCTATGAAGCAATGCAGTAAGTCATTTCCCAGACTGAGAAATTTGTCTTCCTTATGATTCCCCTTTAGGGAAAGAAGAAGATTGTGGCCTCCATATAGGGCTCCTCCCCGCAGAAGCAACAAATGGACAAGGTCATGGAGGAGTACATGCACATCTTCACCTCACCCACAGGGGTACCCCTACACTATCAGGTCAAGTACTCCATCGATCTGACCTTGGTCACGCCGCTACCTTTCAAGATGATCTATTGATGCTCTATTATGGAGAACGATGAAATAAAGAGGTAAATTCAGGAGTTGTTGCAGAAAGGGCACATCAGGCCAAGTTCATTACCCGATGCGAGCCCAATCGTGTTGGTACAAAAGAAGGACAGGACCTAGAGACTCTATACTGACTATCCGGTGTTGATTAAGATCACTGTTTAGAATATGTATCCAATCCCACAGATTGATGACCTTTTGGACTAGCTCAAGGGAGACAAATATTTCAACAAGGTTTACTTGAATTTTGGTTATCACCAAGTACCAATCGAACCCTCTGATGTGTGGAAGACTTCCTTCAAATCCAAGGAGGGCCTTTTTGAATGGCTAGTCATGCCTTTTAGGTTGAAACATGCCCCTGCAACCTTCATGAGGCTAATGGATGACATCTTGGAGCTCTTCACCAAATCATTCATGGTAGTGTATTTGGAGAACATCCTAATCTTCAACTAGACTTGGGAAGAGCACTACCACCATATTTGACAAGTCATCCAAACCCTGCGACAACACAAATTATGTGCCAATTTGGAGAAATGAACTTTTGGCATGACCCAGGTTCAATATCTAGGGTACATCATTGATGAGTGAGGTGTTCATGTGGACCTAGCTAAGATAGAAGTTATTCAGGATTGGCCAACCCCAACCACTCTAACAGAGCTCCGCAGCTTTCTGGGTCATGCCAATTTCTACCGCTGGTTTGTGTTAGGGTTCTCTCATTTCACTTGGCATTTGAGTCAAGTCACCAAGGGTGGAGTGAAAGCAAAGTTATTTTGGTATGAATCCCAAAAAAATACATTTGACGAGTTGAAGAATCACCTCTGATAGACACCAGTGCTCACATTACCAAACTTGCAACAACCATTTGAGATTGAGACAAATGCCTCCGACTATGTTATTGGTGCAGTTCTTACCCAGCAGGGACATCCAATGACATATCACAATGATACACTTTTGAACACAATTCGAAATTATCCCACCTATGAAAAAGAGATATATTCCATTGCGTAGGCCTACCGAAAATGGAATCATTACATTCTAGGGAAGGAAACAGTCATCCACACAGACCACAAGCCCCTGCAGTTCATACAAACACAAGGAAAGTTGCAGAATGATTGCCACAGAAATGGTCCACATACCTGCAACAATTCCATTTGAACATTAATTACAAGAAGGGAAGCACCAATAATGTTGCAGACTGCCTTAGCCGATCGTCGGTCACGGCGCTGACCACTATGCCCAACTCTTATGGTCATGAGACTTCAAGGTGGTCACATCTTTACAAGAGCGATCTAGAATTCGACAACACATACCAAATGCTCCTGGAAGGCAAGGAAGTTCTTGATTTTCACCTCCAGGGTGCACTATTATGCCACCTAGGACACCTTTATGTTCCTTCAAGAAAATGTGCCAAGATGATTTGGGAGGCGCACTACAGTCGGGTCCCTAGACATTTTGGAATAGAGAAAATAGTGGAACTGCTGCATAAGTATTTTTATTGGCCGAGCCTTTGATAAGATATTGGGAAGTACATCAAATCCTATAATGCCTACACCATTTCCAAACCATTCATCAAGAAGCAAGGCCTATATACTCCTATGCCTACTCCTAGTCAGCCTTGGGAATCCATCTCCATGGATTACATGTCAGGCCTTCCATCTACTAAGCATGAAAACCACTGTGTTTTCATGGTCGTCAACATATTCTCTAAGATGGCCATTCTGGCAGCCTACAAGAAGAGTATCACAACAAAAGCCACTGCTAATCTCTTCTTTGAACAAGTGTGGGTACACTTTGGGATCACACAGTCAATTATCTCAGACCGAGACAACAAGTTCCTGAGTACATTTTGGTCAAGCCTCTGGTCGATGTTGAATACCAAGCTCACTAAGTCCACAACCTTCCACCCCCAAACTAATGGCCAAACAGAGGTCATCAATAATATGATCATGCACATTCTGCGCATGTACAACTCGAAGAATCCACACAAATTTGATGAAAGCCTCCCTTATGTCCAATAGAATTACAACATAGCTCTCCATAACTTAACTAGACACAGTCCCTTTGAAGTGGGGTTGGGATTCCAACCATTATGTCCCATTGATGTGGCCATACCATTTGCAACTACTCATGCAGAATTCAGCTCATGTCTAGGCCGAAGCTGACAAGGCCCACAACTTCATTGAGCACATTCAACACATCCACTAGCAAGTCCATCACATATTGGACCAAGCCAATGCTAAATACAACCAGCGTCATGATCAACATCTGTTGCCACATAGGTTCCAGGTGGGCGAAAATGTTTGGTTACATTTATAGAACGAACAACTCACTAGGCCCCATCGCAAACTTCACCTCTTTGATATGGGTTGTACAACATCACCAAGGTTGTAGTGGAAAATTTCTTCGAGCTCACCATTCCACTGTTCCTTGGCCTGCACCTAGCATTCATTGTGGACAATTGTGACCATACTTTCCCTATTGTTGGATACATTCGATGTTGCTGAGTAGCTGACACCAACAAAGCTCAACTGAAGTTGTGTTGAACATGCCACAACTAATAGGATCATGGACACACAAATAAATAACACTCTCCAACAAAGGGTCCAGCTATATCGAGTTGCCAAAGTAGGCCAGCTCCTTCACTAGGGCAAGTGGTTCACCAGGGACCAGGTTCAACAGAAATTTCCTCACCTCGTGGAGGCTCTGCATGCAATGGGGACCATTGCTTCCTAAGGGGGTAGGACTAATCTAGGTGGAAATTGGTGTCCACTCGCTTATTCCACATAGGCCTCTTGTTGGTTTCATCAGTTTCCTTCATTATAACAGAATTTACTAGTTTTAGCAGTTTTTTCAGGTACTAAACTTCCGCAGTTGTTTTGACCCCCTAAAATACATTTTTTTAGGTCCGCATCAAATCTTGTAGTACTCAAAGATATCTTTCTAATGAGGTATCATTCACGCCAAACGAAGATCATATGACCAAGTTACGACTCCAGGAAGTTGGCTGCCCAACTAACCCCAACAAGGCCCATAAATTCTTGTTGTTCCATCTCATGCAGTTAGGGTTTTGGTTGTTTACGGTTTTATCTTGTTTTTCAATAATATGAAGGTTCTTGAGCCTCATTGTAATACTATCTAGAGGCACGTAGGCACCACAACTCTTCTTAAAGATAAGCTACCATCGCCCGAGCTAGTTTATTTCCATTCTGTACGTAAGCATATTTTATTTCTTTGATATTAATGAAATGAAGTTTTATTTCTGTTACGTCTCTATGTTTATTTTTGTATATGTATTCTGTTGCATTCTTGTATAACTTCAGATCAAACTCAACAAAAGACATCCATTCATTCAACCTTGTCAAGGCATTGCCTTTTGATGGTAAGGATAATAGTTTGAGGATGGGTGTGTCACCCGGGAGGAGTCATTCCCGTGGTTTGGCATGGAAGGCCACGCTGGTAGTGGTTCATGGTAGAGGAAGTTTGGTCCAAATCGTGCGAAAAATAGGATGGCCTAGGCAAGGTGGAGGAAACTAGGGAAGAGATGAGCATGAGGAGGAAGGAGAATTGGTTCCTCCTATCAGGAATTCACCTGGACGAGTGGTTTTATCTTGCCCCTTTTGACTCCATCGAAGCTCAAATCCACTTTTTTCAATGCTTCGTAGATCACCTATCACAATCTCAAAATGAGGACCATGCTGATTTGGTTAGTTTCTTGGCTGACATCCTCCAGAATCAGTGTTGCATCCTGGATCGACAGGCCACTCTCAGAAGGAATTAGAGGCATCTCCAGGACTGCATGGAGTTTTTGAGACTCACATGGCTCACGTGGAATCTCACATCCACGAAGCCTTTCACCACCCTGAAAATGTTTCCCAAGCTGTAGAGGTCAACCCCACTCCTCCTTCTCAGATGCACGAATGATTACTAGTTGTATATTCTTTTTGGGTAAATTTTGTTCATGGTGGGCTATGGATTTGATGAGGCCCTGTTTTGTCAAGTTTCTTTCCTTTTTGTTTTGTCTGTACCTAAAGGCCAACAAATCTGGTTGGATTGAGGCCATTTTTGCATTCTCTCAGAACTCCTCACAATGTAATTTTCTCATGATATAATAGAAAAATGTTGACTTACAAAAAAAATGATTTATTGTAAATTTCAAGTCCTAGATTGATATAAACAATTGATCAAATGACAAGCAAAGACTATGCTGCTATAGAGCTATTCCACTTATTTCACTATCTTTATCAAAAATTTTAACAATTTTATACCCTATTTATTAATAATATAATGATTTTTCACAAACATTATTTAATCATTTTATTTCTCATAAATAAAAATAGATTATCCAGTCCATATATTAGATTAGATGTTCACAAAACTCTTACATAATTAAATTTAACATTATAAAATAACTAATTTCATTAAATTTAATTTATGAATAAGGAATTTAAAAGAATTCTTTTAGATTATAAAATAATAACTTATAAACATTTCAATTACAACACAATTTCTAATAAATTTATGTTAAAATAAATTTTAATAAAGATGGAAATTTTAATACCATTTATTTTAACAATTTCTAATAAATTTAAAAAAAGGCATTTTAAGCCTAATTTATTTTATGCTATTAAATTCTTGTCTTGTTATATGTGTAAATTCTTCATTTATATATGAATTGAAAAATACATAAAGATTTGGAAAGAAATAAATAATATTAATTTAAAATGTTAATTGGAGATATCTATAATTTTATATTTTAATCTTAAATTGGTTGGTCACAAAAATATTTTTAAATGTAAATTTTTTTATTTTAACAATTTCTAATAAATTTAGAAAAAGGGATTTTAAGCATAATTTATTATGCTATTAAATTCTTGTCTTGATATATGTGTAAATTCTTCATTATATATGAATTGAAAAATACATATACATTTCGAAAAAAATAAATAATATTAATTAAAATGTTAATTGCACTTATCTATAATTTTATATTTTAATTTTAAATTTATAATTTTATATTTTAATTTTAAATTTGTTGGTCATAGAAATATTTTTAAATGTAAATTTTTTTATTTTAACAATTTCTAATAAAGTTAGAAAAAGGCATTTTAAGCCTAATTTATTTTATGTTATTAAATTCTTGTCTTGTTATGTGTGTAAATTCTTCATTTCTTTTTTCTAAATAAGATTAATCTATTAACAAAGTAAGGAGGTACAATTACAACGTGACCGAAGTCAAAACTCTGCTTTGAAGAGAGGCAGAACTGTCAAGAAAAGCAGATGAGAACACTTACTGTAGGCAGTGAGCTCATAGTTGAGACGAATTTCAGGACCCACGCAGGGGATCGAGTTGATATTCTCTTGATAATGCATAATTAACAAAAATGCCAAAAAACACCAGAAAACCACAAAACTGTTTGCATTACAAACTTGCCCAATGGTAAAGGTCGCACTACATGAAGACGAAGCCGGGGTAAGCACACTAGTCATCTGGAGGCTCTTCCTCAATACGCCACCAACCATAATCTGGTAAATCCCTTGCTTGAGCCACGTTTTGATCAGAGGGGCCAGGGTCAACCGGCACCATCACCGCATCCTGAGTGCTGCATACCTGAATATTCAAATCCTACCGAGCCGCATTTCCAATTCCCATCTAGAGGGATGAACAAGGAGCAGAAACTGCCCCCGAACCTCCCGGATGAGATCCAGAGTCCTCTGTCTGATCAGTCTCATGGAAGACCACCGAGATATGAGCCGTTATCCTAGGGTGATTCAGAGAGCTGTTAAAGGAGAAGATTGCAGAGCCAGACGAGGAAGGAAGCCCAGGGTGGTAGCTAGAGGAATGGAGCTGCCCTCTCCCACTGCGGGTGCTGGGGTAGCAGCCTGCAAACAGCTCACTGGAGAGGGAAGGCGAATTAGAGGATGAGCTGGAAGGCGCGCGCCGGGGCTGGCCTCTTCGGCACCCCATTCTTTGGCGCAGACGAGGCATCTGAGAGAGAGCAGCAATGGGATGCTAGTAAGGTAGAGCAACAACCAAGTAGACAGAGCAACAAAGACCCAAAGTCCAGGAAGGGAGCCAGCGGAAAAGCTGGAGCCCCTTCACCGAAAAAATAGAGTTGAGCGCTGAATTATCCTTTCCAAGCAAAATTCAGGAGGCCTTAGGAATGACAGGGCCAACAACCCACCACCCAAAACCAGAGACGAGGCCTGAGACCAGATAATGAATCGACGAGACAAAGACTACGATACAACAACTCGAAACCCACAACTTGAAACCAGAGACGAGGCCTGAGACCAGATAATGAATCGACGAGACAAAGACAACGAAACAACAGCTCGAAACCCAGGAGAGGAACGAGAGGGAGAGCAGGAGCCACTCCGCCAGGAGGGCCAAGCCAAGCACCAGAGTAACTTTCCCCGCAAGTGCCGAGAGACCTCAGGAATAACAGAGCTCACCTCAAACAACCGAAAATCAGAAATGAGGCCAGAGGCGAGGGAATGAACCAAGTGAAACAGCGTAAATGACTTCACCGCATACCCGAGACATAGCCTGACCTTAACCTTTTCTGGCACGCCTCGAGATGCTCCATCCATTACTATAGCATTGAAGAAGACCACCTTCTGATGCAGGCTAGAGCGTGCAGAGGGAAGAACCATCGCTGTAGACATGAAGTATGAACCAGAGCCACCGGAATGAGAGCCAATGAGCCTTGCTCTGTGCGCATGCCAAGAGCTAACCACCTTACATGTATTTAACTCTTTGTACTGGGTGGGCAGGTGTCGATCTACCTCGCCCCACCCCTGTCCCTTCATAGTTAATGCCACCTCAAACGACACCTACCTCGCCCCACCCCTGTCCCTTCATAGTTAATGCCACCTCAAACACCCGCATCCGGGAGTGTGTAAATTCTTCATTATATGAATTGAAAAATACATATACATTTCGAGAAAAATAAATAATATTAATTTAAAATGTTAATTGGACATATCTATAATTTTATATTTTATTTTAAATTTATTGGTCATAAATATATTTTTAAAAGTAATTTTTTTATTGATTGTAATTTCATTTAAAAATTAAATAATGTATGGTAATCATTCATTTTAAAATATAATGCTCCGATACCATAATTCGTTTGAGCCGATAGCCTGGATGTTCGGAAATAGCGAAGGCATCAATATATCTTCTCTACCGGTGGCATCTTCTCTTACTAGCCTAATGAGCATCTTATCTTCCTAGCCTAATTTCATTTAAAAATAAAATAATGTATGGTAATTATTCATTTTAAAATATAATTTTGATGGTTATTAAAATATATATATTATGATAATAGTTTTATATGAATATTGTTTCTCGGAGGAAATTTAATTCGGGATGAATTTAAAATTAAGTTTTATGTACAAGGAAGTTTTAGGTTTAAAGAGGTTATAGTGGTAGTGTAACAGACTAATACATAAAACTAATAAAAAAAATTATGACTTTTAAACTCCACGAATTTTACTGAGGCCTAACCATGACCAAAGGCTTTGGGTCATTTGGTGGTTAAGTTAAAAGAAAAATGGTACAGTCATCCATACTGTAATTAATCTCTCCTTACTGGCGCACACTATGGGTATTGAATCATCATAAATGCGGAGAGGAACTCGAGGTCCCGCTGACACTGTAGTTCTGGCATTTACTATCGAAGGGACTTGGTTGAAAAATCTAGGCCCTGAGGCACCTTGTCACGCCCCTACACTGGCGGTACTCTTCCAACCGCACTATAGGAGGTGTGGCACCACCGACAACTTTCTTTTCACCAATACTTGTGATTGTGGACTACGCCTACTTTTGATACTTAGTTTATTTTTCAACAGCTAAGCATATCTTTCATTATACCATTTATCATATTAACTTCATTATACCATGAATCAACATTAACATGAAATGCACAACAGTATAACTGGGAGGGGCAACTCCCTGTAATGAGTCTACCTGTAATAATAATAATAGCAACAGTTTACAATATACAAGTTCAATCCTAAGGAAACCCCAGATTTACACTTAGAATATTTTCACATTCACTAGCACAACACGTTCAGCCAGCTTGTCGGGCGCGCCCACACGGTCGCCCGAACGATCCTTGCCCAACTCGTCGTTTGCCTCCGCACGTTCACCCGAACGCGTTTCGTTCAACTCGTCGGTTGGTTTTCGTTCACCGTTTGCTCAGCGCCTTCGTGCACCCTCACCCCAGCATTCAACCCAACTCTCCCTTCATTCACCATTCACTCAAACGCTTGTCGCACATTCGATTTGACCCATCGTTCGACCGGACGCCCTACTGTGCCCTCGCCCGACTTCTCAAACGAACGCCCTCCCTCACCTTCGATCGACTCTTCGCACGAACGCCCTCGAACGATTTCCCGAACGACCGTTCGCCCGGATGCCCTACCACGCGTTCGAATGATTTCCCGAACGATCATTCGCCTGGATGCCCTACTACGCGCTCGAACGACCTCGAACAAGCATTCAGCCAGAAAACCTTGAACAACTCTTCGCACGAACACCCTCGAACGACATCGAATGACCGTTCACTCAAACGACCGTCCCTTTGTTTCATCTCAGGTGCTTCGGCCCGTGTCCGCCTGCACCTTCGCCTGTTTCTTCAGACCAACTTCACACTTATTCCTACGCTCCACACTTGAACACTTGAACTGCTTCGTTGATTGAATGCCTTAGCTCCATCGCCAAGCCACCAAATTTATATGGTTCGCCCATCATATGAAATGGTGTGTCTCATAACAAGGCCGACCCATCGTTTCAACTCTTCACACTTTGCACGTCAACCCATATGTTTGGCACCCCCACCCGGGATCGCCTAACTCTATAAACCTCCGCCCTCTTCCACAATTAGCCATTTTCATGTGCAGCTTCGTGCATTTCTCCTCTGTAGCTCATGGGCGTTACATTCTCCCCCACTTGAAATCATTGTCGTCCTCGATAATCTCTCATCCCAGCAACTATCTGTCACCAAGATACCCATGCGAAGGCATATAACCCATCGGTATGTCATACATCGGAAAGTCTCTTCAATGCATGATCATCAACCACATCCATCACAATCTTCACATGCTGCTCCCACTGTGGAAGGATGGTCCCTCCAACTCAGCTGCATACTTATTGAAACATATCGTGTTGACTCCATTATGTATCGTCATCGTGTGAACTGCTGCCATGATACTCCAAGACAATGTTAACACATCTTTATACACCATCGACCCCCATGATTTGAACTAGTCAGGTGATCAGTCCAACTATCATGCTTAAACCATAAGAATGCACATCCTTATGCCATCATTAGTCGTTTCTTAGACTCCTATCACAACATCAACTCGATCAAGAATCCATCTCCATCTAAGTGTAAGCCATGCTTAGGTCCATGAAGTAACCCTCATCTCGTTTGTAACATGCTGCCCATGATGTTTGGTATCAATGTGCTGCATGAAATCAACCGCATCTAATCCCAACTTCATCCTCCATATGTATAAAATCCATCCCCTCAAAATGAAGAGATCTAATCCCGACTCTCTATGTGCCCCATCCAGGTTCATGAAGCCACCTCCGTCGTCTCTGCAATGTGCCATCCTTCAAGTCTGCCATGGAAACAAGTATACACTTGTCTCTTCTCCCATGTGTCAAAAGTGGTTAAGTCTCGGCTCAACCCATGCCCAAGTGTTGCCACCAAAGCATCATTCTCGCTGCAACTCCATCACTCCAAAGTGTCTCATATCGATCCTCCACATCAAGTCACTCTTTCAAGCACACCCATACATGTACTCAAAAGTATGCACCCCATCCTGCATCAAAATCTCTGATCTCAGCTCCTCAATGCATCAGATCCTCCAAGTCCACCATAATATGAAGTCCCCAAAAGTCACAACCTCATGTCATTATGCTCTCCATGAGTCATCTCCAACCAACATCCCAACAAGCATACATGTCTCGGCCCAAAGGTCTCTGCAAGATGCCTCGGCTCTCCATGTAGTAGGAATGCTCCATAGTCTTCTCACAAGTCCAACCAAGTCCATGGCCTTATTGAACAAGAGTACACAACATCCCCATCGGCTCATAAATAAAACATCTCCATGTAACATCAACAAATCTTCCTGCACAACATCCCTGCCCTAGCACTCCTCGTTGGATGCCCATAAGTGACACCTCTACAAGTGCTCCTGCATAATGTCTCTTCTTAAGACTACCATGCTCCATGTCTCCAACTCGATGTCCATGACTCAATTTTCCCATGTTGTCCAACTAAGTAGACCCATCACAACAACCGGTCATCCTCATCCAAGCCTGCAAATCCCAGTCTAGTGAACTCGATCACCCAACCCATATATCATCTCATGAGTATCTTGCACCATGGCTCCCACACTGAAGGTTTCACCAAGACTTCCTCTTGGTCCCAACCATGAGAAGTCCACCCAAGTATCACCATACTCAAGTGTGTGCCCTCCTCCAATCCATACATGAGTCATGCTGGGCACTTAGCCAATCCTCCATGTGGCTAAAGCATGACCCATTCTTCCACAATGATCATCACGTTCCTCCCTTGTCACGGGCCTTCGTACCTTCTACCATAAGGTCACAAACAACCCCAACAAGTCCGGCAACAATCAATGATTCTTTCCTTTCCATACACGGTCTCTTTGTTGACATCCATGGTAAGATCCTCCCTTGCATCGTCAAACTGACTTTGCTCTTCCCTGCATACGGTTCATCTTCCAAACGTCTCACTGAAACACAAGTATCATTACTTGCTTCATCATGAGGCCTCTTCATGTGGGTTTCCTCATTCACCAATGTCTGCAAACTGCATGATCCTAGTCCAACTTGATCAATCCTAAGTTCATCCTCCATGATTGTCATATCTGCAACATCCTCATCACACTCTACAGCTTTCTCCTCAAGTGCACCAGTCAAGTACCCATTAACTTCTTCTATTGAACTAAGCTTCTGGACATCTGCCTAATTGTTACAGTAGTAGTCTCCAAGGCTATCAATGTAGTCGAGCTCATCCTGCTCTATTATAACGACCTTCTTACCAAGAAAGTCCTCCTTTTGTGTATACACCCATTCTGTATACTCATATTGGTCCTTGAGTTCTTCAAGTTCTTCTTTTATCTTCGCATAACCTTCCTGAATATGCATGTTCTAGGCTTTCATCGAAGCCCATTGACAACTCCATTCCCTCATTTGTTCCAATACCTTCTTCAGGAAAGCTTCCCCAGCATTGTGGCTAGATTCACCTATTATAACCTGAGGTCCTTCCGCCATTCCTGCCATCCGCTTTCTTTGCAACCCTGAATCACCTTCCAGGTTTCTGAATCAGCTTTGACACCACTTGTCACGAAGTGCAGTGGGATCAGCTCTTCTGCAAATATGATTATCAGCTCTAATACCACCTACCATGCCCCTACATGGCAGTAATCTTCCAACCACACTATAGGAGGTGCGGCACCACCGACCACTTTCCTTTCACCAATACTTGCGATCGTGGACTATGCCTACTTTCAATACTTAGTTTATTTTTCAGCAGCTAAGCATATCTTTGATTAGACCATTTATCATATTAACTTCATTATACCATGAATCAACATTAACATGAAATGAACAACAGTATAACTGGGAGGGGCAACTCCCTCTAATGAGTCTGCCCGTAATAATAATAATTGCAACAATTTACAATATACAAGTTCAATACTGAGGAAACCCCAGATTTACACTTAGAATATTTTCACATTCACTGGCACAACACATTCAGTCAGTTCATCGAGCGCACCCACACAGTCGCTTGAATGATCCTCGCACAGCTTGTCGTTTGCCTCCGCATGTTCACCCGAATGCATTCCATTCAACTCGTCGGTTGGTTGTCGTTCACCGTTTCCCTGGCGCCTTTGTGCACCCTCACCCACCGTTCAACCCAACTCTCCCTTCGTTCACCGTTCACCCGAACGCCCGTCGCATGTTCTGTTCGACCCGTCGTTTGACTGGACACCCTACCGTGCCCTCCCCCGACTTCTCGAACGAACGCTCTCCCTTGCCTTCGAATGACTCTTCGCACGAACGCTCACGAATGATTTCCCAAACGACTGTTCGCCCAGACGCCCTACCATGCCCTTGAGTGATTTCCCGAACGACCGTTCACCCGGACACCCTGTCGCCCTCGACCAACCTCGAACTACTGTTCACCCAAACGACCTCGAATGACTCTTCGCATGAATGCCCTCGAACAACCTCGAACGACCGTTCACCCGGATGACCTTAAATGACTATCCCTTCATTTCAACTTATGTGCTTCGGTCGGTGTCCTCCTGCACCTTCGCTCATTGCTTCGGACCAACTTCGCACTTCTTCCTATGCTCCACACTCAAATGCTTGAACTTGTTCATTGATTGAATGCCTTAGCTCGATCTCGAAGCCACCAAATATATATGGTTCGCCCATGATATGAAACGTTGTGTCTCATAACCAGGCTGACCCATCATTTCAACTTTCAAACGAGTCGGTTCGCCCCAACTCTTCACACTTTGCACATCGGCCCATATGTTTGGTGCCCCCAGCCGGGACCACCTAACTCTATAAACCTTTGCCCTCTTCCACACTTAGCCATTTTCATGCGCGGCTTCTTGCATTTCTCCTCTGCAGCTCGTGGGCGTTACATGCCTAGCTTAACATACGACGTAGGATCGAGGAGGATCCACGACTTTCACGGTCTCGAGTTTGTCACTATGGAATAATGAAAACACTGTGAGAAGCTTTTGACATTTGGACGAATAGGGAGGTCCTGCAGCTTGGCTCTGTAGAAATTTGAATAATATAACACTTATTCACAGAGATTATCCTGATTATACACTATTTGTGGAATTCATGCATAATACATAACCTCCTCTACCATTGATCTTCAATTTGCGGAATTAAAAAAATAATCGCATGCGCACATTGAAACATCAATCACACATATCAACACAGTATGTAATGGGGAAAGCATACAACTGAAAACCCCCAATTATCTGTATATTATAATGATGGAGAACATGTAACAATACATAGTACAATACTCCTCACAAGTACTCAGTACTATCTCCACATACTACGCACAAACTAGCTCAAATCTGAACAAGTCACGGGTTCAAATCTCCTCCACTGTTTGCCTGCCTCTACTGTGCAATCCAAGTTGAGAATAGATCAGATCCAAGTTCGAATTCCCTTGGCTTGTACTGCGCAATCCTCATTAGAAATCTCAATCAATGATTGTGCATATCTCATGCACAGCTATAGTCACAACTGATAGTAGTCTCACCCTTTCACCCACCTTTAACACTTGTCTCCACTAAACTGTCCATGCACTTGGTTAACTGATGTATTCTTTAGTTGATTTATGAGTTAATAATTAGTGAATTAATTAATAATTAATTCACATCACTCATCACTAGTGTATTTGGCAGTTACACTAAATACAACTATTTCAACTAAGTCAAACTGAACACAACTCCATCAACTCCTCAATCAACTCCACCAAACTCAATCACTTGAGTTCTAACTGAAGTCCATCATGCAATAGCTCAACTAACCCATAGGAAAATCATATTTCCTTCTGGCAGTTGCATGTGCCACATCTGTAGCTCGAACTGAAGTGCTGCAAGAGGATAAGATAATGTTTATAGTCCAAATATTATTAAGAGCTAATAATATTCGACTGTTCCATTTTTTGACTGGCAATCTAAAAATAGACTCCGCCCATATGTATAAAAATAGAGGTCCATCTATTTTTACCAACATGACCAATCATCCATAAATAGCATCCTGCAACTCATATACCATGATCCATATGTCTAAAAATAGACATAATCTAAAAATAGACTTTGCGCCAAAAATAGCCTGCGAGCCCACTTAGTGAAGGCGACTTCTTTTCACTAAGCTCCATCATCTTGTTGCATTTTCAACACTCCCTCTCAACAAGATATGGATTATCTACAACCCCTATCCTTCCTCTGTGGTATTCGAATTTTCTCCTGGTGAGTGCCTTCTTCAAGATATCAGCATCCCGATCCTCCGTGGGAATGTATGAAAGTAACATCATTCTCCGCTGCACACAATCTCTGATATGATGCTACCTGATGTCGATGTGTTTGGATCTATCATGAAATACTGGATTAGCTGAGAGTTTAATGCAACTGTGGTTATCACAATAAATCACAGTGGGCTCCAAGTGTGACCGGAACAACCCGACCAGGATCTTCCTCATCCATATAGCCTCGCGTGCAGCCAAACTTGCTGCCATATACTCGGCCTCTACTGAACTGAGTGCCACGGATCTCTGCTTCCTGCTGTACCAAGAAACTGTTGTCGACCTGATACTGAAGATCCCTCCAGATGTGCTCTTTCTTTCCATTGGGCTCCCTGCCCAATCTGCATCCGTGAAGCCACATAGCTTCACCTCATCCTCCTGTTTGTACCACAATCCATATCCCAATGTGCCTCTGAGATAACGCAATACATGCGTGCCTGCCTTCCAGAAGAGCTTGGTTGGGTTAACCATAGCTTGTGAAAGCTGGTTAACAGCATAGCATATATCGGGTCGTGTATTGACCAGATACATAAGTGACCCCACCAACTGTCAATAAATAGTGGCATCCACTACCTCCGCTGAAGTAGCATCCTCCTTCCTCCAACCTCCAGGAAGAGGAGTATCAACAGGCTTGCAGCCATGCATGTTGAACTTCTCCAATATCTACTGGGTATACTTACCCTGAGAAACAGATAATCCATCACTGCGATGCCAAATTTCCAATCCCAGGAAATAATGAAGGAGGCCCAAGTCCTTCATCTCAAACTCTCTAGCAAGATCCTCCTTGCATGAAAGTATCAACAACTCATCTCCCGTCAAAATCAAATCATCTACATAAAGTACAATGATCAGCAACTTATCCTCCACCACAATCTGGTATAGGTTAGGATCCGCCTCACTCTTGGAGAATCCAAGTCTGGTGAAATAACTGTCTATCCGTGTGTACCAAGCACGAGGTGCTTTTTTCAACCCATACAATGCTCTCTTGAGCCTACACACATGCGACTCGCTGCTGAAGATCTCGAAACCTTTGGGCTGCTCTATGTACACCTCCTCCTCAATGACTCCATTGAGGAACGCAGTCTTCACATCCATCTAATGGATGTGCCACCCCATCTGCGTTGAGAGAGCAAGAATAGTCCGTATGGAAGAATACCTTGCGACAGGTGCAAAGGTCTCCTCATAATCGATCCCCTCTATCTGCGAGAAGCCTCAGGCAACAAATCTTGCCTTTTACTTCTCCACACTCTCGTCAGATACCTTCTTCACTTTGTAGATCCATCTCAAACCCACCATTGATTTCCCCTCCAGTCTTGGGACAATCTCCCATGCACTGTTTCTGACAATCGAATCATACTCTTCCACCATGGCATCTACCCATGCGGGATCCTCCACAGCTTCCTCAAAAGAGGATGGATTAGTCACGACACATTTTCTCATAAGATCCATGTATCTAGTGTACCGATCAGGTGACTGTCTCTTTCTGCGCTGTGTTGTAGGTGGTCCTACAACCTTCTCTGCATCTTGAGCCAGTCGCTCAGCTTCTGTAGTGCGCTTTCTCCCTCTGATGGTTGGCGCTGCATGAGTGGTCTCTTCCACTCCATGAGGTTCATCTTGTGGTTGATCCACATCCTGAAGCTCATCCTTAGGAACTAATAGCTCCTCATCTGCATGCAAGTGTGGCTCCCTCTCAAGCGAACACTTCATGGCTTTCTCCTCCTGAAATTTGATATCCCGTCGCACAACAGTCTTGCGACTGTCTGGAAAATACATACGATAGTTTTGGGGCGTATTAGTGTACCCCAAAAATATCCCAACCTCTATGGTCGGCTCCAGCTTCATCTTGGCATCCTTCGTCACATGCATGTAAACAGGAGAACCAAAAATCCTCAAATGGGAAATATCAGGCCTCTTACTAGAATAAGCCTCCTCGGGTGTACTCATGCCAAGTATCTTGTGAGGACAATGGTTCTGCACATATACTGCAGTATTGCATGCCTCTGCCCACAAGTGAAGGGGTAGGCCCTGATCATGCAACATCGCCCGTGCAGCGCCCACGATCGTTTTGTTCTTCCGCTTAGCAACCCCGTTCTGTTGTGGGTTATGAGGAGCTATGAGCTCTCTTCGAATCCCTTCTGCGCTGCAAAATTCCTTGAACTCACCAGAGATGAATTCACCACCATTGTCGCTCCTAAGAGCCTTCACCTTCTTCCCTGATTCCTTCTCGACCAGGGCTTTGAACTCACAGAACTTTGAGTATGTCTCGCTCTTCTTCTGCATGAAGAAGATCCAGCACTTTCAAGATAAATCATCAACAAAGATCACATAGTACTTGTGCTTTGCTATCAAAGCTACTGAGAAAGGTCCACACACGTCTGTGTGAATTCTCTCAAGGATCGTCGCGATGTGACTATCCTTCTCGTGAAAGGTGGCTTTCACAAATTTTCCCAAAGTACACCCCTTGCACTGATCTGACTACGCAAGAGTGCCTTTAGGAAGCCCCGTAGAAATCTGCTGCAGTATCTTCAAGGCTCCATGGTGAAGGTGGCCCAAACTCCGGTGCCACAGCTCACCATCATCCCGGCTCACCAATCCTTCTACCTTGCATGCCATTACTGCACAACCATCTACATGCAATTGATAAAGGTTCTTGACTCGAACTCCTATCTTCTGGGTTTCTCTAGTTGTCTTACTGCGCAGGAAAGCCTTTCCCTCGCTGAAGACAACATCATATCCCTTGTCTTCTAACATCACCACAGAGATAAGATTCTTCTTCAATCCTGGAACATGCATCACTTCCTTCAATATGAAGGGTTTACCAGACTCCCTCTCAAAGGAAATGGTACCGATACCAGTCGCACTGTATCTACCATCATCGCCCATCTCGATGTGCACTCCAAGATCTTTCTGATCCAGATCAGAAAAAAAATCTCGATCTCTTGCCATGTGAAAAGACGCACCACTGTCCAAAAACAATACCGATCCCATCACACTTGATACCAAGCATGCGATCAGCAAAAAATCCAACTCAAACTGCAAGGCTAAGGCCTCTCCCGCTGCAGATCCAGCAGCTTGCTTATTTTTCTTCTTCTGCGGACAATTTGTGGCATAATGTCCGTGCTGGTGACAATGAAAGCACTTCACCTTGGACATGTTCTGCTTCTTTCCTTTCGCACTGGAATGAGAATCTTTCTTGTTCTTCCCCTTCTTTCCTTTAGCAGCCAAAGGGTATTTTTCTTCATCAGATGCTTTTGATGAAGATCTGTCCCTGGTATTTCGCCTGATCTCCTCTTGCACAAGATCAGACCAAAGTCTCTCCCATCCTGGCAATTTCTCCCGACCATTGATAGAGTCTTGATAGGAATGCCAACTCTTTGGAAGACCAAGGAGAGCCAAGCTCACCAAGTCCTCATCATCGACAATCACCCCCACACTTCCCGGCTCATCCCGACATTGGGTGAACTTCGTGAGATACTTGGGCATACTGTCTCCTTTTTCACACTTAATGTTTCTGAGTTTATCCTTGAGCGCCAACTTCCTCTGGTCGCTCTTGCTTCAGAATAAATCTGTCAACGCTTTCCACATCAAGTATGGAGAAGCCTTTCCATGCAGGCTGGATACAATGTGATCCTTCACGCCCTCCAACAGAATCCTTCGACACTTTGCTGTCTTCTTTTGCCAAGCCTCATCTTGAGAAGCATTAGTAGGCTTTGGGACCTCAGCCTCTATGAACTCCTTCAACCCATTGTCATCTAACACCGCCTCCATCTTGTCTTTCCATGAAATATAATTCGAGCTGCCTTCAAGGGCATACTCCAATCGCAATCGTTGAAAGAAATTTCAACTTCGACACCAAGAAAACATTGTTGCAAATTCGAATTCCACCAGCTCAAAACTCAACCGCTTCTGATCTAAAAATTGGTGAGAACAAAGTATTTCTCATACAGAGATTTACTATATGGGCATTTACCAGATATCTCACCTTCCAAAAGAAGGATGAATCTAGAGGCTACCTGGCCCGATTACAGACTCTGCCTCAAGAAATAAAAATGTAATCACTTTCTGAATAATAGATCTGATGATCAACTTCGCTCTGATACCATGTAGAAATTTGAATAATATAACACTTATTCACAGAGATTATCCTGATTATACACTATTTGCGGAATGCATGCATAATACATAACCTCCTCTACCATTGATCATCAATTTGGGGAACTAAAAAAACAATCGCATGCGCACATTGAAACATCAATCACACATATCAACAGGGTATGTAATGGGGAAAGCATACAGCTGAAAACCCCCAACTATCTGTATATTATAATGATAGAGAACATGTAACAATACATAGTACAATACTCCTCACAAGTACTCAGTACTATCTCCACATGCTACACACAAACTAGCTCAGATCTGAACAAGTCACGGGTTCAAATCTCCTCCACTGTTTGCCTGCCTCTGCTGTGCAATCCAAGTTGAGAATAGATCAGATCCAAGTTCGAATTCCCTTGGCTTGTACTACAATCCTCATTGGCAATCTCAAGCAATGATTGTGCAAATCTCATGCACAGCTATAGTCACAACTGATAGTAGTCTCACCCTTCACCCACCTTTAACACTTGTCTCCACTGAACTATCCATGCACTGAGTTAACTGATGTATTCTTTAGTTGATTTATGAATTAATAATTAGTGAATTAATTAATAATTAATTCACATCACTCATCACTAGTGTATTTGGCAGTTAGACTAAATACAACTAGTTCAACTAAGTCAAACTGAACACAACTCCATCAACTCCTCAACCAACTCCACCAAACTCAATCACTTGAGTTCTACCTGAAGTCCATCATGCAATAGCTCAACTAACCCATAGGAAAAGCGTATTTCCTTCTGGCAGTTGCATGTGCCACATCCGTAGCTCGAACTAAAGTGTTGCAAGAGGATAAGATAATGTTTATAGTCCAAATATTTTTAAGAGCTAATAATATTCGACTATTCTATTTTTTGATTGGCAGTCTAAAAATAGACTCCGCTCATATATTTAAAAATAGAGGTCCATCTATTTTTACCAACATGACCAATCATCCATACATAGCATCCTGCAAGTCATAGACCATGATCCATATGTCTAAAAATAGACATAGTCTAAAAATAGACTTTGCGCCAAAAATAGCCTACGGGCCCACTTAGTGAAGGTGACTTCTTTTCACTAAGCTCCATCATCTTCTTGCATTTTCAACAGGCTCTACAACTATAGGGCGACCTGGATGGAGGATGATGGTATGAATCAGCTCCCTCGCATGAACAATATCCATAGGCCTCCAGGTATAGTATGGAGGCTGATGAAAGCACCCAAACCCACCGGGCATATTTTGATTCTCAAACATACATCCCTATTTCCACTTACTTGGCTCTTGAATGCAGGTAATACTATCAATAGTTGGTCTATTCGCCCAAGAAGGACACGCTTGGAGTCCTACTATGTTCAGAGGGTAATAACTTGCTGTGATAGGAATGGTTTCATTTAAATTTACCCATAATGAACTCCTAACAACTATTGTCGTGTTCTTCCAGGTGTGCTTTGCCTCCCTTCGCTCGAGTATTCTTCATCTCAGGTAAGCACGCTCTTCATGAATGCTCTTCTCTGCTGAGTACTTATTTCTGCTTCGTTTCAGGGTTTTAATATTCGTCATTTCCTTGACTGTAGGTAATTTCTGGCTGAAATATATATATCGGAAGGGAGGTTCAGAGCAAGATGGCTCTCTCACAATGATTGTTATCTTCTATTACAGGTTGGTCATTCCTCTGACTTTTCCTGGCGATTTGTTACTCAGGTGAAAAGCCTTATACCTCAATTAGTTGAGGGATTGTTTTATTTCTTTATGCTTAAGTCTTTGGGTTTTCTCTTGTTGGGAGGAAAGGACCCCATACTATGGATCCAACCAGATTTAAAATTGTAATTGCTATGAATGATGGACAAGGGTTTGAACTCCTTTCTCAAGTAATATACTAGTTTTACAGAACCGTCGTTATGGATTTATTTGATGGTTGATATATATATTGTTGTTGTTATTCCTGTTCTATATTCAATTATGTGCCTTTAATGAGGTTTCGTGATTTGGGTTTTCTCTGTTTTGGGTTGGTCACCTGTAATCATGTATTTGGGCCCTTTTCCGTTCACTGTCGGACATGCATAGTTTATATTTTTTCCCGGTTTTGATTTCTCTTCTTGAAGTTTAGGATTGTCATCCTATTAATTTGTCAAAGCTTCGCTTGGGTGGTTGGCTCATGGGGGTTCCTTCAAAACTCGGTTGAGATCCATACGAACCCTCACAGATTACTTTATTTATTGTGTAGTTCTAGTTAGAGCTCAAGTTGAACTTATAAATGATAATGTTGTGATGACGTCCTTTTGAGTGAGATTTCACTCTCTTGAATTTTCTTGTTTCTTAATGGAATTTAATCAAAATATTACTTGTTTATTTCTATAGAATGACCATGATTCCAAAATGCATGTTATAGGCTCTAATTACAATGTATGCTTTTAAACTTCTGCAATGTAATCTGTGTTTAGGAAGGTTAAATGGGTATTTTCTCTTTCAACCGTAAATTGTTCTCTAATTAATTTCTCTAAATAGCTGATGCATTTTTATGCTTAAGTGGGTGAATGTTAACCATTATCGTTACTTCTTTTATGCATCGATGTCTGCAATGTATGAATGTTCTTGAAATGTAAATAAAGACAGAATATGCCTACAATATAAAATGACATATTCTTTCTAGTAATTAATCAGAATGTTAATTTTTCATTACGCAACGATAAAACCAATAATCTTTTCCTTCTAATGACTACCAAGCACAAAAACACTACTTATCCGTTTTCCTACTTTGATTATAAACATGCACGTATTTCCTCTGTCTAGAAGGTCTCACGACCTAGCCACGGATCTGGAAATTACGTCCAGAATCCCCCTCTGAGTTCTTCCAACTCCTAACAGTGAATAAAATGATGGCAGTTCGGTACCTTGGGCATCAAGACCACGCTCCAGCCTCAAGTCTCTTACCACTCGACTGTTATTTACAATCTTTTCCCACTGGCTAATTTGTCTAGCTCATGGAAACTATAAACAACATAGTCTTGCTCCCATTCCTCTGTATCCTTTTTTTCCAAACCCCATGGTTCTATCACTTCCCTTTTTGAGGGAAGAGATGGGAAACCACTGATAACTGTTTCAAGAGTTATTTAATTGATTCTTTCAGTTCTTTGACAAACTGATTAAATTCTTTTAATTAATAATTAACAAGATATGTTCTAGCTTCTCAGCCTTAATTCTTTAACAATCTAGGTTAAACAAAAGAAAAATCGTAAGTAATAAGTAAAATTTGGTAATAAGTAAATGTTGGTGCATCATTGGGTGTTACAGATCCCTCGCCTTGAGAGGAACACCATCCCTGGTGTTCTTTTCAGGAAAACGGTGTCGAATAGGCCTTCTGTATAGTTTCCTCCTCTTCCCAGGTAGCCTCATCCGGGCCAAAGTGCTTCCACTGCACTTTAACCTGGGTGATGGCTCGTTTCCGCAAGATGGTTTCTCTCTGATCGAGGATATGAAGAGGCTCTGCCAAAAATTCTCCCTCGATTCAACCTACACAATTATAATTTGTTGTTAGAAATTTTCAACATAACAATTCATAAGTTACCTATTCTTATTCTTTTATTACCTATATATTCTTCCAGTTAATAATATGCCGAGGGTTGTACACATATTTCTTTTAACAAAGAGACATGGAAAACATCGTGGACTCGGATATGGCCTGGGAGTGCTAGCTTGTACGCTACCGGTCCAATCCGTTCCAAGATTTGAAACAATCCACAGTACCGGGGTGCTAATTTAGCACAACCCTTCAACTGTAAGGTACTTTTCCAGGGTTTCACTTTCAGGTATACATGTTCCCACAACTGAAATTCCTTATGTGATATTTTCTTATTTGCGTAAATATTTTTCATATCCTGGGTGGCTTTTAAATTCTTACGGACCTTTTTAACTGTGTCTTCCATTTCAGCTAACATATCAGGACCCAATGTTAATCTATTGTTGGGATTATTCTAATATGTGGGTACCCTGCACTTCCTCCCATATAATACTTCAAAAGGGCTCATGCCCAGTGATTCATGATATCCGTTGTTGTAGGCAAACTCCACCAGGTGGTCCTCCCACTTATGTGGTTGTTGCATAACAAACATTCTCAACATGTCCTGCAGAACCTGATTTACCCTCTCTATTTGGCCATCCATCTGTGGATGGTAAGCCGTACTAAATTGAATATGGGTACCCAACTCGGAGAAGAGGGTTTTCCAAAATGTGGATTTGAATTTTACATCCCTGTTAGAGATTACCACCCAGGGTATCCCGTGCAACCGAAAGATTTCCCTCATAAATATGTTTGCAATCTCCACAGTTTTGTAGGTGGACTTTACAGGCATGAAATGAGCGGTTTTGCTTAGCTTGTCCACCACTACCATGATTGAGTCATTTTGTTTCTTAGTATGAGGTAAACCGATGATAAAGTCTAGAGTGATCATCTCCTATTTCCACTTAGGAATGGGTAATGGTTGCAATAGACCAGCGGGATGCTGATGTTTCACCTTCACCAATTGGAACTCCAAGCATTTGGATAGATACTCAACAACATCCTTCTTTAAACCTGGCCAGAAATAACTTTTTGTGATGGCAGAAAATAGTTTCTAGTATCCAGGGTTAGTGGGGCAAGGCTTCCTATGGAACTCATCCAATAATAATTGCTTCACAGAATTCTGATTAGGAATATATATTATGTTTCTGAATGTTAACATTTTTTCAATATTAATACTGTAATCAGACTGTTCCGCTTTTTCCCGAGCTTTCGAGGCTTGCTGTCAAAGAAAGACATATTTTGGGTCTTTGAGGGATGCTTCTCTGATGACATCTAACAGGTTAGATCATGCTTGATTGTATTGTACTTCATAAATGCAATGTAATTTTCTGCTTAATGCATCGGCCACTTGATTTTCCTTCCCCTTAAGGTGCTTCATGTCAAAGTCGAATTCACTCAAGAATGCAGTCCATCTAGCCTGTTGAGCGTTTAAACTATATTGGTTAAATAAATTAGTAAGGTTGCTATGATCAGTTAGCAACAAAAATTTCTTTCCTAGTAGGTAGTGTCGCCACATTTTGAGTGCATGCACTACTATTGTCAAATCGAGATCATAAGCAGAGTATCTCTGTTCGTATTCTTTCAATTTGCATGATTCACACACTATAAATTTTCCCTCCTAAGTTAGTACCCCGTCGACACCCTCCTTGCTTGCATTTGTGCAAACCACAAAAGTCTTTTCTGAATCTGCTACCTTTAGTACAGGATAGTAGTAAGTAACTCTTTTAACTGCTCAAAACTTTGCTGACGTTTAGTTGTCCATCGGAAGGTACGCCCCTTTTCTGTAGATAGGTCATAGGAAAGGCTATTTTCGAAAACCCTTTAATGAATCGACGGTAGTAGTCGGCTAGGCCCAAAAATTATCTAATATCAGCAACATTCTTCCGAGTGGTCCATTCCATAATCGTTTTGATCTTTTCTAGATCCATCGCTATTCCCTCGGCCAAAATCACATGACCCAGATACTGTATCTGACCTTTGAAAAAGTCACACTTGCTATACCTAGCATATAGCTGATTATCCTGCAAAATCTGCAATGCCATTCTCAAGTTCTTTTCATGCTCCTCCCGGTTTTTAGAATAAATCAGTATATCATCAATGAAAATCAACACAAATTTATCTAAAAACGACTGAAAAATACTATGCATCAGACTCATACAAGTATCTGGAGCGTTAGTAAGGCCAAAAGGCAATACTACGAACTCGTAATGGTAGTAATGAGTTCAAAATGTAGTTTTGCAAATATCTTCTTCCTTTATCCTTATCTGGTGGTAGCCAGACCTCAGGTCAATTTTTGAGAATATGCTTGCTCCCTGCACTTGATCAAATAGGTCGTTAATACGTGGTAAGGGATATTTATTTTTTATAATCAGTTTATTTAACTGACGATAATCAATGCATAGCCTCAAGGTTCTGTACTTCTTTCACACAAATAGTATGTCGACTCCCCAAGGGGATACACTGGGGAAAATGTATCCTTTATCCAGAAGTTGTTGAAGCTTCATTTTGAGTTTTGTTAGCTAAGGGATACTCATGCGAGAAGGAGCACCTAAAACAGGAGCTTCTCCTGGTATCAATTCAATGGTGAAATCAATGTCACGATTGGGTGGCAATCTAGGAATGGATTTAGGGAACACATCCTCGAAGTCTTGGATCACAAGAATAGCTTCCAAGGAGGTCATATTACTCTTTGAGTTGGTATATCCTACTTGGACACCATAAACCTGACAACCCTTCCTAATACATCTTCCCAACTCATTAGCATTAATAGGGTGTAGATTAATATTTTTCATGATCCCTTGTGTTTCCTTTCTCTGTCCTGATTCTGTGAGATAACTTATAGATTAATTTTTACAATCGACTAGGGACCAACACCCTTCCAACCAATCCATCCCTATTAGTACATCATAGGAGCCTAAAGGGAGTACATTAAGGTCAACATGGATTGATTGTCCTGAAACTGTTATAGGACAATGGTTTGTTTTCGCAGATACCCTTCTTTTCGTCCTTGTGGCTAGTTGGACTAACCAAGGTTTCTTAAACTTTTTGCTTTGCATCTGGAATTTATCTACCACTTTAGGATTTATATAGCTTAAGCTAGCACCCGGATCAAAGAAAACAGAAACAAATTGATCAGCAATCATACCTTCATACTCGATCATGGTGGGTTGGTATTCTGCTTGATGATCGTCCAGAGCAACGTTAATTCTGGGCATGCTCATCGCTACATCTCCAACTATGGAGGCCTCTTGCATATTTGAAAGTTGTTCTGTTTTGGCCCTGTGCAGGCAATTTTTGTAGTAATGGGATTCTCCACATCCCCAACATTGCAGAGGTTGTTTTGGTTGTTGGTCATTAACAGGTTTATTAACTCCCTCAGACTGTCCATTTTTCGGTGTAGGATGTAACTTTTAGCTGGTTCCTTGGAAATTTGTTGAATGTTCTTTGTTGTATATTCTTTCCTTTAATGTTCTTTATCTGTTTTCTTGGGGGTAAATTCTTTCCTTCTCTGCTTATTGCTCCTTTGGAACCTTCATTCTTCCGTCTAATTTTCTAGTAATAGATGTGGGCTTTTCATAATTAAAAAAACCGTGTTGCTAGCCGCTAAGGAAATACGCAGCCCTAGCCAAAAAACGCAGCAAGCAGCACACAATTGCCCCTCAGCAGCCTCCTATTGCTGAGGATCGAGAAACATGGACTCATTAGAGGACGGAGAGCCTCTTTCAAACCACCAGCAAGAAAATGAAGGAACAACAAAAGCTTTCGCCTCTCTCATTTCTGCAACGGGACCAGCAAAGAACCGACCATCAGTCACTAAGTTTGTTAAAAGATTGGAAGACATCCCTGAAATCTCACTCCCTCCTGCCCTTCCTCATAAAGCAGCACTTTCCTTGTTGGAATGTGGATTAGTCGGGAAGTTTACTGGGTTATGGCCATCGCCCAAAACTATTCAAAAATGGGTAGAAAGGAACTGGACTACGTCAATAGATGGGAAAATCTCAATCAAGTTTTGTGGAAGAGGGTACTACACCTTTCACTTTGAAACCAAGGAGGATCGAGATCTGATATTTAGGAATGACCCTTACTTTATGGATACAATGGGACTGTATTTAAATAGATGGACGCTAGATTTCGATCCAGAAATGGATGTACCCAAAGTCGTCTCCGTTTGGGTTAGATTGCCGCATCTTCCCCTCCATTGATGGGGAGATGATTCAGTTAAAGCCATAGGAAATGTAGTTGGGAAATACATAGACAAGTGCGAGCCAAAGGAAAATATGCATTCATGTGCCAGAATCTGTGTAGAAGTGGATCTAGGGAAAGGGCTCCCATAACCCATCAAAATCAAAGTGGATCAGTGGACACATATACAACAGCTGGATTATGAACAAATCCCCTTCAAATGCAAGATATGTCACGAATATGGCCATTTTTCTAATAGATGTACAAAAAAAATGAAAAGATTGAAGATCTTGAAAACAAATGGGAACAAGTTAAAAAAAAGAAGACAATCAATAAACAACCAAATCATTCTTCTACACAGCCCACCATGTCCTCTGATCTCCACCCTCTATCACCAAAAGCAGAAAACAATCCTCTTGCTAGCCTTAATCCTTTTGACCCACTGGATCCCTCAGTCCCCAATCCCCTAGACCCAGATCCAGATCCAGATCCCCACACCATACTCCCAACCCCCCTTCATCCCCTCTGGTCTCAAACACCCATACTCCACCCCCCCCCGCCTCAGTAGACAGAATCCTAACAAGAAAGCAGTCAAAGGAAGCACTCCCAAATGTAGAATATAAAAAAAAGCAGGAAGAAAGAAAAACAAAGAACCGAGGGACAAAGCAGCAACAAAGGAAATGGAATTAGGAACGCAGCAACCTATGGAAACCTTCTTAGGAAGGAGTACAGGAAACATCAAAAAAAGACAGCAAAGAGGGAAAGGACCCATGCACCACCCAACACACAAATAATGATAGTGGTCTCCTGGAATCGCCGAGGAATGGGATCATCCTTCAAAGAAAATGCCACAAGAGACATTCTGGAAAAAGTAAACCCATACATCCTTGTGATTCGGGAGACAAAAACAAATAACGAAGAAACAAAAAATATCAAAAAAAAAAATCATAAATTATGAAGGGGAAGCAATACAGGCAACAGGAGCGTCAAGAGGTATCTGCACAATATGGAAGAAAGGAATCTGGGAATTAATACAACAAGAAAAATATTAGCACTCGATACAAATGAATATAATGCAAATCAATACAAAAGAGAAGTATAGTTTCATAAACATATACGCCCCCAATCACTACAAGGAAAAAGAGCAATGCCGGGCCACCATCAAAGAAGCACTAAAAAAAACACAAGCTAGGAAAATAATCCCAGGAGGAGACTTAAATTTGGTAAGAAGTATAGAAGAAAACTTTGGAGGAACATATCACACAGACCCATCTAGGGATGATCTAGAAGAAATAATGGAACAATACAATTTAATAGACATCCCTCCAAGCAACGGGAAATACACCTGGAGCAACAAAAGAGTGGGCAAAAGAAACATAAAAGAAAGGTTGGATAGAATCCTGATACAAGAAAACATAGCAGCAGTGTACAACTCCATCAAATCAAAAATTTCACACACCATGGCATTCGACCATAAACCGGTGGCAATAGTCATGGGAAAAATTGAAAACCAAGGACCGCTCCCATTTAGATACAACTCAATTTGGGACAACAATACAGAAATTAGTGAATTAATTAAGGAAGCATGGGAGCCAAGAGTATCAGGATCACCACAGTATATTTGGGAGACAAAATTAAAAAATGTAAGAGCCAAGCTAGAGGAATGGGCAAGAGTAAATGAAATAAAAAAAAAAAGGAAAAGAAAAGAAAAAAGAGTTACAACATAAAATGGACACCATGCAAATTGAAAAAGAATGCAAAGAAGAAGGAAAGCAAGATTATCTAAGAGAGAAGGAAATTTTTTGGGAAATATACAGAGAAAACAGGAAAGAAGAAGAAGAGGCCAGACTGAAATGCAGAAGCCTATGGCTCAAGGTAGGGGATAAAAATAAGTCATTTTTCCACAACACAATGAAGATTAGAAGAGCAAGGAACCAAATAGAAAAAATACAGGTTGAAAGTCAAGAGGTCAAAGGTGCACAGGAATTAAAAAAAACAGCCCACAAGCACTTCAAAAATTTACTTTCAGCAAAAGAAGAAACGACTGAATATGAAGATTTCCTACAACACACAAAAAAATTAAAAGATTTAAAAACACAAAAATGTGCAAAGAACTCACTGAAGAAGAGGTAGTGGAAGCTATATGGAGCCTGCATCCGGATAAAGCCCCAGTGCCAAATGGTTTTACAATAGAATTCTACAGATTTCATTGGTATACAATCAGAAAGGACTTCTTAAGAATGGTGAAGAATGTCTTCAAAAAAAAAATAGGAAGCAACACAAAGTCCTCCTACCTTACTGTAGTCCCAAAGGAGTCAAACCCCTCCACTTTCAATAGGTTTCGCCCTATCTCTCTTTTCAATTCCTCCTATAAGATAATAACAAAAATAATTGCAAATAGAATCAAGGAAGTGCTTCCAATAATCATATCTGAAAATCAAGGAGGATTTGTGCCCAACAGGGAAATCATAGGTAATGTAATTATTGTACAGGAAGCTTTACACTCTAGTATGCTAAGATAAGAGAAAGGCATCATAATCAAATTAGATATGGCAAATGCATTTAACAGGGTCAGCCATCCATATCTAATGGTTTTCCTCTAGCAACTTGGATTCTCAAGAGAAATAATAGAAGTCATCCAGGCATGCATCTCTACTCCATGGATTGCCCCCCTCATAAATGGAAGGCCCGATGAATTTTTTCAAAGCATAAGAGGCCTCAGGCAAGGATGTCCTCTCTCTCCCTTCCTATATATTATAATGGCAGAAACTTTAAGCAGAGCCTTGGAAAAACAAAGAAAATAAAGAAACATCACAGGGCTCATAATAGCAAAAGAAGTAAAAACAATAAACCACTCACTTTTTGCTAATGACACATTGCTGCCGGGAGGGGCATCAACAATAATAGCAAGAAGGTTCAAAAAAAATTTGGATGATTTTTTACAGGTTTCATGTGGCCTTTTAAACAACACAAAATGCAGAATATATGGATGGAATACCCCTTCCATAATCATGCAAAGGATTTCACAGATCTTAGAAATCCCTGTACAAGAAAAATGGACTCACTTCTTTTACCTGGGACTTCAAATCTCAAAAGAGAACATGAAGGCAAAAATATGGACTAAACATATTGAAAAAATGAAAAATAAAATACAAAGCTGGGGTATGATGTGGCTAAATATGGCAGGAAGGGAAATATTAATCAAAGCACTCCTTGCAACACTACCTATCTACCAATATGCAACAATCATGGCCCCAGCAAGTGCCCACAAACAAATGGAGTTAATCTTAAGAAGCTTTTTATGGCAGGGAGGGAAGCAAGAAAACAAAAAATTCAACCTGGTAGGTGGGAGCAAGTAATGCTAGCATATGAACAAGGAGGCCTATTAATACAGATACCTGGGCTCATGAATGTAGCCCTGGGAATGAAAATAGTATGGAGACTGATCACAGGTGTTATAACCCCAAGAAACTCTCCTAGGTTGTATATCGAAGATTCTCGGGAACATTACAAAATCAAAAAAATGTTGGATTAATGGTGGATGAATGAAACAAATGCTGCATATTCAAGCTAGATAACCACTTCTACTATGCTTAACCCCAGACATGGGTGAAGACCCCCAGACTACAAAGCTTTAGACCACCAATTACTCACAGTTTTAAAGAAAATGTGATTATGGAGAATACTAATCACACCAACAGATACACAGGACCCTCTGATGGCCAGCTGCAACCAGTTAAGAGGTCTGTAAATCTGTTTTCTAATACACAGGTAGGATGACAGCTCTCTGGCGTTAAAACAACAGAAACCTACATACAAATTCCATGATACATGCTAAATCATAACATAGAGGTGGGATGACAGCCCCTCTAATGCTAAACATTAACAACACATGAAGAAATGCAACAGGCACAGCCTAGAACAAGAAGAAGAAGTGGAAAGTGAGAAATCAATAGCAAAAGAAGCTTGTATTAGCTAGAAATGAAGACTAGAAGCTGCAGGTCTCATAGTAGTTACAGTCTCCAGAAGTTGAAGCTTACAAAAAAATAACACTCATCAACCCCATTACATCTTTTTTTTCAGTATATATAGAATTTGCTTACAAAATTGCTCTGCTAGGCTATGCATGGAGGTGTCTTAATTGACCACCAACCGCATTTATGGTTAGATATGGGTCTTCTGCTACAATCTGAATGTTTTAATGAACAAAATGGCACTTTCTATACTCTGGTGTACTCCTTGAACAAGTGAAGTATTATCTGCATGACTTTCAATAACTGCTGCAGTCATTTATCTGCTCAAGGTGGTCCTTTTTGTCATTTGGAGGTACATTGCATTGAATACAATAGCTAAGGGCTTTAATGCGCAACTCACTGGATCGTGGCTTCCCTCCCTCCTTTGCGTGCACAAGACAAGCCGAGAACACTTTAAAATACCTTGAAAATGAACAGGAGCCAAGATAAAACGCTGGCCGCTGGATGACAAAATGGACGGTGTAGATTGGATCTAGGTAGCTATCGGGAAATAGTGCAGACATGCGAATGAACATGGGCCGTCGGATGATAAAAATCAACGACAGAGATTTAATTATGAAGGCTATCGGGAGACAAACGAATGGGGTATATGAGGGTCGTCGGATCACCGCTGGGCAGATCCGATAGTCATCGCACGCAGAAGTTGCAGGGTAGATAGTTAGCGGGGAGACATACGAGACGAGCGGTTTCACGGGCGGGCTGTTTCCCCGCATCGATTATCGGGTACAGTGATATTCGTACGAGGCGGTGCGATGCAGTAGTATAACGACGCGTGGCTGATGAGACAGTAGGGAAACCGCCTTCCCCACTGACTAATGGATGTGTGGTTTGTGGGAGCGGGGGCTGCGTACATCGTCGGATGATATGGCGGGATGATCGGACGACAAACATTATATCATGTGCTTTGGATGACGTGACAGGCAAGGGATGGGCCTGGGCTATATAATTTTTATCATATGCGCGTTTATAAAGGGTTAGGGCCATCGCGCCGAGGTTTTAAACAAAAAATGGATTAATACGAGCTTTTAAAAGGTTTTTGGGCCTGTATAAAGGGTAACGGGGTTTAAAGGGTTCTAAGCAAAAAGAAACCTGGGAGCCCGAGAAATAGAATTATAACGGGTTTATAAGGATAATAGAGGAAAATGGAAACAACGGGGTTAAGGGACAGTAGGGAAAAATGAAAAGGGGAAGAGTAAAATGAACTGCCATGAGCTCCTTAGCAACCAAAACCAGCATTTTCCAACCTAATTTTAACCCTTAAACACTGAAAGTGTACCAGCACTAAAACTAGCTCCTTCTGGAGATGAGATCCTCCCTGTGAGGTCTCAAGAACTTGTAGACCATTGCCTTTCCAGCTGAAAACCAATTAACCAAAATTCCTAGTGTTCCATTGGGCATGGAGTCTACTGTGCCTACATAGAACTAATAAACACAAAATATTTATAGCCTTTAAGGCCAAAAGACTTTAAACAACATAAACTTTCAAAAACCGCCCATTAACTGGGCCATCAAAAACTGTCTCTCCTTCCATACTTTTTAGTATGAAGGTGTTGTTCCCTGGAACCTGTGAAATTATGAAAGGCCTTGTCCAGAAAGCATCAAATTTCCCATGATTGCCTTTCTTCTCCTTTAATGCATCCCACTTCAAAACCAAGTCACCAACCTGAAACTTATCTATTTTTTCTCTTTTGTCAAAGGCTTCCTTGACCTTTCTTTGGTGTGCTGCAGCTTTTTCAACCAACTATTCTCTAATATGATGTATTTCTGCTAGATCAGTGATTCTCTTTGCCATGTCTTCTTCCTCATCCTACTCTTCTTGAAGGAATTTAGCCACATGGAGAGTTAATTGAATTGGGAATACAACCTCAGTGCCATATACCAACTTGAAAGGAGAATTCCCTGTGGATTTTTTAATGGTCACTCTATCAGTCCATAGTGCATACTTGAGCTTTGAATCCCAATTATTTTTATTGTCCTCTAACAGTTTTCTAATTATCCTGATCAGACTTTTATTAGATGATTCTGCCAGACCATTTCCTTGAGGGTAATATGAGGTGGAGTGAACAAGTTTAATACCCATAGAATCACACATTTCCACCAGTTCTTTTGCCCTGAAAGCTGCTGCATTATCTGTTATTAATTTATGTGGACAACCAAATCTGCTGAAGATATTCTCTATTAAAAACTTCATGACCACATTGTGATCAGCCTTCCTGGTAGAGACTGACTCAATCCACTTGGTAAAATAGTCAGTGGCTACTAATATCCATCTATGCTGGCCACTGGAATGTGGATTGATTTCTCCAATAAAATCCAGGTCCCACTGCTGAAAAGGTCCTTTTGAAATTATTGGTTTTAAGGGCAGGGACTTCAACTGCTATTTTCCTTCAAATCTTTGGCACCTGTCACAATATTTAACAAAAACAAATACATCAGGAAATAAAGTGGGCCAATAGTACCCAGCTTTGAGAATTTTATGGGCTGTAGTTTTCCAATAATGGTGCCCTCCACACATGCTGTTATGAAACTACTGCATAACTTCTTTTGATTTTTCTTTGTCCAGACACCTCAAAAATATTCCAGATGGATCCCTCCAGTAGAGAAGATTTTCCATAATGCAAAATTTTGCTGCTCTAAGTTTTAAAGTTCTAGCCTAACTTTGAGTAAATCCTGAAGGGATCTCTAGCTTCAACAAAAAATTAATTATTTCAGCATACCAGTTACATGAAGCTAGATTCTCAACGACTGATTGCTTTCTCTCTGTTTCAGCTGCTTCCTCTTCTTCTATTTGACCATTTTCTGCAATTGTGCATAGGAAATCAATGTCTAACGATCTGCAATTTTCTTCAGCTAATAATTTGGCAAGACCCTAACCTCTGACCAGCTTGGTGGGCTTCAGCTCAATATTAAATTCTATCATTTTTGCAATCCATTTTGCCCTTCTTCCATCAACATTAGGTTGATTCAAGACATCTTTTATTGCAGCAGAAGGCACATATGCAATTATCTTTGAATGCAAGATATAAACTCTGAAAGCCTTTAAGGATTTAATAAGAGCATATGCATGTTTCTCCATAATATCATACCTCAGTTCAACATCCCTCAAATTCTTGCTGAAAAATGATACTAGATGTTCTGAACCTTCTTCATCTGCCTGCAATAAAACAGTTGCAATGGTGTCTTCAGAGGCAAAAGAAAATATATGGAACTCCTTGCTGTAATCAGGGCTGCTTAATGTGGGAGCCTCCATAATGGCTTTTTTGATGGAATCAAATGATTTTCTTGTTGTTTTAGTCCACCTTACCTCTGACCCTTTCTTTAACATGGAGGTAATATGCTTCACTAATTTAGCAAAATTTGGGATAAACCTCCTTATAAAGTTAATTTTACCCAGAAAGGACTGGATATCCTTCTTTGATCTAGGGAAAGACAAGGTCTGAATTGCTTTGACTCTTTCTGGGTCAATTTGAAAACCTGCAGCAGACACAACATGTCCTAACAGCTTGCCTTCTTCTAAATCAAATTGTGATTTTTTGGGATTGACTGAGATTCCAAACCTCTTGCACTTTAGAAACACTTTTTTCAAATGTTGTAAATGATTTTGATGGCTACTGGAGTAAACTGTTATATCATCAACGTAGATAAGTACAAATTTGTCCTTCTCTCCCACAAATGCTATATCCATAGCTCTCTGAAAGGTGGCTCTAGCATTCATCAATCCAAATGGCATTTTGGCATACATAAAGGTGCCCCAAGGAGTGGTCAATGCAGCCTTTTCTTGATCATCTGGGTGCACAACAATCTGATTAAAGCCTGAAAATCCATCTAAAAATGACATCACTTTAGCTCCTGAGACCTTTTGCAACAAGTGCTCCATTTTTGGCAGAGGATAGTTGTCTTTCTTGGAGAATTTGTTTAGATTTCTGAAATCAACACACAGTTTGATTTCTCCACTCTTCTTTGTCACTACTACCAAATTGGCTACCCATTTTGAATACCTGAGCGGGACAATGATCTTGGCAGCTAGCAATTTTTTAATTTCTTTTTCAATTAAAGGAAGAAGCATCGGATTTATTGGTCTCAACTTCTGTTTGAATGGTACTGTGTCTTTCTCCAGAGGGATTTTATGATGAATTATATTCTTGTTATACGTTTTCAGGTCGCTATACTCCCAGGCAAACACATCAGCAAATTGCCTCATTAAATTGCAGTATTCAACACTTTGATCAGCAGACAAATGAGTGGACAAATTTACATATTTAGGCTGACTTGGACTTCCTATATCATTCTTACAGACTTCAGATTGGTCATCTTTTTCGGCAGCCTTGTAAGGCACATCATTTTGGTCAAACAGTCTTTCTAGAGGAATTAGACCCTTTGGAATATGGTTACTAGGAAGCTGCACAATGTTGTCTTTACCAATTTTATTTCTAAGCTGGGATTGGGGGTTTTCTAACAAGGCTTCATTATCTTGATCAATTTGCAATTCAGAAAACTCATCAACGACTTGAAGGAACCTATTCAACTCATTATCATCTTCAAAAACTTTCCAATGGTGGACATTATCAGGCAAGGAAGGTTTGTACTTGATTTTGACTTCATAAACTAATTTGGGAGGCATGGGAGGTATAAATAGACTAGCAGAGACAGCAAGGGAATCGGCAAGCTGATTTTCCTCTAGGAATGTATGAAATACAGAAATAATCAAAGGAATCTTTGATTCTCCATACCTCATCTCTGTATGCCCTCAAATTTGGATGCTTTACTTGAAATGTTTTATTAATTTGCTGAATGATCAAATCAGCATCTCCAAACACCTTCAGATTCCTGATTCCTCTGTCTTTTGCTGTGTTAAGGCCCAATAACAGTGCTTCATATTCTGCTATATTGTTTGTCACTTGGAAAACCAATTTAAAAGACAGTTGAATGATTTCTTGTTGAGGAGATACTAGCACCACCCCTGCTCCTACAGTTTCCTTGGAACATGCTCCATCAAAGAACATCTCCCAAACCTGACTTCCTTGCTCTTCCTTGGCCTGAATTGTTGGTTTCCTAATCTGCATTTCGGCCTTCTGAAATTCTTCTATTTGTAGAATACATGCTCCAAAATCAGTGTCCACTTCATATATAGGATGCTTCATAGGATTCTTCTCATCACTGATGATGTATGCCGACTGTGCTTCTCTATATAATCTCCTGCTTTCTCCTCCAAAAACCGGGACAGTGGCATAAGATAGATCATTTTGTAGTGTCCCACATAGTCTCTTAATCCATCCTCTGGACAGCAGCATGCTAAACTTAGGAGGGACATCTGCTACCACAATATCCATCATCATACTCTTCATGGGCAGCCGAGTTAAGGTAATGGCCAGATCTTTGATCAATCCTAGGCATTTCACCTTCCTTGAATCAAAAGAGAATAAATCATGATAGGGTCTGGTGATATCAAGGCCTAACTCTTCCATGACAGCTTTAGGCATTAAGTTGTGGCTGGCCCTTGTGTCTCGCAGGCAATTGTGAAGGATTTTGTCATGAATGGTCAAGGAGACATAAAAAGATGGAGAATTATTATCACCAGGTTCAATCATGGGATTGAGCACAATGGCAGGCTTGTCATCTTGCAAATTGACAGAGTCAGTGGAGGCTTGTTTGGTTTCTAGGTCAAGGGCTTCAAGGATAGGCTTCCTAAATACTTCACTCTTCACCAACTCAACCAGAGGCACAGATATTTTCAATTTCTGAACTTCTGACTCAAATCTGAAAGAAGAATATGACTTATTAGAACTTTTTACCTCTTGAACTAGAGTTTTCAGGATGACTGGATCAGTTGCTAGCTTTCTCTGCTTGACACTCTGTGATTCTTCTTGGACAAAAACTCTTTGGGTAGGATTCTCCTTGGCATTTTTTGCATTAGATCTTAGATTATATCTCTGCTGGTCACCAGTTTGTAGGACAACTTCTCTATCCCATTCCTAAGTGTTTTGTTCCTACAACAATGCTTGTTCATATTCAGCTAATGTCAAAAATGCAATGCTGCCTTTATCTTCCATACAGTGAATCTCATCCTCATCTTCTTCAAATTGTTCCTCCTCCATGACTACATTTTGGAAAGGAGCTTTGACTTTCTGATCTTCTTTTGAATCTTCACCCCTCTGCATTATTTGTAACTACTCATTTGCTCTTCTGAATGGATTTGGATTTCTTGGAGCAAAAGTGTTATGCTGCCTTGTTTTCCCTGAGTTCTTCTCAACCTTTAGCTTAGAAATTTCAGTAGCCAATGACTCGATCATATTAGTCATTTTGTCTAATTTAGGCTCTGAAGATGATATAGAAGAGGTAGAAGCATGAATTCTTTGCCTTCTCCTGTCAGCTTGATTCTTTAGTTTCTCTGCAGCCATGATATTGGACTCTACTTCTAGGGCTGCATCCTGCATGTCTGCCAACATAGCACATCTCCTTTCTCTCTACAACAAGAAGAAACTAGAGTCAAAAGCATTGGCATAAGTGAGTTTGGAAGAGGTAGGAGTAGGCTTTACCTCAGCTGGTATCTTACTATACATTCAATTGAATCTTTTATTAAAATCAGGTATTGATTCCCCATTTTCCCTCTTCAGGTTACCAAACTCTGTGTGGTAATACAGCAAGTCCTTTTTATCTCCCCATTGCTTCAAAAATGCATCATCTAATGCTTCAATATCTGTTATAGATCTCTGGGGTAATTCTCTAAACCACTTCCTAGCCTCTCCATCAAGGCTCTGGACAAAAACTCGCATCCACACATCATTTTCACTTATATCTAAATTATCAGCATAACCTTAAAAAGCTTCAAGATGTTCTTCTGTTGTTACTCCCTCTGTTCCAGTGAATTTAGGCATATATTTTTGATATTCTCCTACAGGCATAGGATTTAAAGGAGTAGGCAAGACTAAAGGTCCATATCTGGTAGCTACAATTCTTTCTATCCTCGTAGTTGCTTGCTGTCCTACCATGATTGGAATATTTGGAAGAATACTAGCAGATTGAATGGTAGGGAGTAATGTGATGGATGGCAGAGATAAAGGGATGTTTTGGATTGAATGGGAAGCTTTCTATGGACTAAGATTCTAAAGGGAACTAACTACATAAGGGGTTGAACTAATCTCTGGAGGTTTTTCCTTATTAACAATGTTGTGCTCTAAATTTTCAAACTGTAAATATTCAGCTATACATTTATCTTTCAGAGATGAATTAGATTTCTTAGGCTTACCTGATCCTGATGCCCCTTTCTATGAAGATTTCTTCGACTTGACAATCCTCTCAGGGTCAGGCAATGTTCCATTTGGAGATTTCTGAGGATTTCTTCGAGTGTGTCTCACAAGCTGCGCTAGAACTTCGATGTGGAGTCACCAAAGGTTGGTATTCCTCCAATGGAGTCGCTAGACAGATGATTACAACCAGAAACCGTGTTCAAACCTTGTCTGTCATCAAAGATTGAAGCTATCGCGTTCTCACAGGGAAGCTGAGCTTCAATTTTCCTCTCCCCAACAACGGCGTCAATTAATGTTATCACCCCAAGAAACTCTCTTAGGTTGTATATCAGAGATGCTCGGGAACATTACAAACTCAACAAAATGTTGGATAAATGGTGGATGAATGAAACAAATGCTGCATATTCAAGCTAGATAACCACTTCTACTATGCTTAACCCCAGACATGGGTGAACACCCCCAGACTACAAGGATTTAGACCACCGATTACTCACAATTTTAAAGAAAATGTGATTATGGAGAATACTAATCACACCAGCAGATAATACAGGACCCTGTGATGGCCAGTTGCAACCAGTTAAGAGGTTTGTAAATCTGTTTTCTAATACACAGATAGGATGACAGCTCTTTGGAATTAAAACAACAAAAACCTGCATACAAATTCAATGATACATGCTAAATCCTAACACATAGGTGGGATGAAAGCCCCTCTAATGTTAAACATTAACATCTCATGAATAAATGCAATAGGCACAACCTAGAACAAGAAGAAGAAGTGGAAAGTGAGAAATCAATAGCAAAAGAAGCTTGTATTAGCTAGAAATGAAGACCAGAAGCTGCAGGTCTCATAGTAGTTACAGTCTCCAGAAGTTGAAGCTTACAACAAAATAACACTCATCAACCCCATTACATCTTGATTTTCAATATATATAGAATTTGCTTACAAAATTGCTCTGATAGGCTTTGCTTGGAGGTGTCTTAATTGACCACCAACCACATTTATAGTTAGATATGGGTCTTCTGCTACAATCTGAATGTTTTAATGAACAAAATGGCACTTTCTATACTCTAGTGTACTCCTTGAACAGGTGAAGTATTATCTGCATGACTTTCAATAACTGCTGTAGTAATTTATCTGCTCAAGGTGGTCCTTTTTGTCCTTCGGAGGTATACTGCGTTGAATACAGTAGCTGAGGGCTTTAATGCGCAGGTCGCTAGATCATGGCTTCCCTCCCTCCTTTGCATGCACAAGGCAGGCCGAGAACACTTTAAAATACCTTGAAAACGAATAGGAGCCGAGATAAAACGTTGGCCGCTGGATGACAAAATGGACGGTATAGATTGGATTTAGGTAGCTATCGGGAAATAGCGCAGACAAGTGAATGAACATGGGCCGTCAAATGATAAAAATCAACAGAGGAGATTTAATTATGAAGGCTATTGGGAGATGAATGAACGGGGTGAATGAGGGTCGTCAGATCACCGCTGGGCAGATCCGACGGTCATCGCACGCAGAAGTTGCAGGGTAGATAGTCGGCGGGGAGACGTATGAGACGAGCGATTTTGAGGGTGGGCGGTTCCTCGCACCGCTTATCGAGTGCAGTAGTATTCGTACGAGGCAGTGCGATGCAGTAGTATAACGATGCGTGGCTGACGGGACAGCGGTGAAACCGCCTTCCCCGCTGACTAACGGATGCGTAGTTTGTGGGAGCAGGGGCTGCGTACGTCGTCGAATGATATGGCAGGATGATCGGATGGCCAGCATTATAGAATGTGCTTTGGATGACGTGACAGGCAAGGGACGGGCCTGGGCTATATAATTTTTATAATATGCTCGTTTCTAAAGGGTTAGGGCCATCGCACCGAGGTTTTAAACAAAAAATGGATTAATACGAGCTTTTAAAAGGTTATCGGGCCTTTATAAAGGGTAACGGGGTTTAAAGGGTTCTAAATAAAAAGAAGCCCGAGAGCCTGAGAAATAGAATTATAACGGGTTTATAAGGATAATAGAGGAAAATGGCAACAACGGGGTTAAGGGAGAGTAGGGAAAAATGAAAAGGGGAAGAGTAAAATGAACTGCCATGAGCTCCTTATCAACCAAAACCAACATTTTCCAACATGATTTTAACCCTTAAACACTGAAAGTGTAGCAACACTAACAACAGGAAAAGAGAGCTGGTGGAAAAAAAATCTCATCTCAAAATACATGGATGGTTCCAGGAAAAGACTGCTTAATGGAAATATCCCAATAAGACAATGTACTCAAGCATGGAAGCTAGTAAAAAAAAAATCCTCTAATGAGTAACTACATCTCTAAAATCCCAGGCAATGGAAAAACAATATCGATTTGGGAGGACAGAATCATGAGAAAAGAACCACTGAAGACTCATCCAGAAATTGAAGGCATCCAAGAGTGGATGAAAGGAAAAGGTCTCAACACTTTACACTCAATTTCTCTATGGAACCAAAAGGAATGGCAAGACTGGAAAATTTCAACAATCCCCGCAAACCTGGAAGGGCAATGGAGCAAAATTAGGCAGCTCCTAAAAGGGGTAGCACCAATCAACAATGATGAGGGAGATGATTACCTTTGGGATCCAAGTGGTGGGCAATACACAGTCAAGACTGGATACAAAATCCTACAAGAACAACCAAATCAACAAGATTAAGATTCTTGGAAAATAGCCTGGAAATCAGAAAGTTTCCCTAAGATCAAAATGTTCATCTGGAATCTTTTAAAAGGGAAGATCCTGACCAATGAAAACTTAAAAAAAAGGCTTTCAAGGCCCATCACGATGCCCATTATGCCTGCAGGCCAAAGAAAACATTCAAGATTTATTCCAAGAATGCATTTTTGCCAAAGAATGTTGGCAACAACTTATAAACCCCTTGGAAATAACTATAAATTTTGAAAAACCTTTGCCGTATTTTCTTCAAATTTAGAGAAGACCTATCCATATACAACAAAGAACAAAGTCACAATTCAGAGAATATGGAAATGCATTCCAGTAGTTCTATGTTGCCAAATTTGGTTGACATGAAACAAGTGCATCTTCAAAAATCAAACTCCAAGAATAGGGAAGACCCTCTCAAAAAGTGGGGATTAAATTCTGAAATCTCAATGTCAAAGGAACAACACCAACAGATTACAACACTCTTCAACAAGAAGAGCGAGATTGGCTCAGCAAAGCCATAATAAATAATAATGGACAAAAAGGACAGAGGAAGATAAACTCAGGAAATATTTGGAAAATAAGAATGAGTGAAGAGGAACTCGCAAATTGGAAAAAAAATCAGAATAGATATTTCTTATACTTTGATGGGGCCTCAAAGCATAATCTGGGAAAGGCAGGGACAGGGGGGATAATCCTTGATCCTGATGGGAAAGAAAATGTCGCATATGAATGGGGGCTGGGAAAAATATCAAATAATAAGGCTGAAGCATACAGCTTGTTGATGGGAGCAAGAATAATTAAAAAAAAAGAGAAATACAAAATCCTATAATAATAGAGGCAATGGCCCGAAACAAAAACCCAAGTAATGAGTTCATGAGCAGAATTTTTACAAGAATCAGGAAGAACTTAGAAGGATCTGGCGATGTAATCTTTAGACATGTCTTGAGAATACACAATCAATAGGTGGATTATTTTTCAAATCAAGCAGTGAAAAAAAATGAAGGGAATGTTCGTGAAAATCATGAGGAATATCACAATTTTGTTCCATAATAATCAGCAAAAGATCATAAGTATGAAGCCCACCAAAAACAAGGAACAAAGCACAATGACAAAAGAAACAAAACAATTATCAGCAGACAGAAATCAACAAAGGACACATCGTTGCAGTGAAAGGTAGAAAATCATGAGAAGGCAAAGGAAACATCATAATAGTTTAGAAATTCCCATGAGCAAAGTACAATCTTGGTCACAAGAACCAAGCAACATTCCATCCCATTAATCGTAGACCCCAGGTTACTCTCAATCGCTATAAGAATAGAGGGAATTCGAACACCACAAGCAACTCCAGTATAAGGCAAAATCTTGTTCATGAAGAGATCTCCATCTCCCCTATCTAACGCATAGTGTTGTCACCCTGTCTAAGACCCTCCCTGCCTTCTTTCTCAGTCCACGACGTTCATGAAGAGATCTTCATCTCCCTTGTCTAGTGCACAGTATTTCTGCCCTTTCTAAGCCCCTCCCTCCCTTCTTTCTTAGTCCATGACTCCCGCATCCTGTCACTCCCTTCAAACAACTACTCTCCATCGCAGCACAAATCCTCTCTAAGCATCCCCACCTATCATCTGCCCCTCCCTCCATTTCGGCCCTTCTCCCTGACTGTCATAACCAGGCTTCGGCCCCATTCTTTTACTGTCATACACAGGAACAAAGCTACAACAGGTAGGAAAATGTAGGAAAAAAGAAACGTGGTCAGCGTTAGTAGAGGAAGTATTATCTAAGGCAAAACAAGATCCAGGAAGCACAGCAAAACAAGGAGCAGTAAGCAGCACAAGAGGAAGAAAAAGAAAAGAAAACAAATGGAATTCAACCCAATTGAGAAGGCAGGAAGGAATGATGCATGTCCAGCATGAAAAGCGAACAAATTCATGATTCAATGACTACAAGAGTCACTCAAGGATGTCAGAAACGAAATGAGAATGGATTATAGCTACTAGAAAAGAAACATGGCAATGCAGAAAGAAGAGATTATGGCACTAAAAACCAAATGCAATCGTCTAGAAGAAGCAGTGGCATATTACAAAAACAACACTATGAGCAATTAAGGAGAGAACTCGGTCAATTATGACAAGAAGAACCAGTCAACTCAGGAACAATCAATCTACAAGCCATGAAAAAGTATCAAAGAATCTATGATAGGTAAATTTACTTTCCTAGTAGGTCAATTTGTTAGGCAGTACTCAAGAATAGTCATAAAAATATGTGAAGTTTTGAACTCAAGCATAGGAGATGGGACTGCACTCCTATCTCACTGCTTAGTTTTCTATAATGCTACAGTCGATTGTAATAGGAGTTTGGTCCATCACAACTTTTGGTAATATATCAACTACTCGACCTTGCTAAAAAAAAAAAAAAAAAAATAGATGCAGGCTTTTTGAACCGCATCATCCATTGTCCTCGGATAATAAAATTCTAATTTTTCCTTCATAAAATTGGGTAGATTGCTAATAAATCACTGAATCTTGGCTTTTTCTTCTTGTATATATGAAACGTATCGTAATAGGGAAGTAAATCTCTTCACGTATTCATCCATGGTCAAGGTTCCCAACCTCAGTTCATGGAATTCCTTTGTGTTTTCATCATAGTACTACTTCGTTAGATACTTATCCTTGAAATCCTTCTGAAATTCTTGCCACGTAACTTGTTCCTCATCAATTTTTCTCACGGTTTTGATTTCTTCCCACCAAAGGGTGGCCTTACCCCTTACTTGATAAACTGCCAGCTGTGCTTTAAATTTTTCAGTGTAGTCATAAATCTGAAAGTACTTACTCATGTCGATTAAATAGGCTTCAACTGCTTCTTTGGATTCTCCTTCAAAGAGCAACAATTTTATCTTTTTAAACTCGCCTTGTAATTCCATTTTCTATTTCTTGGTCTTACGCTGGTCGAAAACATTATCCGAATGTCCTTCCTCATATTCTCTGTGCCCTTTGGCTGACTCTGCATTATCTTCACCATGATGGGTTGTTGGAGTCCTTTCCCTATCCTCTACACTGGGATCCGGTCCCCGTTGATTTTGTCAGTCAGACAGACTTTTGAGGATTCTTTCTTGTTCTCGGCTTAGTCATTTTTTGTCCATCCTTAGGTTTTTCATCTCCACATGTAATTGTTGAACTGTTTCAAGGAGAGCAACATTGGCTTGGTGAGATTCCTCTCGCAGCTGTATCCATATGTCCGGGTTGGCCCCTACATACATTTCTTCTGGTTGATTCAATGGTCTAGAACTCCTCTGCATTTCTTCCCTTTGGGTGCAGATCTCTGTCTCTGTGTTCACGTTCACACTTACTCAGTTATTTATTACAGATGTATATACAATTTTTTTTTTTTCATATCTATATGTATATATTGATCCCAGAAGTCTCAGTGTGCGAACTTGTCGCTCTGATACCATTTGTAACAGAATAATACATAAAACTAATTAAAAAAATTTATTAGTATTAAACTCCATGAATATTACAGAGTTCTAACCATGATCGAAGGCTTCAGGTCATTTGCCAATTAAGTTAAAAGAAAAAAGGTACAGTCATCCATAATGTAATTAATCTCTCCTTACTGGCGCACACTCTGGGTATTGAATCGCCATAAATGCGGAGAGGAACTCGAGGTCCCGCTAACACTGTAGTTTTTTCATTTACTGTCGAAGGGACCTGGCAGAAAAATCTAGGCCCCTAGGCACCTAGCCTAACATACACCGTAGAAACGGGGAGGATCCACTACTTTCATGGTCTGGGGTTTGACACTATGGAATAATGAAAACATTGTGAGAAGTTTTTGTCATTTGGACGAAAGGGAGGTCCTGTAGCTCAGCTCCGCGACTGTAGGGCGACCTGGATGGAGGACGGTGGTATGAATCGGCTCCCTCACATGGACAATATCCATAGGCCTCTAGGTATAGTATGGAGGGCGATGAAGGCACCCAAACCCACCTAGCATATTTTAATTCTCAAACATACATCCCTATTTCCACTTACTCAGCTCTTGAACGCAGGTAAAATTATGAACATTTGGTCTATTCGCTTAGCAAGGACGCGTTTGGAGTCCTATTGTGTTCAGGAGGTAATGACTTGTTGTGATATGAATGGTTTCATTTAAATTTACCCAGAATGAACTCCTAACAACTGTTTCCATATTCTTCCAGGTGTGCTTAGCCTCCCTTTGCTTGGGTATTCTTCATCTCAGCTAAGCATGCTCTCCATGAATGCTCTTCTCTACTGAGTACTTATTTCCGCTCAGTTTCAGGGTTTTAATCTTCATCATTTCCTTGACTGTAGGTAATTTTTGGCTGGAATATATATATCCGGAAGGTAGGTTTGGAGTGAGATGGATCTCTCACAATGATTGCTATATTCTATTAGAGGTTGGTCATTCCTCCGGCTTTTCATGGCGATTCATTACTCAGGTGAGAAGCCTCAGACCTCAATTAGCTGAGGGATTGTTTTATTTATTTATGTTCAAGTCTTTGGGTTTTCTCCGGTTTGGAGGAAAGGACCCCATACTACGGCTACAACTAGATTTAAAATTGTAATTGCTATGAATGATGGACAAGGGTTTGAACTCCTTTCTTAAGTAAGAGACTAGTTTTAGAAAACCGTCGTTATGGATTTATTTGATGGTTTATATATATCGTTGTTGTTATTATGTTTCTATATTCACTTCTGTGTCTTTTATGAGGTTTCGTGATCCGGGTTTTCTCTATTTTGGGTTGGTCGCTTGGAATCATGTATTTGGGCCTTTTTCCGTTCACTGTCAGACATGCAGAGTTTAGATTTTTTCCCAGTTTTGATTTCTCTTCTTGAAGTTCAGGGTTGTCATCCTATTAATTTGTTGAAGCTTTGCTTGGGGGATTGGCTCAAGGGGGTTCCTTCAGAACTCGACCGAGAGCCATATGAATCCTCGCATATTACTTTATTTATTGTGCAATTCTGGTTAGAGCTCCAGTTGAACTTATAAAAGACAATGTTTTGATGGCGTCCTTTTGAGTGAGATTTCACTGTCTCTTATGGTTTTTTTGTCTCTTAGTGGAAGTTAATAAAAAATATTACTTGTTTATTTTTGTAGATCGACCATGATTCCAGAATGTGTGTTACAGGCTCTAATTACAATGTATGCTTTTAAACTTCTGCAATGTAATCTGTGTTTAGGAAGGTTAAATGGGTATTGTCTCTTTCAACTGTAAATTGTTCTTTCATTAATTTATCTAAATAGCCGATGCATTTTCATGTTGAAGTGGGTGAATATTAACTACTATCGTTACTTCTTTTATTCATCGATGTCTCCAGTGTCTCAATGTGATTGAAATGTAAAGAAAGACAGAATATGCCTATAAATATCAAATGACAGATTCTTTCTAGTAATTAATAAGAATGTTAACTGTTCATTACGCAATAATAAAACCAATAATTTTTTCCTACTAATGCCAACCAAGCATAGAAACACTACTTATCTCTTTTCCTGCTTTGATTATAAACATGCACGTATTTCCTCTGTCTGGAAGGTCTCACCACCCAGCCACGGATCTGGCAATTACATCCAGAATCCCCCTCTGAGCTCTTCCAACTCCTGACAATGAATAAAATGATAGCAATCTGGTACCTTGGGCATCAGGACCATTGTCGAGCTTCAAGTCTCGTACCATTCGACTGTTATTCACAATCTTTTCACGCTAGCTAATTCATCTAGCTCAAGGAAACTATCAATAACATAGTGTTGCTCCCAATCCTCTGTATCCTTTTTTTCCAATCCACCAAGGTTCTGTCACTTCCCTTTTTGAGGGAAGAGATGGGAAACCTCTTGTAACTTTTTCAGGAGTTATTTAACTGATTCTCTCAGTTCTTTGACAAACTGATTAAATTCTTTTAATTAATAATAAACAAAATATGTTCTGGCTTCCCAGCCTTAATTATTTAACAATCCAAGTTAAACAAAAGAAAAATCGAAAGTAATAAGTAAAACTTGATAATAAGTAAATGTTGGTGCAACATTGGGTGTTATAGGTAGCCATTAGAATCAATTATCTATCAAGCCAATAAAACTAATGCAATAGTTAATTGTTAATATTTTTATTTCTATATAAATTAATTTTTTGACTCGTTTTAATAATAATAATAAATTATATACGATGGATGGGTCCGTGCCTTGTCCTCCTAGTTTTAATATTTTTTTATTCATGTATTTACTTAGTTATCCGTGTTTCCTTTTATTTATTCATTAGTTTTTATTTATTTATTCACTGTTATCTTTAATATTTTTAATTATATTTATTTATTATTAATTTTAGTTTAAAAAGTAGATTTAATTTTTAATTCCCTTAACTTAATTTAAATTATAATATTTGAGTATATTCTAATTTTAATATTCTAAGCTAAATATATATATTTTTTCAAAATTAAATATTTATTTATTTATTTTCTTACTCAAATTTATATATATTTAATTTTTATGTATTGATGTGTCTTAACCTTCATATTGAATTATTTAATCAAAATTTCATTTATTCTAAATACAAAACATCATTGTTAAATTAAATATATATTTAGTCAATTCTAGAAGTTTAATTATTCAAACCTTTTTATTTAGTTAATTATTTAGTTAGTCCCAACATATTATTGTTTAGGTATCGATTAAAATTTAAATATATTTTATTTACTCAGTCAAAAGAAGTTAGATAATTATTTATTTAGGCAATTAATCCTAAGTATTTATAGGATATTATTTAACATAATTCTTCTAGTGATAAAAAAAATTTGTCTTAAAATTGATTAAAATCAACATTTAATTTTTAGTCAAAATATAGTTAAGGTCTTCATTATTTAATTATAATATTTTTTATTATTTAGTCAAAAATAGTTGTTAAATTTTCACGGCTAAAAAATGAACTATCTTCATCATCTATTGCTATGATTTGACTTTGCATCTTGTCCTAATGATAAACCACATTAGATGGTTAATGTGATTCTTGTCTTAATAAACCACACTAAATAATTTATGTAATTAACACTGAAAATCCTAACCATCACTATTTATATATAATATTAATAGATAATAATATTTCTATTATATTAAAATATAAATACAATCGGCTCTGTAACCAATTTCATTGACATTGTATTCATTTATGCATCTAGATGATCGTATATTATCCTTGGAAAATGTATGATCCATAGAATAATACGAGACGTGGTTTATGGTACAGACGTTTGTAGGGACCAAGTGAAATTCTGAAATGCCTACGTTGTTTGAGTTGTTGGGAAGGAAACATCTTTATATTAAATAAATTGAAAGAAATAATTTGTATAATAAACATTATCGTAATTTTTAAATTTATTTTTATTAGTTCCTATTATACAAGTCTAGCATTATGGCGAATTGTTATTGGTTAAATGTTTGAATATTTTTTAAGCTTCTCATGTTTAATATAATCAATTCTGATAATCAATTCTGAATAATATCATGGAGAAGATTTACAAATTAAGATTGAGAAGGGGTTTTTGTGATACTAATGGAAATAATGGTTAAAACTATTGTAATATTTAATTTCTTTAATTTTCATAAGAGGTATTTTTATGTTGGTTATAGATTTTGGGAATATCTCATAATCTAATGGTTAGGAGAAAGGTCAAACAATTGACCTTTTCCCTGGCATTTAGATTTTGGGATATTCCCAAAAATCTGCAATCGAAATAAGTCCATCATCCTCAAAGTTTGCTGTTAATATTTAACTTTCATTGAGATTACATCACCACATTAAACAAAATGCATGATTCTTTTATGTCGCAAGATTACTTTGAGAAACCTACAATCCTGTGGTTTACACAACCATATCGACTTGCATTCTCAAATTGAATGTAGCTTTCAGTGTAGGGTTTTAGGTTCTAATTTTGTATTAGAGTTGAGGAAAATGATGAGGGGTATATCGTTAATCACGTTTTCTTTTTATCTACTCGTTTCACATGCAGCATTGATCGTAAATAATGGGAAAAGCTCACAAGAAGAATTGGGAGTGTAAAGGCGGAGTGGCCAATGGGTCCAATTTTTGTAGGAGTGTATAAACATCCAAGGATAAAAAGCTCAAAAACTTTCTACAAAAGAGATCAATGAGAATTAATTAACAAAGAATAAAACATGAAATTAACTTGAACTAATTTCCTACATATTGCATCTAATCTAGAATGCAACTATCACGCATTCATGATTTCCATTCCAATCATACATAAACAAAGACTTAGACTAACAAACATAATTTCATAATAGAGATAAGTCATTTATCTTTGAATAATATAATCTAAGAAAATTGGCTACTAATGAGGAATTTTTCACCTAACTATAGGGACACTACTATGGATACAAATCCCAAGCTAGGCCATGAGGCCACTAGGGAAGAGGAAATGTGCTAATGACACTAAATTCTTCTCACCCAACACAATTATTATTGGGATTTCCCAAATACTTCACCATAAAATACCCTCGTTAGTCATGTAGCCATCCTTACCACGACACTCCCTTCCACTACCACATAAAACACAAGATATATTCCTTTATCCACTTAACAATCCCTTAGGAATCATCTTCCCTTCAATAAATTTTAGTGTTTTTGTGAGAGTACAATCTATGTTCTACCTTCAAGGAAACTCAATAGAGTTTAATCTTGGGCTCTTGAGCACTCATGAAACAATAAACTACAAGCATTGGAGATAAATTCTTATCATCCCAACCTCTATCCTCCCATGCAACTTTCAATCTCAATTATCAATTTCATTGTCCACCTTCTTCAATTCTTATTATTAACTTATAAGTTTGAATTATAGCCTCCAACATGAAAATTGTCATGAGTGTGAATGAATAGAATAAGTCAATAGGAATGATCATTTCTAATGAAAGCTCATATGAAATGAAATGGTTCAAGTATCAGTAGGGTGGAATCTCTATGGGGATGGAGTATCTTACACTCTTCGAGACTTGTATTCAACCCCCATGTTCTCATAAATATGGAAGGTGGACTTTTTCACCAACCAACACTTGGATTCAATGTTTGTTGGTTAGACAATCTCTCCTCTTCTAGTCTACTAGACTTATAATCGCTCTTGTGCTTTTCCATAGCTAACCTTGGATACTTATATTAATTTTTGAAATAGTACTTGTGTTTATTGAGAATACCATGACAAGGTTATCAAAAATGCATACCTAGTCATCTCGTTGTTAAACCTTACCCTTGAACTCCATATTAAGAATTAATACTTGATATTTATATTTTTACATGTAAGGTCACTCGAAGTTGTCCTTCAAATAATTATTTCCCAAGAGATACTCTACAACTCAGAATGAGAGATATTTGTCACGTAATGTTACAATTAAAAATAATAACATAATATTTACATTAATAAATTAAAAAATACTAATAACAAAAAAAAAATCATATTTCCATCTTGATTTTACAACAAACTTTATATAGAGAGATAAACTAACGAAGAGTATAAAAAAAATTACTTTTTAGCATGAGGGAGAGATATAATTCCTTCACTACTTAATATGGAGTTGATAAATAGCCTATAAAACTTAATATGGAGTTGATAAATAGTCTATACAAACAATATTGTTGATACTACATGATTTGTTATTTAGTTGATATTTTTAGCATTTAAAACAAAAATATATTTAATAACAAAAAAAAAAATTCATTAATAACATAATTTCATATTATTATTATTTTTTTCACTTTCCAGTGTAAGGGAGCTTTATAATTGATTTTCTTCTTTATATGAAATTCATATATAATATTTGAATTTTGAAGAGTGCCCATGGTCTTTCAATTGGGAGGAAGCAATGATAGCAGGTGAGTAGGGTTAGGGTTTCGAATAGGGCCGCCTTGGGCAGACCTGAACCGGGGTCTAGGTGCAGGGGAAGCTTGCTTCCATTAGCATTTGCTTAGAGAATTATAGACTGCAGATATGCGTGAAGGACATGAGATAGAAAGCTGACAGAACTAACAGAGAAATGGCAGCTGAAGTCGGGAGGGGAGAGATCCCCTCCTACAAAAACATAGCAGTAGGGGAGTCAAGCAGAAATGGAGCGCAAGGAGGCACTGGAAAAAGCTCCAGAGACATTCCGGTCATGGGAGCACGCTGGCAAGCAGGATTAAGCGGTAGATGTTTACCAAGGGCAGCGAAAAAACCTAGGTTTGTAATCCCTAACAACAAACTTGAAGAATACAGAAGTTATATGAAGGATCATGCTTTAATTTGTAAGTTCGTAGGGATTTGGCCGTCTGAGAAGGATTTGACCAAATGGATACAACAAAGATGGAAACCTAAGGGGCATATAGATCTAAAACTGGGGGCAAAGGGTTTTTTTATGGTTATCTTCTCTAATCTGGAAGATAAGGAAAGGATTTTTGAGGGAGGACCCTACTTTATGAATAATGCTGGTTTATTCATGAGGCACTAGGAAGACTGCTATAACCCAGACAAGGAAAAAATGCTAGCGGCACCTATCTGGGTCAGACTATTTGGACTCCCAATTGAGTTCTGGGATCCAGAGATCCTAGAAGGAATAGGAAATACAATTGGGACATTTGTCAAAGTAGCTGAGACCACTAAAAGAGGGAGATACACATCTTATGCCAGGATATGTGTATATATGAATATAACAGAACCGCTTTCGGAGTTTGTGGAGATAGAATACCATGATGAGGTATGGCAACAACCAGTGGATTATGAGCACATCCCATTTTGCTGTAGAAGATGCCATGAATATGGCCATCTCTTTAAACAATGCCCTTTAAATGTAGCTGAAGAATCAGTAGAAAGGAAAGAGGAAGAGAAGAAGGTAACAGAGGCAAACAGAGAGACCGAAGAGGGATTCAAAGAAGTTCTCACCAGAAGGAAATCTCTAAAAGGATCAAACCCTCTGCAGCCACCTGCAAAAACAATACTATTGGAAAATCAAAACAAGTTTAAGGCCCTTCAGGAAGAGGAAATGGAAATGGAAAAGGGAGACAATGACGAAGAACCTGTGGAACTATCAAAAGGAGCAAAAGAACAGGACACAATACAAATAAATACGGAACAGGAAGGGGAAGAAGACAGCATGGACTCGCCAAAAGACCAAACTCAAATGGAGGTAGACCCACAAAAAGACAAAGGAAGTGAAGAGGAACAAATAATGAGGAGACTGTTACATGAATGGAGGCATTTGGATGAGAGATTTATACCGGAAGAACAAAAGCAATTATATAAAGATATGTTTCAAAAATACAAGGAGAAGGTAGGAGTAATTATGGAAAATCAACCAGAACAACTAGGAGCACAAGGTACCCAAAGTATAGGAATGAGCAATGCTGGCAAAGGAGGAAGAAAACGAGGTAGACGTCCAATGAGTGAGACCATCCAAATGGTTGGGGAGATGCTGGTGAATTCAGGAAGAGTCATACCTCTTTCAGAGGTATTCCAACAACCTCCCAAATTATTAAAATGATAATTACAACCTGGAATATCAGAGGTCTTAATAGCAAGGGGAAACAGAGATATCTGAGAGATAGGTTGAAAAAAGATAAACCCAGCATAATGATAATTCAAGAAACTAAGATTAGTACTCAGAAACTGGAAGAGATAATGAGGAGATTTAATCCTCATTATGAGCTAATGGGTCAGGATGCCGTAGGTAGCACAGGAGGTCTAGCGATTCTGTGGAATCCAGAGGAAGTTCAATTTGTAAATTGGGTTAGCATGCCCCAAATTCTTTCAGGCACTTTTAGAATGATAGGCTCGTCGGAATGGATAGTCCTCACAGGGGTATACGGCCCGCACTTAACAGGTGAACACAGAAGCTTTCTTCAAAATATGGGAACAATCCGAAGGCTATACCCAGATCTACCATGGATTGCAGGAGGGGACTTTAACATGATTACAACTCTGACGGAAAAACGAGGAGGCCTGAGAAGAACAGACCAAGACATGGAAGCCTTTGGTGATATGATATCGAAGCAAAGATTGGTGGATATCCCACAATAAATGGGATCCACACATGGAATAATAGAAGAGAGGGCAAAAATCAAAATGCATCAAAATTGGACAGATTTTCAATATCTGAACAAATCATAAACAGGGATATATTCATAGAAACAATGATCCTCCCAGCAATGGGTTCAAACCATTGGCCGATCAGGCTAGAAATTGACATCAAAGCGAGCCCAAAGAAGTAACCGTTCAGGTTTGAGGCCTTCTAGCTTAGGGATCAACAGTTCATGTCAAAGGTGGAGGAGTGGTGGAACCAGAGCCAACAAAGAGGAAGAAGCAGGATGCAGAAATTTCAACTAAAATTAAAAGAACTCAAAGGGAAAATTAAAAAATGGAACAAAGAAGAATTTGGGAATATATTTAAAGAGCAGCAACGCTTAGAACAAAAAATGAGAATACTGCAGCAAGAAATTATAACAGAAGGCAGAAGCGAGGAAAGAACCAGAGAAGAAGGCATAGTGATAAGCCAAATTGAAGAACGAAGAAAACAGGAAGAGATACTATGGAAGAAAAAGTCTCGAATAAATTGGCTTCGTGAAGGTGAAAGGAATACAAAGTTCTTCCACCAAGCCATGATCCAGCAGCGACAAAGGAATAGAATATTCTCTATCAAAAATGAGGAGGGGCAACGCCTAACCCAGCATGAAGAAATGGAACAGGCTTTAGTTGGGCACTTTAAGGATATCCTTACAGAACCTCAAGTGAATAGAGAAGAGGCTATAGGAAGGATATGCAATGAAATCCCAAGGATGATTACCAGGGACCAGAACTTAGCTCTCATGAGGGCAGCAACCCTGGAAGAAGTGGAAGAAATAGTGAAAGGGATGAAGAGAAATAAAGCTCCAGGACCAGACGGATTTACAGTGGAATTCTACCAAGCAGGCTGGCACTTCTTGGGGCAAGACATCTTAGAGGTGGTAGAAGAATCGCGTAGACATCAAAAGGTATGTCCCGACCTCAACTCAACCCTTTTGTCTCTTATTCCCAAATCTACTAAATCAGAAACTGCTCAGGGTTTTCGACCTATTGCTCTTTGTAATGTAATCTATAAGATTATAGCCACCCTGATGGCTAAGAGACTGAAACCAATCCTATCTAGTATTATCTCCCCAGAACAGACTGGGTTTGTGGAAGGGAGACAAATTCTAGATGGCTTGGTAGTGTCTCAGGAAGTAGTGCATTCTTTGAAACATAAAAAGGAAATGGGAATGATGATCAAACTGGATCTTTCAAAGGCATATGACCGTCTAAACTGGGATTACCTTAAAACAATTTTAACGGCATTTGGCTTCTGCAATAGGTGGGTAAAATGGGTCTATGATATGATTTCCACTCCTAATTTTTCCATTCTCTTGAATGGAACGCCAACCTCGACCTTCAATGCCATAAGAGGATTGTGATAGGGGGATCCTTTATCCCCATTCCTGTTCATCATAGCAACTGAAGCCCTGGGACGATACATCAAAAAAGAACTGAGAGAGAGAAAAATCAAAGGGCTGAGATTATGGGGAAGTAACTTACCAATTACTCATCAATAGTTTGTAGATGACATTATGCTTTTTTGTATTGTCTCCCTACGAGAAGTTAAAAGGGTTAAAGGAATCCTTTACCTCTTTATGGAAGCATCAGGGACTGAAATTAACAAGGATAAATCTTGTACATTCCTCTTCAACACGCCAGACATGGTCAAATCCCACCTGACTAGAATTCTGGGTTTTTGCACTAGTGAATTACCCACAAAATACTTGGGAAATCAATTAGCTTTAAATCCTTTGAAGATAGCGAATTGGCATCAAACCATTGAGAAACTCAAGAACAAACTAGCTAATTGGTCTTTCCGATCTTTGAATATAGTGGGAAGAATAGTGCTTCTCAAATCGATTCTTCAAGCAATTCCTATCTACCCTCTCTTGGCAATGGCGGTTCCTAAAGGGGTATGTACAAAAATGATAGAAATATTCAAAAAATTCATCTAGGGAGGACCAAAGCAACAAAAGAAATGGGCTCTAATATCTTGGAAGGGACTAATAAAAAACAAAGAAGAAGGACGACTGGGTCTTAGAGATCCGTATACACTGAACCAAGTTATGGGGGTGAAGCTGTGGTGGAGATGGATGAGGGGTGGAGATGATATATGGAAAAGAATATGGACTCTAAAATACAATATGCCCACAACCACTAAAGGTATTCTTAGGCTAGAGGAAATTCCAAGAGGCTCCACAATATGGGACCTGGCTAGTCAAAACAGAGACATTATATTCAAACATGCATTCTGGGAAATACAGAATGGAAATTCAACTAAATTCTAGGATGAAGCATGGCAGCAAAGAGAGAGAATTATAGAGGTGAAAGGCCTACAAAACACATGTCAGAAGGCTAAAGCTGAAGGGCTAAATTATGTAAGTGAATACTGGAAGGAAGAGAGTCAAGTGGAGACCTGGAGAACCTGGAAGAAACCAGAAGAATGGGATAGTCACATTGATTCTGAACAAAGAGATCTATATGTAAGAGAAACAGAATCAAGAAGAATAACCATTAGAACAGGTCCAGATATACTACGGTGGGGTAGATCCACAAAGGGAACCTTCACAATTAAAGAAGCCTATTATCTAACTACCCAATAGGAGCACGATGAAAATGCACCCATGTGGAAACAAATATGGTAGAGCAACTGGTGGCCGAAGGTAACTTTGCTCTTGTGGTTAGTAGGAAAAGGACGAATTTTTACTTGGGACCAGATTCAGAAGCGTGGATTCCATGGACCTCCTAGATGCAGTCTATGCAAGCAGGACCAAGAAACGCAAGAACACCTTTTGAACACATGCCCTGTTGCTCAGCAGCAATGGGAAGAAATCAAGAAACTATTTGGGAGGACAAACAGAGACCCTCATAACATTAAACAAACCATTAATCAATGGGGGCGAGGTCAATTCTCAAGCCCGGTGGTCAGAAGAGCCTGGAGTCTAGCGATGGGTTTTAACATGTGGCTAATATGGAAAGAAAGAAATCGAAGAATATTTCAAAACAAAGACAGCTCCCCCGAGACGATCTCGAAGGGAACCCAAAAAATTATAAGGGAAACTATCCTAGCGGAAGCCTGGACTCAAGAAGATTGGAAAGCAACTCCAGAAGAAGGAAGGATCCTAGCATGCCTAAATCTAGAACAAGGCATGGTGTATCCCCAGAAGCAAAAAAACCAGAGCAATCATAATCAGAGCTCTACCAAGTTCACATGCCCACATGATGGTTTCATCAAACTAAACTTTGACGGAGCCTCAAAAGGCAACCCGGGGCTAGCAAGGTTCGGAGGCATCTTCAGGGATAATCAAGGGCAGACAAGATGGATTTATGCTAATTGGGGTGGTATAATGAGTAACAATGAAATTCATATATAATATTTAAAAGCTAATAATAACCAAAAAAAAAAGAAAGAATTTAGTGTGGGTTATAAATCAAGTATTTCAATATCTATTTCTAGTAAAAGATTTTGATGTCATTTGTGTGTGTGGAGCGATAGTCCTATTAATAAGTTCGTTCTATTTCAAAGTATAATAGAAATTTGTAATTCCTCATATATTTAATATAGAGTTTGAAATGTGACATGCATAAGAAATAATATATATATATATATATATATATATATATATATATATATATATATTAATTATGCAAATAGTTAAAACATTTTATTAGTGTTAGCATAGATTCATATTAATTTTGGATCTAAAAAGAGTTGAGAGGAATTAAATTTCTCAATGTGCAAACCTTTCCTTAAGTTTTGCACTCAGAAAAAAGATTGCGTCATGAGATTTGATCTCTCTAGAAATTGGTAGATCCAAAGTTAAAAAGGATCTATATTAGTTTATGTTTGAGACACTCTACAACCTAGAATGAGAGAGACATTAATATTTACATTAACAAATTAAAAATACTAATAAGAAACAATATAAATATCAACCATAAATAAAAATTGGTGTATGAGACCCCCTTGTTTGTTTGTTTGTGGGACAAGGGACCCACCTCTGCGTAGCAATTTGACTGCTAAGTCTACGAAGGCATACATACTCTACCCTCCTCTGGTTTTGAACCTGTGACCTTTTAGGAGGAAACACATGCTCTTAACCATTAGGCCCACTCAAGCTGTATATAGAGATATCAACTAATGGAAAATAAAAAAAGAAATAATTTACTTTTTAGTATGAAGGATAGATGCAATTCCTTCCCTACTTAATAATGAGTTGACAAATTTCCTCTTAAAATAATCTATTGATACTACATGATGTGTAATTTAGTTGACATGTAACATTGAAAACAAAAATATATTAATAAAAAAAAAATTCCTATTACTTATAAACCACCCTAGTTCTATCTTAACTATGGATCTACTAGGCGCCGAGAGGGATTAAAGTTGTTCACTCTAAGATAAGTTTGTATGCAAATGATTTGATATTTCTTGAGGTTTGGTAGATCTAGAGTTAAAATGGATCTAAGCTGACTTAATTATTAATTATAATTATTGTTATAATTATTTATTTTATTTTATTTTCTATTTAATTTGATGGAGTCAAGAAAATTTAATGTCGGTTATAAATCAAATATTTTAATATATATGTTGAGTAAAATATCAAGAGATTTGATCTTTCTTCATTTGGTAGCTCTAGATTTAAAATGGATCTAAGCTAGTCTAATAATTAATTACAATTAATAATAAGTATAGTTATTATTATTTTTTTTATTTTTATTTTTATGTAATTTGATCGAGTCAATAAAATTTAATGTAGGTTATAAATCAAATATTTTAATACATATATTGAGTAAAATATTTTAATGCCCCACACACACACACACATATACTCTAACTTAGACACAAAATGCTTGTGGTTAATTTTAATCAAAATCCTAGAGAGATTTTTAAAAACTTGAGTTTAAATTGTTTAATTTGCATAATTCGAGTGCCTGAGGGGTTTTCAGGGTGCTGAATCTATTTATGCATTCAAAAATGTATTTTAAACAATAAAAAATCTTGAAATTGTATTGCAAGATTTTGGTGAATTCTTGTGAAAAAGACTATTTCGTCTATAAGTTACTATATATATATATATATATATATATATATATATATATATATATATATATTTCTAGTTCAAGGTATGATAGAGATTTGTAATAACAAAGATAAATATTTATATTATACAAATAGTCAAAAAATTTTAATAGTGTTAAATTGGAGATTTAAAAAAGCTAAGAGAAATAATATTTTTTAAAAGGCAATTTTTTTTCAAATTTTGGATTGAAAAAAAAAATTACATGATGAAAAATTTGATTCTTCTGCAAATTGGCAAATCCTAAATTAAGATAAATCTATGCTTCATTCTACTGGTTGAAATTAAAAAGATTAAATTCTACTAATTGAAATTGAAACATTACATTATACGTGTATGGAATAAAATATTAAAATATGATAATATATTTTGTAAAATTATATCCTTATCAATATGATAATACGAAATAAAATATTGAAATATAATAAAATATTTTGTAAAATTATATTCTTATCAATTTGATAATACGAAGGGTTTAATGTGGAAAATGAGATCCCTAAAACACTATTGAGGGTTTTTCTCCAAAAGAATATATGTTTTTAAATAATTAAAATATATACTTTTAATTGTAGCGATAGAAAATGTTATTAAAGAAACTATTAAATTGGGCATATGTATTTGTTTAGTGGTTTGATGGAAAATGATACCCGGGAACGCACGTAAGAGATGAGCAAAGCGAAAAGACCGCAAGAAAGAAGACATCCATGCCCGGGTTTCCACCCTCCGTTTCCCCGATTCTTCTCTTTTACTTCCTCTTTGCTTCGTTACTACCTTCCCATTCCTTTCCTTGAACTTTGCATTATACTAATATATTGAAATATTAACACCAATTGGTCAATTTCATAATTCTTGAGATATAAAACATTTGAACTTTGGAATTCATTAGGTAGCTTTGAAAATATATAATGAATATATATTATATCCGTCACCTAAGTGCGTTTGAGCATGCTTCATAGAATTATCAATTGGTGAAAATTATATAATAATTAATATATGAAGTAAAATATGCCTGGTATATGAAATGTATAACTCAACGATGTGAGCATGATTTCATCAGTTTTTTTCTATATAATTTAACTTCCATTGCGTTTGTATTTAAATGATAATTAATATTTAAAAATTATTTTAAAAGAAATTATATTTATTGTTGTAATATATATATATAGAGAGAGAAAGTTTGTTAAGATTTTCTGATTTTTGAGTTTATATGTTTGTTATTCAGGTTGCTATGAAGAGAGTGGCACAAAATTGAAATCCAAAATTTCCAGTTGAGTAAGACTTCATTACACGACCATCGCCACTTAAAATATAAAGAAAATTTTCAATTCAACTTAATTTTTTTATTTTAAATAATTATATATATATAAATCATTTTTTATAAATTTTTATATTTTTTAAAATTTATTTAATATTAGTTAAATTAAAAAATAAAATTCAAAATATAAAATAAGTAAGATAATCTCAATCCTATGATAGAATTAATATCTCTTCACACTACTTACACTATTATTAATATAACTATATAATAATATTTTTTAAAATTAATTGTATTGTTTTACACATATATCACATATGATATTGAATACATACTTCAATTGATCGGCATAAATTTATTGATAGGGTGCTTCATAATGCAACTTATTGATGAATATTTGAAAACATTCCAAATAAATAATGTGTTAATTATAGTTTTTTGTTTAAATATTTAGGAATTTATATTTAATAAAAAATAAATAAATATTATGATTGATAATAAATAGATATTAATTTGTTGTAAATATTTGTATATTTTTATTATTTTTTAACTAATTTTAATTAAAATGTAATTAGAAATTTCAAAAAATTATTGGAATTGTAAATATCAATTATTGAGATTGTATAATTCATATGTGATAAGGTTGTTTCAAAGTTTTGCATATATTTATGTATTAAAAAATGTAATAAAATTACAATTTCATAAACACAAAGCTAAATTAAAATTTAATAATTATCTAAAAATCCAAAATATAAAATATTTAGATTATCCATAAATAATTATTAGAACTTTTTCCTTAATAATATTTTTTTCCAGAACTAATCTATTAACCATTTTTATAGCAATAAGAATTGAAAACCAATCCATTCATTTTCTTCCATCAAGGTTATCTCCCACTCTTCCTCTCATATGATTACAATTTTTCTCCCTTACCTTACTTTTCCTTTTCATTGTAATCCTCTTTCATTCTTTTTTTTTCTATCTTTGTAATTCATTTTTTCTAATTTATCTCATTGTATTTATCAAAACTATTAATTTTCTATATCTTATTACTAATAATTTGATAGTTTTTCATAAATATTTATTCAAATATTTTATTTATCATATAAATGATAATGAAATGTTATGTGTTTCAAAAGCATGATTTATTTTCAGTTATTAATTATTATTTATAAACATTTCAGTTACAATTCAATTTCTAATAAATTTATATTAAAATTGTTATAATGAAAATACTCTCTTTCTACATCGATTTCAAAAGAGAGTATTTTAAGCACCATTTATTTTAACAAGGAATTGTCATTTTTATTATGTAACTCAATTTTAGTAAATTTATATTAAAATATATTTTAAAAGAATGACTAGTTATTTTAACAATGGATAGTAATTTTATATTAAAATAAAGTTAGATTTTTTTTTTCAAAATATAGTTTATTTTATATTATTAAATTATTATTTTTAATATGGACTTTTCTTAGTTCAGTTTTGTCTTTTGGAATGAGATTCTTATTTATAAAGATTATTTTCCCTTTTAGGATTGGAGATTGAGAGTGTGTTAAAATTTATGGTTACTACAACTTACCCTAACAAGAACAATCTATCTTTATACTCATATATTCAAGTATCTTTTCCAACATTCCTTCTTCTATGAATGTCAATTTGTGTCCTCATTTTTCTTCTAGTTTATATCAACAATTATAAGATTCAAGGCTTTTCTTTTTAGCACATGATCAAATTCAATTGACTTTTTATTTCTTGTTTGATGGGTTTGATGTTACTTAGAGCAAATTACTATTTAATTTTTCTTTTAATTCTTTAATCTCTTCTCTCCCATTTAATTTTTCTTTAACTCTTTAATCTCGTCTCTCAACTTACAATTTTGTTAGACTATTGATTTTTTTGGTTTTCTCTTTCTTGTACCATATCTTTCATTTTTAGAAATTCAATCTTGAGCCTTAGCATTTTATTTTCTAACCATTTGTAGTTTTTGTTAAACATGATAGATAATTCTAGTTTATGTTCCATAAACATTGTAAATAATTATAATTTATATATATATATATATATATATTTTTTTTTTTTTTTCTAAAAATCTATATAAAGACTTTGTTAAGCACCTTGCTCAGGGAAAGTTTTGCCACATAAAGTGAGGTACTCAAAATTTTAACAAATAAAAAGAGAAACAAATAAATAAATAAGATAGAAATTAAATACACTTAATTATTCACCCCAAAAAATTCACCCTAAGTCTCATATTCACCACCAGAATTGACCACAAAAAATTCATCGAGAAAAATTCACGCAAGCCCTCGGACAAAATATTTACCAAGAATAATCCACCACAAGAAGTTTCACTGTAATTCTGATATTCACCAAAAGAATTCACTGCAGATAAATTCGATATTCACCAAAAGAATACTCAAGAGAGCCTGAGCATTATAAACATATCAATTTTTCATTTTATATATCTGAATTAGAGGAATACGTGGAAATTCAATCCAATTTATATAATATTTATTTACAATATTAATAGAGAATAATATTTATATTATGTTAAAATATAAATATAATCCCCTCACTAACCAATTTCATTCCATCACATTCATTTACACTATATACACGCATCTATATGATCGTATATTGGAAAATGTATGATCCATATAATAATGGTGGGACATAGTTTATAGTACACAGTTTTCAAATTTAGTACGCAGTTCGAGTTGTTGGGAAGGAGACATTTTTGTATTAAATCAAATAAATTGAAACAAATAATTTGTATAGAGACATTATCTTAATTTTCAAATTTTATTTTATTAGTTTTCATTAAAGGCCTGACAAGTTATTATTAGTTCAATGTTCCTCATATTTAATATAGTCAAAAAAAATTACAAATTGAGATTGAGAGGAGGAGAGAAGGTTTGATATGAAGCAAGAAAGAATTTTGTTATATTAATGAAAATAATAGTTAAAATCATTCTAATATTTAACTTGGCTAATTTTGATATTTTTTAAAGGGGATTTTTATGTTAATAGCAGATTTTGGGAATATATCATAATTTGATGATAGGAGAGGGGTCAAATAGTTAATCTTTCTCCCAACCCTTGGATTTTGAGATATTCCCAAAAATCTGCAATCAACCTAAGTCCAACATCTTCTAAATTTATTATTAATATTTACCTTTTATTGAGATTACTTTGCCACATTAAGCAAAATGCATGGTTCTTTTATGTCTCAAGATTACTTGGAAAAACCTACAATCATGTGGTCTACATGCAACTAGATTGGCTCGCATTCTCAAATTGAATGTAGATTTTGGATGTAGCTTTCGTCGGTGCAAGGTTTTAAGTTCTAATTTTGTATTAGGGTATGGTAAATGATGAGGGGTAGATTGTTATTCACGTTTTTTTTTCTCTATTTATTTCATGAAGGGTGTTGAGCATAAATGACGGGGAAAGCTCAGAGCAAGAATTGGGATTGTAAAGGCGTAGTGGCCAATGGGTCTAATTTTTGTAGGTGCATAAACATTGTTGAAAGAATGACAACAATTTATGTAAACAATGTAATTCTGGGTAAATTTGGTTTTTCACCTCTCAATTAGTTGTATAACGAGGAGTTATGTAACGAAGTAGCCCATATTAATTGGGATTGCCCGAGAGACTTGTAATCATGGAGGATCATCTTTGATTAATAAGATTTCCAATCCCTTACCCCGTGGAGGTTTCCTTGACACATTTTCAAGACCAACAAGTGGTGTCAGAGTTGTGAAAGGTTGATAAAATCTGACCAGAATTGTTTTCCGCCTGTTGCCATCGTGTAAGCTAGGCAATGAATTTGGGGTTGCTTGAATAGAGCCGCAGAGGGGTCGTTTGAAGCAGCCACCACAGACGGAAGCCCGTGCCCATGTTCACTGTTTAAGTCAAGAGCCCTCAACATTTTCGCCTAATAAATTCACTCAAATAAGTAATCCAAGTTGTTGCCATCGTCAAGGAGAGCCACCGTCGGAAAGAAATATGTCAAAGCTGTTATTAAACGAGACGAGAGAGAGATACTATCGACGAGAAAGGAAGAGCACTCGAGCTTTGTTTGTTTGAAGTCTCAACGATTTTTTGATTAATACCATGACCCACCAAAGTTTAAAGTAAAGTCACAGAGACACGATTAAAGCAGAGCTGCAGAGATGCGAAGTCTGGGAAGAGGAGGCCTAGTCGAAAAAAAAGAGGCCGAAGGAGCCTCCATTTCAGAAGAAAGGATGTTTCCACTGCCGAAGAGAAAGGAGGGTGTAGAGTTGAACACTTGAGCTTTTTAGGAGGAAGCCAGTTTGATTAACAGAAAGCCCTATGAAGTCCGACTAATTTTTAAAACTTTTTTAATAGCAAAAAATTGAATTCTGTTGACCGCTGGTGAATTTGTGGAAAGATAAAAGGAATAGGGTTTGAACTTTCTGGAATTTTTATTTTTGGGTTAATCTCAAGAATTTTTCTAAAATATATGGAGTAGGGTTTGGAGAATCTGTGAAGTAAGGTTTAAATAATTGTATTCAGAAGCTTGAATAAGCTTAAACGAAATTCTAGAAATTTATTAATAGTTGAAAAGGGGCAATAGAATCAAAATTTTTTCGTAGGAAATCAAATTCAGAAAGAAACCCTAGTTGAAAGCAGAAGATAAACCCTAGAAGGAAAATCTAGAAGTAGAATTTTATTAACCCTATAGGAAGAAAATGG